>OY019130.1:81229175-82429175 GCA_955652365.1 Eristalinus aeneus
TATTACGTCGTTCACCGCCGGGAATCGAATTTTTCACGGAGCCACCTCATTCGAGCTGCCACCAACACACAAAGAAAAACTTTTGAAATCTCTCTCCCAATCAGACACCCAATTTTCAAACTCCTCGTAGGAATCAAAGTGCTGCTCAGCCAATGCGTGTCCCATCGATGAAAACAAATGGTAGTTGGAAGGAGCCAAGACTGTTGAATACGGCGGGTGGGGTAGCTGCTCCCAGCCAAGTCTTTTGATTGTATCCTGAACCGGTTTTGCTTTGTGTGCAGGTGCATTGTCATGGAGCAAAATTACCTTGCCGTGTCTTCTGGCTCATTCTGGTCGTTTCTCGATCAATTCATGGTTCAAATTGATCATTTATTATCGGTAGCGATTAGTATTAACGGTTTCACTAGGTTTTAGGAGCTCGTGGTGCAGCACACCTTTCTGGTCCCACCAAACACACAGCATTGTCTTCTTGCCAAATCGATCTGGTTTTGCAGTCGATGTTGATGGTTGTCCCAGATTAACCCATGGTTTTTTCCGTTTAGGATTCTTAAAATAAATCCATTTTTCATCGCCAGTAACAATCCGATGCAAAACCGATTTTCTTTCGCGTCTTTGAAGCAAAATTTCACAAGCGTTTTTTCGGTTTTCCATCTGTCTTTCAATCAATTCATGTGGCACCCATTTTCCACACTTTTGGATCCTTCCCATTGCTTTCAAACGGTCAGACATTGTTTGTTGTGCAACATTTACCATTGCTGCCATTTGCTTTTGACTCAAAGTGTCATCTCCATCCAATATCGTTTGCAATTTGGCGTCTTCAAACTTTTTTGGTGGTCTCCCACGTTCTTCATTTCTCACATCAAAATCTTTATTTCTGAACCGTTGAAACCATCTTTTGCATGTTGCTTCTGAGAGAGCATGATCACCATATGCCTCGACAAGCACTCCATGCGACTCTGCAGCACTTTTCTTCAAATGAAAACAAAATATGAATGCTTTCCGCAAATAATCACTTTCTGGTACAAAATTCGACATTTTTAACACGATGAAAAAATATGGTATTGTCTGTTCAATGACTCGATGTATACTAAATATTTTTCACAGATGTCATAGCAAACAAACAAACAAAAACAAAAACAATAAGGGCTCGTTCACAACAAATGTTCCTTATCGAGACATTTGTATCTTGATGCTCACTTCATACGGGTATACCTAATCTTTTCTTCGCTGCATCAATGACTTCCTTTGTTGTTCCCATTCTTTGGGTAAGATTTTCGATTTTCACATCTTCTTGGACTTCTTAGCGTTGTTGTTACCACAGATGTGGTCACATAGCATCCGCACACTTAAAATGTGTTTCTCCCTTAAAATTCGGTACGAAAAGTGTAACTCAATTTTCGGAAAGTAAACTTAACCACTCAAGCAAATCAGTTGCACATTTAAAAAAAGAAAAAATAGTTCCTTAAACGAAACCTTTAACGTGCGAGTGAAATTAAATTAAGATTGTATTTTACTTTGTTGCTAGTATTGCTCCTCTAACAATAAAACCTTCTTTCATTCAATTAGGTCACGCTTGTATTACAATGGAACAGATTATCGGTGTAGGGAGGACTACTATAACCTTGCCACAACGAGTGGCCGGCTGAGTACGACATCTCCATCGCCTTCGTTACAACAGCAACAGCAACAGCAACAGCAACAGCAACAGCAACAGCAACAGCAACAGCAACAGCAACAACAACATCATCATCAGCAGCCTCAGCAACAACAACAGCACCATCAATCCCAGCAACATCACCACCAGCATCACCACATCCACCAGCAACACCATCACCAGCATGCACAACATCAGCAGCAGCAACTGACGGCTCAGCATCAGCATCAGCACCAGCAACAACATCAACATCACCAGCAACAGCAATCACATCAACACCACCAGCAACAGCAACAGCAACTGCAACAGCAGCAGCAACAACAGCAACATCACACGACGGATATTGTTGATGAGGTGTTGAACAGTAGTCGGGTTGTTGCCACTCAAACGAGCAGCAACGGTAATTGTGAACAAATAGTGTCGACAGGTTTTGGTGTCGCAAGTCTTGCGGGTGGTGGCAGTGGCGGTGGCGGTGGCGGTGCCAGTGGCAGCGGTGCCGGTGATGGGGGTAGTAGTGCATCATCATTACCGCCGCCACCAGTCCTGTACACAGTGCATAGGGTAGTGACAACGGCCCAAATACAAACGGCCGGCGGCAACACGTTTGCCTCGTCGTCAAGTGTATCGAGTGTTGTTAGTGCGGTTCGGGGCGAGACGGACTGTTTAACGGCCACAGTAAATGGAGCAAGTGGTGGTGTAGCAGGGGTTGGTGGCACAGCGGCAGCAGCAGCAGCGGCGGCGGCAATCGCCTCAGTCGGAGGCCTCCGAAGTTCACCTGGTGAGTACAAAATAATTAAATTGACGTATATTTATCGTCCTATAAGCCCTGTTGCGGAGGTATTGCGGGCATATTCCTCTTTTTTCCCCTGCGAGGAATTATTTCATTTCTGTGCGGAGGGGGAGGCAGTGCGAGGGCAGCGGATGTAATTAGCTGTGTAATATCAGGCACCGAAGGCACATGCCCGTGTCCACATGGGGTCGGGCACAGCCCGTCGCTGAAACGCATGTCAAACATTTTGTGAAATAACACGAGACGGTGTTGTATTTCACAGCTCCTCGACGAGACATTTATTGAGTGCGTATGTACAGGGCGACACTTTGCAGATAATGAGAACTGTCCTTCAAAGAGGCATAAAAATAATTCCGTGAAATTGTGCTAAAAATGCGATTAAGTAAACACAGACACGCACCTTCGACCTTTTGCATGCGCACAGGAGCACATGCCCGCTTTTTGGGAGGGTGAGGCGACCTTTTTAATGGAGATAAGGACGTCGTTTAAATTGTAATGGGCGTTCAGTTTTGATCGAAAAATATGTAAAACCGGATATTAAAAGGTACAGGCTAGCGCGTTTTTGTTTTTGCCTTTATGATAACGATGCGGACTAGGAATTCTGCGCAAGGACAACTCATTAAATGATTGCTGTAAAAGTGTCGATGAGGGTGGGTTCGAGGAAAGCCTTCAGAATTAATGCTATTTACGTCACATTAAGTAAAATATTCTATTCGAAGGATGAATTTCCTTAAACGGACTTGCCTGGAGAGGCTTTAAAGTTATTTTGACTTGGGTTGTGCTTAGGTCAATTTGTTTATATTCTGCTTTATTTTGCACTCCCACTCTTCCATGCGGGTTGATGTTTAAAAAGTGATAGTTAGAAATAGCAACAGAATGTTTGTTGAACTTGGGAAACCTTACTCTGAGGATGATAACAATAAAACCGTGGTGCCACTTAGTGGACTAAATTCAATGTCGGACGGGTATGTTGGTAAATTCAATTTCTGCTATTAGCAAATTTTAACTTGACGAGATTTTGTGTTTTCAAACGTTTTCCGACATTTTTTAAATGATTTTTTTGTTTTCTTATTTATTTTCAATTTCTTACATCTAGCTTTAAAAATACTTAAACTGGTTATACAGTTGAGAACCATTAAAACTACTTTACTGTCTCTATGCAGGCAATTTAAATTAATCTAGTCTATTTGTATATATAATTGCCAGCTTCTATTCTCGTTTTTGTCCTTACAATTTAAAGCAAAAGGTTTGAGAAAAACTAAACTAATTTTTTTTTTAAGTTACTCAAATTTAGATTACCCTGATTTAAAAGTAGCTGAAACTATTGAAAACAACTCACAAACTGAAGTTCCTTGCATACTAACTATCTTAACTATATTTTAACTTATTCTTAATGTTTGTTGGCCGTAGAAAACCGACAACCAGCTTTTGAAAGTGACAACAGAGGGGCACTTCATGTCGCTACAACCACCGAAGAAAAGCGTTCACCCCTTTGACTTGCTGAGCCGGAGACCAGCCGGACTTACAGCTACTTCATTCTTCTCGTAAAAAAATCCACTTATCCGTTGTCCGTCCTACTGCGTGATAAAGAAATGGATGTCTTCCTGTATCCTGGATTCGATTAAGATATCCACTTTGGCGTACGCTCTCGTGGTACGAATGTTGCCTTTTATATTTTGGGATTGGGTAACCCTAGTGTTGCAATGTGGCAACTGCCAGCTCTATAGTAAACTTTGACATTTTTGAGGTTATACGTACTCAGAACGTTTTGACATACGGGCGCTATTTGTGTTGTTTACAGTAACTTAAAATATTCATCTCGCCCAAAAAAATGAATAATCGTGAAAATTTTCGTGCGATTATTTTTTACAACTTCCGACGTAGATTAACTCAACAGCAGTGCATCGATGAACTTCATTCAATTCTTGGCGATGAGACGCCATCAATTACCAGTGTTTATCGATGGTATGGTGAATTCAACTAAGATCGTAGTTCACTACAAGATGAATTTTTTAAAAGGTCGTCCAAAATCAGTTGTTGTTTCTGAAACCATTGATGCTGTGCGCCAACTGATATTGCAAGATCGTCATGTTACCTATCGTGAGATTGAGACAACCTTAGGCGTTAGTGGGACCAGCATACATTCAATATTGCATGAACCGCCAAAAAAATTTGTTCGCGTTGGATCCCACACAATTTGTCAATCGCTCAAAAAATGCTTCAAAAATACGATCGCGGTCGAAACACGTCCATTCACAACATTTAGAAGCATTACCACAAAACTTCTCTGTGTTCTCATTTCGGCGAGTTTTGGAGAATACATCCTTACAAAATCTAGTTTAAACATGAATTTCAGCTGTAGGGCCATTTAAAGCAACTTTTTAATTTGTTCGAAGAACAGCTCCAAACAAAGCTGATTTGAACTGAGAAATCGCTGGATGGGTTTCTCAAGAGCCGAAATATGCCTCATTAGGCGTGCCGCTATTCACATGTGCTTTATATCCCGAGCAATTGCAATGTTTGTCGTGGATTGCATGCCTGATGTAACATTGGACCATAATTCTCGTGCCCATTAGTCGAAAGAAATGCTCCGAAAATACGATCGCGGTGCTTCGAAACACGTTCGATATCGTGACAGATGATGAATCGTGGATTTATGCGGATGAGCCCGAAAGTAGACAGCAGTCGACTGTATGGATGTTTCAAATTGAGCCAAATCCAACAAAAGTTGCTCGCGCACGAAGCATATCCAAGCAAATGGAAGTGGAAGTCGCCTGTTTTTTCTGAAAAACTGGACATGTCGCAACCGTACCACTACAACAACGCAAAACAGTCAATTCTGAGTGGTACACAACCATTTGTTTGCCAGTTGTCTTCCAAGAAATCAGGAAAACCAACCGCCGAAGACGGATTACTCTTCACCACGACAATGCGAGCTCTCAGACATCGGCTCAAACAACTGCATTTTTGAGCACTCAAAACATCGATTTGATGAGTCATCCGCCGTATAGTCCTGACTTGGCACCGAATGACTTCTTTTTATTTCCGTAAGTAAAAAACAAAATGAGAGTTCAACGTTTTTCGACACCTGAAGAAGCGGTTGATGCGTTCAGAATGCATGTTTTGGAGATACCTCAATCAGAGTGGCAAAAGTGCTTCGACAGTTGGTTCAAACGCATGCAAAAGCTTGAGATCTTAATGGGAAATATTTTGAAAAACAATAAAGCTATTTTCGATAATTAATATTTGTTTTTGTGGTCACCGTGGCGTAGTGGGTAGAGTGCGACGCTCACGCGCCGAAGGGTCTAGGTTCGACTCCCAGCTCAACACCAATTTTTCGAATTTTTCACGGCACCACCTCTTTCGAGCTGCTGACAACACTCAAAGAGTAATAACTGTCTAAGAAAGCTTTTCAAACTTCGCCGTTCGGAGTCGGCAAAAAACTGTAGGTCCCTTCTAGTCGTGTACACGAGTAGTTGATGAGCAAGCTAGGCCCTGGTCCTCTTTTGGACTGTAGCGCCAACAATTATTATAATATTTGTTTTTGTTCTCTAATCCCGAAACATAAAAGGCAACCGTCAAATGCGTCGTATATGTAGTAAGCTCCAAACATCAGCTCATTTTCCGAGGTCATTGAAATGAAACAGCTTAATAGGAAAATTATTCAGCCTATTCACGTTTGCTTTGTTGTACAAGAATTCAATAGCATAAATCTTTTTGTTCTCACACTCTGGGGTTCTGAAGATTTTAAATCAACCCAGAAGACGTTGCATCTCGAACAGACTTAAGTTGAAACACACCTGACAGCCATACTCCATAATTGGCCGGACAGGGTCTGTGTGGAAGAAAATCTTCAATTTGGCTACTGTAAAGCAATCCACTTGCCATAGCACGGCTTTTCTGCATAGACATTTCCATCGCACTGCTCTTCTCACAGCTAATGGACAAATACAGTCAACAAAATAAATGTACTTACAAAAGTAAAAGTAATTTATTTATTTGCATGTTAGAAATATTCGCTTTGTAATTTAATATTTAATAACTAACGTAAGCGTTACAAATTTAAATTATTAGAAAAAATAAACAAAACTATGCGAATTCCAAAGTCTTAATTCTTTTTCGTAGGAAGTAAAAATAAGTTCAATATAGAAATAGCTCTGTAAAATTAAAAAAACACGTATTTAAGGATTTTCAAAAATTTTCCAATAGTGGTTACTGAACTGCTGACTTAAGGCTTCGTCAGCGCCAGCAATACTTTGACAGATACATAAAAGAGGATTTTTTAAAAGCCATAGGAAAGTTTTTCAAAAAAACACAAAATTAAGAGAAAAAAAAAACAGAAAACACAGAAGAACACAGAAATTAAGAGTAATGCATGAAATCTTTATTTGAATCGATAGGACGGTCCATATAATTTAATGTTTGAAGATTATATCAGGCAGATGTTAACCTTTACTGCGCCTCAAATGGTCCATCCGCTTAGTCCAATCTCGCGTACTCTTTCCAACATTTCGGCCGGTATCTCACGAATAAATGCTTCAATGTTGTGTTCCAATGATTCAATTGAACCGAGATTGTCTTTATAGACATAAGCTTTAACATAGCCCCACAAAAATAGTCTAAAAGCGTTAAATCGCACGATCTACGCGGACAATTGACCGGTCCCGAACGTAAAATAAAATGTTCACCGAATTCGCCCCTCAATATGTCCATTGTTGCGAGTGCTATGTAGCATGTAGCACCGTCTTGTTGAAACCACATGCCATGCAAGTCAAGCTCTTGCACTTTGGGCAAAAAAAAAGTTGGATATCATCTCACGGTAGCGCTCACCATTTACAGTTACGTTACGATTCGCATCATCTTTGAAGAAGTGCGTTTCAATAATGCTACCAGCCCGTAAACCGCACCAAAATGTGACTTTTTCTGGATGCATTGGTAGCTCTTGCAATGCTTCTGGCTGATATTCACTAAAATATCGATAATTCTGCTTATTTATGTACCCATTGATCCAACATTTAAATTGACCATAAATTGGAGAAGCTCGCGATGAATTTTCACGCATTTTGATAATAAAATTCAATAATTTGCAAGCGTTGTTCGTTTGTAAGACTAAACTGAAGATGTTTGACAGTGAAACAAACACGAAACGTGCATCAGCTGCTTAAACCAGTGCTGCCAAAAAGATAATAGCTAAGAAATCACCCTTTACTTCACCAAGCCTTTCACAGCTAACAATTCTCCCCGTTCGTCAACAATACGGAACTTAATAATAATAATTGTTGGCGCTACAGTCCAAAGAGGGACCAGGGCCTAGCTTGCTCATCACCTACTCGTGTTGTGCGCGCTACTGTTCTCTTACGAGTAGAAGGGACCTACAGTTTTTTGCCGATTCCGAACGGCGAAGTTTGAGAAGCTTTCTTAGACAGTTATTACTCTTTGACTGTTAGTAGTAGCTCGAAAGAGGTGGTGCCGTAAAAAATTCGAAAAATTCGAAAAATTCGAAAAATTCGAAAAATTCGTGTTGAGCTGGGAATTGAACGTAGACCTTTCGGCGTGTGAGCGTCACACTCTACCCACGGCAGCCACTTACCAAACGAGTGGTTCCTGAAAATGCCTAACCCTTGTTCCTGTCATCATGTTTCTGTTTACACAAAGAAATGCATTTTGTTTCGAAGAATGCTGTTAAATTTTAATGTCATTTAATTAGTTGTCTAAGTGGTTGAGCTAAGCCAGGAGATGTTGAACTTTTTCTTCTCTAGCCCTGTTACTTTAACTGACAGCATTCGTGAGTAAGTGGGAGTTGCTAAAATCAATTGACTTCCTCTCTTTCTTGACAAAGTTAACAAATCTGGAGGCAACGCTGTGTTCTGTGAACGCATCTCCCATTTTAATCCTCTAATGAATGAATGAATGGCTTTCTTCACAAGCTCCGTAGAGTGGACTTGATACGAATAAAGGCTTTGGTTAAGGATGAGAACCATTTGCGTTCCTCCATCTCTGGTTTCAATCCGGCATTGAAATTCCGCTTTAAAAACTTCAGATTGCAAAATTGTTCCCCAATGCAAAGAATACTTCTAATGCAAATGCTTCGCGAACTTCTTTGCCCGTTGATTTCATAAATATTTTGTTGAACAATAACTTAAATTTATTTTAAACTGACTTTTATTGACATTTCAGCACAGAGAGAACTTTCAAGATACAATGACAACACCCCTCTGTATCGTCAATGACCACGCACAAAAGCGTATAGTTTGGTCGAGTGTTCTTTTCTCTTCTATCGGATTCAGTCGCCTTACAGTATTCAATCGATAAATGAAAAGGAAATATTTTCGACAAAGTTGTTTGGATACAAAAGCGCCAGTTGAAAGATAAAGTAAATATTTGAAACTTTCCCTCTGCGCAGGATAAATGTTTTGGCTTGTCCGTTTCCTTATGGGGGAAATTTATGTTGTATCCTGATAAATGTTGTCGCAGGGAAATCTATGTAATGAACTTTAAATTACAGATGATCCTTCTTGACTGGTCGCAAAATGTGAGAACGGAAGGTGGTCGCGAAAAGTGGGAACGCGCATTAAATGGGACAGAAAGCAGCGCCCTCTTCTCGTGAGCACAACAACACTTCTGGGACAAGATTTATACACATTCATAGTAGGTCCGTTCCAATTACTCTGAATTGCTACGTATGTCCACAAATTTGCCCGAAAAACTACAAAAAAGCGTTCTATTAGCTGATTTATTCGTAGAAGAGAGGGCTCTCGAGAGACCAAAATATTTCCCCTCCCTACGAATTGCTGCCGAAGAAAAAACTGTGGGCAGGAGCACGTCAGCAAATGGCTGTCAAATCGAAAATGAAAAAACCTCTGACATTTCATATATAAGGTTGTCAAATATCTCCCTTTTCCCACCTTTTTGTCTTTTGAATTGTCCGGCTATGTACAAGGCGCTACAGAGCTCGTATCTGTCAATACTATACATCATTTGAAAGGTTTTGACATAACCTGCAGAACGACGCTGTACACGATTAGTTTGGATATTGCGTTCAACAGTTATAGACGTGTAAACTTGGAGTTCACTATCGCCGAAATTCGCGCTATTTTAAAGTTTTCCTTCATTAAAGACAAATCCGCTAGAGAAATGTTTCGTGAGATTAATGGTGTTTTGGGGGATGGTACTCTATCACTTCGAATCACGGAGGAATGGTTTCGGAGATTCAGAGCCGGCGAAAGCGACATCATGGATAAGCCAACCGGCGGAAGACCTGTGACGACGAATACCAATCGAATGATGGAAATCACCGAGTTAGACCGGCATGTGGCATCTCGTGACATCACCTAGGAGATGGGTGTTAGTCACTAAACCATTTGAAACCATCTGCAGAAGGCTGCATACAAAAAAAAAGCTCGAAGTTTGTATACCGCATGATTTGACGCAAAAAAAACCTGGGCCGAATCAACGCCTGTGATATGCTGCTGAAACGGAACGAACTCGACCCATTTTTGAAGCGGATTGTGATTGGCGACGAAAAATTTATTTTAAACGACAATATCAAGCGAAAACGGTAATGGTCGAAGGCCGGTTAATCGTCCCAAACAGTGACTAAGGCGGAATTGATGGTCAGGAAGCTTTTGCTGTGTATTTGGTGGGGTAGGAAGGGAATCATCCACTATGAGCTGCTCACATATAGTCAGATGCTTAATTCTACCATCTACTGCGAATAACTGGACTCCCTGAAGCAGCAATCGGCCAGAAGCGTCTAGAATTGGCCAACAGGAAGGGTGTAGTGTTCCACCAGGACAACGCCAGACCATACAATTCGTTGATGACTTGTCAGATGCTACGGGAGCTCGGATGGGAGGTTTGATCGCATTCGTCATATAGACCGGACATAGCGCCAATTGATTACGACCTAAACCTGTCTATGGCAAACGCCCTTGGTGGTGTGAAGTTGAAATCAAAAGAGCTTTGTGAAAAGTGGCTGTCCGAGCTCTTCGCAAATAAGGAGGCAGGCTTTAACGAGGGATATTATAAAGCTGCCTGTCTTTATGGAAACATATTATTGAACAGAACGGCCCATATTTGAACTAAATCCGAGTACTGTAACACTTTTTATGAAGCATTGAATGAAGAGCAAAATAGTGGAGGGGATATATTTGACAATCCGATAACAGTTTACGAATTTCTACGAAAAGTCGTTTCATAAGTTTTGGCAGAGTTACTTGTGGCTTGTTTTCAAAAGCACAGGATGAAATTTCGTCACGTTATGTTCAAGAAGCAACTTGCCATCACGGTGAGATTCTTTAATTCAATTTTTGACTCTTACTGTAGTGTCAGACGATGCATCACACACTTTCTAATTTCGTTGAGTTGAATTATCGACTAAAATCGTAAATCTGTAAGCTCGGAACACGTCCACTTTTATAGAAAAATAGAACAAAAGGGCTGCTACGGTAGAACGCTTCTGCGTGGTGGTGGTTCAAGTAAATAGTTTTGATGTCGCTACTTTATGCCCTGTAAGGACTAGACTGTGGTTTCCATGCAACACCAAGGAAAATGTACAATTACACCTCCCCAGAATGAAATCTTTAAGCGTGAAGACTAAAAATCCTCGTCATTCCGCAAGAGTAATTACGCGCAGCGGCATTTAGCAGAATCCACAACTCATAGGCATGACTGCATCGCGCTCAGTTCTCGACTAAAAATGAAAGAAATACCTGCAGGAATGGACTTCATTCAACCTAACCGCTTAACGAAACCGCACTTGCAAAATCCAAACGCGGAAACAAACAAACAAAAAAACAATACATATTTAATTAGTGGCAGTAGAGGAATACGCTACGTATTGTTCATTCTTTCCGCATGCGGCGGCACTTGCCTATTGAGATTTTAATTTAAATTGAATTCCCGAGTGCAGCACATCTAGTTCATGTTCGAATTTCAATGGTGGCGCAGTGAGGGGCTTTCTTTTTTGTGAATGCAAAGTCGAACGGCATGAATCATGAAACAAATTTGAAATTAAGTACGAAATGCGTTAATTGATGTTTCATTTGAGTGTGCGTTGAAATGCATACAGTTATGTGGATATGCGTCCACATTAACCGATCAAATAATTTGCGTATAACTTGGAATCCGTGCTTTCATCTGAATGCGTTTGCAAATTGAAATGGGCTTTAGGATTGGTTTTATGTGCAATTGGTAAATAGTTTGTTTGCCACCAAAAAACAGATGAGTTTGTCATAGCGCGCTATGTGGCATATTTAGCCTGTGTCAAGTTCTCTGACCTCTGGTGTTATTCATTTCGTATTCAAAAAATGGAACTTCTGCGCACATGTTCCGAGAAAATTTTTCATTTTAATGTACACGCCTTGTTTGGACACATTCAAAAATTGCATACCATTCGAAAGAGACATTGACAAGAATTCGATGCTGCCAAACTTTATGATTGCATACTATCACTCTCTGAATTGTATCAACAAAATAACGAAACCTTCAACGTGTGAGTGGAATTTGATTTATGGTTTATGATTGCATGTCATTACTTCATGTCTTGTAGAAAATAAAGAAAAAAAAACGAAACCTTCAACGCGTGAGAGTAATTCAAAGTTGTCAGCTTATTTTTGAGCAAAACGGAACGCGATTATCATCGCTGATAACTGAATCACTGTGGAAAGCTTGAAAGGTTATTCAAGAATTTTAAAATTTTGGAAGTTTAAAAATAGCCTTTCCGAGGACGAGGTACATTTCGGAGCCTCCATCACCATACTATCAAATGATAAAATTCCCTGTATCGTTTCTACGCGAATAGGAGGCTTCAAGAAAACCCCGAAAAAACTTCAGATTACAAAGAATCAAATGGGTGGCAAATCACATGGAGTCTCCTGACTCCTTTTTATCAACGGATATTGGTCTCCCGAAGAAGTTCTCATAATCATAGGTACTTTAGTTGGAATCACTTCAGTTAGGCCCACACCCGTTCTTCATTGAATTTTGTAGAAACTGTCTAAGTGAGGCGGAGGAGCCCGTTAAGAGAACAACGAAGGGCTCTTCACCTGTTCGGGATATATAGGCGATCTCAATGAGGTATAGGCACTATTGAAAGCCATCATCAGCCTCGTGTTAACTAACCTGACAGTGTGGACATTGCCGCAACTAAATTTTGAAGGCACTTTCCACCTTCATACATGGTTGCCAACATTTATTCTTCGTTCGGATGGAAAAACAACCGAGAAGGGATTTATAATGTCCGAAACTAATTACGGAATACCAAAATCAGGATGGTGCAAACAATAGACGTTTGTCTCCAACCACTTTCTCCTAAATAGTATGATGCATGACACATGCTCAGGAATTGAGCTTTTGCTGAAATGTCGGTGTAGGTTGATTGAATCATTTGGAAGGATGTCAAAACTCAGAAGGCAGATGTCTCTCTTCTCTTGAACATAATTTATGGATGCAAAGTAGGCGTTGGCTTTACACACTTGTTTCAAGTTGGACGAGTGGGAGTTTGCGGTCCCCTTAATTTAATTTAACCGGACACTCAATCTGTCCGAAATTGTTGTGTGAAATGCCCTGCAATTTCATATGAAATAAGTAAGAATCTTCTAAAATGAAATAATAATACCGGTGACAGGGGACACATACAAATAGATGGTCTTTCGAAATGAGATGTCCACAATATGCCTTTGAGAGACATGGGTCTTGAAATGCTTGAATGGAAACAGCTTTGAAATAGGTTAAGCTTATGCATTGAATATTCAAATAGCTTCAATGGTTCCTGATGAATTTATGGATTGAGCAATGGCGGTATTTGGGTTTGTTTGATGTGCATTGGAACGAGCAGCAAAATTTAGATCCCATACAGAATACCGTGTTCATTGTTCTTCCAGGCAGTCACCCAAAATTGTTGCCTAAATTTAGGGATGATCTCCAAACGGGCACATCTGTGTCAAGAATATCTAAAATTTGAAAAAAAAATTGTACAAGAACTTGAACAAGAATTAGGACAATAAATTGGACAAGAACTTAGACAAGAATGTGGACAAGAACTTGGACAAGAACGTTAACAAGAACGTAGACAAGAACTTGAACAAGAACTTGAAGAAGAACTTGCACAAAAACTCACACAAGAATTGCAACAAGAACTTGGAGAAGAACTTGGACAAGAACTTGGACAAGAACTTCGATAAGAACGTGGACCAGAACTTGGATAAGAACGTGGACAACAACATGGACAAGAGTGTGGACAAGAACTTGGACAAGAACTTGGACAAGAATTTGGACAAAAACTTGAACAAGAACTTGCAACTTGGGCAAGAACGTAGACAAGAACGTGGACAAGAACATGGACAAAATCTTAAACAAGAACTTCGACAAGAATATGGGTAGGAACGTAGACAAGAACGTGGACAAGAACGTGTACAAGAACTTGGACAAGAACTTGGATAATAACTTGGTCAAGAATTTTGACAAGAACTTGGACAAGAACGTGGACAAGAACTTGGACAAGAACGTGGACAAGAAAATGGACAAGAATGTGGATAAGAATGTGGACAAGAACTTGGACAAGAACGGAGACAAGAACGTGGACAAGAACGTGGACAAGAACTTGGACAAGAACTTGGACAAGAACTTGGATAAGAACGTGGACAAGAAATTGGACAAGGACTAGGACAATAATTTGGACAAGAACGTGGACGAAAACTGGCTCAAGAACTGCAACAAGAACTTCGGCAAAAACTTGTACAAGAACTTGGACAAGAACTTGGACAAGAACTTGGACAAAAACTTGGTCAAGAACTTGGACAAGAACTTGGACAAGAACGTGGACAAGAACTTGGACAGGAACGTGGACAAGAACTTGGACAGGAACGTGGACAAGAAAGTTGGACAAGAACTTGGACAAAAACTGACTCAAGAACTGCAACAAGAACTTCGACAAGAACTTGAACAAGAACGTGGACAAGAACTTGGACAAGAATTAAAACAATAAGTTGGACAAGAACCATAAAAATAAATTGGATGAAAATTTGAAGAAGGACTTGGACAAGATTTTGGAATAGATCATGGGCAGGAAGTTAGACAGCAATTGTTCAAGTAGTGGTCAAGGTGTTAGTTATGGACATTTTCCTCTCTTTTCCATCGTTTTATGACTGACAGATGCCATTGGTTTTGACCCAGGAGCCATTACTTTCCTAACCCCTAAAATCTTCTCTTGGAGGATCTTAAATTTAAGGAAATTTATCTACACAAGCATTGCATATTTGAATAATTTCGAAGATGAAATTTTGTGGAATAAATATTTTTTACAAAGGGCATATACAATTCTATGGTACTTTGTTACAACACACCTCTACAGTCCCTCAGAATAGGCACACCACCAATCCTTTGATGGCACATATCATGTCAAGTTTGTGTTTTTTATTAAATTCCCCTTCGAAAGTCAGAAACTTTCGGTGCACTTACTGTCAGTAACGCGAGACTGATCTAGAGTTCAACTTCAGGAAGCAACATTTTTCAATGTCGCTAAAAATTCTTCCTTCCTTTCTTTCTCCGCTCTTGTGTGTCACATTACGACATGTGACATCCAAAAGTTTGATGTTTGGTACACCTGATGCTAGCGAAAACTTTTCTCAAGCGTCAAACTTCAGCAGTTTGCAATTAAATGTATAAGTTGCCTCAAGTGACTGCCTCCGACTACTTCCATAGAACTCGTCACATAACAAACAAAGCTTCTGAGAAGTATATTTATGGCATTCATCTTAAGTAAGTCAGTTCGCTGAATATGAAAGGAGCCAAGGTGTCCTTGACTCTGCGCCCTCCAAGTGGGCGGTAGTATTATTTATTCAAGAAGTAATTACCGAGACCAATCGATTCTTTAATGGCTTTCAATTCCCATCACAATTTCCATATTTGAAGAAGCCCCACGCACTCCTACGCGATGCTCATTCAATTTTTTCTTCTTACTCTCCACGCACAATTAACTGAGGAATTTTATGGCGATGTCATGTCGTTAAGAAAAACACCAAGGAAAGTCAATTGACAGTCATATGCGTGCTCTGGTGGGGAGGGGAATTTGAAGGGACCTCGAATAGCCAACGCACATATGAATTAGAGTGGTATGGGTATGTGCAGACGTGACAATTGCGTTCTGCATAAACGAAAGCTTTCCACTCCCATCCTGCGAAATGAAATCAAACATTTTCAACTCATCTCCGTCGGTTTCGGTGCGAAATCTAATCGCAGACACAGACAGTGCCATTCAAATGCAATGCAAGCTGATGCTTAAATTTATCCGCTCTGTTATAGTAATTCGATTTAAGTTTGTTCATTAAGCATGCCATTGGCAACCGAATTCCAATCATTTCGACACCAATCAAGCCAATTTTGAAAAACAGAAGTCCACTTGTTTTGCGACAGATAAGCTCGTTCAACAGATCAGCGTCAGTTTGTCATTTAAAATCATCCGAGAGGTTTGTGTTTTTTTTTGCAGCGCCTTATGACAGGAGTATGCGAGTATTGAATTTTCATCTGGTTCGTTATGACAACTCTGGGACCACTAATGCAATATTAGTACCATCTGTGGCGTATACGCGATTTTTTTTCGCGTTCAGCTGTCGTTTTCCCCGAAATGGCGCAGTTGGCAGGCAATTACACCGATGCGGTGACTGCTAATGGAATGCAAATATGGATGTACATGCGGTTTGACCGGGTTGTATCCTTTCGCGACGGCTACTGACGTCCAATTCAAAAGAACAAATATTTGCGCTAATCATTTATGGAAAGTAATTTCGTAATTTTGTTTTCAGTGATTCGAAATGGACAGTGGACAGCGTTTTGGGGGAAAATTGTGCGCGCTATATTGATCGCAACGGCTTGGGGGAGAATTCGCAAATAGACTGCGACTTAATTTTAAATATTTGCTTGTGTAGGGAGAGGTTTTTTTCGTGGCGGCATTAGATTACTTTTGAATCAGAAATTTAATTTCAAAAGTGATTTATCTGCATTCACTTCGATGTGTTTTCTGAAACGCGAAATCTGGGAGTTTTCGGCAAAGCAGACTGTCGTTGGTTTTATGGTGTCTGACAGCAAGGAACTTCTTTGCGGTATCCTCAGTGTCAAGGCTCGTGGGGGAATGAAAATGTGAAAATGGACCATCGAGTCTCATTAGACCAATTTCAGTTTAATGTCATAACCAAAGATTCTTCTTGCTATAACTTGACGTGTTGTTTGTCTTCACCTAATTTGCCGTGCATAATTTGCTCGATATGGCCTTAAATGAATGTGTAGAGATGGAAGGTAATGTCTTCTTTCTCCATGGTCTTTCGAACAAAGAAAACTGTTGTTGCGATGATACAACGTATTGGCACGATGCTCAATCAAAACTTACAGCAGATCTGACTTCTCGGAGAAGACAGGTTGAAATTGAAAGGTTAACTACAGTAAAGGCAAGTGGTAGGACAAAATGATGTCTTTACTTCATATAGCGAAATATTAGTCTAGTTGCAAGGTGAATAAAGCCTTAAACCACTTTGGGGGAAAGAAGGGTTTCCCGATACTCATGAGGGCCGCATTTTGCAGTGCTTATTAGTACAGCACTGTGCAAAATAATAGCACCATGTTCAACTTTGTCACTTTTATGCTAATTACTTTTTCCTATGAGCAGGCAGGAGCCTCATATTTATTGCACAACATCTTTCAATACCAGGTATACCGGTATGAAGTGATCGCCAAGATACAAATGTCTCGATAGGGAACATTTGTTGTGAACGGGCCCTTATTTTTGGTTTGTTTGGTTGCTTTCACATCTGTGAAAAATATTTAGTATACCTCAAGTCATTGAACAGACAACATTATATTTTTTCATCGCGTTAAAGATGTCGAATTTTGTACCAGAAAGTGATGATTTGCGGAAAGCATTCAATTTTTGTTTTCATTTGATGAAAAGTGCTGCAGAGTCGCATGCTTGTCGAGGCATATGGTAATCATGCTCTATCAGAAGCAACATGCGAAAGATGGTTTCAACGGTTCAGAAATAATGATTTTGATGTGAGAAATGAAGAACGTGGAAGACCGAAGACCACCAAAAAAGTTTAAAGACGCCGAATTGCAAACGATATTGGATGGAGATGACAAAAGCAAATGGCAGCAATGGTAAATGCTGCACAACAAACAATTTCGGACCGTTTAAAAGCCATGGGAAAGATCCAAAAGTGTGGAAAATGTGTGCCACATGAATTGAATGAAAGACGGATGGAAAATCGAAAAAACACTTGTGAAATTTTGCTTCAAAGACACGAAAGAAAATCAGTATTGCATCGGACTGTTACTGGCGATGAAAAATGGATTTATTTTAAGAATCCTAAACGGAAAAAAACATGGGTTAATCTGGGACAACCATCAACATCGACTGCAAAACGAGATCGATTCCGCAAGAAGACAATGCTCTGTGTTTGGTGGGACCAGAAAGGTGTGCTGTACCACGAGCTCCTAAAACCTGGTGAAACCGTTAATAGTGATCGCTACCGACAACAAATGATCAATTCGAACCATGCATTGATCGAGAAACGACCAGAATGGGCCAGAAGACACGGCAAGGTAATTTTGCTCCATGACAATGCACCTGCACACAAAGCAAAACCGGTTCTGGATACAATCAAAACACTTGGCTGGGACCAGCTACCCCACCCGCCGTATTCACCAGACTGGGCTCCTTCTGACTGCCATTTGTTTTCATCGATGGGACACGCATTGGCTGAGCAGCACTTTGATTCCTACGAGGAGGTTGAAAATTGGGTGTCTGATTGGTTTGTTTTAAAAGACGAACAATTTTATTGGCGTGGTATTCACAAATTGCCAGAAAGGTGGTCAAAATGTGTAGAAAACAATGGCCAATACTTTGAATAAAATGTTTTTACTTTCACATTAATAATTATTTTAATTTATTTTCAAAAAAAAAAAACCGTCGAAACCCTCATTCTTCCTTTAATTACTTATGCTGAAGTAGTATACAGTAAAGTTGACTCACTGTCTCAATGAAAACTACAGGTGGCATTTACTGATGCGGTCAGAAAACACTGGCCAATACTGTGAATAAAATGTTTTTACTTTCCCATCAATAATAAGTGTTTTATTTTTAAAAAAAGTTAAGATTACAGTTACGCCAAGGTCTGTGTGACCAGGCTTCCCCAAACGCCTTAGTTCTAGTGTTTTATCAATGAGTTTGGACTACTATTTGTTCTTGAAAAATATGGCGAATTCAATCGCGACCTTGGGTGTGTGTATTTACCCACTAAGTCAAAGCTGCCTCAGCGCCGGAATTTAATGTGCTTAACATACGCTGCCGTTCCGAGTCTATGACGGAAGTGGAGGGACGTGAGCCCAGGAACGAATATGAAAAGTTGAAGGTACTGTCATTAACGAAGGAATGAATAGGATTAGAAGAAGCAGACAAGAGATCATTTATAAAAATGAGGAAGAGTGTCGGAGACAAAACAGAGCCCTGGGGAACACCAGCATTAATATGGTGAATATCAGACTTGAATCCATCCAAAACGACTTGTATCGAACGATTCGAAAGGAAAAGACTCATCGATCCCAAAAGCATGCATTTTCGGCAAGAGGGCCTGGTGCCAGACCCTGTCAAATGCCTAATCATATTTTGTAATTATTAAAAAATAATATTTCAAAGTGCAACGTTGTTAGGAAAGTAAAATAGGGCGTCGCGTGAAATGGACTCCCGAGAAACGTGCCTTAAAAAAAATATTGCTTTCTGAGGGTAAAACTTACAAATTTAATAGAAAAATTGTTAAAATGATCGGAAATTCCAAAAAATGTGCTTAACAGGAAGAAAAAAGAGGAAGCAAATCGAAACTAATCCCCGCCGATGTACGACAAATGGTAAGGTTAGTCCAATGCAACACGTTTATGAAGGCTAGGAAAATAAAAAAGGAGTTAATTTCACCCGTGGTGACATTAACAATATGAAGAAGGCAGGTAAAGAAGAAGTCATCTGCCAGATGTCCAAGAAAAGTAGCAATACTGTCAAAAATCATCCTAATAAAACGAACCAAATTCGAGAAACAACATCTAAAGTGGAAATCCTCTAAATGGCGCAATATATTATTGACGGACGACTCCAAAACAGTTTTATTTGGTACTCCTGGGACCAGGACATTTGTCGCAGGCGAAAGAGTTTCAACTTATTAAGACTGTAAGCACGGTGGATGCTTTTCCTATTATGGTATTTTTCGGATAAAACCGATGATGTCCGCCGGAGTTAACGTCAGCATAATGAGATAAATTCTGATTCTAGACCAAAAAATGACCCCAAACATACGAGCAAACTGGTCGAAGAATTTTTTCCAAAGCAATGGAGTTCAAGTCATGGAATGGCCGCCTCAGTCTCCAGATCTGAATCCCATTAAAAACCTTTGGACTGAGGTTAAGAAAGCTGTATATGTAACAAAACCTAAAAATACAAAATAGCTATAGGATACTGTGCAGGTTGTGTGGAGTTTTATCCCTGTTCAACGATGTCAGGCTTTAATCGACTCCATGCCACGACGTTGTGACTCTAAAAATAAATTTTATACAACCAAGTACTAACTCATTAAAAAATATGAAAACAAGAAGCTGTACTATTCCATTGGTTTTTACTTCCTATTCATGAATTTTTATCTTGGTGCTATTATTTTGAACACACCAAAATTCGGTGTTATTCCGGATAACGGGCCTTCTCTAAGTGCAAAATGCACTTATGTCCTATCTTTTTTATAGGTTTTATTACTGATGGAATAAGGATGTTGTGCCATAAATATGATGTGTTTACATTATGGTAGGAAGAAGTTAGTAGCCAAATTGAGACAAAAGTGTGACAAAATTGTGACAAATCTGAACATGATGCTATTATATGGCACAGTGCCGTATGTGCATTTTTGACTACCGATGATGCAACAGCGTTGCTTAAGCTGTACGTTTGACAAACTATGGCTATTTCATTCTGCCTATAAGTAAACACTCACTCGCACGTGGCGATAAGTAAAACCTTAGTGTGCTTGTGTTAAAAGTCAATTAAGCATTTGCGGACAGAATCGGCAGACTTCTGCTAAAGTATGTTGGTTCGTTTTCAAAAGATGGCGCCACATGCAAGTTACGGCAGATCTTGGAAGTGATTGCCTTTTTTATTGGAAAGGTGTGACATTTGTCGGCAATACCTTGTGTACATTGGCGTCTGTTTTGATTTGCTCCTTGCTGCTTTTTCGAAAATGTCCAGACTTGTCGAAACCAATTACATCGAAAAGCTTATGACATGTGTTGTTCAAGGTATATGCAATGATAGCTTAGATTTTCGTGCTGCGTGTGGTACAATGCTCCACAATCAGTTTTTTAGTGCCAGCAAAAGTCGTTAAGGGTCTTGCATGGAAGTAACCGTACCACCTTTCCCTTTCATCCTTTATTCCTTCGGCCCGTGCTGTGACTAAATTCCAGTCACTTAATGGGACCAAACAATTCCTTTAGTGAGCGCTAGTTAAAGGAAGAAGATAGATGATAGACAAGAATTCTGTCCTCCAGACTTAGACGAGGTGAAGATAGGAATATCGAAGCTGAAGTCGAACAAAGCTGCTGGAGCGGACGGACTGCCCGCAGAACTAATTAAAAAAGCTGGATATGAGTTGGTAAGGCGCATGTACCAGCTTATCTGTAAGTTACGGCCAGGGGTAAGCATCGATGAGTAGAATCTCAGGGTCGTTTACCCGGTCCACAAGAAGGGGGACTCCAACTATCGGAGGATGAACCTTCTTAACATCGCCTACAGAATCCTCTCTGCCGTATTGTGTGTGCGTCTGAAACCGTTTGTCCATAACCTATAAGTGTGGTTTCGGACCAGGAAAGTCCATGATAGACCAGACCTTCACCTTTCTGCAGATACTGAAAATGACTCAAGAAGTGCAAATCGACACTCATCACCTACTCGTCGATCTTAGGCCGCACAAGACAATATGCATAGGGACAAGCCATGCAGCGCTATGTCTAGTTTTGGAATTCATATTTAACTCGTCAGATTTTGTAGAATAATGATGGAGAGCTTCCGCTGCTCCTTCAAGGTAACGAACTCACCGAGACTTTCAATGTAAAAAAAGGTTTTAGACAAGGCGACGCACTTGTCATGTAACTTCTTCAACATCATCCTTGAGAAGATCGTGCGTAACTCACAAGACAACACTAGAGGTACGATCTTCCAAAAGTTAGCTCAATTTCTAGCTAACGCTGATGACATTGACGTGATTGGTTGAACACAGCGAGCCGTCAATGAGGCGTTTGCTGGCATTGAAGCGGAAGCGGCTAAAATGGGTCTGGTGGTTAATGAGGGAAAAACCAAATACATGCTGTGAGAGGAGACACAACATCGACGTCTCAGGCAGAGCGTCACACTAGGCAGCAGAAACTTCGAAGTAGTCAAGGACTTCATCTACCTCGGCTCCGCGGTATATAGGAACGACATCATTTGAGTAGACTCTATTTCGAAAGACTTTATAATAATTGGGTGGCACAGTCCACAGAGGGACCAGGGCCTGGCTTGCACATCAACTGCTTATGCTGTGCGCGCTATTGTTCTCTCAAGAGTAGAAGGGACCAACAGTTTTTGCCGACTCCGAAGGGCGAAGCTTTTGAGAAGCGTTTACTTAGACAGTTATTACTCTTTGAGTGTTGTCAGCAGCTCGAAAGATGTTGTGCCGTGAAAAGTTTGAGGCGTTCAGCCGACAGAGACGAAAGACTTAACTTGCTTTATATAACAGCTTGATCATTCCAGCCCTGCTTTGTGGACCGGAAGCCAGGACGTGAACAAAATCCTAAGAGGAAGCCCTTAATCTTTTCGAAAGAATAGTTCGTTGATCGATTTTTACGCCTTTTTGCGTGGAAGACTAATGACGAACCTTAATGGCTGAACGGCGACATTGGTTTGGTCAACGTATAGGGATGCAACGTTAAAGATGGTGGGACCGTGTTGAGGGAATGGGAACCACGAAGAGTCTTCGAATCCGATCCATTGGGGCAATGCAACAGAGGACGGTTTAGGCTGGGGTAGCGCTCTCAAGTGCAGATGGGCCTTAACCAACTTGGAGTTCCGTATGTTGGTTGAGACCCACTGTAGCGCCAATCAAAAATAAAAAAGACATCAAGTTGGTTATGTATTTTAGTTTTTCTCTCATCCATTATTCAACAAGCGGCTTCGAAAACAGCCAGACTCCGTTGCTCTAAATTCAATAAAATTGAAATGTTGGCTTTTACTGAAAATCGGACAGCATTCTATTGGTTTGAAGCAACAAGTTCTGTAAAAAAATAATTTACTAACGGAAGTCTGATTGTGAAGTGATAACAAAAAAATCGCTCGTTCTTCTGTAAAGAGGAAACAATCTAACCATTGCGTCTGCAACCCGGTTACTTATAGCTCTCAAACCAGAAGAAGTGCCTTAAATCCAGTAAGGGTGATGCACATTTCAGCGAATAAGTCTGATGCACGCGGCAAATCCTTATGTCATTCAATGAGAGGTGTCGTTAAAGAGGATAAGCCTTACAGCTGAAATCTAAATCCAGTTGGAGTTCCCATCAAAGTCAAACACCACTAAGCTGTTTAACGTAATCGGGCTCAAATTAAAAAAAAACAGGAACAGAAAGTATACAACAAATGAGCTACAAAGGACTGTTAGAGGATTCACTCTTACCTTAAGATTCCCTAAGAGAGCTGTAGAACAAGTATTTCTGCAGAAACCCGGCTGCTCTGGAAATTTATACTCATGGCTAGAAAACAGGTGAGGGAATTTCCTAGGAAGTTTCTATCCTTTCACCTAGTATCGTTGATTCACCTTCTTTATGAACAGGGGCTCCCGGGAGGTGGTGTTTCGTTGGACTCTTTTCCTTTCTGTACACAAGAAGGCTTATGACCACTTACTTACACGTCTGCTGAAACACTGTGCAAGAAAGGAATGGAGTTTCGAAACGAAGTTGTCGCCTTGGAATGTGTACATCTTTTGCAACATTTAGGAAGCATACAATTGGAAACTACTTTTTCAACATCGGCGACGAGATATTAGAGCAGGCATGACTAAGTAGATGTTAAGGAGTAGAGCAGAGAAGCGATAGTTATTCTGACAAGCGGCATCTCAATGTTAACATTCATGGACTTGCTCAGACCTCCCTGTCAACCAAATCTTGTCTAATCTAAACTTTTCAAACCGTTGAACAAAGCAAACAGAATTAAAGATTGTTTCCCTATGTTGGGGTGAGATTCCTGAACAGTCTTCCCTCGAAATTAAGTGTGGTTCATGCACTTGTTCGAGGTCTACATAGAGAAGGTGCCCACAAAACTATCCCCATTCCGGAATTCACCTTCCAAGTCATAACAAACGATCAACTACGAAAGTCTTGAAGTCTCCCTTCAAGGGTTTCTTTCACGCCTCAAGTAATCATAAACCAAGGATCTTCGGAATGCGAACAGAGCTTTAAATTCATTCGTTCGAAATGCGTCACAGATATACGATCAAGTGCTGGAACCCCATCTTCGGGGAATCATTTCAATTCTTGCTAAAAATGCAAATTCTCTTAGAAAACGTTTCATACAAAGGACTGCATTCCATTCAATGCTTTGTGTATTCTTCCCATCTTTCAATGCTTTTCCTAAGAAACCCAGCAAAGCGAAAGCTGCCTCTGCTTGTTTTATCCATAACATTCTAAAATGCAGAAAGTTTCTGTGGCCATGAGTCAGCCCTTGTTCTCCACTCTTGACCGAACTGGCTCCGCATGTACAGCAGCAGGATGAACTCATTCTTCTCGCCGTACACTCGAGTTTTATTTGATTTCTTGGAAACCCCCTTCAAGGCACCATTCACAAGCGCACAGGAAATTGATTGCAGTACAAGCTGTGCACAATAAAACTATTTTACTTGAAGAGGTAAAAGAAAGTGTACCTTCTCCATTACCCGAGTCCAAGCTGTTTACACTGTGTGCCCTGGATCGCACATACAAGTCGCATTTGTCCTTATGCTCCTCCATTCACATCCTTTGATGTGCTCTTGATGCTCTGTATCGTTGTGGCCACCTGGCAAGTTGAACTTAACTACCTCCACCCAAGGCCGGGAATGAAAAACGCCACTCAGTCCTAAACAAAGGCACTCTGCTGAGAGAAGAAATATCCTTTCACAATCACTGAACAAATTTGCAATTTCCAGCCAGACCTATTCCGGTGCCAAACCTGCACTCACACGCATACACACGAAGTAGAGGTGAACGGGAAAGGAATAAAGGAATCGATTGAAAATCGATTTCGCCAGACGTGACAGCAAACATTGACCGTAACGCTCGCCTCTGGCCTTCTCCCGTTTCTTCATGTGAGTGACTAATTGTTCCCGAAGCCAATTAATATGCACACATGAACTAGGGTAAAATGCAGCAGAAGAAAAAAGGACACGGTGAGGGCGGGGGCTTGCGAGGACGAAGAAATGAAAGGAAGACCACGTTCATAAAGAACTCAATTTAAACTTCAAAGACAAATTGGATGGCACATTTTAACGCAGGCTGATGGGCGTGGCATAACGACTGGAAGCTTTTAACCATCGACAAGTGGCGTGCCTTCTATTGGAATACCCACAGCAGAAGCTAGGGCTGCACTCATATCTCCTCCTGTGTGTGTACTCGTATTTTAAAAGCATCTCCCGACAGTCTCCTTGGCATGACCAAACTCGGCTGCGGTTACCCCCGAAAGAGCAGTTTTTGTCGAAGTTTCCAGTCGATGGCATTGGCTGTGGTATTTACGACACATAGGTCGTGCACAGTTTCCGACGACGATGTACGAGAATGCTCAGCCCGACCCCCTGCGAAGCGTTCAATTTTCAAATGAAGATTAGATAAAGGATCTTATCTCCTGCTTCCGGTACCGGGGCATTGTACGGTGCAGACACTCCGTCCTTGGCGCCTTTCGCAGATTCGATCTGGAACAACACAAAAAAGGGAACCGCCCCCCTGTCTCCCTGCGATAACGACAGGGCATAGTTCTGCCGTGCTTTATTTGCATGTGTGTGCATGAGGTGGGGAATGGGGAGCAAATTGATTACAGTTCAATGGTGCATAGCAAGGCGGGAGGCATGGAGATGTATGTTGTCGGTGCCATCAATGGAATGGTGGAGGGGGCGCCCACCTCTCTGCGGTATGTTCAAGGATACACGCGGAACCTGTGCGAGAGAGCATCCTGACGTGCAATAGCTTGCCGTCTGCTGAGCCAAGCCAGGGCAAATGGATGAGCAGGGGAAACTGTAATCACAATCACAAGGCCTAGATATTCATCGTGTGCTGTTGCTGTTGTTCTACAGAATCATTATTTTTTGAATTTTTAGTGTTGCTGCTGCTGTTGTTGTTGTTGTTGTTGGTCTTTTCACCCTTTGCTCCCTAATTGACTTGTGAAATGAATGCGGCTGTGTGTGCGTGTGTGTGTGCCCTTCTAGGATAGACAAAGGATCACATGAAGTCAGAATGTAATAAGATTTTGAAAACAATGCACTGCCGATGATGATGCTGAAGCTACAGTGTGCTTGTATTTATTAGCCACATGTGTGTATGTGTGTGTGTGTGTGCAGGAACAACATGATGTTTTAGCAGCAAGGGTAAGCAGCTATAAATTGCAAGCCAAGCCAAGGCCGGCGGTAAGGACTACAAGGGTAGAATCCACTTTTAATGGTGATGAGTTGGGTTGCCTGCTGTTGTGTGTGATCTTTGGTAATGGAAGTCTTTGTGTCCTCTTCAGGTGCTTCCAGGGGTGGCAGGTTTCTGCTGTCCAGGGGGGTAACTCTGATACATTAGTTGTAACACACTGCAAGAGAAAGTTTTAATCGATTTGGTGGGGAGTTGTTTTTCTAGCTAACGAATGACAGAATGTTGTCTTAGGTTTGTGTTTAAAACAATCGTAAATTTTTGTTATTGTTCTAATTGGTTTATGCAGCACTTGAGAGAGGCAATACGTTTCTCTGTAGCTATTTCCATGTTCGAAAAAATTCACTGAGTCTGTTCCTTTCCACTAGTGTGCCCTCTAGTGTGTACAGGGCGCTGTGGAACCCTGGTTACTCAGCTGGTGACTCAGACATGATAATGCAGATGTGATTTCTTAAACTTTGTAGCAGCAAATGTATTGATGGGCTTATGTTTCTCCACCATCAGTACTAGGATCTTGAATTAACTCCCAGGAGGAGAGGGCTTTGGTTATAAAAGTGTCAAAGACACGTGCACTTGGCTTATAGTTACAATTTTCAAGACCCGAACCACAAATTCGAAAATTACACGCTATAGCGATGGCCAGGTTTGGATGACTTCTCGAAACTCTCGATCATAAAAAGACGAGGTATTGGCGGTGTGCTGATGGAGATAGGGTTCAATGCCGTAATGCATCGTCACTCAATAACGCATCACTCAATAAGTCCCGGGACTGGCTAGAAAAAATGCATATTATGTCAGTCATCCTTTTTAGAATATAACAAACTGGTTTTCTTTGCAAACTAAATTTAATTATATAAATTACGTTATTATTTATAGGATACTTGAATTGCCACAGATTTACCGTTTACACTATAAGATTAAGTATATATTATGTAAATAAATTTAAAATGTGCTACACCAATGTGCCGTGCTGCTTATTCATACGCACAATTGAATTCCGTGGCAAGAATTGAAAAACAAAGAAAATGAAGAGAACTGAATTACGA
Source organism: Eristalinus aeneus (assembly GCA_955652365.1). Classification (NCBI taxonomy): domain Eukaryota; kingdom Metazoa; phylum Arthropoda; class Insecta; order Diptera; family Syrphidae; genus Eristalinus; species Eristalinus aeneus. The sequence continues at coordinate 81,256,363 of OY019130.1, forward strand.
ACTGTTACAATTGTGCGTATAAAAGGGCACCACGATTTCCAGATAATTCGCAGAAAATTAAGCAACATTACACGGAGTCAACCATCATCCCAGACATTCAATTCGGATTCCGGGAAAAACATTCGATTCTGCATCCCTTGATGAAGTTTCATCACGATGTCGTGGTTGATTTGAACAATCACCAAGTCACCATGGCATAATAATAATAATAATAATTTTTCGGGCGACAGTCCACAGGGGGGCCATGGCCTACCTTGCTCATCAACTACTCGTGTTGTGCGCGCTACTGTTCTTTCACGAGTAGAGGGGACCTACATTTTTTTTCTGACTCCGAACGACGAAGTTTTGCAAGCTTTCTTAGTCATTACTCTTTTGAGTGTTGTCACCTCGAAAGAGGTAGTGCCGTGAAAAATTCGGGGTGTTCAACCGGGAATCGAACCTAGACCCGTCGGCGTGTGAGCGTTGTACTCTACCCACTATGACATGGTGGCCTCATTTTGGTTAAGTACGAAGGTTGCTTTTTATATTTCGGGATGGGGCAGCTCTAGTGTTGCAATCTGGCGATTGCCAGCTCTATCGTTAAGTTTGACATTTTTTAGCCTATACGTACTCAAACGTTTTGACATACGAGCGCTATTTGTGTTGTTTACAATAACTTAAAAGATTCATCTCGCCCACAAAATGGAATTAAATCGTGAAAATTTTCGTGCGATTTTTTTTCTAACTTCCGACGTGGATTAACTCAACAACAGTGCATCGATGAACTTAATTCAATTTTTGGCGATGAAGCTCCATCAAGGACCAGTGTTTATCGATGGTATGGTGAATTCAACCGAGGTCGCAGTTCACTCCAAGACGAATTTCGTGAAGGTTGTCCAAAATCAGTTGTTGTTCCGGAAACCATTGATGCTGTGCGCCAACTGATATTGCAAGATCGCCATGTGACCTATCGTGAGATTGAGACAACCTTAGGCACTAGTGGGACCAGCATACATTCAAGATTGCATGAACATTTGACCGTCAAAAACATTTGTTCGCTTTGGATCCCACACAACTTGTCAATCGCTCAAAAAAAGGCTCGTGTCGACTGGTCGAAAGAAATGCTCCAAAAGTACGATCGCGGTGGTTCGAATCACGTCTATGACTTCGTGACAGGTGGTGAATCGTGGATTTATGCGTATGAGCCCGAAAGTAAACATCATTCGACTGTATGGGTGTTTGAAATTGAGCCAAATCCAACAAAAGTTGCTCGCGCACGAAGCACTTTCAAGCAAATTGTCGCCTGTTTTTCGGAACAACTGGATATGTCGCAATCGTACCACTAGAACAACGCAGAACAGTTAATTTTGAGTGGTACACAACCATTGTCTTCCAAGAAATCAGGAAAACCAACCGCCGAAGACGGATCACTCTTCACTACGACAATGTTTGAGCTCTCACACATCGGCCCGAACAACTTCAGCACTCAAAACATCGATTTGATGAGTCATCCGCCGTATAGTCCTGACGTGGCACCGAATGACTTCTTTTTATTCCCGTATGTAAAAAATAAAATGAGAGGTCAACGTTTTTTGACACCTGAAGAAGCGGTTAATGCGTTCCGAATGCGTTCCGAATGCATGTTTTGGAGATACTTCAATCAGAGTGACAAAAGTGGTTCAACAATTGGTTCAAACGCATGCAAAAGGGTATAGATCTAATCTAATCTAATGGGTAATATTTTGAAAAACATGAAATGCCGCAGGAAAATGAGCTGCAGCTGTTCGTGCCTTTTTTAAAACTTAAGGTTGGTTTTCAGTACAGTTTTGTATTTCGCTGCTATCATCCTAGCTATTGCAAACAAAAAATTAATCGTTCTGTAACATGAAATGGGCTCTTCTCGCTATAACGCGTCTTTCACGGCTGTAATGTCTAAGAACATTCCTTTTGCCTTAAATCATGAAATTTATAGCTGTTTCCGTCAAATCCGTCGAAGTTAAATTCTCTTTCATCAGAAAATCGAACTTTTTCACAATCGTTGACTTCTATCAACAGTGCTTCCAATCACGTGATATCTTGCAAAAGTAGGCCGATGCCTTTTCCGCGCTTTGCTAAAAGGTCGTTATTTTTAAGCGGTTTCGGTGGCACCACTCTTAATAACTCCATTTATTGTCGTCTGCATTTTTGTGGACAGCTCGAAGACGTCGGAGGGATCTGCAGCTAGGCCTTCTGGGCAAACGACAGTATTGTAGTTCATGTATCTTAAATCAGTTTCCACAGTGGAAACTTTTGCGATCCTAAAAGCCACGAACTGTATTGTAAAAAACAAGTCGAAGAGGCGAAATATCTGTGCTTGCAGCGACAATCAAGTTGTACCTAAGACCTTGTTCACCCCCCTTACCATTTCCAAGGTGTTACTGGAAAGCAAGTATTTCTCTAATTTGATCGGTAGACTAAAGGTCATCTGGTTTCCGGGACACCACGCAGTCATGGGAAATTAACTTCCTTGGCAAGGATGAAAAAATACATTCAAAGTGCCCGAAATTGCAAATATTTAAACTTCCTAGGATCAAAAGAGACATTATAAGACCCGAACACACCTTGTAATTGTCGGTGCCCTTAGTCAAGGTCTTCATTGAAATTTGGGTCTCTCAACAGTACATTCCAGTATTCATCTTGAAACAGCGCATGATCCCAAACGTTAGCTAGAAAACCACGACATTTCTGCTATCTACAGGCAGGAAAAACTACAGATGGCTAGTTGGCGTACTAACTGCGACTTCACTTTCTCTGCTTGGGTTTCGTGGCCCTCTGCGATTCACGTAAAGAAATTGAGGACACTGCACAGCACTTCCTCCTTCAAAATCCCTCCTTTACTCTGACCAGGTGGCAGCTGTTTTGTGCTAATTAGGTCAAAGCTGAACCCTAAGGCTCTTTGTTACAGCAGTAAATTTTGGTTTTCCTCTTCTTCTTCTTCTTCCCGTGGCGCTACAGTCCGGGGTGGACCCTGGGCCTCAACCAACATGAATCTGCACTCAGCACGATCTTTGGCGAGCTATCTCCAGTTGCACATTCCAAGGTAGTTGAGGTCCTTCTCCACTTGTGTGTGCCACTGGTCGTTTTCTGTTGCATTGTCCCAATGGCTCGGATTCAAAAACTTTCCGGGCCGGAGCAGTGGTATCCATTCGCTTTACATGGCCTAGCCATATTGAGCGTTGAATCGGTAAACGCTTGACCAGGCGCATGTTGCTGTACAGTCCATAGAATTCGTCGTTAAATCTTCTCCTCCAGATGCCATCAACGCAAACAGGACCAAAAATCGAATTCAAAACTTTTCTCTTGAACAGACCAAGGGGTTCCTCAACTGCTTGTAGGAACGTCCAGGTTTCCGCGCCATAAAGTAGGACTGAGATGATCAAGCCGTCATATAAAGCGAGCTTATTCCTTCTAAAAATAACTTTTTTACTCAATTGCCTCTTGAGCCCAAAGAAACAGCGATTGGCAAGAGTGATTCTGCATTTAATTTCGGTACTGATGTTGTTGTCCCTGTTAACCGCGGAGCATTGGTAGGCAAAGTCCTTGACTACCTCCAAATTTCTGCTGGCTAGTGTGACGCTCTGTCCGAGACATCGATGTTGGATGTCTTTCCTTGATGACAGCATGTACGTCGTTTTGCCCTTATTTACCACCCATTTTAGCCGCTTTCGCTTCAATGCCAGCGAACGCCTCATTGACGGCTTGGTGTGTTCGTCCAATCACGTCACTGTCATCAGCGTAAGCCAGCAATTGAATTGATTTCTGGAAGATCGTGGCTCTAGTGTTGACTTTTGAGATTTGTGAGACTTCTCAAGACTTATGTTGAAGAAGTCACGTGACAGTGCGTCGTTGTGTCTAAAACATTTTTTGACATTGAAGGTCTCGGCGAGTTCGCTACCGACCTTGACGGAGCAGCGAGAGTTCTCCATCGTCATCCTACACAACCTGACGAGTTGGGTAGGAATGCCAAAACTGAACATGGCACTGTATAGCTCGTCTCTATGCGCACTGTCATATCTTCTTCTTCTTCTTCTTCTTCGGATGGCGCTACAGTCCGGGGTGGACCTGGGCCTCAACCAACATGCCTCTCCAGCTAGCACGATCTCTTGCCAGCTGTCTCCAATTGCGCACTCCAAGATGGTTGAGGTCCTTTTCCACTTGTGTGCGCCATCTCAGTCTAGGACGCCCTCTGTTGCGTTGTCCCTGTGGTTCGGATTCGAAGACTCTTCGGGCCGGAGCAGTGCTGTCCATGCGCTCTACATGGCCTAGCCACCTTAAGCGTTGTATCCGTAGACGCTTGACTAGGCTCATGCCGCCGTACAGCCCATACAGTTCGTGGTTGAATCTTCTCCTCCAGATGCCATCAACGCAAACAGGACCAAAAATCGCACGCAGAACTTTTCTCTCGAAGAGACCAATGGCTTCCTCATCCGCTTTTAGTAGCGTCCAGGTTTCTGCGCCGTAGAGGAGGACTGGGATGATCAAGGTGTTGTACAAAGTCACTTTGGTCGTTCGGGAGAGGGCTTTATTACTCAATTGCCTCTTGAGCCCAAAGAAACAGCGATTGGCAAGAGTGATTCTGCGCTTGATTTCGGTACTGATGTTGTTGTCCCTGTTTACCGCGGAGCCGAGATAGACGAAGTCCTTCACTACCTCGAAGTGTCTGCTGCCCATAGTGACGCTCTGTCCGAGACGTCGATGTTCTGCGTCCTTCTTCGATGACAGCATATACTTCGTTTTGCCCTCGTTTACCACCAGTCCCACTTTAGCCGCTTCCGTTTCAATGCTAGCAAACGCCTCATTGACGGCTCGCTGAGTTCGGCCGATCACGTCAATGTCATCCGCATAAGCTAGCAATTGAACGGACTTGTGGAAGATCGTGCCTCTGGTGTTGACGTGTGAGTTCCGCACGATCCCCTCAAGGATGATGTTAAAGAAGTCGCATGACAGCGCGTCGCCTTGTCTAAATCCTTTTTTGACATCGAAGGTATCGGTGAGTTCGCTACCGACCTTGACGGAGCAGCGAGAGTTCTCCATCGTCATCCTACACAATTTGACGAGTTTGGTAGGGATGCCAAAACTAGACATGGCACTGTATAGCTCGTCTCTATGCACGCTGTCATACGCGGCCTTGAAATCGACAAATAGATGGTGGGTGTCGATTTGTACTTCTTGGGACTTCTCCAGGATCTGCCGCAGTGTGAAGATCTGGTCGATTGTGGACTTCCCTGGCCTGAAACCACACTGATAAGGACCTATCAGGTTGTTGACGAACGGTTTCAGGCGCTCACACAGTACGGCAGAGAAAATCTTATATGCAATGTTAAGAAGACTGATCCCTCGGTAGTTGGCGCAGTCAAAGCGGTCTCCTTTCTTGTGGACCGGACAAACGATGCTGAGATTCCACTCGTCGGGCATGCTTTCCTCCGACCATATCTCACAGATGAGCTGGTGCATGCACCCAACCAGCTCATCCCCAGCCGCTTTGAACAGCTCTGCGGATAGTCCGTCCGCGCCAGCAGCTTTGTTCGATTTCAGTCTCGATATTGCTATCTTGACCTCGTCGAAGTCGGGGGGACGGAATTCTTGTCCATCGTCGTCCAAATTGAGTGGAACATTCTGCCTAACAGCGGAATTTGCGACGTCATCGCCGTTTAGGAGTCTGCAGAAATGATCCTTCCAGATTCTCAGCACCGACTGCGACTCTACCACTAGTTGTCCATTTTGATCCCGGCAGGCTTCTGTCCGAGCCTTATAACCACCGGATAACTGTTTTATCTTGTGGTAAAAATTTCGGACATCATTCCTGCCATAGCACCTCTCCATTTCCTCGACCGCGCGCTTCTCGTGCTCTTTCTTTTTTCTTCTGAGAAGCCGGTTCTCTTCCCTTCTTCTCTGTTTGTAGAGCTCACAAACAGCTCTCGTCGTTCGATGCAGCGTTGCCTTGTACGCTTCTTGTTTGGCAGCATGCGCCTGCCTACACTCGTCGTCAAACCATGGGTTCCTCTTAGGTGGTGGCGTGAAACCCAGCACATCAGTGGCGGCCTCTTTGATGGCTTCTTGACAACGTTTCCATTTGTCTTCTATTGTTTGTGCAGGCAGCGTCGAACTTTGAGATAATTTCAGGGAGAATCGATCGGCAAAGGCTCTAGCGATCGGTTGCGATTGTAGCTTTCCGACATCAAACCGTCTTGGCTTGTCTCGACTCCGTTGCTCTCTCGATATCCGGGTTCTTACCTTGGCTACAACAAGGTGATGATCCGAGTCGATGTTTGCACCTCGGAAGGTTCGGACATCGAGGATATTGGAGGAGTGTCTGACGTCGATCGCAACGTGATCAATCTGGTTGACGGTTGATTGATCAGGTGATCGCCAGGTACCTTTATGAATGTTGAGGTGTGGGAACCGCGTGCTGACCACAGAGAGATTTCGCCCCGAGGCGAAGTCAACTAGCCTGAGTCCGTTTCCGGAGGTGTTGGCGTGCAGGCTGTGTCTTCCGATGACTTTAGCAAAGACTTCTTCTCTTCCCAGCTGAGCGTTGAAATCTCCTAGAACTATCTTGGTGTCGTAGCTGGGGCATCGATCATATGTCCTTTCTAGGAGATGATAGAAGTCCTCTTTACTGCTGTCATCTTTTTCCTCTGTCGGGGCGTGGGCGCATATGAGGCTTATATTCCCGAATTTAGCCTTGATGCGGATTGTTATGAGGCGTTCGCTTATGTATTGGAAGCTTAAGACTTTTTGCCTAAGTCTGCCTCGAACAACAAAACCGCATCCAAATAAGCGTTTCCCTCTCTCCCTGTAGCAGTCGCCGTGGTATATGTCGCAGTTTCTCACTCTTCTCTTGCCCGGCCCATCCCACCGCATTTCCTGAATTGCGGTAATGTCTGCTTTATAGCAGTCCAGGGCCTCCGCAAGTTCATCGGCTGCACGTGGTCTGTTTAGGGACCTCACATTCCACGTGCATATCCGTAGAGCATTATCCTTTTTTCGTTTGCGTGGGTCGTCAACAGTGAATCCATCCATATCCGAGGCATTCGGTTGATTCGCAACTGTTTATTTTTTAATGTGGCCGGGCAGTTACCCCGACGCACACCCCCAACCTGGAGGACCAGGCCCTTTTTTATACCTCTTGGGCGGAGGTCGCACTTATAGGTTTGGCAGGTTGAGTTCGGGTGAACAACAACCAGTACCCGATGGCTACCAACGTGGAGGTAGAATAAGCACAATTGGTGTGTGGAAGACAGTTACAGCAGCTGGGCATCGCCAGGTTGATACCAATCAGTGCCTACCCTGTTCCCACATCACCCAGCCACCACTGTCATATGCGGCCTTAAAATCGACGATAGGTGGTGAGTGCCGATTTACACTTCTTAAGTCTTTTCTAGGATCTGCCGTTAAGTGAAGACCCGGTCCATCGTGGATAAATATGAGCATCTTACTCTGCGGGAATTTAGAGCGTAGAGGAATGTCCGTTCCGAATGTTGTCACTTCTGTGTAGGAGATGGTGAATCTTTACTGAGCTCTGGCTATGAATCGCTTTCGTTAACTAACTTATTAGCAACGCTTTATGTGTTTTTTTTCACAGAGGTTCTTCGTTCCCCAAAGGAACAAGGCTTCAGCCAGTATGTTGATGCTTCGAAGTTGCCACCTTTGGACACTGAAACTAGATTGAATAATTTTGTACATATGTCGTTTCAATGTTTCGCATTTTGGAACGAAGTATTTTTGCCCTGAATTCCAACACTCACTTGTTGTTGTTAAACAAAATGGAGGGTGTACGAGTTTTTCAGTATTCTTGATTTTGAACGAAAGTAGTGCTTACTTTTAAACCCCCTGTGTGTCCTTGTGCAGTATTTGCTTCCAAAAGGAAGCACGGATCAAAGAAACCACAATTCGACATATTTCAGAAAAACACCAAAAAGGCAAAACCGCCAGCAACCTCCGACCGCCAGCACACAAAAGACCATTTGAAAGCATCCGGCACCACCAAACGTGAGTTCATTCGACCAAATCCATCTTCCATCCGACCCGAACATATAAGCTCCCATAATGTCGAATAAACATCATTTTATTTATTGCCACCCACTCAGACAAAGCGCTGAATTTATGTTGAATCAATAAAGGCCTGTTTGCGACGGCGGCAAATCGGGGCAAAATCCTCTATGATTATGCTTGAATAAGAGTCAACTTGTGTACTTGTGGCACTATCGCGCAATCACCGAAAAACCGATGAAGAAACCACTAATCAAATCAAGTCAATTTCAATTTCGAACCACTTTCCCCCTCGCACCAGCGGCACTTGAGAACACAGGCCCAAATGTTCGTAAGCTAACGAATTTCACTGATAAGCTCCTGCCAGGACTAAATAATTCAGAAAATTTGCAAATATTTCCACAGGATATTGACTGAAGTTGATTTGTGTGGCGGCGCTATTTAGCATCGTCCCAAGGCAACGTGCCACCGAACATGAACTCCATATATTGTCCGCCACCCCCATTTCAGGCACAAACGCACACACCAACCCACACGTCATGCGCTGGCCATGAAAATTCATTTCTCAAACGTTGATAGTTACCTTGTATTATACATTACTTCCAGCGTTTGAGCGGGGGGAAGCTCCGCACAATTTTTCGGGAGGTAATGCGCATCCCTACCAGCGAAATGTCGTGAGGCGCTTTGTCGTGTCGTTCGTCCTTTGTAAGGTTGTGGCGGTGCTGTCAACGTCTAGCCTAACGAGCTAACGACAGCAGAAATAACGAAAATACAAGATAAATTGTTGGAAAAAGTAAATGTTTCGAAAATGTATACAAAAAAAAAACAACACAGGAGCAGGATATCCGAGTGATTCTGGTCCTTTCTCGGGCTCAGTGATTGTAGTTGCGCTTGCCAAGCGAAGAAATGTGTGTGTTCTTGTGTGTGACGATAAAATAGCGGATAATTGGAATGCGACGTATTCTGTGTCTGGAATAGTTCCATTTGAGGATTTGGCTTTTCATTCGCTTTTAAGGGGATTATTTTCTACTTTGTTTCCGTCATTCCTCGCCTAGGTGATGTATTATTGTCTTAACTCTAGTCCGTAATTTGATTAATTCTTGCTTCATCACATTTATCTTCTATTTTGGGGAGAGATGGTTTACAACTTTGTGGGAGGAGGCGGTGCGGTATTTAACTGAGTTTTGATTGAAGGTGCGATGCGGATAGACAGTGTCTTAAAGTGACGGGCAATGAAATTTCAGATTTCGCACCTTTAGTTTGCGTATCTTGGTCAAGTAGTTGCCTTGGTACAACTTCGAATTCATTGCCTTTGCTCTGAGAGACTCAAACACATCTGTTTCTAGCAAACCGTCATTAACTCTGACGTACTATTTATTTTGAGCTCTGATTACAGTTTTTAAGGGTTCTCATAGAGCAGGAAGATAACAAAGTCGAAACTGATTTGCTCTTAATCCAGGCAACACACTATTTTACCTTTTTCATCTCAATGCGTGACGCCATCTTTTGCGTTTTTACAGTGAATGCACTTTCCTTTTCTCTGTGGCGCTACAGTCCGGGTTGGATTTTGGCCTCAACCAACATGCCTCTCCAGCCAGCAGTATCTGACGCCAGCTGCTCCCAGTTGCGCACTCCAAATTGGTTGAGGTCTCTCCAATTGCGTGCGTCACCCTAGGCCTTCAGTAGCGTTGTCTCATTGTCTCGAATTTGAAAACATTTTGAACAAATAGATATCAACACCGCTACACATATAATGCAGTCAGAGTTTGAAAATATTCTTCGGCGGTGTCATAACAATGGCCTTATAATAAACTCAAAGAAAACCAAAATTTTGCATATCCGGCCTTACTACCTTACAAGTAGCCCTGTAAAAATAAAATTCCATAATTTTGATTGCTTGTACAGGTCTCATCAAATCTCTGCGACAGATAAATGTGCAGAATATATCGATACAATTAATGTATATCGGTATCTCGGAGTGGAGGTAGATTGCTACTTTAAATGGGATACTCACTTAAAGTACCTATGTAAGCGACTTAGACAGGCAACATACGCTCGTTACCATCTAAGCAATTACGCGTCGTTTGAAGTTCTGATGCTGGCATATTACTCTCTAGTAGAATCCATCCTTCAGTCCGGAATAACGGCGTTGGGTAATGCAGCGCGCTACACAATCATGGAACTCCAAAGGGCTCAAAATAGAATATTTAAAATACTCTTACGGTTATAATATGTAAAATATGTATAATCTTAGTGAAGACTTACATTTATTAACTATACAAAAACATTTTATTTTTGATGCAATGCACGAGACCTGCAACGACCAACGTTTCAAACATCTCATTGATCACTGCGTCAACACAAGACAAAGGGCAAACGGACTTTTGAAAATTCCGAGAATCCACAACTCCTATGGAAGAAAACAGCTTTCCTTTGTGGTACCAACGATGTTCAACCAACTTCCACGCTCTGTATGGAATATTCGACCAATACACATTAGAAAACGAAAACTTAAAAAATTTATCTTACAAAATGATAAAAGTCTTTAAAAATGTAAATAATATGTGCTTCCAGAAATAACAAAAGTTCTTCTTCTTCTTCTTCTTGTGGCGCTACAGTCCGGGGTGAACCTGGGCCTCAACCAACATGCCTCTCCAGCCAGCACGATCTTTCACCAGCTGTCTCCAGTTGCGCACTCCAAGTTGGTTGAGGTCCTTCTCCACTTGTGTGCGCTACTATAGTTTAGGTCGTCCTCTGTTGCGTTGTCCCAATGCCATGGATTCAAAGACTTTTCGGGTCGGAGCAGTGGTTTCCATACGCTCTACATGGCCTAGCCATCTTAAGCGTTGTATCCGTAGAAGCTTGACCAGGCGCATGTCGCTGTAGAGCCCATAGAGTTCGTCATTAAATCTTCTCCTCCAGATGCCATCAATGCAAACAGGACCAAAAATCGCACGCAGAACTTTTCTCTCGAAGAGACCAAGGGCTTCCTCATCCGCATTTGCTAACGTCCAAGATTCCGCGCCATAAAGTAGGACGGGGATGATCAAGCTATTATATAAAGCGAGCTTCGTCTTTCGAGAGAGGACTTTATTACTCAATTGCCTCTTAAGCCCAAAGAAACAGCGATTGGCAAGAGTGATTCTGCGTTTGATTTCGGTACTGTTGTTGTTGTCCCTATTTACCGTGGAGACGAGATAGACGAAGTCCTTGACTACCTCAAAGTTTCTGCTGCCTAGTGTGACGCTCCGTCCGAGACGTCGATGTTGTGTGTCCTTCTTTGATGACAGCATGTACCTAGTTTTGCCCTCATTTACCGCCAGACCCATTTTAGCCGCTTCCGCTTCAATGCCAGCAAACGCCTCATTGACGGCTCGCTGTGTTCGTCCAATCACGTCAATGTCATCAGCGTAAGCCAACAATTGAACTGACTTCTGGAAGATCGTGCCTCTGGTGTTGACATGTGAGTTACGCACGATCTTCTCGAGGATGATGTTAAAGAAGTCACATGACAGTGCGTCGCCTTGTCTAAAACCTTTTTTGACATCAAAGGTCTCGGTGAGTTCGGTACCGACCATGACGCAGCAGCGAGAGTTCTCCATCGTCATCCTACACAATCTGACGAGTTGGGTACGAATACGAACACTAGACATGGCACTGTATAGCTCGTCTCTATGCACACTGTCATATGCGGCCTTAAAATCGACGAATAGGTGGTGGGTGCTGATTTGCATTTCTTGGGTCTTTTCCAGGATCTGCCGTAATGTGAAGATCTGGTCTATTGTGGACTTCCCTGGCCTGCAACCACACTGATGGCGACCTATCAGGTCATGGACAAATGGTTTCAGACGCTCACACAATACGGAGAGGATCTTGTATGCGATGTTCAGGAGACTTATCCCTCTGTAGTTGGCGCAGTCAAAGCGGTCTCCTTTCTTGTGGACCGGGCAAACGACGCAGAGATTCCACTCATCGGGTATGCTTTCCTCCAACCATATCTTACAGATGAGCTGGTGCATACACCCAACCAGGTCATCTCCAGCTGCTTTAAATAGCTCTGCGGGCAGTCCGTCCGCTCCAGTAGCTTTGTTCGACTTCAGCTTGGATATTGCTATCTTCAGCTCGTCTAATTCGGGGGGACGGAATGCTAGTCTATCATCGTCCAAATCAAGTGAAACATTCTGCCTAAGAGCGGTATTTGGGCCGTCATCGCCGTTAAGGAGTCTGCAGAAATGATTCTTCCAGATTCTCAACACAGACTGCGACTCTACTACGAGTTGTCCGTTTTGGTCCTGGTTGGCCTTTGTCCGAACCTTGTATAATCCGGATAGCTGTTTTACCTTTCGGTAAAACTTTCGGACTTCATTTCTACAATAACACCTTTCCATTTCCTCAACCGCGCGCTTCTCATGCTCCTTCTTTTTCCTTCTTAGAAGCCGGTGCTCTTCCCTTCTTCTCTGTTCGTAGAGCTTACGAACAGCCCTCGTTGTCCGATGCAGCGTTGCCTTATAGGCGTCTTGTTTAGCTGCGTGCGTTCGCCTGCACTCGTCGTCAAACCATGGATTCCTTCTGGGTGGTGACGTGAAACCCAGCACATCAGTGGCAGCTTCTTTGATGGCTTCTTGACAACGTTTCCATTCTTCTTCTATGCTTAGTGCAGGAAGCGTCGAACTCTGAGCGAGTTTCCGGGAGACTCGGTCGGCAAAGTTCCCAGCAATCAGCTGCGATTGTAGCTTTTCGACGTCAAACCGTTTTGGCCTTTCTCGACTCCGTTGCTCTCTCGATATCCGGGTTCTTACCTTGGCTACAACAAGGTGATGATTCGAGTCAATGTTTGCACCTCGGAAGGTTCGGACATCGAGAATACTGGAGGAGTGTCTGACGTCGATCGCAACGTGATCAATCTGGTTGATTGTGGCTTGATCAGGAGATCGCCAGGTCCCTTTGTGAATGTCCAGGTGTGGGAACCGCGTGCTAGCCATAGAGAGGTTCCGCCCCGAGGCGAAGTCCAACAGCCTGAGTCCGTTTCCGGATGTGTTGTCGCGCAGGCTGTGTTTACCGATGACTCCAGCAAAGATGTCCTCCTTTCCCAGCTAAGCGTTGAAATCTCCTAGAACGATCTTGGTGTCGTAGCTGGGGCATCGATATTATGTTCTTTCTAGGAGATCAAAGAAGTCATCCTTGATGTTGTCATTCTTCTCCTCTGTCGGAGCGTGAGCGCAAATTAGGCTTACTCATAAATAATTATTGATTCCTTACGAATAACCGTCTGCAGAAAAGCCTTTTACATTGTCTTAAGTTACATTGTTAGATAGACACATAACATGGTTAATAGCACTATTAGGCCAACTGACGTCTTACATGGACTCCTCTCTACCGCTTTAAGGTTCTTAACTAGCATTGAACTAGCAACTCGCTGGAGATATTGGTAGACCCTTAGGTTATAGCACCAAAATTGTACATTATAAATAATTAAGACAATAAAACTCAAACTCAAAACCAGGGCAGAAGTGTCCATATTGTAGCCATCTTAAGCGTTGTATCCGAAGACACTTGACCAGGCGCATGTCACTGGACAGCCCATAGAGTTCGCCGTTAATTCTTCCCTTCCGGAAGCCATCAACGCAAACAGGACCAAAAATCGCACACAAAATTCTTTTCTCGAAAAGACTAGCGGCTTCCTCTTCGCCATTTATTCACATCAGGGTTTTCGCGGCATAAAGCAGGACTGGGGTGACCAAGTTGTAATAAAAAGCCTGCTTAGTCCTTCGAGAGGGGCTCTAATACTGGAATAGCGATTGGCATGAGGAATTCCGAGGCCGCCGTGGTGTAGTGGATAGAGTGCGACGCTCACACGCCGAAGGTCTAGGTTCGATTCCCAGCTCAACACCAATTTTTCGAATTTTTCACGGCACCACCTCTTTCGAGCTGCTGACAACACTCAAAGTGTTAAGTTTGGTTAATAACTGTCTAAGAAAGCTTCTCAAATTTCGCCGTTCAGAGTCGGCAAAAAACTGTAGGTCCCTTCTACTCGTGAGAGAACAGTAGCGCGCACAACACGAGCAGTTGATGAGCAAGCTAGGTCCTGGTTCCCCTTAGGACTGTAGCGCCAACAATTATTATTATTATTATGAGGAATTCTGCGCTTGATTTCGGTTCTGATTTTGTTGTCTTTATTTACGGCTAAGCCGATGTAAACACAGTCCTTGACTACCTCGAATTTTAGGCTGACTAGTGTGACGCTCTGTCCGAGACGACGATGCTGTATGTACATCGTTGACAACAGTATGTTCTCCGTTTTGTCCTCATTTACCACCAGACTCATTTAAGCCGCTTCTATTTCAGTGCCTGCAAAAGCCTCATTAGCGAGACACTGCATTCGTCCAATCACAAGAGTGAATTCAAAAATGTACAAAACCGAATCCCTGAGTCCATACACGAACCCTTTTGCCCGTTGATGCTTTACGTGCGACACGGTTTGTCGTTGAAGCTTCCCTTCTTCTTTTGGTGACTTCTGACTTTTAAAGAAACCTTTGCAAAATGGGGCATTATCCTCCCTTAAATCAATGTCTCGATGCAGCGGATCTAGGGTTGTTGTTTGGTGATTTATAGAGCCAGCTGATATTTTTTAGGGAAGATTCTGAGCTCGATTTTACTGCACTGATGTTGACAATATTTACTGCGGAGTCCAGTCCAGTACAGAAGAAGTTCTAGAACTTACCTGCCATTTGTTTCTGGTTGAAAGCATTATCACGTCTTTCCTAGTTTTACGATAGGCTAGCTTGAACTTCTTTGTCACTGCGTGTCCTTAAGAAAGTCAAGAAGGTTCTCGGAAGCCAGTAGCTGAAAGGAAAGATCGTGCTTTAGTTGTTGACCTGTAAGCGTGTTTTCTTTCTCTTAAAAGCTTATTGACACAGAATGTGTCTTTTTAGGGGGATTGCCAGTTTTTTTTCGCCCTCTTTCAGAATACAATGTGTTTAGTAGAAAAGTCAAAACAAGACATGGAAGTTGACCAGCACCTTGTGTAGCCTTAGAACCGATTAACATGTTACTGGGTGCACTCTCTGAGTCCTCTCTGAGTCCCTACCTATTGAATTGTAGGCCATCCTTGGCTTTAAACCACATCTCCAAATGTAGTGGGTCGTTGGTAACAAAACGACAGAGCGGCTGTTGTTCTTAATGTTAAGCAGACTTATGATGCGTCTAAGTTTGATATAGATGTGGGATGTGGTCGGCGTAGTGGATGAAGTGCGACGCTCACACGCCGAAGGGTCTAGGTTCGATTCCCGGCTGAACACCTCGAATTTTTCACAGCAGCACCTCCTTCAAGGTGGCCACACTCAAAACAGTAATAGCTATGAAGGCTTCCCAAACTTCGCCGTTCGGAGTCGGTAAAAAACTGTAGGTCCCTTCTACTAGTGAGAGAACAGTAGCGCGCACAACACGAGTAGTTGATGAGTAAGCTAGGCTCCCTGTGAACTGTCACTCCATCCAGTTATTGTTATTATTATGGCCAATGGCGGGAAAATTTCTTAAAAGGAGGTTGCTACTGCAATCAATAAATAATCAGTCATTTCTCAGAAATTAGAAGCTTGTTGAATTTTGCCGTGTGCCAGTTGAGCTGGAACACTGGCGGAGATATGAAATTTTCAATTTCCAGGAAGAACCTAATTTGTCCTTTGCCTCATGCATGCTGAATACTTTGAACTCACACAATGGGCTCATTCAACATGATTTTGAATGAAGACCTGACTTGTCAGAAGATGGATTTTTAACTTTTAACCTCTCTAAGGTTTCGTTCACGCGGAATGGTGGTGTGTGCGTTCAATCTGCATGTCACACACCAGTATGCCAACACTTGCCGGTTTGATGAAGCCATATTCGTGATGAATTCATTCGATCTAAGGTTGGAAATGTTAGCACACCGACTGTGGTCATTCGAAAACAACTTGTTTTTCTGCTCATTTTTAAGAAGTAAAAAACTCCGGAATCCGACTATTCTATCAACAAGATGTTTTGGAAAGCAAGACAAACGATAAGAGCGTGAATAATTTTGTTGTTATCCTCATTAGAAGGCATGCTGGCGGGTTGTAGGTGCTATTACCTCTCAGAATAAATATTTGGCACAAGCAATCGCCCACGACAGCTGTCGAAAATGTTTATTCTGAGGCCTTCGGATATTTTTAATCATTGTCTGACTTGCCAAAAATGTCGAAACAATTTATTTAATTGTATAGATATGAATTAAATCAATTAATTGTTGTATTCAAAAATGTTTTGGATGGTATTTTGGTTGGATGGTTTACGAAAATCGCTCAAAGTAGTATTCGAAAGTGAGAACTTTTCTCATCACCTACAAAATGAGCCCTCGCTGACATCGAACCAATAATTGAGGCTTTTTTCGATTTCTTAAAAGACCCGAACGAGTGACCCCTACCTCCAATTGGGTTTTATGAATCGAAAAAGCCTATAATCGAAAAGAACAAGGTCTGAGGAATATGACGGGTTGGATTGGACTTCCATTTAACCGTTTCCAGTTTGTTTTTGACTGCTACAGCCACGTGGAGCCGAGAATTATTATGTTGCCAAATCACCTTGTCATGCCTTTCGGTCGTTTCTGACCGCTTTAGGGCAATGCGCGGCCCAATCGCTTTAGTTGTAATCAATAATGTTTCCCATCCATGACTTCGCCTATTCTAAGTATCCCACAATACACCATACACACTTGATCCCACCATATGTAGAGCTGGTCCCTTAAATAGTGCAACAGGATTTCTAGGCTTCTTCTCCAGTCACGATCCGGTGCAAAACTCCCTTCCTTTGATGTTTTCAAGAAACTATTCCGAGGAATGATAAATCGCCTCTCGACATGTCTCGGGTTCAACTCATACGGCACCCCAATGTCCTCGTTTTCCAACAAATTCAAATTTCTTTGACCGAATGGGAATTCTTTGCTGACTTACTCTCAACGATTCCGTGAGTTCACTTTATGTTTGGCACAGATCTTGGTCCAGTTAAGCCTCCAACTCCATATCTTTAAACATTTCAGGCTAGACAACGCATTGTCTGTCTTCGGCACTAAAATCAGCACTTTGGAAAATTCGAAACTAGTCTCTGCATGATTGATTGGTCGGAGTAGTCAAATGTCACAGCTTTCCAATGAAGTAGGTTATCTCTTCCAAGATCAGCTCCAATTAGCTGGTGGCGCCATCTTTTGAATAGTTTAGCCGTCTTGCTTAATAGATAGATCGAATCTAGATAGATCGAATCTAGATAGATCGAATTTATTCCTTCCTTCCACGGGAAATGTTTGCATTGTCACTCCTAATGATTTAATTTGCTTTTTGAATGGATTTTGATCCATTAAAGCCTTGAGTTTCTCATCTTCAAACTTTTTGTGCTGACCAAGGCGCTCATTGTCTTCGACGCTAAAATTTTTGAAGGGTCGAAATCACTCTCTGCATGGCTAATCAGAGCAGATTAACCATAAACTTCTGCAAGCAATCGTTGGTCTTCATCGGTACTTTTCTTCCAATTAAAAGAGAAAATCATAACTTTCCCGACAAGACGAATCCGGACCTTTTCGAAGAGACAAACAAAAAAACGAATTTTGTTGTCTAAAGGAGACGCTGATGCACACCTATTATTGGTAAGAAATGTCACACCATCCAGTGTAGTAGGCAATCGTTTCCAAGATGAACCACTAAAACAGGTGGTGCCATCTCTTGACAACCGACCGAATAATTTGCACCCTCAACTGGAGCAGAACAACATGACAGCTGAGAAAACCATCACCATATACAATGGAAAAAAGTTTGTTGGGGTACACTCTGCAAATTTTAGACTGTGCGATTTCTGTTTGTTTCAAAAAATGGAAATTTTGCCCGGCAGGTGCAAACTTGAACCAAATAGGGAGGTTTTCGCCACTTAACAGGCTTCTAGAAAACGTTTTATTCTGTCCCTCTTCTGAGTCTCCATCAAAACTTGTCTATTTTACTGGTAATACCCGGTTTTGTTAGGACCTATAAGGCTTGGCAGTGGTCGGAAAATTGTCAGTAAGGGCCCTGCAATAGTGGGAAGACAATTCGCAGTAACTGGCCACAGTATGTTGTATGCATGCCACTCTGTATACTGCAACACTCTCTCTCTGTTCTATTACTTTTTTTTTCGGCTTCGATGAATGTCATTCAATGCAACGTCACTTGTCTGACAGAAATATATTAGAAAACCTTCCTATTCCCATTGGCCACCCATTGTTCCTGTCACACCTCACGTCGTGCGCCCAAAGGCTCCTAATCCGAAATGACTGGTTCATTAATCCCAAACGAATTGAATGTTTTCCATACAGCCAAATTCACCAGTTCCGCCTGCAATGAACTCCTGGAGGACGAACAACAAAAAATTAATTTTCTATGCAAAGTAAAACCCGAGAACAACACAAACAATTTCGAATTGAAATCAAGATGTCACATCGACCGACATCCCGCCAGCAATACACATTTCAATTGAAATCCCATCTTTACGACTCTCTAGCATGGCTACAGCCACCGGAACTGGCAAAAGGGACAAGGAACAAATACACACACAAGCAGAAGCGCAAGGACAACACTCTCTCTCTCTCTCTCTCGTTTTATTTGAGTCCAATTTTATAGCATGTATTATTTAAGCACTTGCCCTCGCACACCAGTAGTGATGCAAAGCCAAATGAAGCGATCAATACGACGTCTTTCCTGCCATTGGCAGTGGCTTCGGCTGCCCCGAAACGACTCGATGGCGCACAACTAATTTAGGATTCGTTTGAAGGGACGACACGCCAGGCGGAGGTATTTATTTTTAAGCGAATGGAAGAAGGCATAAACAAGTATTCCTCATTCATAAGACGACAAGGTGACTGGGATCAAGTCGTCATTTGAATTTGTTGAGCGCTTTTAATCCGATGCGGATGCAGGACGACGACGGCGGCGCTGTGTGAAGCCTTTCCTTCCGCCAACATCCGACTGCAGGCCCCCTTCATTCCAATTTCCATTCACTCATCCTTAGCTCTGATCTTTTTTGCGACCTGCCCTGTTAAGTGGGTGTGTAGGAAGGTGGGTGAGTGGCTGTGCCGGCGCAGAGAGGAGGGAACGAGTGTGTCGAGGTGAATAGATTAAAATGGGGTCCCTCGGTGCGAGTGCAAGATATCGAGTTGAACATAAGAGCCTACAGATAAAAAGATGTTTGTTGGCTTTTTTATGTCACCCTTTTTCAGCTGAGTGAGTGGGCCCGTTCAGCGAGGTGGTATTGTCTTTCGCTTCTAGAGTGGAAAGCGATGCACAAGTGTGTCAGGTGATAAACTGAAGGTTCCGGCTCATAAAAAAATCACGATTTTCATGCAAAAATGATGTGAACTCCTTCGGAGGCGGAGCTTGTAAGGTAGGTCACATGGAAGCGAGTCCTACATGGCCTGGGGGATAAGGATAAACGTTTAAGAAGTTTGCGAGATTATGTGAAGAGGTTTTCCTGTGCGGTGTGCTGGCGTTTGGTGGTTGAGACTTAAATGCGGCAGTTTACCGCACAGTGACACCGGGCTGGAACTTTCCTCTAATGTGTGTGTGTGGCTCTGTGTGCACTTGATTATGATGCAAGTTCATGCATATTAATTGCTGCATATGCTGTAAGTCTCTTAAACAAGTGTGGTGAGGGGGAAACGTGTTCTCTGCACTTGGAGATACCAGTGATTCTTAGAAGTCTAAGTGGAAATAAAAACAAGCAAGAATTGAGAAATCCTCGAGGGATCAGAGACGTGTCTGTGTAGGAACGACGTGCTGATGTTCTTCAACGAGGGGGGTCACAGTTAACAACCAACTTCGGTCAGTGTTATGAAAAAGATTCAAAAATGCGCTCAATCCAGGAATGAAGTGCTGCCACTTTCGCCGTGAGAGATGACACACATAACGTGAATGTTTCTGGTAAAGATTCCCTTCTTAAAAATTAATTTCAATCAAGTCAACGTTGGTCATTGAGCTCTTGCTACCAGGTGATGTGACTGGATCTTATGAATACATAATTCGAAAATCACATCCGTAACACCATGTAGTGTCAACGAAAACACTGATGGAGAAAAGACCATCTTGTGACGGGATGTCGGCTAACAGACTCAGGTTATGAGGGAGCCTGGCTGGTAGTGACAGCTTGATCAGAGTGTATATTCTCCTGCCACGGAAGGTCACGAGCTCTGCTTTCAGCCTGACTGTGCGGCAGGAACCCTTGTGGGAGTATTGTGGTGACTCTGATTTACCACCTAACATCGCGGGCAGTGTCGAGTATAGTGTACTGTGCTGACTTGTCTAGTTGTTGTTCAGCCTGGGCTAGGCAAGGCAATTGCAGGGAGTTGCATTCTCAACCGGTCACTGCGACCCAGAGAGCGGCAAAGGTGTTAGGAAGGCCTCTCATCAAGCCAAGATGGGGTGATTGTCCCCCAATCATGATCTCAATATGGTGCTTGGGTAACTAAGGCTTTAGTCTTGCGTTATCTTGGGAAAAGGGACCCCATCTAATAAGCCATAAAGGCAGGTGACCATGGGCAACCAAATCCCACTTCTGATCTGATTTTTCCTCGATCGGCCGTTTGCGCGCACTTGCGTGATAGTCACATAACGCAAGGTTCGTCGCAAGCCGTGGATTCTTTCAACCAATCCTTTGTAGCAGGTCATACCTTTCATAAGTATTTTCCTCTTCCTCGGACGGCACTACAGTCCGAGGCGGACCTGGGCCTCAACCAACATACCTCTCCAGCTAACACGATCTCTTGCCAGCTGCCTCCAATTGCGCACTCCAAGTTGGTTGAGGTCCTTTTCCACTTGTGTAAGCTATCTAAGTATAGGACGTCCTCTGTTGCGTTGTCACTGTGGTTCGGATTCGAAGACCTTGTGGGCCGGAGCAGTGGTGTCCATACGCTCTACATGGCCTAGCCACTTTAAGCGTTGAATTTGTAGACGGTTGACCAGGCTCATGCCGCCGTACAGATCATACAGTTCGTGGTTAAATCTTTTCCTCCAGATATTATCAACGCAAACAGGACCAAAAATCGCACGCAAAACTTTTCTCTCGAAGAGACCAAGGGCTTCCTCATCCGCTTTTAGGAACGTCCAGTATTCTGCGCCGTAAAGCAGGACTGGGCAGATCAAAGTGTTGTAAAAAGTCACTTTGGTCGTTCGGGAGAAGGATTTATTACTCAATTGTCTCTTAAGCCCAAAGAAACAGCGATTGGCAAGAGTGATTCTGCGTTTGATTTCGGTACTGATGTTGTTGTCCCTATTCACCGCGAAGCCATGATAGGCGAAGTCCTTGACTACCTCGAAGTGTCTGTTGCCCATAGTGACGCTCTGTCCGAGACGTTGATGTTCTGCGTCCTTCTTCGATGACGGCATATACTTCGTTTTGCCCTCGTTTACCACCAGTCCCACTTTATCCGCTTCCGCTTCGATGCTAGCAAACGCCTCATTGACGACTCGCTGAGTTCGGCCGATCACGTCAATGTCATCCGCATAAGCTAGCAGTTGAACGGACTTGTGGAAGATCGTGCGTTTGATGTTGACGTGTGAGTTCCGCACGATCCCCTCAAGAATGATGTTAAAGAAGTCGCATGACAGCGCATCGCCTTGTCTAAATCCTTTTTTTGACATCGAAGGTCTTAATGAGATCGCTACCGACCTTGACGGAGCAGCGAGAGTTCTCCATTGTCATCCTACACAATCTGACGAGTTTGGTAGAAATGCCGAAACTAGACATGGCGCTGTATAGCTCGTCTCTATGCACGCTGTCATACGCGTTCTTGAAATCGACGAATAGATAGTGGGTGTCGATTTGTACTTCTTGGGACTTCTCCAGTTTCTGCCGCAGTGTGAAGATCTAGTCGATTGTGGACTTCCCTGGCCTAAAACCACACTGATAAGGACCTATCGGGTTGTTGACGATCGGTTTTCATGCGCTCACACAATACGGCAGAGAAAATCATATATGCGATGTTAAGGAGACTGATCTCTCGGTAGTTGGCGCAGTCGAAGGGTTCTCCTTTCTTGTGGACCGGACAAACGATACTGAGATTCCACTCGACGGGCATGCTTTCCTCTGACCATATCTCACAGATGAGCATGCATGAGGTGCATGCACCCAACCAGCTCATCCCCAACCAGCATGCACCCAACAGCTCTGCGGATAGTCCGTCCGCGCCTGCAGCTTTGTTCGACTTCAGTCTCGATATTGCTATCTTGACCTCGTCTAAGTTGGGGGGGGGGGGGGGGGGGGGCGGAATTTTTGTCCATCATCATCCAAATTGAGTAGAACATTCTGCCTAAAAGCGGAGTCTGCAGAAATTAACTTTCCAGATTCTCAGCACCGATTGCGACTCTACCACCAGTTGTCCATTTTGGTCCCGGCAGGCTTCTGTGTGACGTTAGTAACCGTCGGATAATTGTTTTGCCTTTCGGTAAAACTTTCGGACTTCATTTCTACCATAACACCTTTCCATTTCCTCAACCGCGCGCTTCTCATGCTCCTTCCTTTTCCTTCTTAGAAGCCGGTGCTCTTCCCTTCTTCTCTGTTTGTATAGCTCACAAAAAGCTCTCGTCGTTCGATGCAGCGTTGCCTTGTATGCTTCTTGTTTGGCTGCATGCGCCTGCCTGCACTCGCGTCAAACCATGGGTTCCTCTTAGGTGGTGGCGTGAAATCCAGCACATCAGTGGCGGCCTCTTTGATGGCTTCTTGACAACGTTTCCACTTGTCTTCTATTAGAAGACAGGTTAAATTATTAAATTAAATTATAGACCAAGCTGACTTGTTTTTTCTAATCAACGGTCGCAGAATTTTCCATCATCGCAATGAATCACTCAAAAGATTCACGGATGTGACTTCGCTCAATATTTGTTTTTTCATTTCACATGACAATCGAACAGTAGGCACATTTGATTTGAGAGCTTGGCTTTTTTTAAATGATTCCAGGCAGCTTTACGGTTGGTATGTATTATGTTTTAACAACTTCCGCGCCAGTAGCGCTTCAACAGTTGGTGATAGGCTTAGCAGTTGCTCCAAAATATCCGACGCCGAATATATCAAACCACTTCAGGTATGACATTCTCTCATAGAATTCTGACGGTAAACTGCAAAAACTTTTCCGAATATTTGTGCCGCTTTTGTCGCTCTGCAGCATCTTGGATATAGGTGGAAAATTCAAACTGCAAAAGGCGGAAGGGAGATATTTGGCAACATTATATTTCGGTTGTTTCTTAAAACACAAACAAGGAATAGGTACCTGCCTTCACAGAAAATTCAGCTTGATACGTTACCCTTCAAAGAACGTGTTCATTTGACACAATTAAATTACTGTCTCCAAATGTACACGGGTAACATCATCATTTGTGGACGCCGTGGCGTAGTGGGTAGAGTGCGACGCTCACACGCCGGAGGGTGTAGCTTCGATTCCCAGTTCAATACCAATTTTTACGAATTTTTCACGGCACCGCCTCTTTCGAGCTGCTGACAGCACTTAAAGAGTAATAACTGTCTAAGAAAGCTTCTTAAATTTCACCGTTTGGAGTCGGCAAAAAACTCCCTTCTACTCGTGAGAGAACAGTAGCGCGCACAACACGAGTAGTTGATGAGCAAGCTAAGCCCTGGTCCCCGTTTGGACTGTAGCGCCAACAATTATTATTATTATTAACATCATCATTTAGTGATAAAAAATCGCACAGAATTTCCAAGAAGACATCTGTATTAAAAAATGTAAAGGGTTTCCCAACAAAAACGCAAGATTTAAATTTTTAATAAAGCGCAGATATTTAAAAAATGTCATGAATTCTCTTTAATATCGTAAAGTAGATAGGACGAGGTTATGTGTGGTATAACACATCGTCCAGATGGAGGCCGCGGCTTTGCTGGCACATACGCGATATTCTAATGAAACTTTCAATGACCCTTTATTTGCTGCGGTATTTCATTAATGCAGCTTCCAATTTCCTCTTTTAAGGCTTAAGTCGTCGTCGGCTTATTCGCTTAAGCCATCGACTTAAAAAACACGATCTAGGCGGCCAAATCTGGTCTTCTAAACGCGAAATAACACGACCGGAAAATGTCTGATGCAGCAATTTAATTGTTTCTTTGGCTGTATGAGATGTGGCGCCATCTTGTTGAAACCACATTCCCTCCACATGCATTTCTTCAATTCTAGGCACGAAAAAAATGGTAATCTTTCACGACATCGAACACCATCGACTGTTTTCGATTGACGTGACTCATTTTCATAAAAATGGGTCCAATAATTCCACCAGCCCAAAATCCACACCACACAGTGACACGTTGAGGATGCATTTGCTTCTCGTGAATCACTTAAGGATTTTCCTTGCCCCAAATGCGAGAATTTTGCCAATTAACGAAGCCATCAATATGGAAATGGGCCTCGTCACTAAAGATGATTTTATCGGCAAAATTAGTATTTTCATGTTGTCTCTCCAATACCCAATTAACGAACTCCCTTTGCTCTATTTTTTTAACCTTTTACCTTCTACTAACAAACAATAATAATTGTTCAAATGTCAAACAATAACAATTCGAATGGCGCCAAATTTAAATCTTGGGTTCTTGTTGGGACACACTTTTTATTGTGCTCATTGTGGTACTCATATTGCAGTGTATCGCTGAAAGCACGCGTTGAAATATCGGATTCATTCGAGAGTCAAACATCCCAAAGCTATGCCAGAATAATTTGTATACGAAAGCTTTACAAATTGGCGACATAAATAAATAAACGGGAACAGGCAGCAATTCACGAGCTCCCTTGCAACAATATTGTGTGGGGGAGTTTGACAGTTTATTGCAAAATAGAGAGAGTTCGCATGAGTTGTGGGCGGTATATATACCATCGCCTAACCTAAAGAATATGCTAAAGGGAGGATCAGCCGATCATGAGACTCGTTCTTTAAGTTAATTGTAATTATCTTTTACGCGAATGATAATTATTAGACCTCGGAGGGTGTAATAGAAGTGTGATGGCACTGTTTCTCAAACTTTTCGAATATTCTTTATTATTTTTATTGCTCTTCAAATATACCATCTTTCTATCAGTGGTTTGGTGTCAATAGTTGCAAGCCAAACAACTTCAGTGGGATCTAACTCGGTTGTCACTGGCTCGCCAATGCGCGAATTGTATACATAACGCACCTGGGAACAGAGTAGCAGCTACCTAAGACGACCTGCTATCAACCACATTTTTCAATCATGAGTACTAGAGAGAGGAGCAAAGAGAGGAAACGACATGTTTATTATTTACATTGTCAATTCGTTTCCACTGTGCCGCTGAAATGTGAAATCATACGATGTGAAATGAAATGTTTTCTAAGAAGCATCACATCGAAGTCAGTCAGTCGGAGATTGGAGCTTAACACAAAGGCAAGCTTTGTTGCAAATTAAAATACATTATTTACAAAAGCCACGTTCCTAAGAAGTTTTCTTATTGACTGACTCAACTCGAGATCATGCATGCAAACAAGACAATCGACTGCTAGATTTGTGAGTTAATTAGCTTTTTACATGGATTCGAGTCAGAGAGTATATTCCTTCTTGCGCCACTCCTCTAATTCCTCAATAGCTCATTCGGATCTTTATGTGAAGCAAATTTTCGCTGTCATAACTGACAGTCCCCTCACACTTTTCATTCCCTGTGGGCCGTTACCGCCCAGAATGGTCCTGTATCTCCACCAATACTCTGTAGCACGTCCAATTGCTTAGATTTGAATAGCTTTCGCGCCGGAGCAGAGGTGTCCATGCACCCGACATGGTCTAAGCATCTTTAATGTTGTAGCCGAAGACACTTGAAAAGGGGCATACTTTCATTCAGCCCATGAAGTTTGTCGTAGAATTTTTCCCTCAAAATGGCATCCCCGCAAACAGGACTAAAAATCGTCTCTCAGAAAGACTGAGGACTTCCTCACCTTCTGATAAAAACTGTCAATTTTATGCGCGGTAAAGGAGGACTGGGATGATCAGGCTGTTATAAAAAGCCTGCTTAGAGAAGGGGCTCTCTTTTTCACTTGGCTTTCGGGTAAAAAAAAAAACAGAGATTGGCCAGAGTGATTTCGCGTTTGATTTCGGTCCTGGTGTTTTTCACCGCGGAGCGGAGGTTGACGAAGTCCTAAACTATCTCGAAGATTTTGCTGCCTAGTGTGATCCTCTGTCGGAGACGTCGATGTTGTGTGTTGTTTCTTGATGCCATTGTTTTGCCCTCATTAACCACCAGACCCATTTTAGTCGCTTCTGCTTCAATGCCAGCAAAAGACTCGGCTGCCAATGGCTCGCTGTGTTTATCTAAACAAGTCAATGCCATCAGCGTAAGCTATCAATTTAGCTGACTTTTGAAAGACCGCGCCTCTGGTGTTAACTTGTGAGTTACGCACGACCATTTCAAGAATGATGTTAAAGAAGTCACATGACAGTGCATCGCATTGTCTAAAACCTTTTTTGACTTTTTTGCTCGTGTTGTGCGCGCTACTGTTCTCTCACGAGTAGAAGGGACCTACTGTTTTTTGCCGATTCCGAACGGCAAAATTTGAGCAGCTTTCTTAGACAGTTATTCCTCTTCGAGTGTTTTCAGCAGCTGGAAAGAGGTGGTGCCCTGAAAAATTCGAAAAATTGGTGTTGAGCTGGGAATCGAACCTAGACTCTTCGGCGCGTGAGCGTCGCACTCTACCCACTACGCCACGGCGGCCACACACTGTAGTATGCGGCTTTAAAATCGACTACGACGGTAAGTGTCGATTTGCACTTCTTGAGTCTTTTTCAGGATCTGAGGTAATGTAAATATTTGGTCTATGGTGAACTTCCCTGGCCTGAAACCACGCTGATAGGGACCTATCAAGTTGCTGACAAACGGCTTAAGACGCTCACACAATATGGCAGAGAGGATTTTGTATAGGATGTTAAGGAGGCTGATCCTTCGATAGTCAAACGGGACTCCTTTCTTGTGGACCGGACCGAAGCTGAGATTCGAATCATCGGGCATGCTTTCTTTCGACCATATCTTACACATGAGTAAGTGAATGCACCCGCTCAGATAATCTCTTGCTGCTTCGAATAGTTCCATCTTACATATCATGTAATCCTTTCTTAGTTCTGAAAGTTGCTTACTGATTGCTGTGCATTGACATCTGTCAAAGTAAATGTTTGCATTCGAACTTCAAAACTCAACCGGTTCCTTGAAGTTTCGAAAGAGTGCAGCTACCATACTCGCTGGAACTTTGCAACTCAAATTAACTTTGAACATAAATTTTAAATGCACTCCATGAGCATCATAAATAATTAAAACATGGTCTCAGCTCATCTCCGCTTCCCTACTCGACGACTTCCAAAGTCAAGAGCATTCAATGACAATTCCCCGGCGAGGTGCAATTCTTCCCTGTCCTTTCAGTTCTTAATTTCCTCATCCCTCCAGCAGCCTGTCGTTATTTGTTCGACAGAGAAAAACTTCGAAATAAAAGCTGAAAATAAAACTAAACCAGGATCAGTGGAGTAAATCGCAGAGACAACTTTGGAGAGAGCTGAAGAAGACTTCTTAATGACTTTCCTTGAATTGGATTCACCCTCTTCAATTAAAACGGCAGACGACATTTTTCCCGATTCATTATGACATCTTATCCCCTACAGTGGGCCATGTGAATCCACTTCAAGTGCACCCGCTAAATAGCTGCATCCGTTTTTTATTTTTTTTTTGTTTTTGCCTTCTTAAGGTAAAAAAAGGAAATATCCCGTAAAAGCCCTTGCCAAGAGAAGCGAGACGAAGTCAAATCGAGGCACTGGGAAAAGTTTCCGCAATCCAACTGGGATTTCAATGGAAGGCTCGCAGTTGTAGCTCGCAAATGGAAACAGAACAGACGCAGACAACCGCCGGGAACGAACGAACTTCTCTAAACTTTGATTTATATAATAAATATCCTTGCGAGTGGTTTACTCCTGGCAAAATGTGGGCGGGAATGAGTGTGAGTGTTAAATTAGATTAACCGGTAGCGCGTTTCCCTGTGGCATTATCCTTGAAAGCGCCCGAGAAATTTCTCAAAATCCGTGCATGTTTGTTTGATTCTTTTTTTGCTTTGAGTCGTTCTCGAGTCAGGCGATGCAGGCTGTAGCCGTCGGGCGGGGATTTTCGTTCTGTTCTCGCTCTCACTCTCGCTCTCTCTGTGTTCGGGGCTTTGTGTTTTTAGTTGAATTGTTTTAGGAAATTAAAATTGGAGCAGCGTCGGACTTTGACCGAGTGCGCTAGTAGTTTATATGGCGGAATTCATTTCCGGCGAAAATCAACATCAACGAACTGGCGAACTGGTGAACTGGGTCAAGGGATGATGGCGTTTCCATATTGATGAAACGGATGTCGCTTGTATGTGTATGTGCGAGAGAAACACAGAGAGTGGAGGACATATGCTTCATGTCCATGAGCCTACTCAGGGTGGGAATTTGGGATCATTGTCTTCTAATGAATGCTAGATTAGGGACAGATATTTATCTGGACAACATTCACAGTGGAGGGTTGATTTGAGGACATGCCAGGGCCGGATAGACTGCGTAACATGTTATGGGGCAGTAGTAACTGAAAATACCAAATGTAGACCCATTCAATTTTATTCTTATTTCCACCCCATCAATCGGCTTCAAACGTACAGACATTTGAAATGTGTTAGTTGGCAATTTCCGGATTTTGACATTAGGGATTAAGTATCGTGCTTATCGTGGAACGATTCTCCTAAAATGATTGCTGATTGGATCTAACCGCCATAATAGTGAGCCATTAACTGCTGATAATGAAAGTTATTTCCAAATTTGTCTAAGCTAGAGTTTGCTTGTAGAAGAATTTGAATCTGTATTCACGTCTTATTGAAGTGGACGTACGGTTGGATGGTGGAAATGTGTTGGCGAAGTAATTTTAAGACGACGACACAGTTCATAGTATATTTGCACGATTCGGTGCAAAAATACCTTCTATTCATGTCTTTCAAGAACAAGTTCCGAAAGATCACCTTCCGACATCTCTCTTCTTCAATTTTTATGGCACCCCATTTCATTGCTTTTGAATAATACCAAATTTTCTTTAACTGAACGTTTGCTGGGTCAGTGACAAAAATTTTGCAAATCTACGGACTTTGATTCAGTAAAGCCTCCAATTCTTCATTTTCCAACTTTTTGAGTCGGCCAAGCCGCTCTTCGTCTTCGACCACCACTTTTGAAGGCTCAAAACCACTCTTTGCATGATACATTAGTCAAAGCAGGTTCCACGGACTTTGATTCAGTAAAGCCTCCAATTCTTCATTTTCCAACTTTTTGAGTTGGCCAAGACATTCTTCGTCTTCGACCACCACTTTTGAAGGCTCAAAACCGCTCTTTGCATGATACATTAGTCAAAGCAGGTTCCACGGACTTTGATTCAGTAAAGCCCTTTAATTCTTCATTTTTCAACTTTTTGAGTTGGCCAAGACATTCTTCGTCTTCGACCACCACATTTGAAGGCTCAAAACCGCTCTTTGCATGATACATTAGTCAAAGCAGGTTCCACGGACTTTGATTCAGTAAAGCCCTTCAATTCTTCATTTTTCAACTTTTTAAGTCGGCCAAGCCGCTCTTCGTCTTCGACCACCACTTTTGAAGGCTCAAAACCACTCTTTGCATGATACATTAGTCAAAGCAGGTTCCACGGACTTTGATTCAGTAAAGCCTCCAATTCTTCATTTTCCAACTTTTTGAGTTGGCCGACCATCACTTTTGAAGGCTCAAACCTACTCTTTGCGAAAATCTGTAGGTCCCTCTACTCGTGAGAGAACAGTAGCGCGCACAACACTAGTAGTTGATGAGCAAGCTTGGCCCTGGTCCCCGTTTGGACTGAAGCGACAACAATTATTATTACAAAGTCAATGTTGTTGTCTTAAGCTGATGCTGATGCAGACTAATTATTCCTAACTAATGTCACACCTTTCCAATGAAACCCGTAATCGCTTCCAAGAGTAGCTACAACTTGCAGGTGGTGCCATCTTTTGAGAACGGACAGTACTTGTATCACTGATGGTTTTTAGAACTAACTGTGCACAAGACTGTCCTACGTTGTGTTCTCCAAGCGGTTAGAACTCGAAGACCCTTCTGCCTGGAGCCAAGTTTTCCATCCCCCCTTCTTTGGTCTATCTATCCCATACTTAATATTTGTAGTACAGACCAGGACCGACAATCCCACTAAAAACTCTTATTTTGAGATAATCGAGAGCTTCTTCTTCGAATTTTAATTATGTCCTGGTTTCTGCTCCATTCGACAGAACAGGTTTTCTTGTGGTGTTGTATATTTGTCATAAGTATATGAGAGAGGGAGATCTCACTTAGCCTACCAAAAATGTTTCTAGGCTTGATTTCACGGTCCATGTTGTCCATATTTAGTCGAGGCAAGAAAATACTTAGACTTTTTGCTCCGTAACGTTGTTTACAAAATACTTTGTTTTGTCAACCACTGATAGAAAGCCTTCCCGTGCTCCTAGACAATTCGTACAATTGTAGTTTTGAGGCTGTACCGGAAGGGTGGTACCGGGAAAACACAGAAACAGCCAAACCATTTTCAAGGTTTTAGGTGCTTATTTAATTGTTTCCTATGACTTGTAGAGACATGCATTAAATTTAATTTATTTTTATCAATGAGTGGAAATAGAGAGATAGACAAGTAGAGATAGTTGTACGATTCTATATGACTCCAGTATAATCACCCCTATCACTGAATCCGGCGGATTGACTGCGGCGGGAGAATGTCGAAAATTCCGCATTTTGCTATCATTGAAAACGGAAGTGAACAAAAGTCGGTAAAGCAGTTCAAAAAACTAGCTATCATTGAATCCGCGGTCGATTCGCCGTCCATACAAATGTGACATTTCTCATCCGCAACACATTTGATGCGTATACGCCGGCAAAATAATGAAAATTAAGAAGTAAGTAAAGTAATCCCACATTTGCATATATTAAGTGGCACTTAAATGAAATAGGCAAACAAATCGTCAGCAATTTCGAATGTTGGTCGACTTAATAAAGGGAAATCCGGATATAGCAAAAAACTTAACAAAGAAATATTCAGAGACCGTCCAAAAGTTCTGGCTAAATCTGCAGCAAGAGCTAAATAGTTTGGGTCTCCCTACGAAAGAAATATCTGAGTGGAAAAAGGTAAATTTAAACAAATAGATTCTATTTTCCTAGGGATTATCATTTTGGATACTTTTACATTTGGTTTGGTCGGGCCACAAGTCTGCCCTCCGGAAGAAACTGTGACAAAATAAGAGAGAACTAAAGGCAACAGTTGGAGGAGAAAATGTGTGCCGTCAGTGCACATAAGTACTCCCGGTATTCTCGACTTTTCGTAAAAAAAACCGCTTAGCCTCACGCTTTTCTTCTTCGGACATCGCTTACGTAATCCACTTTGGGCACACAGTTTCTTCCAGACTATTAAAGACATCAGAGAGGACATCAGAAAAAGTTGATTGAGCCATTCCTACATTAAAATTTTGTCCAATGTCATTTTGGTGTCCACCGTCTGCTAAAAATCTCAGACATGCTGCTAATTTTACCTCACGGTTCAGTGATGATGATGGTAATTTTGCCTTTAACACGTCCAATATGTATTGAAAACCAGCGTTATTCAGTCTGAACTATCACACAGTTCTATAATTAAGAATATTAACTTGAAGTTGAGTAAGGAAATTGTTCTTAGCTTACTGAGCATCGTGTAGGATGTAGGAAAGATTATTTTGCGGATATGTCGACAATCACTTTGGTCCTCCTCCAAATCTAAACAAAAAATGCTATTGAGTCCATAACTTTTGATTTATTTGGCTTTCATTTGAATTCAAAATAATTTCTCTTTCACAAGAATTCTACACTGATAGAACAGAGCTGATATTAAAGAAGGTCGGTAGCGACTTTCAATTGACCGACAATGTTGTGCAACCGCAGGATATAATGATAGGGTTCGGTTGCGGAAGTGAAGTGATGCTGATTGGACGAAGTCCCGCCGCGGTCGATCCGCCGGATTCAATGATAGGCATGAATATAGAGCAGATCAAAAGTTCCATTCCTCGTGGATCATATGTTTTCCAATGAAGCCAAAAAATGTCCTTCCTTAAGAGTTTTCGTTTTGTTTAGCTTGTACTTCAGGAAGACAAGGTGCCACAGCGCTCTGCTTTAGACATGTGAACTCGTTTAAATGGGACCTGTTTACTTGTTGCAATTCGAGAATGTTGACTCTGTTGAGTGACATGATAAAGTACTTATGAAGAAGCATGGGATGCTGTTCTTGGAGGGACCTTTTGAAGCAAATATGAGTCATTAGAACTTCAAATCACGGTCTTTAACGAAAAAATTCAAAAATTTGAAACTCTTTTCCAAAAACAATTTATACTTAACTTAAAAAACTCAGGAGGCAGCCTTAGCAAAAGCAACAATTAATTCAATAGTAAGCATACACTGCACTGGAGCGCTCAGGCTCAAATATTGATGGCTGTTTCCAGGGTTCTTCACCTTCATTATCAACTGTGCAAAAGTGGTCAAGTGAGTTCAAGAGAGGCAGAGAGAGCATTGAAGACGGTCCCAAGGCTGCTGTTTGTAAGACAGAAAGCATCAAACAAGTCAAAGAGTGCCTCTGCTAAACCTAGCCTAGCTAGTTCATCGGCAGTTTCGTTTCCCAGGATCCCGTGATGACCCGGGGACCAGGCAAGTCTTAGCGAATTCAGCCTGCCGACCGAATTAAGGGAAGATTTGCATTCTTGAACTATCTTGGAAGTGGCTAAAGAGATGAGTAAGGCCTTGAGCACAGCTTAACTGTCGCTACAGACCCATATACTTCTTCCCTTCCACCTATTCTTCACAGTGTAGTTGGTGGCCATTAGGATCGCGAAGGCTTCCGCCTGGAAGACCGACGCGAAATTTCCTAAGGAGGCGTGAAGTCTAATGTTGTCATTTTCCACGAAGGCCCCAGCTCCAGAACCCTCCGTTGTCTTGGAGCCGTCCGTGAAAATCCGACTATATTCCTTTCCCTGTTCAGTTTCTGGCCACAGCCGGTCCAGGACACGTGGAAAGTCGACTTTGTAAAAGCGTCGCAACTGTATTATTGGCGACCTCGCATCAGACGGCATATCCATGAGAGTAGTATCATAGGAGATGCGGTGTGCGGGGTCATCAAAGCTCCAGTGCGAGTGAAACCAAAGACCATTCCTCTTTAGTCGAGAGATGGCCTTGAGTGTACATCCCATGATGTGGAGATCTCCACATCATTGTCTTGCTGAAAGATCCAATTTCTAACTAAACCTAATTTGTCTATTCTCGGTTGCAAGTTTGTCCTGAGAATATTTAGATAATCTTCCTTCCTCATTGTACTATCAATGAAGACAATATTACCGACCCCAGATGCTGCTACACACTCCCACACCATCACTGAATCTCCCCCATGCTTCACGACCGACCTAATATTTTTGCAGTAAATTCTTCATTTTTTGCTCTCCAAATTTTTTTTATTCAACTTGTTCTTGAGGATGCCCGAATAAAAGTGAAAATGATGGCAGAGATCACCAAGCTTTTAACTGGTACCATTTACACCATTCTTCATGACCATCTCAATCTTTGAAGGGTCAATGGAAGGTGGGTGCCACGAATGCTCACAGCGCTTTAGAAAAAAGTGAGAATCGCATGCTGTAGAGGGCTTTTGGAGATGTGCAGTGAGAACGCGGACGGTGTTATGGATCGAATTGTTACTTTGGACGAAACATGGGTTCACCGCTATGACCCTGGAAGCAAACAAGAGTCCATGCGGTGACAAAAAAAAAAAAGGAACAGACCCCCGAAGAAGTTCAAAGTCACTCCGGCTTCCGGGAACCTCACGGCCACAGTTTTTTGGGACTCAAAGTTAATCTAGCTCATTGGGTACAAAAGAAAAGGTGAAACCATCAACGCCACATCCTACGCTTCCACTTTGCATAATTTGCGGAAGGACAAAGAAAAGACGGGGTAAACTCGCAGCGGGTGTGTTGCTTCTTCACGACAACGCTCCTGTTCACACGGTGCGGGTTTTCCATCCTGCTACGCGATATCGTGGTTTCGAAGAAATCCAACACATACAACATAGTCCAGGCCTTGCCCCTAGTGATTATGTCCTGCTTCCGGATTTGAAAAAATGTCTTCGTGGAAAAAGATTTTCGGATCAAGAACTCAAGTCGGCAATAAATGGGTATTTTGCAAATTAATTTTTTTGAGGGTTTGGAAAAGCTTATCTCAAGATCTACCAAATGCATTGATGTCAGGGAAGACTATATTGAAAAATAGAAACAATTTAAATAAAATTCGAATTTTTCCTTCATATCGATACCGAGAATATATTAAACGGCGCTCGCAGAACTTAGGTTTGTGAAGAGAACATCATCAGTTTTAAGAGGGTTCACTGAAAATCCATTCCTATTACACCAGTTATCGAGCATGTCAAGGGTCGCCTGCCCACTTGAACAAGCCGCCACCGGACCATGCCGGTAACAAATACGGCTGCATCATCCGCATAAGCCTGGGCGTAGGTGTTAGATCTATTCAAGGCGGAAAGCAAAGAGTCGACCAGCATGCACCACAGGAGAGGTGACAGGACGCCACCTTGCGGGCAGCCCCTGTTTGACCCTGACATTATAAACTGGTCACACTCCACCTCCGCGATTATAGTTCTATTCATAAGCATTACTTTTATCCACAACACCAAGGATTCTTCAACGCCGTGTTCTCTGGCCGCGTTACACATGTCATCAAAAGTTGCACTGTCAACAGCACCCTCTATGTCGATGAAAATGCCCAGTGCGTATTCTTTCCTGTCAAGGGCATTTTCAATTCTGCCGACAAGATGTTGAATCGCAGATTTGCATGATTTCTAAAGAACTAGAATAGTTCGCTGTGATTTTTTTCACTGCCCTTGCGCTCTGTCTCATGGCGTTGTTTGTAGTTTTGAAATAGGTACAAAATTGCCTTAATTTAACCTAATGGGTGCATTTGAAGCCATTTCAGGACTCTCTTGCGTATATGCTTGGGATCCCTATCAAGTTGAAAAACAACTTCACAGGGAGGATGAGGCATGATATTCATTACTGGTGTGAGGTTTAATCTAAGGATGACCACGTTCATGTGTTGGGGCATTCTACCACCTATGAGGTGCAACGTCATAGAACTTTGAAGTGGAAAAAAACATTATTTTAACCAAAAAAAAAAAAAAAGCAAAATTGACTGAATTCCAAAAATTTTTATTTTGAATTATAAAAGAACCCAAATTACGGGTCTACACGAAGAAAATATGCGGTTACCAAACGTTTTTTTAATAAATCAATTGTGCTATGAACTGTGTGACATGCTGCTGAGCGACTTTCACATTTTCGTTTTTAAATGAACTCCTTATGTGTGGTTTGTGTCATGAGGCAACGGCAGTGGATATTAGACGCGACGAACGAACTGTTATTGACACCCAAAGAGGTCAGTTTTTTTGAAAATAAAACACTACTTATTAATGGGAAAGTAAAAACATTTTATTCAATGTACTGGCCATTGTTTTCTACACATTTTGACCATCTTTCTGGCAATTTGTAAATACCACACCAATAAAATTGTTCGTCTTTTAAAGCAAACCAATCAGACACCCAATTTTCGACCTATTCGTAGAAATCAAAGTGCTGCTCAGCCAAAGCGTGTCCCATCGATGAAAACAAATGGTAGTCGGAAGGAGCCTAGTCTGGTGAATACGGCGGGTGGGGTACCTGCTCCCAGCCAATTGTTTTGATTGTATCCTGAACCGGTTTTGCTTTGTGTGCAGGTGCATTGTTATGGAGCAAAATTACCTTGCCGTGTCTTCTGGCCCATTCTGGTCGTTTCTCGATCAATGCATGGTTCAAATTGATCATTTGTTGGCGGTAGTAATCAGTATTAACGGTTTTAACAGGCTTTAGGAGCTCGTGGTACAGCACACCTTTCTGGTCCCACCAAACACACAGCATTGTCTTCTTGCCGAATCGATCTGGTTTTGCAGTCGATGTTGATGGTTGTCCAAGATTAGCCCACTATTTTGTCCGTTTAGGATTCTTAAAATAAATCCATTTTTCATCGCCAGTAACAATTCGATGCAAAACTGATTTTCTTTCGTGTCTTTGAAGCAAAATTTCACAAGTGTTTTTTTGGTTTTCCATCTGTCTTTCATTTCATTCATGTGGCACCCGTTTTTCACACTTTTGGATCTTTTCCATAGCTTTTAAACGGTCACAAATTGTTTGTTGTGCAACACTTAACATTGCTGCCATTTGCTTTTGACTCAAAGTGTCATCTCCATCCAATATCGTTTGCACTTCGGGGTCTTCAAACTTTTTTGGTGGTCTCCCACCTTCTTCATTTCTCACATCAAAATCATTATTTCTGAACCGTTGAAGCCATCTTTTGCATGTTGCTTCTGATAGAGCATGATCACCATATGCCTCGACAAGCATTCAATGCGACTCTGCAGCACTTTTCTTCAAATGAAACCAAAAAATTAATGCTTTCCGCAAATCATCACTTTCTGGTACAAAATTCGACATTTTTAGCACGATGATGTTGTCGTTGGCACGTTGTTGATGTTGTCTGTTCAATGACTTGATGTATACTAAATATTTTTCACAGATGTCATAGCAAGCAAACAAAAAAAAAAAGGGCTAGTTCACAACAAATGTTCTCTATCGAGCATTAACGTTTATTAACAGACTGCAGTAGTTCTTCTAATAATTGTCTTATATTCTTGAATAGGCACATTCTCGGCAGCCGTTTTGAGATTGACTATACATAATTAATTTATACATCAGATCTTACCCGTTTATGCTCACTACCTCTTTGAGTAAAATCGCCCTTGGCAACCGGTCTGTTAAAACCAGTGGGCTCGAAACTTCTGACTCGAAGGACCAAAGTCATGTTCTTATTCTCATACCTATTATACCTTATCATATCTTATCATACCCTTATTCTGCCAATCCTGTTTATATAACCGAAAGCTAGACATTAAGTAAGACTGCAGAGCTGATTCTTGGTGCCTTCGAAAGAAAAATTCTACGTCAGAAATATGGTCCCGCCTGCAAGGAAGGCGAATGGAGGAGCAGATACAACCACGACCTCTACGAGCTGTATATGGATGTGGATGTAGTCCGGAAAGCAAAAATCCGTTGACGTCAATGGCTCGGCCACATCGAGCGAATGGACAACATCGCTCCAGCAAAGAGGGGCTTCGAATCCGAGCCTTCAAAAAGGAGAGGAAGACCGACCTCCAGTACAGATACCAAGTCATCGCGGATGTAAGACATCTTGGCCTTGATGACTGGAAGCAGCGTGCCCATGACCGTCATCGATGGCAGGCAGCAATTGCTCAGGCTCAGACCCTTTATGGTTCGTCTGCCTGATAAGAAGAAGAACTTATTAGTGTTTTTTTCTGCTTCCTTTCCTTTCCAATTTTCTGTAGTTACGCCAACATTTAGCCTTATTTTTCCTGGAAATTGGAAAACACTACACTGGAGCACTCAGACTCAGAAACTGGTCAATTGTACTTAAACCCGTCTGCTAACATCTGTAATTTTCATTGACTTTCTTCATTCAAAGTCATTCTATGAAATAATTCTTCTTCCATCCTCGGTTTACCCAAAGCGCATAGATTTAAGTTTGCATTTCGCTCCTGCAATAAACTTAGCTAAATTAATGAGGCTGCTGCCCCCTACAAATCGGTATGACACTGTGACACTCGAAGGGCGCCTTCTGCCGTTCGCACATGTGTCTCCAGCAGAAGTAGGAATGCATGGCAGACAGCGCGTCGGTGAAAATGTTTTGTTTAATAAACGTGCAAAAACATGTGTGTATTTGGATTTACGTGATCACCTGCCGTTAAGGCTTAATACCACGGGGTCCATACACCCATAGTCAGAAGAACGCTAACTAACACCTTGTAAATCCCAAGTACCAATCTGAGTTCTTGTCTTAAGGGACAGTCTCTCCTCCTTGGTAAGGATCGAGGCATTTCTAACACCTCTGCTATTCTTTGGGTCACAGCATCCGGTAGGATGCAACTCCACATCGAATCAGAAGTATATTTCTTCTGACCCTATCCGACCCAGGTAACTGGGGCAGATCAGATCATATAGCACGGTTAACTACTTCCAATTCTCCCCGCGATTTGGGTACAAATCAAAGCCACCACGATACTCCCACAAAGGGGCCAACCGCACGGTCAGGCTGAAACTATGTTTCAGGGGCTCCTGACCTCCCGTGGTACCAGAATATAGCTTCCGGTCAAGCTTCGCAACTACGTTGCTCTCGGTAGGATTCCTTAACATCCAGGACCGATGGCCTTATATTCCTACTCTAACCTAACTATGAGCTGCCATGAGGGCAGCCATTCTAGCTCTTCGTCTGCTGAAAACTTCCTTAGCAAAACCCCTGATGGTGTCTATACTCTGTACATCGTAAGTCCCATCAGTGCAAGATATGTTCATGACGTACAAGGACAGTGCGCCATCACAGAATTGGTTGTTCCAGGATTCAAAACTCGGGCCCAACATACAAACGTTCATTGCGACAAATTCTGTCGTACGATGTCTTATAATAATAATAATTGTTGGCGCTACAGTCAAAAGGGGGACCAGGGCCTAGCTTGCTCATCAACTACTCGTGTTGTGCGCGCTACTGTTCTCTCACGAGTAGAAGGGACCTACAGTTTTTTGCCGACTCCGAACGGCTAAATTTGAGAAGCTTTCTTAGACAGTTATTACTCTTTGAGTGTTGTCGGCAGCTCGAAAGAGGTGGTGCCGTGAAATATTAGAAAAATTGGTGTTGAACTGGGAGTCGAACCTAGACCCTTCGGCGTGTGAGCGTCGCACTCTACCCACTACACCACGGGGACCACGATGTCTTAAGCTTCATTTAATCGTCCCTTAGCTGACATTTGTCTTAAATCGTGTTCGATCGTCATGTTTGTGGACAGAACGCACGGAGCTCGTTCTCCAGTTGTCGGGAATGCATCCCCTCTTCGAAAGCACTGTCGAAGGCAAACAATTTATTGTTTGTCAAAACCGCAATTGGGAGTTCCTTTCACACTTCATGTTGTGTTCATCGCATCCACCGTACCTTTCAGAAGCTCAGTTTCCTGGCAATTCGGATGCCCCAAGGTACCTTATGCAAAGCTCGTTGCTAAGCTTCATGCGCTCTTACAAAAGGATCATGCTCACGTCGGTCTATGAAGGCAAAAATTAGTCTTATCCAACCCACGAGCGAATTCCAAATAATCCAGAATCTAACCTCTTATTGATGTTGAAGAGCAGCAGCTTCAGGCGGGGTGGAGGCATATTTTTCTCCAGGGAATCCCCATAATTTCACCAGAAGAAAACATTTTTCATTTTCATTTGATCCGATAAATTGTGTTTCCGTCAAATTGTGCTTCCCGTCCTCCGATCCTTCGTGATATTCAAATAAATTCCCCGTGGACATCGACAATTCCAATTCAAACATATTGAGGGTACGTGGGATTTGCAAAAAAATGTACTTTGCCAGATCCCTTCTGTTTCAATAGCGGCGTTACCTAAGTGTCCATTAAAACGAAGGCGAATCCAAGAAGAATTCACTTTTCTACTTGAAGTTGGTCGCTCTCTCTTAAGTGTCGTCCACCCCCCGTGCCAAAAGTAAATATCAACAAACCCCCGCGGAAATGTAATTGAGGAACGTGTTCGACATCTGCCCGTAACGAATCTGGAAATACCGAAAAACTGAATTTACATGAAAATGCAATCACAACAAGGGCTGCCGAATTTCCCCTTCCGTCGCCGCTCCACCTCCTGTGTTGCCTGTGAACCGTTTAGTTTTAAGCATCCTCTCGCTCTTTGAGGGAGTAGAGTTCTCTGCGCACACAAAGCGATTTCAAGACTTTTTCTGCGTTCCATCGCCGCATGGTTTTGGTTTTTATTTATTTATGTTTACTTCTTCACTCTGTGCTCCTGTGTACGGTTCCCTAACCGCCGCGGTTCTGAATGAAACCACATCACAGGGTGAGTGGAGAAATCCTTTGAGTTTGAAGGTATTTCCCAATGACAACAGCAGAGCACGAATAGAAAAGGAAAAACCGTCTGAAAAGGTTATGAGCTAAGGCCGGTTGTGTGTGTGTCCAGCGCCTGGCGGGGCGAGGGGGAGGTGGCCCCAATTGCATAGCTGTAGTGAATCACGGAAATAAACTGACGCCAAACAGAACCGAAACAGGAAAACCTCGGTGCGGTATGCTATTGCATAAGTCGACTGTAACCTCAAGTTGGAAGGGGGCACAGCGGGACCTGTTCCCATGTGGCCACTGCGAGACGTATAAAAGGTAGAGTTGGCGAATTTATTCACTAGGCATACACACACGGAAGTTGGGTCGAGTGTCGTGCGTAAGTTAGTGGCACGCCATGATTCAGATTTGAGCTCGAGCAAGCACACACAGCCTCCTCGGTAGCCAGGATTTGCTGACAACATAACGATGTGCGAAGAATTTCGCTGTAGGAGATGAGCAAATCGAATAGGCACAGAAAACTCCAGGATATATGAGATGATGAGTCTGTGAGATTACCGCCACCCACCCACTCCCTCACTCCTTTCCGCCCTCATATTTTCTGCAGAGCCATCACATGTGTGTGTGTGGGGGTTTTTTTTTCTGCTTTCACTTTTCCATTTTTCCCATTTGACCCAGAAACAGAAACGCCACTGGTGCGTGCGAGCTCTACCGAGAACTCAACTCCCCCGGGACGGGCGTGGGAGCGCGGCAACAGCGTGAGACCTCTGGGTCGTGTCGTCGTAAGTACGAATATCGGCCGGTGGAGGATTGTGAAAATTGTGGATTATTCTGAAGTCATTAAGTACACGAGTCCAGTGAACCGTAAGTGGGTGAACTCGAATCGACTCTGTGCCCCCGAAGAAATAAACTTGCAATAAATAGAGAAATCACATGATTCCTCTCCTTAATTAATATTTATTTTCCGACTGAGGCATTGGCTGCCGATGCGTTGGAGTGAAATGTAATCAAGGCCCAGAGACAGTGAAATGTGAACAAGTTGCGCGGTAATCGCAGTTTTCAGTGGCGAAGAGGGATTATCCTCCCTGTCTTCATGGCGGGCAATTCATGCAGGTTCTCTGTGTTCCATGGAGGACAAGCAGTCGTTGTGTCCGTCTGTCAGCAGGGTTGCCAAGTAGTCAGCGCAATTAAAATATCCGACAGATGTTGGGAGTAAACTGAAAGAAATCTGCATAATGTGTATAAAAAAGGCGAGGGGGGGAACCCTTTAAGGAAGCAAACGCATTTGGCATAATTGTGGGAAGTCCTTTTGGACAGCATTGAGAGCGAAAGGGAGGTGGATGTGACTTTGACCATTGTAGTAGGTTTTTCTATTTTATTTGAAATTGCAAAGGCACCTGTTTGACACCATTTAAATAAATTTTCCTTCACCCTGACTTTGTTTAATTTTGCGAAGTGTTTGCCATTTATTGTCTTTTTTGGTAAATTCTGAATTTAAGATTTGCATTCTGTTCATAAAAATAACAAGCGGAATGGAGTAGATTTAAATCTGTTCATACTTCAAATTTTGGGTCAAATTTGTTCATCAATCAACATAAAAAATATACGCACTAGAGACATTTTTTCAAAAATTTACAAATCACTCAATAATTCCCGGGACAAATAGGGGGCGCCACTAACAAAAAATCCAAAGTCGACTATGAGTGAGTGATGTGCTATAATTTTGATTCCTATTTCGACTCCCTCAACGTAGTGCCCCTCAGATATAATACACTTGTGGCAGCGTTTTTCCAATCCTCGAAGCAGTTCTGATGTGCAGTTTTTGTACGCCTCTGAGCTCTCTCAGCGATTTGATTTGTATCTCTTCCATCGCCATAAACCGCCGTCTTTTAATGAGTCTGTTTAACCCTCTTCTTCTTTTTCTTCTTGTGGTGCTACACCCCGGAGTGGACCTGGGCCTCAACCAACATGCCTCTCCAGCCAGCAAGATCTGCCGCCAGCTGCCTGCAGTTGGGCACTCCAAGTTGGTTGAGGTCCTTCTCCACTTGTGTGCGCCACCTTAACCTAGGCCGTCCTCTGTTGCGTTGTTCCAATGGCTCAGATTCAAAGACTTTTCGGGCCGGAGCAGTGGTGCTCATACGCTCTACATGGCTTAGCCATCTTAAGCGTTGTATCCGTAGATGCTTGACCAGGTGCACGTCGCTGTACAGTCCATAGAGTTCGTTTTTAATTCTTCGCCTCTTGGTGCCATTAACGCAAAGAGGACCAAAAATCGAACGCAAAACTTTTCTCTCGAACAGACTATGGGCTTCCTCATCCGCATTTAGGAACGTTCGGTAAAACGTCCCAAATAGTGGCCAAGCCGGGATTGACGGCCAGAAAGGTTTTGTTGTGTTTTTGGTGGGATTGGAAGGGAATCATCCACTATGAGCTGCTCCCATATGACAAGACGCTTAATTCTACCATCTACTGCAAACAATTGAACCGCTTGAAGCAGGCGGTCGACCAGAAGCGTCCAGAATTAGCCAACAGGAAGGGTGTAGTGTTCCACCACGACAACGCCAGACCCCACACTTCGTTGATGACTCGCCAGAAGCTAAGGGAGCTCGGATGGGAGGTTTTATCGTATCCACCATATAGCAGGGGCACGGAAGCTCACTTCAAATAAAATTAACACAACAATGTACATGATGTGCAGGAGTTACGGTTTCAACACGACGGCGCACCATGTCAAATAGCTTGTCGAATTGTTCTTCTTCAAAGTTTAACTCCTAAAGTAACTTCCTTTGTCAGTCTCTCCATTTCAGCAGCGGGTTTTATTTTATAACTTTAACGAGACTAATTTTCAAATTTATTTCCAAGGGCAGAGCTCTTTTGAAAAGCAAAGTGGATTCTGTTCACATCGCAGGACATAACCTGGGACCCTGGTTTCGTTTTTTCGCAAACTTGCACTTTTAGTTTTCTCCCCTGACGTTGCGTATAATTTATGCTATGAAGTCTCGCCTCTTCTTAATCGAGTCAGTTAAGAATTTATCTATCTCTTGAACTAACGCAAGTTCAGCAAAAAATTGAATGCTTCCACGCTCTTAGCTGATCAAATTACATGCCAAGTCGAAAAAACCGCGATCCCGCCACAGCACATTTGTACAGACTGAGCTCCCACTCACCTTGCACTGAGCAGTTATTTTCTTTGCCACCCCTGCACCTGACACTATTCGTGAGCAAAGCGGAAAAGAAGCCAAATTTCAATGGAATACTTACTCCGCACAAAAGGGCAGTCCGTTGCCTCAGTAAAACAGTTTCAGTAAGTTTGCCTTGATTTTCTCGGAAACCAAAAGCGTCCCGCAAAGTCTGCCAGTATAGTCCAGAATTCAATTTTCCTTCCCCAACCCCGAGGAGTGGGCAATAGAATTTGCAATAAGCAGTCGATTCCCGGCAAAGCACACACTTTTTGTGTGTAGAATGATTGCACCCAGCGAAATCAGTTCATCAATTTCGATTACACGCTTTGAAATTGTATACCAATAGAAAATTGAAGTTTTCAATTAACTTCTCCCCCACCCACTCACAAGCTGGACGGCAGTGGGATTCCGCGT
Organism: Eristalinus aeneus; assembly: GCA_955652365.1. Lineage (NCBI taxonomy): Eukaryota > Metazoa > Arthropoda > Insecta > Diptera > Syrphidae > Eristalinus > Eristalinus aeneus. The sequence goes on from OY019130.1 coordinate 81,300,058, forward strand.
GCCTGGTGGCCCCCGCCGAGCTCTTAAGCGATTGTCTTCGTTCATTCGACCAATTTCGCCATCTTCGCGCAGCGGGAGTTTCGGAACTTTGATTGAACCGAAAGAAACTCCCGGGGGAACGGAGAGCGGAGAACCGATCCTAACCAAAAGCAAATGAAAATTAATTAAAAATTTCCCACCCCACCTAAGAGGCACTCCGCCAGAACGACAGATCCAAAGCTGACTTGAATGCTGTATCACCCGAAAAAACAATTACGCATTCGCCACCATGACCAACCAGTCAGCCAGCCGTCAGAGCGGCAATTCATTCAGAATGCAACGTTGTGTATGCCAGGTCGGGGCACAGCGCACACAGATCTAGGATGCACGGTGCAATGAATATTGAATAATTGAAGGAACTTATCCCGTGCTATGCCACTGGGAGCAGCCTAATTCCCGCCATTAGGCGGGGTACATCACACAAAAAACTGAACTCAATCTACGTGACTTAGCTCGCTAATTTCCCATAGTTTGCGCAGGGAATTCAATGCCACTCCGTTTTATCTCTTGCTCTGCGTACGTGATGGGGAGGGGGAGGGGGCCAATTCTTCGGAATTCGTTCTCTCTAAGCTTTCGCACACATGCACATACGCCCCATTTTCAAGTTGTATTCAGATCAAGGACTAAATTGGAAGATTATGAATTTGTCAGCACAATACCAGTGACACTCGGTTAATGTGGTTGAAGGAGCAGCAGCGCAAACTGGGAGGGGAGGAAGTTGGCACGCAAATGCCACAGACGATACCCTGTGAAGTTCTCCATATCTAAAAGCAGGTCTGAGTGGTAGTTTCGGGTCATGCGGCGGATGCTGGAACGGGGTTTCATTCGTTTTGGCTCACCCATTGACCCAAAACGCTTGTCAACTCAACCATTTGAATGTGCATTGTTTGCATTGAAAATTTAATTTTTCCCATCGTTTCCAACTCGAATATGTTTACTTGGGTGGGTGTGTGTGTGAGGGTGGGGTGGAGATGCTGTGATTCATTGTAACCGCTTGAGTGAGTGCTCTAATTTAAATTGTTTCATGCGAGGCAATGGTTCACCGAAGTTGTGTGAAGCTGTGAGCTGCTAAGGACCATACAAATTGACTTTGAAGCATTGGCGTGAAACGTTTTCGGATTAACATTGTCACGGGTGGTGTATTTTCTGCACAACTGTGAAATGGGAGTCGCAAATTGTGAATCTTAAAAGTACTTGAGGTTTGTTTGGGGGTCGCAATTGAAACTTGGGAGTCGGCATTCAATCAAAACGTGTCTATTAACGGCTGCTAATTTCACACTCAGACATCTTTTGTGGATATTTTCCACAATTTTTGATTTCCAGTGAATGTCTGCTTTGAGAAGATCGGAGTTTTTCCACTGACTGTGCAGACTTCACATACGAAATGTACCAAAAAATTAGCTCGGTCTCCCAGCACATATTTACACATTAGCCTGATTATTTTGTTGTAATTGGCTCGTGCTTAAGGCATTCTTTGGTACCCTGATAAGTGACTGCGATTAAGTTACACCACAGGCAAGGTATAAAGAAAGAGAGGCTAGGCAGGTAGCAATGTCTGAGAACAGTAATGAGGGGGAAAAGTTGACCTGAAAAGGGCAGTTCACATTCGGGTGCTGCGGCTAAAGAACAAGTCTCTAAACTCGAATGTACGTCTGAAGGTAGGCTTACGGCTAAAGGCAAATTCTTGAAGGGGAGGAATGAAACTGGCTAACTAAGAATTAATTGTATGGCTCGACAGTCCACAGGGGACCAGAGCCTAGCTTGCTCATCAACTACTCGTGTTGTGCGTGCTACTGTTCTCTCACGAGTAGAAGTGACTTGCAGTTTTCTACAGAATCTCGACAGTGAAGCTTAGTAGACTTTTTCTGAGATAGTCATTATTCTTTGAGTTTTGTTACCAATTTGAAAGAGGTGGTGCCCTGAAAAATGCAAGCAGCGAACCTAGACCTTCGGCGTGTGAGTGTCGCACGCTATTTTCGTTGAGGTACGGATAAAAGAGTGATGAAGAATCAACATTACGTCAATGATTCAGAGACTCAAATGACTTCGCAGCGAAATCATTATAAGTCATATAGCTAGCTGTTAAATTGTAGTGAGTGCCAGGGGGTTTTTGTGAATTTGAATCGGATAAGTGCGTTTTCCTCAAGTCAAGTATGACACGCTTATGTAACCACTGATGTCCCAACGGTCTACTGTGGCTCTAATTTTTTAAAGAAATATGTTTTCTGAGATTTGCCATGTCTGCTATCCGCCATTTTCTAGTTTAGGCAAGAAACGAAAGTAGTAACCAGCCATCTCTGAAAAAAATGACGACTAAGGCAGCAGTTCGTGGCATAATTTGAAATATTTTCCTATTCCTAGTGTGGAACAGGGATTGAAGGATACCTTTTTCCCAGTCAGTGAATTTAGTGTTGCGTAAAATTTACTAGGAACTGTACATTCAAGTGTCCTTCTCTTATCAATTTATCCACATAAATTCGGTTCGTTTTCAAAAGATTGTACCACAAGTTCAAGTGGCAAGTTTTGCCTAACCATGGAAACCATTATCTACCACGTATACCCGTATGAAGTGAGCATCAAGATACATTTGAACATTTGTTGTGAACGAGCCCTTATTTTTTTTTTTTGTTTGTTTGCTATGACATCTGTAAAAAATATTTAGTATACATCAAGTCATTGAACAGACAACATCATATTTTTTCATCGTGTTAAAAATGTCGAATTTTGTACCAGAAAGTGATGATTTGCGGAAAGCATTAATTGTTTGTTTTCATTTGAAGAAAAGTGCTGCAGAGTCGAATCGAATGCTTGTCGAGGCGTATGGTGATCATGCTCTATCAGAAGCAAAATGCAAAAGATCATATCAACGGTTCAGAAATAATGATTTTGATGTGAGAAATGAAGAACGTGGAAGACCACCAAAAAAGTTTGAAGACGCCGTATTGCAAACGATATTGGATGGAGATGACACTCTGAAAAAAAAGCAAATGGCAGCAATATTAAGTGTTGCACAATAAACAATTCTTGACCATTTAAATCTATGGAAAACATCCAAAAGTGTGGAAAATGGGTGCCACATGAATTGAATGAAAGACAGATGGAAAACTGAAAAGACACTTGTGAAATTTTGCTTCAATGACACGAAAGAAAATCGGTTTTGCTTCGGATTGTTACTGACGATGAAAAATGGAAAAATTCTAAATGAAAAAAATCATGGGTTAATCTGGGACAACCATCAACATCGACTGCAAAACCAGATCGATTCGGCAAGAAGACAATGCTGTGTGTTTGGTGGGACCAGAAAGGTGTGCTGTACCACGAGCTCCTAAAACCTGGTTAAACCATTAAAACTGATCGCTACCAACAACAAATGATCAATTTGAACCATGCATTGATCGAGAAACGACCAGAATAGGCCAGAAGACATAATAATAATAATAATAATTGTTGGCGCTACAGTCCAAAGGGGGACCAGGGCCTAGCTTGCTCAGCAACTACTCGTGTTGTGCGCGCTACTGTTCTCTCACGAGTAGAAGGGAACAACAGTTTTTTGCCGACTCCAAACGGCGAAATTTGAGAAGCTTTCCTAGACAGTTATTACTCTTTGAGTGTTGTCAGCAGCTCGAAAGAGGTGGTGCCGTGAAATATTAGAGAAATTGGTGTTGAACTGGGAGTCGAACCTAGACCCTTCGGCGTGTGAGCGTCGCACTCTACCCACTACGCTACGGCGACCGCCAGAAGACACGGCAAGGAAATTTTGTTCCATGACAATGCACCTGCACACAAAGCAAAACCGGTTCAGGATACAATCAAAACACTTGGCTGGGAGCAGCTACCCCACCCGCCGTATTCACCAGACTTGGCTCCTTCCGACTACCATTTGTTTTCATCGATGGGACACGCATTGGCTGAGCAGTACTTTGATTCCTACGAGGAGGTCGAAAATTGGGTGTCTGATTGGTTTGCTTTAAAAGACGAACAATTTTTTTGGCGTGGTATTCACAAATTGGCAGAAAGGTGGTCAAAATGTGTAGAAGACATTGGCCAATACTTTGAATAAAGTGTGTTTACTTTCCCATTAATAATTAGTATTTTATTTTCAAAAAAAAGCTAAATATTTAGTGTATATCAACGTCTGTTTTAGACAACAGCATTGTCTCTCTCGTCTTCGAAAACGTCGGGATTTGTCTAAATTAAACAGAATCCTTGGAAAGTTTTAATTTATTGTTTTTAATTAAAAGAAAAGCGCATCTTACGTCTGTGGAACGCTAGTGTAATTTATCGGCTCTGACCGATCCGATAAGTCTTGCAGAGAATGGTTTCATGCATTTCTACCACCACCATAGTAATCTCTTTTCTTCTGTCTAGGACCTCATTTCAAGCTTGAAAATGAAGTTTTCGCTTTTTTTGAAAATATGCATGTTTCAACAAGATATACGGCCACGTGCGCTAAGACTGCAAACATAGCGTTTAGAACAGCTAGGCCATGTACTAGGGACGAAAAATTCGGAATCAGTCAGAATGCTCTTCGAATTGGAACCATTAGGAGAACACAACCAAGAACTTTGTTCTACATAGTAAGTTGCAACGATCATTAGTAATGCAAGTTCTATGCGTTTTCAAAAGAATGCGTCACCTGCAATTTGTGGCTGATTTTGGCAGCGATACACTACTTCATTGGAAAGATGTGACATTAGCACCTGTTTAAGACTACAGCATTGATTTGCTACCTTTTCGAAAATGTCCAAATTTGTTAAGCATTTGCGGTAACTTTTCATTTTCTGTCTTTTTTTATAAGTATATAACTTCGTGCGGTTTAGTAATAAATTCCACAACTTGTATTATTCTATTGGAACATGCGTTAGAAAGTTACTACAATTGTGCGTCATTTCAGTGTATGTCAATCATTTGAAGTGTACGAAACAGTATCTTTTTGTTCACTCAAGTATGTCGAACTGACAAAGTGTTTTTGCTTCAGCTGGGCGAACGTGCCAAAGGTGATTTGGACGATTAAAAAGTGGTTATTTGGGTTTGGAATACAATGAACATCCTCGTCAGGCAAACAAGTTTGAAGATACAGAACTGGAAGTATTCTTCTTCTTCTTCGGATGGCGCTACGGTCCGGAGTGGACCTGAGCCTCAACCAACATGCCTCTCTAGCTAGCACGATATCTTGCCAGCTGTCCCCAATTGCGCACTCCAAGTTGGTTGAGGTCCTTCTCCACTTGTGTGCGCCATTTCAGTCTAGGACGTCCTCTGTTGCGTTGTCCCTGTGGTTCGGATTCGAAGACTCTTCGGGCCGGAGCAGTGCTGTCCATACGCTCTACATGGCCTAGCCACCTTAAGCGTTGTATCCGTAGAAGCTTGACCAGGCTCATGCCGTCGTACAGCCCACACAGTTGGTGGTTGAATCTTTTCCTCCAGATGCTATCAACGCAAACAGGATAACTTTATTAAAATTGTTGTCAAACACAAGAAGAGCACGCAAAATCTTTGGTTGTCTTTCAATCAGCCATTTCAAAACGTTCAAAGGTAGGATGTAATTATTACCAAGAAAATTGGGTTCCACAAGAACGTAAGCCAAGAAGCGTCGAAAGGCGAAATGCTGCTGGAATGCCACAAAAGCAGGTGAGCTTTGTATCGGATTGTAACTGGTGTTGAAAAATGGATCCGTTATGATAGCCCTAAGCGCAAAAAATCATATATGTGGTTATATGTTGGAACATGCTCACACCTATTTTATAAAGCGCTAGTAGTATAGCCTTAAGCCATGTTTGACATCCTGGACAACAACCAAACGTGTGTGTTGTTCGGAAACAAGTTCCTCTTCCAAGTCGGACTTTTGTAGCTAGCAATCAAGCTAAGCTCAAGATGAAGCGCGGGCTTTACCGTTCGACAGTACTGTACGTTTTGTTATGCAGCTTTACTTCTGTTCCGACTGACAAGTGTACCACAACGGCTTCAACCCCCGATGTTTACTAAATAAATAAATTAAATTAATAATTAAAAATTTGTTTTTGTTGTTAAGACGATTAGACCAGAACATCGTTAGTATATGTAAAACCCGGCTAATCAGCCAAATCAACGGTAAAGCCGAATGTCCATGGCGAGAAGGCAATTCTCTGTATTTGGTGGGTTCAGAAGAATGTGCTGTATTATAGCTGCTAAAACCGAGTAAAATCGTCAATGGACAATGCTACCGAACACATTTCATCCGTTTAAAGAGAGCAGTAGCCGAAAAACATGAGGCAATATTCTTCCACCAAGACAACGCTCGGCCATACATTGCTATTCTAGTTAAGAATTATTTGGAAAACATTACATGGGAAGTTTTACCTCACCCGCCTCATAACCCAGTCATAACCTCTTCTGACTATCGTTTGTTTTGGTCGACGCAGAACGCTTTTACTGAAATACGGTTCACATCAGAGCAGAATATCGAAAATTGGATTCATTCTTGGCTGCCAAGCCAGCACAGTTCTTTTGGGATGGAATTCACGATATACGATATACGATATACACGCACGAGCAATGAAAACTTGTGCCGCAATGCGACAATTGACGCACTCCACCGACGAAAAAGTAGGCTCTTGTCAAGATTAAAAACCTTGTACAGGTGGTATACTGACAGACGTAGCGAGGAAGCTAGGACACTGAAATCGCTCATTAAGAACGTACAAACTTTAATTATACAGAATTACAGAGTTTCTGTGAACACGTACTGGAACACTAAGATTCGGGCTGTTAGATCTAACAACCCGAACATGTTTCCACAAATTAATGAATTCTTTTAGGAAAAATTCTTAAATTTTTAAAGGAAAAATAGCGATCTTCCGTGTCTTAAGCTCCCCAGGACGACAGACAATGAACAGAAACTGACTACAGTGGGTATTGATCTAAACAACGCCGTACTCGACGACAACTTTTTTGTGGTCGCAGATCCGCAAGAAAAAATTAAAGTACGCGCAGTTTCCCAGGAAGTGTACAAGGTGAACGGGAGTGTTCGCCTAAACCACAACCTCGAGAATAGCGTGCACTCTAGCAACTCTCAACGTCGAGAAGATCTGCAACAATGGCGATCTGAGAACAGTGGCTTTATCGTGTTCAATGACGATAATAATAATAATAATTGTTGGCGCTACAGTCCAGAGGGGGACCAGGGCCTAACTGGCTCATCAAATACTCGTGTTGTGCGCGCTACTGTTCTCTCACGAGTAGAAGGGACCTACAGTTTTTTGCCGACTCCGAACGGCGAAATTTGAGAAGCTTTCCTAGACAGTTATTACTCTTTGAGTGTTGTCAGCAGCTTGAAAGAGGTGGTGCCGTGAAATATTCGAAAAATTGGTGTTGAGCTGGGAATCGAACCTATACCCTTCGGCATGTGAGCGTCGCACTCTACCCACTACGCCACGGCGGCCACTCAATGACGATAATATGGCAGATAATGTCATCGCCGACGAAGCGGTGCATCCCCCGTTCATTTCGAAGACAGATTTTCAAGCGGTCTTCGCATCACTAAACAAGAAAAAGTTAGTTGGAATCGATGGGATCTCCAACATTGTGGTAAAACACCTTCCCCTGGAAGTGGTTACTATGTACACAATCCTGTTTAACAATGCTCTGAATGATGCACATTATCCGGGGCATTGGAAAACTGCGATTTTGCAACGCATATCCAAGCGAGGAAAAGATTCTTCGAATCCGTGCAACCTCCGGTCAATTAGTCTCCTCCCGAACATCAGCAAGGTATTCGAGAAGGTGATAAATAGAGCTCTGGTCAACTGGACAGAGGACAAACATATAATTCCGGATAACTAATTCGGTTTCAGAGCGGAGCATGACACTATTCATGCCGCGTCGAAACTGGTGTTGGATATCCAATAGTATAAGAGCCAGAAACAATGTATAGGGGCTTGCTTGATTGAAATGGAGAAGGCCTTCGACACTGTATGCTTAGAATGACTTTTCTACAAGCTCAATCGGCTAGGCATTGGTAAACCACTGCTGTACCTACTGTATAACATGCTTACTGGTAGGCGGTTCGTAGTCAGGAATGGCAACGTGCCCTCTACAGGTATTTTTGAAGTAAAAAATGGTCTCCAACAGGGTGCCGTTAATTCGCCGATCCTGTTCAACATTTTCTTGAGCGATCTAATAAGTTCTCTTCCTCACGCAATTGCGTATGCCGACGACTTGATCGTGTACAGATCAGGCTAAAAATCGAGGACATCACTATGCTAGCGCAGGGTGACTTCGACTCATTCATGAGAGATTGCGATGACTGGAAGTTGAATATCAACTTTCAGAAATCGGAAACCATTCTGTTCAGAACGCCGTTGTATAAGGCTTAGGCGGATACAAAAAAGAATTGGTGAAAGTTCTCAATTGTTGGACGACACGGGCAACCACTGGCGCAAAGGACTGTAGTCAGACACTTGGGGATCTGGCTAGATCAGTATTTTTACTTTAACAAACAGAAGGAGCTCTGGCCAGAGCCCGAGACGCTTTTCTTCTTCTTCTTCTTCTTGTGGCGCTACAGTCCGGGGTAGACCTGGGCCTCAACCAACATGCCTCTCCAGCCAGCACGATCTTTCGCCAGCTGTCTCCAGTTGCGCACTCCAAGTTGGTTGAGGTCCTTCTCCACTTGTGTACGCCACTTCAATCTAGGTCGTCCTCTGTTGCGTTGTCCCAATGGCTCGGATTCAAAGACTTTTCGGGCCGGAGCAGTGGTGTCCATACGCTCTACATGGCCTAGCCATCTTAAGCGTTGTATCCGTAGACGCTTAACCAGGCGCATGTCGCTGTACAGCCTATAGAGTTCGTCATTAAATCTTCTCCTCCAGATGCCATCAACGCTAACAGGACCAAAAATCGCACGCAAAACTTTTCTCTCGAAAAGACTAAGGGCTTCCTCATCCGCCTTTGCTAACGTCCAAGATTCTGCGCCATATAGTAGGACGGGGATGATCAAGCTGTTATATAAAGCTAGTTTAGTCCTTCTAGAGAGGGCTTTATTACTCAATTGCCTCTTGAGCCCAAAGAAACAGCGGTTGGCAAGAGTGATTCTGCGTTTGATTTCGGTACTGATGTTGTTGTCCATATTTACCGCGGAGCCGAGGTAGACGAAGTCCTTAACTACCTCGAAGTTTCTGCTGCCTCCGCTCCGTCCGAGACGTCGATGTTGTGTGTCCTTCCTTGATGACAGCATGTACTTCGTTTTGCCCTCATTTACCGCAAGACCCATTTTAGCCGCTTCCGCTTCAATGCCAGCAAACGCCTCATTGACGGCTCGCTGTGTTCGTCCAATCACGTCAATGTCATCAGCGTAAGCTAACAGTTGAACTGACTTCTGGAAGATCGTGCCTCTGGTGTTGACTTGTGAGTTACGCACGATCTTCTCGAGGATGATGTTAAAGAAGTCACATGACAGTGCGTCGCCTTGTCTAAAACCTTTTTTGACATTGAAGGTCTCGGTGAGTTCGTTACCGACCTTGACGGAGCAGCGAGAGTTCTCCATCGTCATCCTACACAATCTGACGAGTTTGGTAGGAATGCCAAAACTAGACATGGCACTGTATAGCTCGTCTCTATGCACACTGTCATATGCAGCCTTGAAATCGACGAATAGGTGGTGAGTGTCAATTTGCATTTCTTGGGTCTTTTCCAGGATCTGCCGTAATGTGAAGATCTGGTCTATTGTGGACTTCCCTGGTCTGAAACCACACTGATAGGGACCTATCAGGTCATGGACAAATGGTTTCAGACGCTCACACAATACGGCAGAGAGGATCTTGTATGCGATGTTCAGGAGACTAATCCCTCTGTAGTTGGCGCAGTCAAAGGGGTCTCCTTTCTTGTGGACCGGGCAAACGACGCTGAGATTCCACTCATCGGGCATGCTTTCCTCCGACCATATCTTACAGATGAGCTGGTGCATGCGCCCAGCCAGGTCATCTCCAGCTGCTTTAAATAGTTCTGCGGACAGTCCGTCCGCTCCAGCAGCTTTGTTCGACTTTAGCTTGGATATTGCTATCTTCACCTCGTCTAAGTCGGGGGGACGGAATGCTTGTCTATCATCGTCCAAATTGAGTGGAACATTCTGCCTAACAGCGGGATTCGGGTCGTCATCGCCGTTTAGGAGTCTGCAGAAATGATCCTTCCAGATTCTCAGCACAGACTGCGACTCTACTACTAGTTGTCCATTTTGGTCCCGGCAGGCCTTGGTCCGAACCTTGTATCCTCCGGATAGTTGTTTTACCTTTCGGTAAAACTTTCGGACTTCATTCCTGCCAAAGCACCTTTCCATTTCCTCGACCGCGCGCTTCTCATGCTCCTTCTTCTTCCTTCTGAGAAGCCGGTGCTCTTCCCTTCTTCTCTGTTCGTAGAGTTCACGAACAGCTCGCGTTGTTCGATGCAGCGTCGCTTTATAGGCGTCTTGTTTAGCTGCGTGCGCTTGCCTGCACTCGTCGTCAAACCATGGGTTCCTTCTGGGTGGTGACGTGAAACCCAGCACATCAGTGGCAGCATCTTTGATGGCTTCTTGACAACGTTTCCATTCTTCTTCTATGCTTAGTGCAGGAAGCGTCGAACTCTGAGCGAGTTTCCGGGAGACTCGGTCGGCAAAGTTCCCAGCAATCAGCTGCGATTGTAGCTTTTCGACGTCAAACCGTTTTGGCCTTTCTCGACTCCGTTGCTCTCTCGATATCCGGGTTCTTACCTTGGCTACAACAAGGTGATGATCCGAGTCAATGTTTGCACCTCGGAAGGTTCGGACATCGAGAATACTGGAGGAGTGTCTGACGTCGATCGCAACGTGATCAATCTGGTTGACGGTTGATTGATCAGGAGATCGCCAGGTTCCTTTGTGAATGTTCAGGTGTGGGAACCGCGTGCTAGCCACAGAGAGGTTTCGCCCCGAGGCGAAGTCCAACAGCCTGAGTCCGTTTCCGGATGTGTTGTCGTGCAGGCTGTGTTTACCGATGACTCCAGCAAAGATGTCCTCCTTTCCCAGCTGAGCGTTGAAATCTCCTAGAACGATCTTGGTGTCATAGCTGGGGCATCGATCGTATGTTCTTTCTAGGAGATCATAGAAGTCATCTTTGATGTTGTCATCCTTCTCCTCTGTCGGGGCGTGAGCGCATATTAGGCTGATGTTCCCGAATTTAGCCTTGATGCGGATTGTCATGAGGCGTTCGCTGACTGGGTCGTAGCTCAAGACTTTTTGCCTAAGTCTGCCTCGAACAACAAATCCGCATCCGAATAAGCGCTGCCTTCTCTCTCTATAGCAATTGCTGTAGTAGATATCGCAGTTCTTCATCGCTTTTATGCCAGGCCCATCCCATCGCACTTCCTGGATGGCGGTTATGTCAGCTTTGTAGCTGTCAAGGGCCTCCGCAAGTTGTTCGGCTGCACGTGGCCTGTTAAGGGACCTCACATTCCACGTGCAAAACCGAAAATCTTTGTCCTTAAAACGTTTGCTGGGGTCGTCAACAGTTGATCCGTCCTTATCCGAGGCATGTTGTTGTCTCTGAACTTCCATTTTTTTACGTGGTGAGGAAGTTACCCTCACGCACAACCCACGGACTGGTAGGCCAGGCCCATTATTTAAATCCTCGGGCAGAGGGGGTCGCTGCATACATTAGTTCACCATACAACGGGTGTTGTGATGGCTATCCAGGGGGCGCCACTTGGAGGCTGTATGTCCACTTGACCTGTGCACTAACGAGGATTGCCTTGGCAGCTCGCCATGTTGAGCGCAATCAAAGACGTTACCTCGCGTGCATAGGCCCATGCCCACCCGAGACGCTTTTGCTCTTACAAAAAGACTGTTTTACAACAGCCAGCTCGATGCGAGGGTGAAGGTAATCTGCTACATGGCCCTCATACGGCCAATGCTCACCTATGGCTGTCCCGTGTGGGTCAACGTGAATGCAAGCTTGATGGAAAAGATTCGGGTGTTTTAGAGGGCTTATCTTAGGGCTTGCCTTCGCCTCTACAGAACACCAGAGTCCCAGTACAAAAAATTCTACTCCAATGAGGTCTTATACAAAAGGGCGAACCTGATACGAGTGGTGAAGTTGATTCGAGGTCACACTGCGAGAGCGATGAACTCGGCTAATCACTTGATCTCTGGGGCGTACTTCCCCACTCCACAGTACCACGAAAGGGTACGCCAAACTGGCTTCGTCACCCCAGAAGCATTTCTCCATTTTGATAGGCATGGTCTTATACAAGACATAAATGGGGTACCGCTCCTCTTTCACATCGCCCGTTCAACTGTGGATGGGCGACTCAACTAAGACCGTTCCGTCGCACAACGAGCTGAGAAGGATCTCCTCCGCTTCAGTATGGCGGTGTCGAGTCGGGATGAGAGAGATGTTGCGTTACAACATCGAAAGTTTTGGTGGCTGAGAGAGGGAACTCCCTCGTCGAATCCTTTAGACTCGGGGTAGAATTTGTAGCACAGATCTCCTTCAAGGGAGTAGTCGGTCTTGCAGCGGATGTGATCCAGCTACCAATGGACGACTTACAGACTTAGTGTAAGAAGAAGAAGAAGACAAAAAAAAAAACAAAAACAAATCTAAGTATACACATTTGTACATTCAGTGTTCTCATGTGTATACGAATGTACATATGCACGCATGTATATATGGGCGTATAGTATTATACACGCATGTATACATGTGTGTATGTTTAGTTAACACGTTCCCTGCCGCATGTACCGAAAACAGTAATCGCCTAGCTTCATTTCTACGCCAACGTGTTTTTTCAAATTAAATTTTTTTTTCTAAATTTTAATTCTCGTTATGATTGTTTTATGTTAAGTGATGTTTAGAGGAATTTTTGCATCGTGTACTGATACCGGTACACACGGCGTGGTGATTAGTCATGATAGGAAAGCAAAGCAAAGCAATAAGAATTTATACAAAATTATTAAAGCGCTTACTGTGTACTGTTTTCGGTACACGCGGAGTAGAAATTAGACCTAGTGAAAAACAGCTTGTTAGGGAACGTGTTAAGGTAGTTTCAAGTTATTTTAAGGTAGTATGTAAGTTAGCACATAAGTTTTAACTCAAAAACAAAAAGGTCCAGTTATTAAGTTTTTTCTTTAAATTTTTTCTTAATAATAAGTAGTACACATGATGATAATGAACTCCATAAATATGAAATAAAAATGTAAGGTTAGGTCGAAAGATAATAGATTAAGGATAAGTTTAGCTTAGAGTGCCTGTCCAAGGCCAGTAAGTTAGATTGTAGGAAAAAGAAAACAAAGTACGTCCAACTAGTTTCAAGCATTTTTTGTCTAGTACGTAAGTCTGCAATGAATTGAAAATAAAAATATATTAAAAATGAAAAAATGGGGTGGGATTCACAAATTGCCAGAAAGATGAGAAAAAATCATGGGCAATACTTTTATTCATGGATTTTTTAAAAAAACGTTCCAATTTTGAAAAGGAAAAACACAAAACACGAATTGAGTTATATTCCAAATGATTGGAGGAAAAGCGCAACTGAAGCTCGTAGAAGCTAATGGTGAAACTGCTCCAACTGCTAAATCGTGCAGAGAGTGGTATGTACGCTTCAAAAGGGATGATTTTAACATTGAAGACAGAGAGCGTTCTGGCCAACTTTCAAAGTATGAAGATAAGGAATTGGATGCTTTACTGGATTCAGGTCCGTGGCAAATGCAAACTGAAATGGCAGAATAGTTTAGATTGACTCAGTTAAAGAAACAAATTAGAGCTTGTTCACAATCAACTGAAGTAGGTTTCATACAAGTTGAAAGCGAGGGGTGTTGACAGGCGACTTTCGACACGGAACTTATTCTTAAAAGACATCAATGGAAGAGAAGTTTGCACCGTATCGTGACTGCAAAATTCTCCGACATTCACAAGACTGTAATTCGCATAAACAGCGAAGAGTATTGCTGTGAATTGGTTTCACGGTTTCGCTAGTTATCCAGAATGTATGATTGACCCACACATTGTGCCGAAAGCAGTTTCCTGCAATAGTCTATACTTCATTGTTGTCTTTAGAGATACCTTCTTTCTCAGATCTCTTCAATCACTCGTCCTTTAGTATGAGATCGGGAAGTTTTTTAATTTGCTTATCAATTTTGTGTGGCTTATCAAACACACTCCGCCCCACCACGTTAAACGTTCTCAAATCAATACTTTAAAGCTGTAGGACTTGTTGCCTTTAGCTACCAATCTTTCCACAACCACGATTAAAAAAACAATTCAACCTCAAACCAATACCATTCCAATTCATTTCCCGGACTCATCCAACTGACAAACAAACGTACGCAAAGAGACCATAATTAAGCAAATTATGCTTAAGAGTTCTCCCATGAGTGAACGAAAGAATAAAACAGTGATCCAGCGAATTGATAGGCTTAATTAAGGACACGCTGGCATGCCTGAACCCCACGGACAAACGTTATAATATACGTCTCGACAAACTTTTGTTTCTCACGCTCATCAACAGCCACCCTTCTACGGTGGGTGTCGACGTTGATGTGGGGTTGCAATCAAAGGAATTGTTACCGAACGTCTGGCTCCCTTAGCAAGTATCGCCCCAATCATTAGGTAATGTCGTCACGATAAAAATAACCTCAATTGCAGACATTTACGTCCGATATTCTTTAAATTATGAATCACACTCGAACAATTTGTATGAACTTCCAGCATACGCTCGGTTCAGCTCCCGTCCGTTTTCCGCCAAACGCACCCAACAGCTGAGTAATGACCTTCTTTTATTTTCGATGTTTGCTTATTGAATTCGTCGACACATTGGGAAGAATGGGTGGCATTTCAGTTTTCAACAATGTGACAAGAATACCGAACCGAGAGCAGTCGGCTGCGGGTTGGTCTTTTTAAATAACTTTGAAGAGAGTTTTGTTCGTTTTTTCCCTCGCCCGAGAAGGTATCCTTGAGCGGTTGTCAAAGTCAAAATGTCACAACTTGGCTATGGACTTCTCAAGTGAAGCACTGATGAAGTGGAATGAAGAGCTCGAAGGCCAATTCGCAAATATTCTCAAATTGCTGTTCTTTCGGCAATAACGGCGACGGCAGCGACTGTGAAGTTCATATGCGCCCACCCGCCAGCGCGTGAAGATCTAAGACATTATTTAAAGGGAACCTTATTAGGAACGCACTCAACTTAATTTTCTCGATCAACATTTCAGGCGACGAGAATTTCACGCGAACGTCACTCCCCAACCCAAACGCCGGGCGTCCTCAAATGAAGCTGAAAACGGCTGGCTTCGTCTGTGCACATTTACACGTGCCCGTGGGATTGTGTGAATCTGTGAAGGTGTTTGTATGCGCTGAGTTCCACATTCATAATTAGTAATTGAAACTCAACTTGGCAGGAATAATTTAATTCCTTGGGTTGAAATCATCAAAATGGCAAAAGGAACACTTCTGAGTGGGTCGAGAGTGGTTGGCGGCGAGTTCGGTGAAGGATGTTACACTGGCAAAGTGGTGTGTGCGTCTAGGTGTGAAAAAGTCAAAAAGCAAGCACACTGGCAAGCGCATGAAACCCATCCGACAGACGCACTCCTCTCGCTTGGAGGCTTCCTTATTGGCATTAATTACTAAACGCGATGGGTGAGTAAATTGGGCGTCAGACTATAGCCAGCGGAGTGGTTCGAGCACCGCTACACAGGTATGACCTAGCATGAGTTGAGTAGATTTATTCTCACTGTGGAATAACATTACTACGCAAATAAATACACGCCAACGTCGACTGAACTCGCCAACCTTCGCTGTGATGTGAATTCTGCTCTCGTCCCCGTCTAATGGATTCGCTAGTAGTGTGGCAGCAGGAGGAAGGGGTCAGAGGCGTCCCACCAGTTACTGAGAGTGTGATAATGATAATCTTGAATGAACTGAATTTCAGTCGAAGGAACCGTCACGAAGGGTCAAGCGAACGCAAGGTTTCCAAATTTAGATTTGTTATGACCCTGCAGTGGGCTGACTTTGCATTGGGCTGCATTGAGCGCAAGATGCAGTATAAGTTTGAAGCATGAAATATCGAGACAGATGTGACGAGATGTAGAAGATGGGTGGGATCTCTTCATGACCGATGGCTAGACCCAGAATTCCATGAAAAGGCTACAATGAGATCTTTTCCAAGCGGCAGAGCTTTGACAACGTAGAGCTGGTTGTAGCGCCAATTTCTCACTTTAAGAAGGAAGGCGCAGAGAATGGTTTCTTATTCTTTTGTGTGTGGTGCAACAGTCCAGGGTAGACCAGGGTCATAAACGATTTGCTTGTTAGCTACCACGATTCGTTACCAACTACCCCCAGTTGCTCACTCCAAGTTAGTTGTGGTCCTTCTCCAAAAGTAGTTCGTGGCACATTTTGACAAATTTGGCCATTTCGACTGTGGAGCTGGGGTAGACGGGCACTTTAATTTTTTCCCAGTAAATCGTGTATTGCGTTGTTATTCACAAAAACAAAGTCAAGTAACCGTCCTTCCCTTTGGCAGGCAGTCCACGTGATGTAGGAGGTACACATTATTTCAGTTCGTTTTCAAAAGATGGCGCCACCTGCAAGTTGGAAGCTATAACCTACTTCACTGGAAAAATGTAAAATTTGTCAGCAATTGTAAGTCTGCATCGGCGTCTGTTTTAGCCAACAACATTGTGGTTGCCTCTTCGAACTTTCCTGTTGATTTAATAAAAATCCAGACGTCTTTTTTTTATTAAATGGTTTGAGGAAAGTTTTGAGTTTCTTTTTTAATTGAAACAAAAGTGCAGCTGAAGTCCATCGAATGCTTGTAGCAGTTTATTGTGAATCAGCTCCAACTGATCAACCAGGCAGTTGTCTATCTTTAGTTTTGAACTCTATTCCAGCCTATGCCGTCCTCTGTTGCATTGTCCTAATGGCTCGGTGTCAAGGATTTTTCGGGCTTGGTCAAAGGTGTCCGTACGCTCTACATACTCTATCCATCTTAAGCAATGATGTCGGAACACAATTTTGACGCGACATGAATAGTATCGTGCCCCGCTCTGAAGCCAAATTGATTGTCCGGTATTACTTGTTTTTCATCAATCCATTCTTTTAGAGCTCTAATGACTATCTTTTCAAATACCTTCATTATGCTATGAAGAAGACTTATAGACTGAAGATTAGTCGGGATGGAAGTATTTTTGCCCCGTTTTGGAATAGGCTGTACCATAACCGTTTTCCAATACGTCGAATAATAACCAATACACAGCTGTACCACAACCGTTTTCCAAAACGTCGAATAATAAGCAATATAAAGCACAAAGGTGCGCACCACCGCCTTAGAGGGCAGATGACGCAGAACAATATTTGGTATCCCATCCATTCCCACTGACTTCTTCTTCTTCAGTGAGTTGACATTACCTTGGAATGCATCTTTCGAAATAAGGATGGAATTGTTTCCATCATCGGCGACGGCATTATTTGCCAGAAGGTCGTCACTGAACCTGGTAAAACCACCTGGTAAACCACTCTCGGATTGTCATTGACTTATTTTGCTCCGAAGGGAGAAGTGGTTCAACAAGGCTCTGTTCTCCAGACCGGGGTTCGGGTTAAGAGTCTCGTTCACCTTGTACACTCTCTGGAAAACAGCACTTTCGCCTTCTGCTAGGGATTCTTAATTGCAAAAAAAGTCGTTGTCAAGCAATGCCCTATCTGGATCTATTCCATCTGTTCTCGTAGGTTCGCGTTGTCTTTTATTCTGTCAAGTCGAACACTTTGAATGTCATTATGGTCTTTTCTCAGAAAGATTTTATGTTTTTGCGGGAACATCCTCGGGTTGTTGGAACTTACAGCTCCAATCTTATAGCTCCAATGCAAGCTTTCAGCTAGTCTGTAATTATGCCGGATTATATGTTGGAGTACCTTTATCTGAGACTTGAGAGAGCGAATCTCTGCACTACGTGGATTCGTAAACCGCCTGTACAAGAGTTTAAGTCTTGACAGGAGTCTATTATCTTGCACGTGAAGTGTATCGGTGGTAGCATTCCGGTAGATCGGTTTGTGCTACCTTCGGGATCGTCTTGTCTATTGTTCGTTTGATGGCTTCGTCCATTTGTGTAAGGTATCCATCAAGGCTTTATTCCTTAACTGCTTCTTGTGCCCATAGAAACAGCGATTGACAAGAGTGAATAAGTTTTTGATTTCAATACTGAAACTGTACACTGTTCCTTAATCTATGTATGTATGAAGGTATGAAGTGAGCGTCCAGATACAAATGACTCGATTGGGAACATTTGTTGTGAACGAGCCCTTATTTTTTTTTTTTGTTTGTTTGCTATGACATCTGTAAAAAATATTTAGTATACATCAAGTCATTGAACATTTTGCATCGTGTTAAAAATTTCGAATCTTGTACCAGAAAGTGATGATTTGCGGAAAGCATTAATTTTTTGTTTTCATTTGAAGAAAAGTGCTGCAGAGTCGCATCGAATGCTTGTCGAGGCATATGGTGATCATGCTTTTTCAGAAGCAACATGGCAAACATGGTTTCAACGGTTCAGAAATAATGATTTTGATGTGAGAAATGAAGAACGTGGAAGACCACCGAAAAATTTGAAGACGCCGAATTGCAAACGATATTGAATGGAGATGACACTTTGAGTCAAAAGCAAATGGCAGCAATGTTAAATGTTGCACAACAAACAATTTCTGACCGTTTAAAAGCTATGGGAAAGATCCAAAAGTGTGAAAAATGGGTGCCACATGAATTGAATGAAAGACAGATGAAAAACGAAAAAGACAGATGAAAAAAGACACTTGTGAAATTTTGCTTCAAAGACACGAAAGAAAATCGGTTTTGCATCGGATTATTACTGGCGATAAAAAATGGATTTACTTTAAGAATCCTAAACGGAAAAACTCATGGGTTAATCTGGGACAACCGTCAACATCAACTGCAAAAGCAGATCGATTCGGCAAGAAGACAATGCTGTGTGTTTGGTGGGACCAGAAAGGTGTGTTGTACCACGAGCTCCTAAAACCTGGTGAAACCGTTAATACTGATCGCTACCGACGACAAATGATCAATTTGAACCATGCATTGATCGAGGAACGACCAGAATGGGCCAGAAGACACGGCAAGGTAACTTTGCTCCATGAAAATGCACCTACCCACAAAGCAAAACCGGTTCAGGATACAATCAGAACACTTGGCAGGGAGCAGCTACCCCACCCGCCGTATTCACCAGACTTGGCTTCTTCCGACTACCATTTGTTTTCATCGATGGGACACGCATTGGCTGAGCAGCACTTTGATTCCTACAAGGAGGTCGAAAATTGGGTGTCTGATTGGTTTGCTTTAAAAGACGAACAATTTTATTGGCGTGGAATACACAAATTGCCAGAAATGTGGTCAAAATGTGTAGAAAACAATGGCCAATACTTTGAATAAAATGTATTTACTTTCCATTTAATAATTAGTGTTTTATTTTCAAAAAATATTTGAGATTACATTTACGCCAAGCTCTATGTGAACAGGCTTCCTCAAACGCCTTAGTTCTAATGGTTTATCAATGAGTCCCATCAGGCCTAATTTGGACATGGGGTTTGGACTACTATTTGTTCTTGAAAAATATGGCAAATTCAATCGCGACATTGGGTGTGTGTATTTACCCACTAAGTCAAAGCTGCCTCAGCGCCACTGGGGGCCGAAAACTCTACAAGTACACTCAATAAATGTAGACAAATCACCCAACTAAGTAGGCGTCGTAGAGTAAAGACTTCTAGTTTATTTGTCTGTTTAGCTGACTACATATTTCACAAGAAGATAATGTATTATGACAGAAGGTAATTCCTAGTCTATAGGTTTTGGCTTCAGTCGTCAGTCGGGTTGACATTTGAATTATTGTTTCTTTCTGGTTTTCAAAAGCTCTCTTCCATAGTACTTGTTTTTTATAACGAAGTAATTATTTATTTTTTTTATAAAGAAGGCCGTAGCCTCGCTCACCGTACAAAATACATATCACTTCTTGAGTGGCCGTCGTGGCGTAGTGGCTAGAGTGTGACGCTCACACGCAGAAGGTCTAGATTCAACTCCCGGCTGAACATCTCGAGTTTTTCACGGCACCACCTCTTTCGAGTTACTGACAGCAATCAAAGAGTAATTTTTGTCTAAGAAAGAGCTTCTAAAATTTTGCCAGTCGGAGACGGCAAAAGACTGTACTCGTGAGAGAACAAGAAGAAGAAGAAGAACGCCCCTTTCGAGATATTGACAATATGCAAGGAGTTATGAATGGCTAACTTCACCGTTCGGAGTCGGCAAAAAATTGTAGGTCTCCTTTACTCGTGAGAGAACAGTAGCGCGCACAACACGAGAAGTTCATAAGCAAGCTAGGCCCTGGACCGTCTTTGGGCTGTTGCTTCAAACATTTATTATTATTATCACTTCTTCTAGTCAAAGCACATGTGCTCCAAAGAAAATGCATTGGAATTTCTTGAGAATCGAGCATAAAGCGATGAAATGGAATAAGTTCTCTGTTTCTCGGAGGATGCAAAGATCACACAAAAGATTTAGTTCTGGGCGGTGTGGTACAAAGTTTAAATTTTTACGCTCACACAAGCGACATCAGAACATCTTTTAGTCGGTCTTTCCATCCACCAACTGACTGATTCTTTCATCGACTTTATAAGTACTCGTTGAGCTTGCACCATATTCAGGAATAAAACGCACTTGTTCCAAGTAATAAAGTCCACTTCGAATCCGGTGGGTTGAAATTTTATTAGGTCGTCTCCAATTTTAAAATTTTGCTTATCATATCCGTTGGGATATGTTATGTTTCGTAAATTACCGCTGCAGTATGCCCTTTACGAGTATTGCGACGGCTTGGCTTTATCCAAGAATTGCTTGAAGACACCGTGCCCTGTTTTCTCCAACAGCGCGTACAACTTATTCTTTAGATGACTTTCCTGTTGTGTTACTATACGATTAAAATCACATTGTAATGAATAATTGGAGGGCGCTACTGTCCACAGGGGACCAGGGCCTAGGTTCCTCATCAAATACTCATGTTGTGCGCGCTACTGTTCTCTCACGAGTAAAAAGGACCTACAGTTTTATGCCGATTCCGGATGGCCAAGTTAGGCATTTATAACTCCTTGCATTGTCAACAGCTCGAAAGGAGTGGTGCCGGGAAAAATTCGAGGTGTTCAGCCGGGAATCGAGCCTGGACCTTCGCCTTGTGAGTGTCGCACTCTACCCACTACGCCACGGCGGCCGCAAAATCATATTGTGCTGCTAGATTTTCCCATTCTTGGATACATTTTCCTCCATGAAGCAGCATTTCGGAAAACACTAACTAAAGTAGCCATCCTGGTTTATCCCGATGACTCTTACAACATAATCCAAATGGAGTTTGAGGGTTTCCAAAAATAGAAGACTTCTATGTAGAGTGTGGAACGTAAGAAGCGAGCTAGTCCAAGAAAAAAATGCATGCTGTCAAAAGTCAAATCACTGCTTCTTTAAAATTGTAATGCTTAGAGGTTCTTGGTAACATCTTAACTGCAATTGCTCATTTTTGATTAATCCTTAATCCTGCTTTGCAAAAAAGCAGGTGTATAAAGTCTACTGGAAATAATTCTGCAGGGATGCCATCAGTGTCCACAGTTCACTTTTTCTTTGAGGGACTTGATTGCAACATATATTGCTGGGAGGTTTGGTTGGAAGGTTTGGCTAGAAGGTTTGGCTGGAAGGTTTGGTTGGAAGGTTTGGCTGGAAGGTTTGGCTGGAAGGTTTGGCTAGAAGGTTTGGCTGGAAGGTTTGACTGGAAGGTTTCGCTCAAATGCTGGGAACGCTTGCAACGGAAGAGTCGATACAATTTGAAAGCATTTCACCTAGCGTCAAGTGGTTCAACGCAATAACATCTCCATCTTAGGAGCTAATTCTCAACCCAAGTTGGAACGTTGAAGAATTTTCGATCACATGTAAGTTCCTTGGTATTCATTGGCCGGCGGAACAGTTCTCAAGAAGAATAGGGCATAGATTCCTAAACTACTTCTCGATTTGTGCGCGCTATTGTCCTCTCACAAGTAAAATAGACCTACAGTTAATTGTCAACTCCGAACGGTGAAGATTGAGTAGCGTTTTCTTAGACAGTTATTACTCTTTAAGTGTTGTCAGCGTGGTCGCCGTGGCGTAGTGGGTAGAGTGCGACGCTCACACGCCGAAGAGTCTAGGTTCGACTCCCAGTTCAACACCAATTTTTCTAACATTTCACGGCATCACCTCTTTCGAGCTGCTGACAACACTCAAAGATTAATAACTGTCTAAGAAAGATTCTCAAATTTCGCCGTTAGGAGTCGGCAAAAAACTGTAGGTCCCTTCTACTCGTGAGAGAACAGTAGCGCGCACAACACGAGTAGTTGATGAGCAAGCTAGGCCCTGGTCCCCCTGTGGACTGTAGCGCCAACAGTTATTATTATTATTATTATTAAGTGTTGTCAGCAAGTCGAAGGAGGTGGTGCCGTGAAAAATTCGATGTGTTCAGTCGCGGAATCGAACCTAAGTCTTCAGCATGTAAAAGTGGAATTCTAACCACTACAGCCAGGCGGACACACAAGTCTTTTTAATTTTTGTTGGAGGTTGGAAACTACTGTAACCACTGGAGCGGTCGGACCCGAATACTGTTCCATGGTTCTTTTAGGCAGTAACCCACATTTTATGTAATTTCATGGACTTCCTAAGAGGTACCAACAACTTTTAACGTGATAAAAAGTCTAGCCCCCACCACATCAGCGCAAAGCATCCCCCACCTGATCCGAGCAAAGCCGGAACATTGACAAAGGTAATGCTCTGCAGAGTCTACACCCTTTCTACAGGCTAAGCCAAAGCAGATATAAGTGCTTAGTGAATGCGAATTGTTACATTTGTACGTCCGGAAGTCGTCTGCAATTATTTCTGTCTAGAGAGAGCAGAATTGACACTTGGAAGCACGTATTTAGTTTCCCTGTTTGTACTGTTGAAAGACATAACGGTCGATGGAAGCGCTGGCAAAGAACGCGGAAAGTCCATAGGTGAGCCTTGACTCTTTAAATACCTCTTTTGAGCTTTGCTATGCTAGATTGGACCTCGGACAACTCCAAGCTAATTTTGTCTGCTGACCAGTTTCAAAGAAGACATGCATCCCTGCACATTCTTGAAAGTGGTAGGAAGGTAAAGTAAGGCCTGCAGCACAGCTTGACTGTCGCAACAGATACTTTACCCCTTATACCTTTTCTTCACAATATTGTCCGTGGCTTTTAGGACCGCAAACGTTCCCGCCTGGAAGACCAACGCGAAATTACCTAAAGAGGTGTAAGGTCAAATATTGTCGTCCTCCACAAAGACCTCACCTTCAGATCCCTCCATCGTCTTGGAGCCTTCCGTGAAAGTCTGAGTAGATTTCATTCCCTACTCCTGACTGACCAGAGTTTCTGGCCAGTCCTGGCCAGTCGACTTTTCGACTTTACATGACCGACGACGCAACTGTATTTTTAGTGTCCCCGCATCGGACGGCATATCAATGAAACTACCGTCATAAGAGAACCTGTGGGTAATGTCAACAAAGCTCCAGTACAAAATGAATCAAAGACCATTCAAATTTAGTCGAGAGATGGTCTTGATTGTGCGTCCTATGATATGGAAGTCAATTGGAGGGAGGTTAAGCAGTGCACCCAGAGCAGAGCCAGGCGTGCTAGGAAAAGCTCTTGTGCAGCCAAGATAAACTGTTCTTGGAAGGTCGGTTAAAGCAGCAGTCACCTCCTGACTGGTTCCACCAAACGAAGCGTTCTTATTTTTATATCCATACCGACCTTTAAGGTGACGGGCCCCAGGTTTTACCGAAGACTCCATAACACTGTGAAAATAAGTTTTTCTTAAGAGGATAACACCTAGCTTCATCGGAAACCTGAATGATGACACCCTTAAGGGCTTCTTGACTCAGACCAGTCAGATTCTTCCTCCTGACTGATTGACTGGATGCCCAGTCCAAGTAGACCAGTCATCGATCATGTCTATAGCCATCTGCCAATTTGCACATACATCAGCCAGATATGGTGCGACGACGAGCATGGCTCCATCATCCACAGTTCCTTGGTAGTGCTGTAAAAAGTTCAACTTTCACGCGATTTTGTTGCTTTACCACCACCTACGGGTATATTCGAACCAGCCAATCCTACTCCAGATCTCCGTGCAACACCCTCGTAGAACATGACAGTTGGTGTGAAATGGTGCTCGTTAGTCCCCAAACCGCACTTTTCCTGTGTTGTGAGGGAGCATGCTCATCAGTCGTCCTCTCCCTATCGCAATCCCAGACAAAATTCGTAGAAGGCACGACGAGAATGTGAGAGTATGGCTATCTAACAGACTTACTTATTGTTCGGCCTTTTGTCATTTTTTCACAGGAACAGCAGATGCCTCCCTTTTGTTGGTCGTCAATTCGTATCGGTCTTGAACTTTCGCTGATGGCGTTCCTTCGACAAGTCTGTAGTCTGTAGGCTTTCAATTTTTTTTTTGCTTCATTCGGTTACATACATACTCATACTCATGGATACGAACATTGTAGCTCGTTCAATTTTATTAAGGAGGAAAAGGAATTTAACTCTGAGTGTAAGCTCTAACACAAGCGGTATCAGGCAGTCTCTCCATTCACCAATTGACTGATTCTTTCATCTCCTTTGTAAATACTCGTTGAGCTTGCACCGAATTCGCGAAGGAAACACACTTGTTAAACGTATCAAAGTCCACTTCAAATCTGGTTGGAACTTAAGTTTAAGGCAATCCAAAGATGGCTTATAGGAGACCGACAATCTCGCTTGTAACAGAGTAGTGCTCTGGATTGAAGTAAATTCGTCACAAACGGAAATATAGCCAAACTGTATGAAAACGAATTTCACTCCTTTCCATTGAAGTAGGCATTCACTTCCAAGATACGCCACAATTCGCAGGTGGCGCCATCTTTTGAATTTTTCGTATACCTCCAAACATAAAGGAAAGGAAATAATTATGAAAAAGAAATGAGATGCGTTTTGTCTAGTGAGAGAGGAAAGATGTCTTTATTTTGAAAGTGGACACTGACTCCTATAGGCTAGTGCATATTGACATACAAACAAAAGAACCATTAGAATTACTGGTCAACTAAGTTTTTTGAAGTAGGAATGTTGCCTTTTGTATTTCGGGATTGGGCAACTCTAGTGTTGCAATTTGGCAACTGCCAGCGCTATGTGGTAAAGTTTGACATTTTTGAGGGTATATGTACTCAGAACGTTTTGACATACGAGCGCTATTTGTGTTGTTTACAGTAACTTAAAAGATTCATCTCGCCCAAAAAATGGAATTAAATCGTGAAAATGTTCGTGCGATTATTTTTTACAACTTCCGACGTGGATTAACTCAACAACAATGCATCGATGAACTTAATTCAATATTTGGCGATGAAGCTCCATTAAGGACCAGTGCTTACCGATGGTATGGTGAATTCAATCGAAATCGTAGTTCACTCCAAGACGAATTTCGTAAAGGTCGTCCAAAATCAGTTGTTGTTCCGGAAACCATTGATGCTGTGCGCCAAATGATATAGCAAGATCGTCATGTGACCTATCTTGAGATTGAGACAACCTTAGGCATTAGTGGGACCAGCATACATTCAATATTGCATGAACATTTGACCGTCAAAAACATTTGTTCGCTTTGGATCCCACACAACTTGTCAATCGCTCAAAAAAAGGCTCGTGTCTATTGGTCGAAAGAAATGCTCCAAAAATACGATCGCCGTGCTTCGAAACACGTCTATGACATCGTTACAGGTGATGAATCGTGGATTTATGCGTATGAGCCCAAAAGTAAACAGCAGTCGACTGTATGGGTGCTTACAATTGAGCCAAATCCAACAAAAGTTGCTCGCGCACGAAGTACTTCCAAGTAAATGGTCGCCTGTTTTTTCGAAAAAATTGGACATGTCGCAACCGTACCACTAGAACAAGGCAGAACGGCCAATTCTGAGTGGTACACAACCATTTGTTTGCCAGTTGTCTTCCAAAAAATCAGGAAAACCAACCGCCGAAGACGGATCACTCTTCACCACGACAATGCGAGCTCTCACACATCGTCTCAAACAACTGCATTTTTGAGCACTCAAAACATCGATTTGATGAGTCATCCGTCGTATAGTCCTGACTTGGCACCGAACGACTTCTTTTTATTCCCGTACGTAGAAAATAAAATGAGAGGTCAACATTTTTCGACATCTGAAGAAGCGGCTGATGCGTTCCGAATGCATGTTTTGGAGATACCTCATTCAGAGTGGCAAAAGTGCTTCGACAATTGGTTCAAACGCATGCAAAAGTGTGTAGATCTTAATGGGGAATATTTTGAAAAACAATTAAGCTATTTTCGATGATTAATATTTGCTTTTGTTTTTTTATCCCGAAATATAAAAGGCAACTCTCGTATAACATTTCATCGTGAAGGTAATTCACTACACAGAATAATGCAATAAAAGCAATATGTGACTCATAATAGGCAACCTTTTCAATTTTTTTCTCAGCAAGACTCTGTTAACCCTCCGGAGGCAAAGTACTGTGAACCCATGTAGGTAACCCTCCGTTCCAGAGCGAAGCTACATGCTTACATGGCTACACAGCCTTTGTCAGTAGACACACACACATGCATAGATTCCGTTAATAATGTACCGATAATGTACAGAAGGAACACACAAGTACAAGTCCTTGGCAACTGATTCCGGAACTGATGTAGATGCCATTGCCGCCTCTCACCAACAAGTCAAACATTGCCTATGTTTATTGATCAAGTTATGCTCCCAAGGTTACATAAATATTGGAAGTGTACACACGTTCGGCCTTAGTGGGCCGCGAATGCCTTCATATTTGATCTGCCATCCCCCACACTCTGTGTGTCCTTCATTAAAACTTTGTGCAGCTAAAAATGTATTTACTTACACAACATCATTATTTAATAAGCATGCTTCTTTCTATTCATTCGTTCGGTTGGTCATTTTTCGGTTTCTCGGCCCCCGAAGCAAGGGAGAATAACAACAACATCGTGCCGAGGAGAGCCGAGTCAGGCAAAGAATATTTCATTCAATGAAAACAGTTTGAAGCGTGTGCGTCCCTAACGAACTTCATATGGCTGCCGTCCCTGCCAAGTTCCCTCAACCAGGCCACTGGGACCTGGTCAAAACATCTCATTCAGGTCAAGGATTCAAGCTTACCACCCTCTCGGCCGCCTCACTTCCTGTCCTCGTGATTTTCTCTTGAATTGTCGTCACCGAGCAGAGAGAATGAAGGTGTGCGGAATGCGGGCGAAATATCCACGACTGAATACCGTGGAGGAGACAAAAGGGAGGCAAATAACAAAAAGAAAGCGAAACGAAAATGAAATCGAAATGATGACAGGGCACATTAAAAGATGAATGAATCAAACGGAGCCCACCCCACAGTCATAGTCGTCCTTCTAAGTGACTGCGGATGACCATGGACAATGGCCGCATTGATGCTTCTGGATCGGATCAAGTTGGTCCTGGCAGTAAGGCAAAATTGTCGTTCCCCTCTCCGGGGCTGTGTGCGTGTGTGTCACTTCGTTTGCGGAGGAGATGTGTGTACTGTGCTCATTTTGATGCGAATTGGTTCAAGGAACACCACTCAGCCCCGTCTGTGCAGAAGACAATAAAATTTCAATTAGGCTCTTCTCATCCCAAGCACGGTTAGATCCTTCCAAGAAGTTCGCCAAAGTCTCATACAATTATGAGCTGGGACAAATTGGGGGAGGGGACTAAAAGTGACGTTTTCCATACACTCACGCCCCCAGCCAAATTCATCCGGGAGCAATTTTTCATTCCGCCATTCACTGATGTTTGAGTTGAAACTTTTTAATTATGTTAATCTGTTGACCTTTCACTACGGTGGGCCGCAGTCTTGGTTGTGCTGGCTTTGTACTTCACTTTAATTCTGTTGGCAAACAATTGCTGGCTAATTGATATCCCTTCTGTGCATTGTCCTTGCCCTCGAACCGAGCTGAAATTCATGGCGAATGCGGTGCTTTGGGCATTTTTTATGTTGGTCATAAGTGGCCATTAGTCCGCGTTGAAAATTAAATGCATTTGAATGACGCTCAACTGAAGATCTTTGTTTTTTTTTATAAAGGACCGCAGGACCGCAAAAGTCCGTTTTTGAGAGAGTTTCCGAAAAATAAAATGTATCAGGAAGCGAAGTTTTAGACAATTTAAAGAATTTTCCTTTCCTATGTTTATTCGTACAGGATCTTCCCAAAGTAAGCACTTGTTAGATTAAAGGGGATGTCATTCATGAAGTCTGATTTGCCAAGGTACCGTAATGAAGCTAAGGGCGATCTTCACATATTTGACGGGGATGATAGACATCCTTCAGAGAAGTATAAAATGTCTTTTACACTGACTCTCACTTAAATTGCTCTTAATTCAGGTGGTTGCTTGAGTCTTTCTTCATTTCCGTCTTCTCTTTGTGTAGCACTACATTCAGGGGTGGCCTTGGGCCTCAACCAACTTGCTTCTCCAGGCAGCAGGATCTCTCAGGGACTGTTTCCACTTGTGCAATGCAAGTTGGGTGAGGTCCTTCTCCACTTGTGTGCGCCACTTCAGTCTAGGCCGTCCTCTGTTGCGTTGTCCCAATGGCTCAGATTCCTATAATTTTCGGGCCGGAGCAGTGGTGTCCATACGCTCTACATGGCTAAGCCATCTTAAGCGTTATATCCGCAGACGCTTAACCAGGTGCATGTCGCCGTACAGCCCATACAGTTCGTGGTTGAATCTTCTCCTCCAGATGCCATCAATGCAAACAGAACCAAAAATCGTACGCTAAACTTTTCTCTCGAACAGACTAAGGGCTTCCTCATTCGCTTTTAGTAACGGTTTCCGCGCCATAAAGTAGAACTGGGATGATCAAACTGTTATATAAAGCGCGCTAAGTCCTTTGAGAAAGGGCTTTAGTACTCAATTGCCTCTTGAGCCCAAAGAAACAGCGATTGGCAAGAGTGATCCTGCGTTTGATTTCGGTACTGATGTTGTTGTCCCTATTTACCGTGGAGCCGAGGTAGACAAAGTCCTTGACTACCTCGAAGTTTCTGCTGTGTAACACTCTGTCCGAGATGTCGATGTTGTGTGTTCTTCTTCGTTTTGCCCTAATTGACCGCCAAACCTATTCTAACTGCTTCCGTTTCAATGCCAGCAAACACCACATTGACGGCTCCCTGGCTCGCTGTGTTCGTCGAATCACGACAACGTCGACCGCGTAGGCCAGCAATTGAGTTGACTTTAGGAAGATCGCTCCTCTAGTGTTGACTTTTCAGTTACGTACGGTCTTCTCAAGATTGATGTTGAGGAAGTCAGATGACAGTGCGATCTCGCGTTATCTAAAACACATTCTTAACATTGAAGGTCTCGGTGACTTTGTTACCGATCTTAACAGAGTAGGGAAAGTTCTCCATCATCATCTTACACAATCTGACGAGTTTGGTTTGAATGTCAAAACTAGACTGGTAGTGGTTTGCTCGACAATGCACACTGTCATATACGGCTTTAAAATCGACGAATTGGTGTTGAGTGTCGATTTGCACTTCTTGGGTCTTTTCGAATTTCAGCTGAGAAGTTAAGTTCTGGTCCGTTGTGGACTTTCCTGGGCAGAAATCACACTGATAAGAACCTATCAGGTTGTCGACAAACAATTTTAGACGCTCACACAATACGGCAGAGAGAATCTTGTAGGTGGAGGCGAAATTCTTGTTTATCATCCTCTTAATTAAGTAGAACAGATGTCCATTTTGGTTCCGGCAAGCTTCGTTCCGATTTTGATCTCACCGTTTAGCTGTTTTGCTTTCGGGCGTCATTTCTGCTATTATTATTATTTCTGTTTCTTTTATCTTCTCTCTTCCTTTTATCTTCTCTCTTCCTTTTATCTTTACTCTTCCTTTTATATTTACTCTTCCTTTTATCTTCTCTCTTCCTTTTTTTTATCTTCTCTCTTCTTTTCTTCTCTGTTCGTAGAGCTCTCGTTCGGCGCAGCGTTGCCTCATGTTTAGCTGCATGTGCTTACCTTCACTCTGAACTCAAGCCATAAGTTATTTTCAGGTTGTGATGTGAAACCGAGCACAGCAGTGGCAGCTTCTATGATGACATCTTGACAACGTTTCCATTTCTCTTCTATCAATGGTGCAGTCAGTGTCAAATTTCGAGCGACTCAGTCGGCAAAGTTTCCAGCGATCAGTTCTGATATTAGCTTTCCGATGTCAAACCGTGTTAGCCGGTCTCGACTCCGATGCTTTCTCGACATTCGGGTTCTTCACATTGTCACAAATGGCCGCCGTAGAGTAGTGGGTAGAGTGCGACGCCCACGCGCCAAAGGGTCTTGGTTGGATTCCCAGCTCAACACCAATTTTTCCAATTTTTCACGGCAGCACCTCTTTCGATCTGCTGACAACACTCAAGAGAGGGGGACCAGAGCCTAGCTTGCTCATAAACTACTCGTATTGGGCGCGCTGCTGTTCTCTGACGAGTAGAAATGACCTACAGTTTTTTGCCGACTCCGAACGGTGAAGTTTGAGAAGCGTTCTTAGGCAGTTATTAGTATTCGAGTGTTGTCAGCAACTCGAAAGTGGTGGTGCCGTCACAAATTGGAGTTGTTCAGCCGAGAATCGAACCTAGACCCTTCTGGGTGTGAGCGTCGCACTCTGCCCACTACGCCCCGGCGCCCACAAACAGATGACAATACATTTCTCAAAATAGTCTTTTAAAATACATGATATACCAGATCCAGTGATATTTCAATTTCCTAAACCCGCCCGGAAAAAAACGATTTTTTGAGGCTTGCAACAAGGACTTCTGTATATGGTGTCACCGGAGGTTGACTTTCTAAATTTTGGAAGAAAGGAACTTACCAACTCGGGGAGCCGCGTAGTAATTTGGTAACGCCGAAGTATAGGGAGAAGTTTATTTTCCTGAAATGAGGTTATTTTCCTTTAAAATCAGCATCGACTCGGAGTAATTATTTCGCGTAATAATCAGATTTGCTGGGAATCGAACCTAGACCTTTGGCGTGTGAACGTCACACTCTACCTACTACTGTCTAAGAAAGCTTCTTAAATTCGGCAAAAAACTGTAGGTCCCTTCTACTCGTGAGAGTAGCGCGCACAACACGAGTAAGTTGAAGAGCGATCTAGGTCCTGGCCCCCCTGTGCACTGTCGCGCTATACAATTATTATTATTATTAATTAGATTTGCAACAGCCGACAGTTGAGTACAGGAACGAGGAACTTAATAATGGAACGATGGAAAAATGTATCAAAATCGTTCAATTAACAAATATTTATTTGCACTGCGGATGTGTCCGCAGGACGACACAAAGATCAAAGCAGATTGCCTCTCGGATTTTCATTGTTCATATTCGATTTTATTCAGTGCGGCTGCCGGTCCAAAAAAAAAAATACCAATAGCCTACGCCTGGTGATGCAGGACACCGTCTGATGCATGACCTTGACTGTTGGTCGGTGCCTCGTGTGATACATGGCCTTGAGCACATGCGTGGTGCGATATATGGTTCAATCGATGAGGGGATGTTAGTTTGTTACGTGCAAAACTAAATTCTCTATTCCATTGTTTCTCACTCCTATAGGCAGGCGATTTAGATTCCGCTTTGTGAACTTAATAAACGTTTGACATTCTCTACCTTCTCCAGAGGTCACCATTTTTGACTGCTTTTGCTTGTGGGTCTATTATCATCACGAAGGGAGGCCAAAATTGAATTGCACTTCCGTAGGATCCACTGCTCTAAATTTGTCTCATGATTGCTTGAAGCCGACAAACGTGGCTTCCATACACAGCATGTCATATTCAAAGTTTTGTGAATGTTTTTTAATTTTTGAGAATACTACTTTTCCAGTTATTTTCCAACCATCCAACCGACAGTCTGCCAATTTGAGATCGGTTATATCATTCTGCTGTGTGGCTAAGCAAAAAACCTTGTCCGACCAAGGTGAACGTACATATGAATCGCGCACTTTCTTATTTACATAGTTGCGCTATTTCCCTTCCAAAAAGCAAGATTCGTATCACTGACTGATGCTCTTTATCTGCTAAACTGGCTCAGACATTTTTAAAACTAACCCCGATTCGGGTAAAATCTGGAAACTCCCCGTCTACGAAAATTATGGCCTACAAGCTTTATGTCTGGCATAAATGGTCAGTTGAGTTAAATGAAAAGAACTATTCATGATGTTTGCCACATTGCACATTTCACTGCCCTAATTTGTTTGCAGAAAGCCCTAACCAAACAACCGCGTACATTTTGAAAGCTGTGGGGAGAGATGTTTTCAGCGAGATATATGCGTTCGCATTCCAATTGCTCGATAAAGCCGACTGATGTCCAATTAGTGTGCAGCATTTTCATGCAGAGAGTATTTTCATTTCCTGGAATACAGAACTGGGAAATACAATCAGTTGCAGTTATTTGTACACCCTTCCCTTCAACTGAGAATGAAATTGAGACTGACTGTGGGGGAGAATGGCTGTTGCTTCTCGCAGCGTGTGCTCATATTAGTCTGCCAAGAATGCGATAGTATGCAAACCTCCATTTCTTGTCTGTCTGACTGATTAAAAACGTGATGCAAGCATATCGTGTTACCCACCAGCAGAAATAAAAATTGCAGCAGCAGGAATCTGTAAATGAGGACATTTGTACAGGTAAACAGAATTATTTCCCGGAAAACGATTGAAATGAGCTGCCGAATTAAACTGAATGTTGTCCGTGCGTTTACTTGCGAAGAAAAAAATTGACATATTTTGCTTTGTCAACTTCTCACATGGAAAGGTTCACGTTCAAACAAAGTTTGTTGTGCCTGCAGCTTTCAAAAATTGAAATTAAAAATCGAGATACTCCTCTGCTGGTAGTCGTTTAATGTTGGCTTAGTGACTGGTGTCACTCGGGCAAGAGGGATACGGCAATAGGCAGATATGCCTACCTTCACATGGTGCGCATAGTCCTCTTCTTTGGGTTTGAATAAATCACAACCAATTTGGAACTTTAGAGAAAATGCCATGGGGCACCAAATTGGAAGCTTTAGATTAGTCTAAACTAACTGGATTTATACGCTCCGACTGTATATATATCAAATTCTGCTGTGCTCATTAGATCGTAGCTCCTGGTGTTCCTACAGAATGGATGAATTGACACTCCACAATTTACAACTTCAGTCCAACTTCCTGCGCAGCTACTCGTGCTATGAATGCTGTTGTAGTCTCATGCGTTCAAAGGGCAGTCAACGGTTGACTGAAATAAATTTTCGAATCTTCGCGTAGGAAATCAGCACTTGTTTGCATAGTCCATAGTTCCAAAGAGTAGCTGCAAGGACGTACAGTTCTGAGTTCGATCACGGACAGAATATCAGTTCAAAGTGCGTCGTTTATTATTTTCATCGGCCACGGCCAGCAATCTGCTTACAGACTAACGAGAGCTAATACGTTTGATGTGGCAGCAACCGTCAGAAAATATGCTGCTCTTTCATACTTCCATTCTGCTGTAAGAAGAGGAGATCCGACTACTGTTACAGCAACTGTCAGAAAATATGTTGCTCATTCACACTTCCATTCGGCTGTAAAAAGAGGGGATCCAACTACTGTGGCAGCAACCGTCTGAAGATATGTTGCTCTTTCACACTTCCATTCGGCTGTAAGAAGAAGGAATCTGACTTTGGTGGAGGTGAACTCCACCGATGGGCCTTGTAAAAGGGTCCTCTTTTAGTGCTAAATGCCATTGGGGTAGAAATTCGGTCTACTTGGAATGCAATTAAGCAAGACTGCCAAACTTCATTCAACAGATGGCGCCATCTGCTAATTAATGCTGATCTTGGAAGCGATGACCTATTTTATTGGAAAGGTTGTGACATTTGGCAGTTAGTTAGTGTGCATCAGAGCAAAGCTTAGACTACAACATTGTTTTTCGGCTCTACCAAAAATCTTTAGATTTTGTCCTTTAAAGGGAGCCAACATTGTTTTCGGCTTCAAAATTCTTTGGATTTTGTCCTTAAAAAATCCGGATTTTGTTTTGATTTACGTGAAGCTGAAGTCCGTCCGAAGCGTCTACGGATACAACGCTTAAGATGGCTTGGCCATGTAGAGCGTATGGACACCACTGCTCCGGCCCGAAGAGTCTTTGAATCCGAGCCATTGGGACAACGCAACAGAGGACGACCTAGACTAAAGTGGCGCGCACAAGTGGAGAAGGACCTCAAACAACTTGGAGTGCTCAACTGGAGACAGCTGGCGAACGATGGTGCTAGCTGGAGAGGCATGTTGCTTGAGGCCCAGGTCCACCCCGGACTGTAGCGCCACAAGAAGAAGAAGAAGAAGAAGCTGAAGTCCATTGAAGTTTACGATGAATCTACTCCGACCAACAAATCATGCAGAGAGTAGTGTCGAAGCTTCGAAAGTGGAGATTTTAGTACCGGAGACAAACAGCGCCTTGACTAACCCAAAAAGTTTAAAGATGAAGAATTGGATGCTTTACTGGACCAAGATATGTGCCAAACTCAAAGCGAACTCACGGAATCGTTTAGAGTGACTCAGCAAATAATATCCGTTCAGCTAAAGAAATTGGAATTGTTTGGAAAGCGAGGATATTGGGGTGCCGTATGAGTTGATCCCGAGACATGTCGAAAGGCGATTGATCATTCCTCAGAATTGTTCCTTGAAAACAGCAAAGGTATTTTTGCACCGGATCGTGAGTGGAGTTGAAACCAAGAAAGCCTGTCGCACGATTTAAGGGACCAGCTCTGCATATGGTGGGATCAAGTGTGTATGGTGTACTGTGGGCTGATTAGAATAGGCGAAGTGATGGATGGGAAACATTATTGATTACAACTAAAGCGATTGGCCGCACATTGCCCAAAAGCGTTCAGAAACGACCGAAAGGCATGACAAGGTGATTTGGCAACATAATAATTCTCGGCTCCACGTGGCTGTAGCAGTAAAAAACTACCTGCAAAGGGTTAAATGGAAAGTCCAATCCAACCCGTCATATTCCTCAGACCTTGTTCCTTTCGATTATAGGCTTTTTCGATTCATAAAACCCAATTGAAGGTAGGGGCCACTCGTTCGATTCTTTTAAGAAATCGAAAAAAGGCTCAATTATTGCGTCGATGTCACATTTTGTAGATGATGAGAAAGGTAGTCGCTTTCAGATACTATTTCGAGCACTGTTTTTAAATCTCATTTTAAAAGACATTTTCGAACACAAAAATTAATTGAAATTATTTAACACTACTTAATTAAACGATTCTGTTTTGACATCTTTGGAAAGTCAGACAATAATTAAAAATATTCGAAGGCCTTAGAATAAACATTTTCAACAACCGTCGTGTGTGAATAGCTAGCGCCAAAGATTAAGTCTGCAAGGTAATAGCACCTACAACCCTCGCCTTCAAATCAGTATAACAACGAAATTATTCACGCTCTTCTTGATTGTCTCGCTTCCTGAAACCTCTTATTGGTAGAGTTATTTGTAGTCAGATTCTGGAGTGTTTTCCTTCTTAAAGGAAATGGAAAAACATGCTTTTTTGAATAACCGCAGTCACCGTACTAACATTTTCCACCCTTAGATCAAATAAATTCATCACGAATATTGCTTCATCAAACTGGCACATATTTGCATTCTGATATATGACATGCAGATCGTCCCGCGTAGGGCGCCACTTTGTTACTTTGCATATAGCCACCGAGGAGCTCCGACGTAAATGGTTGTATTATTGTAGTTTGTAGTAGTTTGACTGAAACTTCCATTCAATTTCAGTATGGACTCTTTGGAAGGTACTGATTGCGCGGGAACACATTTAAATGAAACTGGTGCTGGTGGTCTCAACGAAGGATTCAATTAATTACCCAGATGGACTGGAAAGCGACCAATTTTCGGCTCTGATCCAACATTTTCGGTGCGCTGCGAGACAGCAACCCAAGTAAGAGACCGAAAATCTAGATAACGGTCGACGTCGGATCCATCGAAATGCCCAGTCGTCAAAAGCGCCCTACGATGAGATATTGGTACGACACTCTATAAGACCTGGAAGAAAACCGCAATGTAGCAAATCTCCGTTAATCTTTTATATCGCTGCGCAAACACTATAAAGGACGTGAAGCACTTTTTCTTCGTTTAACAATATTCCGCGGTAGGAAAAAAACGGGAGAACAAATAGAAAGATTCTCTGGAATGTGGTTTTGTTGACCAAGGGCCGATTTTCCAATATTCAGACAAACGATCAAATAGGACAAATAGACACAAATAGGAATATATTCAAGGAATATAATACCCAACTGTTGGTTAAAGTTATCTGTCCGTTTCTGCGTCAAATGAAATATAATTTCCTAGTTATAGTAAGCAAACTGTCAAATTTAAAATTTAAATAGTTACCAAATCCTGTTTAGCGAAATAGATTTTTTTCACGTTTTTGACGATGACTTAAACCATTCCCTATAAACGAAACCTTAAAGAGGTTAAAAGTTAAAAACCTTACTCCTGGCGAGATAAGTCAGGCCTTAATTCAAAACCAGGCGGAATGAGCCCATTGTTTCAGTTCAAAGTATTCAGCATGTATGAGGCAAAGGAGAAATTAGGTTCTTCCTGGAAACTGAAAATTTTATATCTCCGCCAGTGTTCCATCTCAACCGGCACACGGATAGATTCAACAAGCTTTTAATTTCTGAGAAATGACTGATTGTTTATTAATGGCAGTAGCAACCTTCGTCAATCATAAATATTGTAATTCAGTTCCTCTGTCGGAAGTAAATCGGCTGAAAATTTGTTTGTAAACACGTATTTCCCGGAAACAGAAAATTTATTTTAAGTTGGTTTCTTATCAAGTAATTGATTGGGGAATAAAGGAGGCAAATTAAACTTGGTTGCCTTTTATTAGAGTTTCCTTTGTGTGGGCGAATACCTTGGAAGAATGTACACATTTCCGATCTAGTAGTATCCTCTTCTTCTTCTTGTGGCCCTACAGTCCGGGGGGGACTTGGGCCTCAACCAACATGTCTCTCCAGCCAGCACTATCTCTCGCCAGCTGTCTCCAGTTGCGCACTCCAAGTGGGTTGAGGTCCTTCTCCACTTGTGTGCCCAACCTTAGTCTAGGCCGTCCTCTGTTGCGTTTTCCCAATGGCTTAGATTGCTAGACTTTTCGGGCAGTAGCAGTGGTGTCCATACGCTCTACATGGCCTAGCCATATTAAGCGTTGAATCTGTAGACGATTGACCAGGTGCATGTCGCTGTAAAGTCCATAGAGTTCGTTATTAATTCTTCTCCTCTTGGTGCCATTAACGCAAAGAGGACCACAAATCGAGCACAAAACTTTTTTCTCGAACAGACTAAGGACTTCCTCATCCGTTTTAGTAACGTCCATGTTTCCGCGCCATAAAGTAGGACTGGGATGATGAAGTTATTATATAAAGCGAGCTTAGTCTTTCGAGAAAGAGCTTTATTACTCAATTGCATCTTGAGTCCAAAGAAACATCGATTGGCAAGAGTGATTCTGCATTTGATTTCGGTACTTGTTGTTCCTATTTATCGCGGAACCGAGGCATACGAAGTCCCTGACTACCTTGAAGTTTTTGCTGATTAGTGTAACTCTCTGTCCCAGACGTCCATGTTGTGTGTCCTTCCTTGATGACAGCATGTACTTCGTTTTGCCGTCATTTACCGCCAGACCTATTTTAGCAACTTCCGCTTCACTGCCAGCAAACGCCTCATTTACGGCGCGCTGTGTTCGTCCAATCACGTCAATGTCATCAGCGTATGCTAGCAATTGAACTGACTTCTAGAATATCGTGCCTCTGGTGTTAATCTGTTAGTTACGCACGATCTTCTCGAGGATGATGGTAAAAGAGTCACACGACAGTGCGTTGCCTTGTTAAAAACCTTTTTTGGCAGGGAAGGTCTCGAAGAGTTCTTTACCGACCTTGACGGAGCAGCGAGAGTTCTCCATCGTCATCCTACACAACCTGAAGAGTTTGTTACGAATGCCAACACTAGACATGGCACTGTATACACGAGACTCCCGGGCATGAAGGTTGTGCTATCCAACGCCACAGCAATAAAAACAACAAAAAAGGCGAAGTATGTTGGAGTGAACTAAATAGTTGAATTCCAATCCTCATTTTAAATTTTCAGAGGGTGTTGCATCCGCTCCGTGGTCGCCGTGGCATAGTGGATAGAGTGCGACGCTCACAGCTGAAGATCTAGGTTCGATCCCCAGCTCAACACGAATTTTTCCAATTTTTCACTGCACCACCTCTTTCGAGCTACTGACAACTCTTAGAGCGTAATAACTGTCCAAGAAAAAGTACATTAAATTTGGCCGTTCGGAGTCGGAAGAAAGCTGTAGCGTGCACAACACGTGTAGCTGATGAGGCCCTGGTCCCCCTGTGGACTGTGGCGCCATCTAAAAAATATAACACATCACTCAATAGTTCCCGGGACTAACATATAGGGGACGCCGCTTATAAAAAATTCCATATTACTTTTAGGAAGTACAAACCAGAAACCATTAAGGATGGAGATGGTCAACTGAACAGCTGATCAAACAGCTGATTTCCCCTTTGTCTATCGACCGTTTGACTGTTATTTACGTGTTCTTGTAGAAAAAACCCAAATTTGTGAAAGCTATTTACGTAACATCGAACAGTGTCTCATTTTACTAACGAATCTATACGTTTCCCCTCCAAAATTGGAAAGATGGCGGCTGATTCGTCAATTTTTGCCTTCAATAGTGTCAAACACTCGTAAATTGCAAATGTTCGTGAATTCGTCAGCCATTTTGTGTACATTCAACACATCGCGTTCGGAAAATCTACTGCAAATTGTTTACGGAAGTAAGTGTAACCGAAACTTTAAATCGGATTTAGTTCTAATAAATGGAAAATTTGATAGCATTTATATATATAACAGCTTATGAAATATGTAGAAAAACAGGAGAGTAACGCGTCAGTCACTCATGTGGAAAAGACTTACTATCAATTGATATTCCGAGTTACGCGTATTATAATTAAAATAAATATTTGGTGTTACATATTAGTATTACAAAATGTTATTTTTATTGTCAAAATGACATCAATCCAATATGGAAGATGTTGTTATCAATAAAACTAATAAAACCTAACCCACAAAACAAATTATAAGCCTGTTTCGTGCAATCCAAATGAAAACAATATTAATAAAACGGATATATTTTGTGAAGCATTTTTGTCAAATTATGACAATTGTAATATATTAAATATAGTTAAAACAATTAAGGTGGTTCGAAATGAGAACATATTTACAAATTTAAGATACCTTTTAAGTATTATTTGAGGCAATAAGAACAAAAATAATATGAGACGTATTATTTATTAACGATAGTTATAAAATTGATAAACATTTATAGAAAACGAGGTGTTGTATTTAAAATCAGTAGCAGTTATTCAGTGTTTTGTAATGTTTATTTGTTCACAAGAGATGTTTAGTAAATTTTTGCAATAAGACTAAGTTTATGTCCTCATCTTGTTTTTGAAATAATCATAAAGTTGTAAGTTAATTGCTTTTCTGATGCAACTTCCGCCTCACAAACATCATTTTTGAACGCGGCTATCGGCAACCATTACTTTGTGCTGGGAAAAACTATACCTTCTCTCTTTGAATTTCTTGATTTATACGCCCGCTCCTTCTAACAGTTTGAAGAGTGAGGAGATCCACTGTATAGGCAGTTCACACGTATTCTCAT
The DNA here is from genome assembly GCA_955652365.1 of Eristalinus aeneus. Taxonomy (NCBI): domain Eukaryota; kingdom Metazoa; phylum Arthropoda; class Insecta; order Diptera; family Syrphidae; genus Eristalinus; species Eristalinus aeneus. The sequence continues at coordinate 81,339,868 of OY019130.1, forward strand.
TTAAAAACAAAAAAATCCTGTCTGTGAATCAGCTGTTAAGGAGGGGAAATGTTATATGAAACGCTGTCAAAATGAATTCAAGGGCGGGTGACGAGAGAGTTGACTGCCTCCCAATTGGTCTCTGGTACAAACATTCAAATGTTACCTGTCAAATTTTCATGCTTCAAGTGACGCCACTTTTGCAATTCTTAGATTTTAAACATTGGAAGGAACAGAAGTTCGTGTGTTGGTTAAACACTACTTTTTAATAGGAAACAGATACTCCGCTTCATCAAAAACAACTGCTTGTCGATGGTATGCTGATTTTAAACTTTGCCGTGCAGCCAGCAATTATGCTGAACGCTCTAGAAGCCCAATTGAGTTGGTTACACCTGAAAACGTCAAAAAAGTACACAAAATCGTTTTGGAAAACCGAAAAGTGAAATTGTGTGAGATGGCTTACATCTTAAAGATATCAGAAGGCAGTACCATATGTATATATTCTGCATAAATATTTGCCCCTGGGAAAGCTGTTTTCGAAAGGGGCGCCGCGTGTGCTCACAATGGACCAAAAACAGCAACGTATGGTTCTGTGAGTTGTTTGCAGCTGTTTCGTCAGTATGTTACAATGGCCGCCGTAGCGTAGTGGGTAGAGTGCGACGCTCATACGCCGAAGGGTTTAGGTTCGATTCTCGGCTGAACACCTCGAATTTTTCACGGCACCACCTCTTTCGAGTTGCTGACAACACTCAAAGAGTAATAACTGTCTAAGAAAGCTTCTCAACCTTCGCCGTTCGGAGTCGGAAAAAAACTGTAGGTCCCTTCTAATCGTGAGCAACACTAGTAGTTGATGAGCAAGCTAGGTCCTGTTCCCCTGTGGACTGTCGCGCCGAAAATTATAATTATTATGTCACAATGGATGAAACATGGATCCACCACGGAGTGGACAGCTAACGGTGAGCCACGTCGAAAGCGTCCAGAAACACAAAGGTCGGCTGGCTAGGTTATGACATCCGTATTTTGGGATAGACTTATTATTCATAGACTACCTTGAGAAAGGCAAAAGGATCAACAGCGAATATTACATGGCATTATTGGTGCATTTGAAAGAAGAAATTGCAAGAAAGCGGTCTCATATGAAGAAGACAAAAATTCTCTTTCACAAAGGCAATGTGCCGTGTCACAAGTCGTTGGCTACCATGGCCAAATAGCATTAATTGGGCTTTGCTTCCGCATCTTTAGATCCGGCCCCAGTGACTTCTACCTCTTTCTCTCAGACCTTAAAAAAATGCTCGACGGACACATTTGTAGGTCGAATGCAGAGGTGATCGCAGAAACTGAATTCTATTTTGAGGCCAAAGAAAAATCGTTCTGTAAAAAAGGTATCGAAATGTTAGAGCCGCGTCGGATTAATTGAATCACTCTTGAAGGAAACTAAGTTGATGAATTAAATGAATTTTTTCTCGAAAATGTGTTTGTATTGGCTAGTCCCGGGACTTACTGAGTGAAGTGTAGTGTAGTTCGGGTGAAAAAGTTTCTGAGTATTGTAAATATCAGCACGACCACTCTCGGGGTGCGGCAGTTGTGGCAAGATCTCACGAAACTGTTTTAGTTTGCTTCGGGTAAGAAGAAGCTTTGTTAGCCATCTGTATTGTAAGCTGTTTCGATTCAAATAGAAAAATTGAGCACTTGTGCACATCGTTCTTTTTTGCGTCATCTCAATGGCTCGGTTTTGAAGACTTTTCGGGGAGTAACAAATGTGTCCATAAGCTCTACTTGGTCTACCGATCTCAAGCGTGCAGAAATTTGTTTAATTCTATGCTTCTTGTTTGTTCTTCCGCCCCCGCCATGATCGGGTATTACACGAAAAGTGTTTTTTCTATTTTTTTCGACTATGAAGCATTCCATTGCTGTACGTAAATGACGAACATTCAACTTGTTATTATGTGACATTTTCAGCAAGAGCTGTGAAAATGAGTGACCATAAACGACTCTAAGGCAATAGCCTCTGTTTTGTTGTTTCGCACGTCTTTTGCTTTGATTTCAAACTGCTTCTTTAGGTATCAGGTTGCCATATACTAAATTTAATCATCCAATCTTCAGTGCTGTGTCCTTTCAACAAACCAGTTATTTTTAGGTTATTCAGTTCGCCCTTGAATCGCCTTCGCTACATATCGCGTTAGTGTCAGGTTAGTGTACAGCTTCTGCAGTTCGCTCTTGAATCGCCTTCGCTACATATCGCGTTAGTGTCAGGTTAGTGTACAGCTTCTGCAGTTCGCTCTTGAATCGCCTTCGCTACATATCGCGTTAGTGTCAGGTTAGTGTACAGCTCCTGCAGTTCGCTCTTGAATCGCCTTCGCTACATATCGCGTTAGTGTCAGGTTAGTGTACAGCTCCTGCAGTTCGCTCTTGAATCGCCTTCGCTACATATCGCGTTAGTGTCAGGTTAGTGTACAGCTCCTGCAGTTCGCTCTTGAATCGCCTTCGCTACATATCGCGTTAGTGTCAGGTTAGTGTACAGCTCTTGCAGTTCGCGTTAGTGTCAGGTTAGTGTACAGCTCCTGCAGTTCGCTCTTGAATCGCCTTCGCTACATATCGCGTTAGTGTCAGGTTAGTGTACAGCTCCTGCAGTTCGCTCTTGAATCGCCTTCGCTACATATCGCGTTAGTGTCAGGTTAGTGTACAGCTCTTGCAGTTCGCGTTAGTGTCAGGTTAGTGTACAGCTCCTGCAGTTCGCTCTTGAATCGCCTTCGCTACATATCGCGTTAGTGTCAGGTTAGTGTACAGCTCCTACAGTTCGCTCTTGAATCGCCTTCGCTACATATCGCGTTAGTGTCAGGTTAGTGTACAGCTCTTGCAGTTCGCGTTAGTGTCAGGTTAGTGTACAGCTCCTGCAGTTCGCTCTTGAATCGCCTTCGCTACATATCGCGTTAGTGTCAGGTTAGTGTACAGCTCTTGCAGTTCGCGTTAGTGTCAGGTTAGTGTACAGCTCCTGCAGTCCGCTCTTGAATCGCCTTCTCTAAATATCGCGAATTGTTCTTCCACCTTCAGCCAACAAAATTATTCAGAATTACGCCCTCATTTGTGAGAGTGATCTATCTTGGCTACAGTACCCTGATTTGTCCAAGGTGTCCTACCCAAACCTGACTTAGTTATCCTTTGATGAACAACAAGTTGTTTCCGTTCAACGCTTGACTTTCTACAGAAGACTTGGTTTGATTTATATCTAGGTGAATGATCATTCATTTAGGGAGCAAGAAACTGTAGCGTTCACGTTCTGAGAAGAAGGGGAAGGTCTGTGTCCTCTCGCAACTCAAAGCTGACTGCACAGTAACGAAGTTTGTTACAACTGCAAGCAAACCTGGTTTAAACAAAACCATATGCCGACATTACTAAATCGAGTCACAAGCCCCGCCATCTGTCCAACTGATATGATCTACTTCTGCCCACAAACCAAGTGACCAACAAATTGAAACAAATGTCAATTAAAGATGAGCCAATCACCCACCAATCGAGCGACCTCTCTACAGCGTCCTCCAATCGAGCGCCGTCACTACGCCAGATGGAAAAGGACAAAATCTCAGCTGGGTTCTATAACAATTTTAACATTTTACAATGTGCCAAGTACGTGATCTGCTAAGCTTTTAATTTAGCAGCCACTCTCACCGCTCTGGGCGCCTGCTTTCACCACGTCCTTCTTCAATCTTCCCCCATCACCAGCGCACCCCGCAACAAGACCGCTCTGACCGTCGCTCCATTTCAGTTGTAAGAACCCAAGAACGATTGACTGTTCCACCTCTTTCGTGGCAAGAAGGCAAAACGACGATAAAATTTTTATTGAGAAAATTTATTTTCTATTTATCTCAGAGATGCGAATAACGTAAACAAAGACATTTCGGCTGCTAGGCTGCTCCGTGGCACGGGGTGGCGGAGTCTGCGGATGAACTCTCTATACCGCTTATGATGCAGCCATTAAGCAACTTCCTGGTGCTTGAATATAGCAGATAGCTCGTGCTAGTCGGGGTATTGATGGTGGCGTTTAATCCGCTTTGAATTTCGAGATACACTGCGCGGTTCGGCCATGGGCTACGACGTCCTTGGTGGCATAATTTCGCTGATTTACGGTGCTCAAGGTGGCGGATATTCGGGAGGGTTATTTTTTGCCTCGTGCGCTGTGGTGTGTGCGATAGCCACTGCAAGGCTAAAGGGTTTTGTTTTCGTTTTCCTTTCACGTTGGCCGATGTAGCTTCGAATTAATTTTTGCATGGGCAATTCAATAATTGTGTTCCTTGACCGAATTTTAAAGATTTTCGGTGCGTTGTTGTTTTTTCCCCCTTTTTTGCCAACTGACGTGTTAAAGGCGCACCGCGCTGCTCCGGATTTTGCATCGGTGTGCTCGGCTCGATGATTTGGCTGTCGTCCAATGGCCATGCAAACGAAATGATTTTGCTCGCTGATGGAAAAAATACCAGAAATTCATTTTTGATACCTGCACGGTGGTTGGAGATCAATCGGCGCGTCACTGCAATGGGATTTGATTTCGATTATGCGGCTGTGAAATGTATGGAAATGCCGGCTGCACGAGTGGTTGAAAGGCTCTGAAATGTGTCGCGAGCCTGCAGCACGTAAGGGTGGCCGGGGTGGAAATGAAGTGCAATAGGCTTTGTGTTTATGCCGTTTTGAGATAAGTTGTTTCCTCTTTTGAAGGTCTTCAAAAAGGCATTCTTTGGTGCAGAAAATAGCACACAGCCCAATTAATCCCTGCATCTGGCACTGTTCTTTTAAGTTAAAGTCACATTGCTTTACTCTGCACTTTGCTCATTTTTTCAAGAAGTGGTTTTATTGTGGTCGTTGTGCGGCATACGGCAAGCGAATGTTCGGAAACCGGAAAAGGTCGCCTGTAGTGTTTCCCACCGATGATGCGAAGATGAAACACATTCGATAGAGTTCGCCTTACTGTTTCAGAGGCCACCCTTGTAAAAATATGATTCTGTTCGCCTTACTGTTTCAGAGGCCACCCTTGTAAAAATATGATTCTGTTCGCCTTACTGTTTCAGAGGCCACCCTTGTAAAAAAATGGTTCTGTTCTTCTAAGCGAGGCTAAAGGCGCCTTCGAACGGGGAATCAAAACCAAATTACGACTCGAAGGGGTAGCCACTTGATCATTTTGACGAGTTTCCAGATTTTGGGAAACTTGGAGAAGAGGCATATTGATTGGTGTTCGATGCTGTGTATAGATGATGACGTAACAAAATTCTATGGCTTCATATGGTCAGCCCATCGAATGGCGCACTGAATAGCTGACACAGTTCAAAACTGAAAAGACCGCGTTTGTCTATATATCAATGTTGGTTAAGGTTGGGAGACACTGCTTTGGGACGCTTAGGTTTCGCTCCATTGTAGTACCAGGCAGTAACCTACATTTTATGCAATTTTTTAGTCTGCCAGAGGAATACCAACAACCGCTTCTGAGTCTAGAGTTTCGGCTGCAATCACATCAGAATCGAATACTCGCGATGTGATCCAAGCACAGGCGGGACATTGACAGAGGATGTGTTTGAAAGTGACTTTACCTTCTCTACATGCGTCCCAGAGTTTTAATTACTAAGCACTTTAGCGCTTAGCAAATGTAAAGGGTTCCACTTGTCCGCCAACAAACTGTCTGCAGTCTTTACTGCCTTGAAATAGAAGGAACGTCACATATTCCTTGCTGACATTTGGGAGAATGCGCTTCTTCAGCATGCGTCATGGAAAGTCATGGCTGTGCTGTCAAAAGACACAACTATCGATAGAAGCTCTTACCATGGACGCGGGCAGTCCTAAGGTACGAGGGGCGTTCAATATATTCTCGGTATCGATATGAAGGAAAATACGAATTCAATTTAAATTGATTTTATTTTTCAATATACGAAAGTTGGCTCATATATTTCGGGATTAAAGAACAAAAACAAATTTTAATCATCGCAAATTGCTTCATTATTTTTCAAATTTTCCCCATTAAGATCTATATACTCTTGCATGCGTTTGAACCAATTGTCGAAGCACTGTTGCCACTCTAATTGAGGTTACTCCGAAACATGTATTCTGAACGCATCAACCGCTTCTTCAGGTGTGGAAAAAATCTAAGCTCTCGTTTTCTTTTTTACGTACGGGAATAAAAAGAAGTCATTCGGTGCCAAATCAGGACGGCGGATAACTCATAAAATCGATGTTTTGAGTGCTCAAAAATGCAGTTGTTTGAGCCGATGTGTGAGAGTTCACATTGTCGTTGTGAAGAGTGATCCGTCTTCGGCGGTTGGTTTTCCTGATTTCTTGGAAAGCAACTGGCAGACAAATGGTTGTGTACCACTCAGAATTGACTGTTCTGCGTTGTTCTAGTATTACGGTTGCGACATGTCCAGTTTTAAGATGAATGTTGACATCATATGCTTGAATGAGTCATATGCTTCCTTGGGTACAGAGCACAATGACTGATGCCTCTTGTTGTAGGTTAGCTTTGCAAACATGTTTTCATTCCTTCAATTCGAAAACTTAGAAGTTAGCATTCGAAGGCAAGGCTAAAATAATAGAGGCGTATAGGGTAGAGTGTGGCCGCCGTGGAGTAGTGGGTAGAGTGCGACGCTCAGATTTGGCTCAATTTGAAACATCCATACAGTCGTCTGCTGTTTACTTTCGGACTCATACGCGTAAATCCACGATTCATCACCTGTCACGATGTCATAGACGTGTTTCGAAGCACCGCGATCGTATTTTTGGAGCATTTCTTTCGACCAATCGACACGAGCCTTTTTTTGAGCGATTGACAAATTGTGTGGGATCCAGCGCGAACACATTTTTTTTCGCGGTCAAATATTCATGCAATATTCATTGTATGCTAGTCTCACTAATGCCTTAGGTTGTCTCAATATCACGATAGGTCACATGACGATCTTGCAATATCAGTTGGCGCACAGCATCAATGGTTTCAAAAAATTCGTCTTGGAGTGAACTACGACCTCGGTTGAATTCACTGGGAATGCAGTGCCAGGCGTGCTGGAAGCCCGTTTTGTGTATGAAATATCGAACAATTAGCAAGTTAGGTGAGGGACGCCACCTTTGCGCATTTTGGATCAAAGGACAATTCCGAAACTGTTTCTTGGTAGTGGTCCAATCTGCTAAGGCGAATTTGTACATGAATTTGTATCTTTGAAGGATGCGCCAATGATGTACTTCATCTAGCAACATGTTAAGTTATAGATCCACTGGAAGACAACCGAGGTCAAAGAACATACTTAACCCAACGAACGTGAGACTTCTAATCGAATGCAAAGGACTGTCAGACATCGTTTACCGACTCCACATCGAATATCTGGTGAAAGGGCGCCCTTCCACGGTGACAACACTCCTGCCTACACTTCCGACGTCTAGCCACTATAAAACTTTCTTTCGAACAAAAGCAGCAGTGTCTTCCAGATTTAGCTCCGTGAGCCCTTTGTCGTTTCCAAAAAGGATCATTCGCCAGAAATAAATTGAGTCAAATGAGTTGGTTTTTTACGTAATGGTAATCTTTTCGACAGACCTCCAGAGAGCACGCAATTCGGGAGATGAAGCAACGATTGATGGAATCGAGCTGTTTTTTTATAGACTAAGTTCTGGATAGACGCTTTCGTAATTTGGTTGTATCCAACTTGCTAACCGATAACACAGAAATTTTTGGAATCAGAATGTCTGAAGTCTGCGCGACAAATAATCGTTTGATACGAACTTTCCCTTGCTGACAGAGATCAAAACTTTCTTCTTAAAGTCCAGCCATCCAGGAGCCATAGCAAATTTCAGCTGTAACAGTGCGCCTACAAAAGTTGGAGCTTGGATTTATTGAACAAAAATTGTTTTCAGATGCTGTACTTTTGGGCCATAAACAACGTCGCCATCCCCTGATGAAGGAGTCTTCGCTCTCCAAGCTGCTGTGAGAACAGAACGACTGTTGATGCCTTTCAAAGCCTCCAATATGCTGCATGGACAAAACGACAGACGATGACTCTTCAAGCTGAATATTCAACTTAGAGCCTGTTTTATTGACAATAGACCAGAAAGCTCCTCTTCAAACAATTGAAAGAAGATGAACTGTGAGTCCCTTGTATGAGCAATTTGGCACCACTTCAAGCCAGCATAAGGGTTGTCCAATTTGTAGAAGCCTCGCACGTCAACCCGAAACGAACAATCTCCCAAATTGGCATAAACACTGCCACAGAAGCTCTACACATATTTTCTCTGTCTGAGGTCATGCGTGGTGTTGTTAAAATGTTTGACCAGACAATCATAATTCGTGTGCATTGCAAGGCCACTGGCAGACATTTTCTTGCGAATTGCCTTTCTTGGGACACCATTCGGCCAGCTCAGCTCTATTCATAGCAGAATGCAAACGATAAAAGAAAGTGTCGGAGCGTCGTGAAAACGAACATAAAAAAGTTCCAAATTGGGCGACATTGTGACCTCATTATTAATGCTGCTTTTTTGCACTGCTTGCCACAGTTCGGGACAAATAATGGCTGGCGTGTCCTTGCCTCGCCTTGCATTGCACACTCTGGCGCGAACACACATGTTGTACGTTTCTTGTAAATCACGTCGTCTACACTAATGCATATTCCGTTCGTTCCTTCGCCACCCCTCAATACTCCTTATGGGTGTCATAAAATTCCTTTTAAAAGCTTTAAATATCCCGGCACGAAGAAACACCCCAACAGCGAGACACCCACACACACACACACACACACGCGCGGTCACATATGCGGGTAATTCAACTTTCAGCGGAAAAAAATTTGAGCCATGATCCCTTCTGAGAAAGATTGCACTGCGAGCGTGTGTCTGTGTGTGCGTGTGACGGGGGAGGAGAGGGAGTATCAAAAGGAGACCTAAAGCAGGCGAAGAGAAAATAAAATAAAATCGAAATTTACGACGGGAATGGAAAATGATGTGCTCATCATATTTAGCAGCTTCCTTTCGCCAGGACCGCGCTGCCGGTGTACGGCAGTGGGCTGAGCTGAGAAAGCGAATATTGTATAAATCAAAAGTGTTGGTATATCCATTCTCGGCTTCGCTCGCAAGAAAATCCTTTCGTTATGCCAGAATGATTGGTATGCAGATGTTTTTCGGGAGACGAATTTATCTGTCAAGCGCCGTGATGTGAAAACTGTAGTAGGTTTAGGGGAATTTTCGTTCTGTGGGCGATGAGATGGGCAGGCGCGCAGAGCGAGGATCAAGTTTTCTTCTTTTTCGATATGCTCTGCGGTGTGTGAGGAATTAATAGTATAACAGGATAACAAGCTTAGATTGGTTGCGCCTCTGCAGGGAATTCAATAATCGTATTTGCATCGTGTTGTGGTTTTGTAAAAGGTTTGTTTTTGGATTTTTTGACTCTGAGATGCGAGGAGGATGAGGAAGTCGGACTAGGAAGTCGAAGCATATGCCGCAATCTGGCATTTTGAATGAATATTATTGTCTTTGAAACTGAAAATTTGTTCCCTTTTTCTAAGCGTTTAAATTCTGTGTTTCTGAAAAAACAGAATGGGACCTAAATAGACAATTAGTGGAAGAGTCGAAAATATGTACTGTGAATCTAGGAGGATCATTTCTATAGACTTTTTGATGGCGAATCTCGCTGTTAATCAAAATGTTCTCTTCAATTTGGACGATTACTGACAAAAATTCGATCCCCCGACTTGGACGAAGCGAAAATAGAAATATTGAAACTCAAGTCTAACAACGCTGCTGGACCGCACGGACAGTCCGTAGAACTATTTAACAGATGGAGATGATCAAGTTGGGCGCAAGCACCAGCTCATCTGTAAGACATGGTCCAAAGAAAGCACCGCCGATTAGGGGAATCGCAGTGTTCTTTTTCCGGTCAACAAGAAAGGAGATCCCCTTGCCCGCTCCAATTGGGATAGTTTTCTTCACAAGCCAACACCAGAGTCAACACCAGAGGTCCTCTCAGACGTGTTGTATGTCCACAACCTGATAGGCCCCTACCAGTGTGGTTTCAGCCCAGAGATGTCCACAGGGAAATCGCAGTGTTCTTTTTTCGGTCAACAAGAAACGAGACCCCCTTGACCGCTCAAATTGGGATAAGTTTCCTCAAAATCGCCAACAATATCCTCTCAGACGTGTTGTGTGTGAGCGCCTGAAACCTTTTGTCCACAACCAGATAGGCCGCTATCAGTGTGGTTCAGGCCAGTTTTCGGTAGATTCAGGGAAAGACCAAAGAAGTACAGATTGACGCTTAATAATCATCCGTCGACTTTAAGGCCGCATAAGACAGTGCGCATAGAGACGAGCCATACAGTGCCATGTTTAATTTTGGCATTCCTACCTAACTCGTCAAATTGTGTGGGACGATGATGGCGAACTCTCGCTGCTCCATCAAGGTCGGTAGCAAACTCACCGAGACCCTTAATGTCAAAAAAATGTTAGACAAGGCGGCGCACTGTCATGTGACTTCTTTAATATCATCCTCGAGAAGATCGTGCGAAACTCACAAGTCAACACCAGAGGCACGATCTTCCAGAAGTCAGTTCAATTGCTAGCTTACGCTGATGACATTGACGTGATTGGACGAACACAGCGAGCCGTCAATGAAGCGTTTGCTGGAATTGAAGCTGAAACGGCTAAAATGGGTCTGGCGGTAAATGAGGGCAAAACTAGGTACATGCTGTCATCAAGAAGCAACACACAACATCGGCATCTCGGACGGAGCGTCACACTAGGCAGCAGAAACTTCGAGGTGGTCAAGGACTTCGTCTACCTCGGCTCCGCGGAAAATAGGGACAACAACATCAGTACCGAAATCAAACGCAGAATCACTCTTGCCAATCGCTGTTTCTTTTGGGCTCAAGAGGCAATTGAGTAATAAAGCCCTCGATCAACGGACTAAGCTCGCTGTATGTAACAGCTTAATCATCCCAGTCCTACTTTATGGCGCGGAATCTTGGACGTTGGCAAAGGCGGATGAGGTATATGGTTAGCTCGTTTTATATAAGGTTGTCAAATAGTTTTTCAAATAGTTCATAAAAATTGCTACAGTGATCGTATTTAGTTCAAGTATGCGCCGGTTTTTTCGATAATCTGTTTCCATCTAGATGGCAACTCCATAATACCCCCCTCGTAGAAGCCCCTCTCCTTATTTGCGAAGAACTCGGGCAGCCACTTTTCACAAGCATCTTTTGAGTTCAACTTCACACCACCAAGGGCGTTCGCCATGGACAGGAACAGGTGGTAATCACTGGGCGCTATGTCTTGGCTATATGGTGGATACGACAAAAAACCCCCCATCCGAGCTCCCGTAACTTCTGACGAGTCATCGACGAAGTGTGTGGTCTGGCGTTGTCCTGGTGGAATACTACACCCTGTTGGCCAGTTCTGGACGCTTCTGGTCGATCATTTGCTTCAAGCGGTCCAGTTGTTCGCAGTAGATGGTAGAGTTAAGCGTCTGGCCATCTGGGAGCAGCTCAAAGTGGATGATTCCCTTCTAATCCCACCAACCACACAGCAAAACCTTCCTGGCCGTCAATCCCGGCTTGGCCATTGTTTGGGACGATTCACCGGCCTTCAACCACTACCGTTGCCGCTTGATATTATCGTATGTGATTAATCTCACGCAATATTTCTCTAGCGGATTTGCCTTTGGCGAAGGAAAACTTTAAAATAGCGCGAATTTTGGGCGTTAGTGAACTCCATGTTTACACGTCTGTAACTGTTCAACGCAATATCCAAAGTAATCATGCAAAGCGTCCTTTTGTAGGTTATGTCAAGACCTTTCAAATGATATATGGAATAGCATTGCCAGATAAGTGCTCAGTAGCGCTTTGTACAGAGCCGGAAAATTTAAAAGACAAAAAGTCGGTAGATATGTGACAACCTTACATAACAGCTTGATCATATCAGTCCTACGTTATAGCGCTAAAACCTGGATGTTCCTTAGAGCGGATAAGGAAGACCTTATCATTTCAAGAGAAAAGTTCTGTGTTTAAGTCTTAGTATTGTTTGCGTTGATGGCATCTGTAGGAGAAGATTTAACGACAATCTTTATTGGCTTTACAGCGACATGGGTCAAGGGTCTTAGAGAACAATGCTTAAGACGGCTTGGCCATGTCTAACCTGTGGACACCTCTGATCCAGCTGAAACGTTTCGAATTCGAGCCATTGGAACAACGCAACGGAATACTACTTAGGCTAAGAAGGCACACACAATTTGAGAAGGGCCTAAATCAACTTTGATGGCCCAAATGGAGGTAGCTGACGAGAGATCGTGTTGACTGCAGAGATATGGTGGTTGAGGCGCAGGTCCACACCGACCTGACCATAAGTTAGTAACACTTCTTTGACTGTGGGCATTTCGTGAGCTGTAGTGCTCATTGCGATATTTTCAAAGAGGCAAGGAGCACATTCCGTGAATAGTCCAGAATTCAATTCAGAAGCGAATTGCACTTTGGGTTGAATGGATGGAGTCAACAAACAGAACTACCGTACTAGTGTGATAGAATACTCAACTGATGTTGAAGCACTGTAACATCCTCAAAAACTAAGTGTTTGGTGTGGTTCATTGCTGTGTGGTATGAATATAATATAAATTTAATTGGGGGGACATATTTTCGATTGCGCTCAACAAGGCAAGCTGCCAACACTTTTAATTTTATTGTTAGTGACCCTTCCTATATGTCCCGGGCTAATTAAGTGATGTGTTAATTGGTCCGTACTTCTTGAAAGACGATGTTGACCAAATGGCGACTGCTTAAGAGTCATGACTACTGATCTCTTTTTTCATCAGCTGAACGAGCATGATGTGCAGAGACTGCGGGTGCAACTGTTCGTCCAGTTGCAGAGTTTGATTTATTTAAGGAAATATTTGGTAACCGCATAGTTGACCGCTAAGCGCTCTTGAATTGGGCTCCAAGGTTGTGCGATTTACCACCTATAATTTATTTTATGTGAGCATATGTAAAATCGTGGCCATCGTGACGTAGTGGGTAGTGTGCGTCGCTCACGCGCCGAAAGTCTAGATTCGATTTCCAGCTGAATACCTCGAATTATCAACGGCATCCCCTCTTTCAACCTGTTGGTAACACTCAAAGAGTATTACTCCATACGAAAAGGGTTCTCACACTTCGCCGTTTGGAGTTAGCAAAAAATTGTTTGTCCCTTCTACTCGTAATAGAACAATAGCGTGAACAACACGAGTAAGTTGGTGAGGAAATTAGGCTCTGTTTCCCTGTGTACTATCGCTCCATATAATTATTGTTATTATTATGTGTAAAGTCGCTTGTGTAGGATACTAATGAAACGATTAGTATCCTGGAAAACAGCATTGTCTGCGTTATTGCCGATATACGGCCACAAAAGCTTTACAAATTCGTCGAAAATTGGACCATCAGAGGTGACTTTGTGCTTAGCGGCTGTGAAAACATTATATCATAGGCCTTTTGCTTTAAGTAAATATCTTATCAATTTATCAAAATGATATTTATGTTTTTTAACGAGGGTTGAATTTAATATTTCGGGATTAGAGAACGAAAATAAATATTAATAATGGAAAATAGCTTTATTGTTTTTAAAAATATTCCCGATTAAGATCTACACACTTTTGCATGCGTTTGAACCAATTGTCGAAGCACTTTTGCCACTCTGATTGAGGAATCTCCAAAACATGTATTCTGAACGCATCAACCGCTTCTTCAGGTGTCGAAAAACGTTGACCTCTCATTTTATTTTTTACGTACGGGAATAAAAAGAAGTCATTCGGTGCCAAGTCAGGACTATACGGCGGATGACTCATCAAATCGATGTTTTGAGTGCTCAAAAATGCAGTTGTTTGAGCCGATGTATGAGAGCTCGCATTGCCGTGGTGAAGAATGATCCGTCTTCGGCGGTTGATTTTCCTGATTTCTTGCAAGGCAACTGGCAAACAAATGTTTGTGTACCACTCAGAATTGACTGTTCTGCGTTGTTCTAGTGTTACGGTTGCGACATGTCCAGTTTTAAGATGAATGTTGACATCATATGCTTGAATGAGTCATATGCTTCCTTGGGTACAGGGCACAATGACTGATGCCTCTTGTTGTAGGTTAGCTTTGCAAACATGTTTTCATTCCTTGAATTCGAAAACTTAGAAGTTAGCATTCGAAGGCAAGGCTAAAATAATAGGGGCATATAGGGTAGAGTGTGGTCCCCGTGGCGTAGTGGGTAGAATGCGACGCTCACACGCTGAAGGGTCTAGGTTCAATTCCCGGCTGAACACCTCGAATTTTTCACAGCACCACCTCTTTCGAGGTGACAACACTTAAAAGAGTAATAACTAAGAACTTTTCCCAAACTTCGCCGGAATCGGCAAAAAACAGTATGTCCCTTCTACTTGTGAGATAACAGTAGCGCGCACAACAGGTATAGTTGATGGGTAAGCTAGGCCCTGTGGATTATCCCGCCAAAAATTATTATTTAAGGTTGAGTGCTACACGCGGACGCCTAGTTTCGTTTCTCGGTCTGAACACCGCGTGTATTTCATGACACCACCTTTTCCGAGTGCTGGCAAACTTTATGAAAGCTTTAATTTTACTGCTCGGAGCCGTCAAAATGTCCTTTTTGCTAGTAAGAGAGCAGAACGCATACAACACGGGTGAGAAAGCTAGGCCCTGGTACTTTTGTTGACTGTCCAATATGAAGGGTCCATCAAAAACGCAAGACTTAAATTTTAAATAAAACGCAGATGTTTAAAAAAAAATCGTGAATTCTCAATTATATCGTAAAGTAGATAGAATGAGGTTATGTGTGGAATAACACATCGGCCAGGTGGCCGCCGCGGCTTTGCTGGCACATACGCGATCTTCTAATGAAACTTTCGATGACCGTTTATTTGCTGCGGTATTTCATTAATGCAGCGTCCAATTTCCTCTTTTAAGGCTTGAGTCGTCGTCGGCTTATTCGCACAAGCCATCGACAAAAAACCCCAAAGAAAAAAAGTCCAATGGTGTTAAATCACACGATCTAGGCGGCCAATTCTGGTCTCCAAAACGCGAAGTAACACGACCGGGAAATAACTGATGCAGCAATTGAATTGTTTCTCTGGCTGTATGAGATGTGGCGCTATCTTGTTGAAACCACATTCCCTCCACATGCATTTCTTCACTTCTAAGCACTAAAAAAATGCTTATCTTTCACGACATCGAACACCATTGACTGTTTTCGCTTGACCTGAATCATTTTCATAAAAAAAAGGTCCAATGATTCCTCCAGCCCAAAATGTGTGACGTTGAGGATGCATTTGTTTATCGTGAACCACTTGAGGATTTTCCTTGCCCCAAATGCGACAATTCTGCCTATTGACGAAGCCATCATGATGGAAATGGGCCTCGTCACTGAAGATGATTTTATCGGCAAAATGGACATTTTCATGTTGTCTCTCCAATATCCAATTAACCAACTCCTTTCGCTGTAGCGCGCAATTTTTATTAATCTACTAACAAACAATAATAATTCTTCAAATGTCAAACAATGACAATTCGAATCGCGCCAAATTTAAATCTTGCGTTTTTGTTGGGACACCCTTTATATAATGCATAATATATACAGATGGGATTTTAGGCGATTACATACAGACCTGACATTGCCTGCTTTTTTGTGGGATCGACTGAATTTTTCGACAGATCCGATTCTTGTACTTTAACAAATTCTGAAGGGATGCGCACGAACGTATATCCGCACTGATTAATAAGAACGCATTTTCTATTTTGTTTGCTAAACCATGATTATTTTTCCTGCTTTCCAATGATAACTTGAATTATTTTTGGACACCACCTTGTCTGCTGCACTAATTTCCCTCAGTGTCATTCGTCAAAAGGATGCGTCGCTAAGAGTCAACTGGATCCAAGACGTTTTGGGTTGAACAGATCTTGTATCTTCGTTGAATGCGTATGTAATACCGAACACCACCGTACCATTTTTTGATTGTGGACCGCATATGAAGGCGTGTGTGAGGATCAGCTTTACAGAGCCGTTTCTCAGAATGGCGATGCGCCTTTATGTGACTTTTTAAACATCATCCTAGAGATGATCGCTCGAAACCCACAAGTCAATACAAGGGTCGTCTACAAAGACTTAGTTGACTCAATGGACATAAGGCTATAAGTCGCAAAATGGAATATCAATGGAAGCGACTAAAGTGGACACTGCAGTGAACGGGAGGAAGACAAAGTTTCTGCTGACATCGAAAAAGGAAGCACCACGCCGACGTCTCGAGTAAAACTTGACAATTGCTATTTCGACGGACACAAGAGCCAACTGATATAACATGCTTGAACTCTGATTTGATTGATTCCATACGAGTACAGACAACGCAGCCTGCGATGGTGCACACAAGTGGGAGAATACCCAACGTGGGTTGCAAAATTGACAAAAAAAAAAATCTGATGCTGGCTGAAGAGATTTGTTGATTGAGATTCAAGTTCACTCCAGACTAGAGTGTCACTCAACAAAGAAGAAGAGGAATATGAACAAAATATGAACAAAATCTATTTCCAAACTGACAAGTGGAACATTTGATGATTCCAGACAATTTTCTGTCAGTTTTTTTCACGATTAATAAATCAGACATCAAATGTCAAACTGATTGAAATGGAAAGACACTTTTGGCTTTATTTATTTGAAGTAGATGAACTGAACGTGTGCATGGTCCGTCACCGGTATTCGTCTTTTATTGATGGACTATGTTCAGAGTCATCATCCACATGGCATTCAAAAGCGTCCAAGATATTTCCAAAAGTAGTAGGAAATAGCTGCGCAGTGTGCTTTGCAGACAAAATGTTCAGGCACCTTAGAATACTGCTTAAACATACCTTACAATTGTATGAAATGATTTATCCCATGTGATTCAAGAATTTGCATATTTAATAATAATAATAATTGTTGACGCTACAGTCCAAAGGGGACCAGGGTCTAGCCTGCTCATCAACTGCCCGTGATGTGCGCGCTACTGTTCTCTCACAATTTGAAGGGACCTACAGTTTTTTGCCGAATCCGAACGGCGAAATTTGGGAAGCTTTCTTAGGCAGACACATTACTTTTTGAGTGTTGTCAGCAGCTCGAAAAAGGTGGTACCGTGAAAAATTCAGCCGGGAATCGAACCTAGACCCTTCGGCGTGTAAGCGTCACACTCTACCCACTACGCCACGGCGGCCACTTAACGACATTCTGTGTGTATAAAAGTTGCTTTGCAATTTTCAGCAGAAAGTGGAAATGTGGATACACAACATAAGCTTTCAGATGTGCTGCACAGCCTACCACAAAACTTCCCAGCACACATTCAAATTATGTCACAGCGCTCAGGTACCCCTACTCGCATATGTAACAGTTCAAGCCAATTAAAACCAAATCCCCAATAGTTCCCAAACTTCACTGCATATATTCCGTAGCCTCAGCACTTCTGTCTAGAATTCCTTTCAATTATACACGTTCGCGCAAACAAACAGAAACAAAATCCATTCAATGGAAAGCGAATGAAAAGCCAAAAGAACTTTCCACAACTGAAACAGAAAGAAAAACATCACTTGACAGCAGTTCCTAAATTCCTTTATCAAAGACCAAATCAGCATGGAATAGAAAAAAATGTGTGAAAAAATGCGGACGCAGTCTTTTGAACAAAACACCGAGGTATTTGTGCACTCACCCCCCACTCCCAATGTGAAAAAAAAAATCAATGATGCATGGTTTGTATTCTGTTTCTTTCGCCGCTCATAAGTTTAGATCACTGAAAAAACATGCTTTGTACGGGTACCAAATTTCAGGACTTTATACGAAAATTTCTCTTCACAAAAAGGTGATTACGTTTAAAGTCAAATGGTCAGCCATTAATCTGCTCTCAGAATGCAATGTTGTCCGGAGATTACACCTGTCTGTAATCATTCTCCGAAGCAGCTTCGGGTAGATGAGAAAAAGTTGCGTTTATTTACCATTTGTTGTACATTTTGTTTGGCCAATAATTAACTAAGTATTTCAGAAACACAAGCATTGCTCCAGGAATAAACCTAATGCGAGCAGAGTGCACAAAGTGTCAATAAGACCGTTGATATTTGTAGTAAATGTCGTTGTCCTGGAGTAGTGGGTAAAGTGCGACACTAAGGCAAATGTCACGGGTTCGATTTTCAGACTGGCCACGTCGCAATTTTTCACGCCACCACCTTCTATCAGCTGCTCAAAGAGTAATTACTGTCAATGAAAACATTTTAGATGATGTGACTGGATTTGCCACATGATTCAAAAATCACATCCTTAACACTAATTATAAAGTCAACGGAAACACTGATGCCGAAAAGACCATCTTCTGGCGGTATGGCGGCTGCCAGATTTAAATTTTGAGGGAGCCTGACTGGTAGTGACAGCTTGACCAGAATCTACCAGGTATATCGGTATAAAGTGAGCGTCAAGATACAAATGTCTCGATTGGGAACATTTGTTGTGAACGAGCCCTTATTTTTTTTTGTTTGTTTGCTATGACATCTGTGAAAAATATTTAGTACGCAGAACAGAACAGACAACATCATATTTTTCCATCGTGTTAAAAATGTCGAATTTTGTACCAGAAAGTGATGATTTGCGGAAAGCATTGATTTTTTGTTTTAATTTGAAGAAAAGTGCTGCAGAGTCGCATCGAATGCTTGTCGAGGCATATGGTGATCATGCTCTATCAGAAGCAACATGCAAAAGATGGTTTCAACGGTTCAGAAATAATGATTTTGATGTGAGAAATGAAGAACGTGGAAGACCACCAAAAAAGTTTGAAGACGCCGAATTGCAAACGATATTGGATGGAGATGACACTTTGAGTCAAAAGCAAATGGCAGCAATGTTAAATGTTGCACAACAAACAATTTCTGACCGTTTAAAAGCTATGGGAAAGATCCAAAAGTGTGAAAAATTGGTGCCATATGAATTGAATGAAAGACAGACGGAAAACCGAAAAAACACTTGTGAAATTTCGCTTCAAAGACACGAAAGAAAATCGGTTTTGCATCGAATTGTTACTGGCAATGAAAAATTGATTTATTTTAAGAATCCTAAATGGAAAAAATCATGGGTTAATCTGGGACAACCATCAACATCGACTGCAAAAGCAGATCGATTCGGCAAGAAGACAATGCTGTGTGTTTGGTGGGACCAGAAAGGTGTGCTGTACCACGAGCTCCTAAAACCTGGTGAAACCGTCAATACTGATCGCTACCGACGACAAATGATAAATTTTAACCATGAATTGATCGAGAAACGACCAGAATGGGCCAGAAGACACGGCAAGGTAATTTTGCTCCATGACAATGCACCTGCACACAAAGCAAAACCGGTTCAGCATACAATCAAAACTCTTGGCTGCGAGCAGCTAATCCCACCCGCCGTATTCACCAGACTGGGCTCCTTCCGACTACTATTTGTTTTCATCGATGGGACACGCATTGGCTGAGCAGCACTTTGATACTTTCGAGGAGGTCGAAAACAGGGTGTCTGATTGGTTTGCTTTAAAAGACGAACAATTTTATTGGCGTGTTATTCACAAATCGTCAGAAAGGTGGTCAAAATGTGTAGAAAACAATGGCTAATACACTGAATAAAATGGTTTTACTTTCCCATCAATAATTACTGTTTTATCTTAAAAAAACTCTCATTTAATACCGGTATATTCTGGAGACAGGGAATGTTAGGAGCCCCTGGAGCTTTGGTTTTAGCCTAACCGTTCGGTAGGACCCCTTGTGCGAGTATCATGGTGGCTGTAGTTTACCACCCAACCTGGCGGGCAGAGGCGAGGTTAGTGTACTGTGCTGACGTGTCTTGTTGTTGCTTGCTCTGGGCTAGGGAAGGCGGTTGCAGGGAATTGCATTCTCAACAGGATGCTGCGACAAAGAGGGCGGAAGAGGTTTTAGTAAGGCCTCGCAACAAACCAAGGTGAGGTGAATGTCCCTCAGGCATGATCTCAATTTGGTACTTGGGTAACTAAGGCGTCTTGCGTTATCTACGACTCTTGGGAAAATGGATCCGTCGACTACAGTGTCTCGGCCACATCGAGCGAATGGCCAAAAAGGCTCCTGATAAAACGGTTTTCGAACTCAACCTCCGGAAGGAGAGGAAGGCTGATCCTCTGGTAAAGAGACCAAGTAATGGTGGACGGTACGGACCTTGGTATAGGCAACTGAAAGCAGTGTGCCCGGGAACGTCAAGAATTGTAGGCAGTTACATCCAAGGCTCAGACCCTTCATGAGTCGCGGGCTTAATAAGTAAAGTAAAGAACAAAGCACACACCGAACTGGTCGTTACTTCAATGGGTGTCGAAATCTCCAAGTTGTGGCTGATCTTGGAAGCGACTACCTGATTCTTTGGAAATTTGTGACATATATCAGCAATAATTAGTGTCATTTAGCATTATTGTAAGATTCAACAAAAACCTTGTCTCTCTTTGAAAATTTCCAGATTTGTCTTAAACAAACAGCATTTGCTGGGAGGTACAATTTTGTTTTATCGTTGAAAGAAAAGTGCAGGTCGCCGTAGCGTAGTGGGTAGAGTGCGACGCTCACACGCCGAAGAGTGTAGGTTTGACTCCCAGATCAACAAAATTTTTCGAATTTTTCACGGCACCACCTCTTTCGAGCTGCTGACATCACTCAAAGAGTAATAACTGTCTAAGAAATCTTCTCAAATTTCGTCGTTCGGAGCTGGCAAAAAACTGTAAGTCCCTTCTAATCGTGAGAGAACAGTATCGCGCACAACACTAGTAGTTGATGAGCAAGCTAGGCCCTGGGCCCCTTGTGGACTGTCGCGGCAACAGTTATTATTATTTTTAAAGTGCAGTTGAAAGCCATCGAATCCTTCTCCATGTTTATGGTGAAACTACTCAGACCGGTAAATTATATACGGAGTGGTTCTAGGCTTCAAAAATAGTGATCAACGACAAAGAGCGTCTTGGCCAGCCTAAAAGGTTTGAAGATGAGGAATTGGAGGCTTTTCTGGATTAAGGTTCGAGCCGAACGCAAATGGAACTCGCAAAATCTTTGAGAAGATTCAGGAAACAAGAGAAATTGGATTTATTCAAAAGCAAGGAAGTTGGGCACCGAACGAGTTAGAATTGAGAGATTCTCGAAAGCGATTTATCATCTCGCAGAAGCTAAAAGTTTATATAATACGACAGGCCCAAACATACCATTCAAGGCCTGGCGAGACCGTTCTATCGTCGTCTAAAAAAAAAATCCACGGTTCAAAGATCAAGTTGTGCGTGTAAAGGAACGAAACGGGTGTGGTATTTTCTTTTTCTTTTGTTGGAGGTTGGTATAAACTGCACTGGAACGCGCAAACCCAAATACTGGTCCATTGTACTACCAGGCAGTAGCCTTCATTTAATGTGATTTCTTGGTTTTCCGAAGAAAAACCAGGTGGCGCTTCTGTGATATAGAACTTTGGTTTTCAGTTCTCACCATATTAGCACCAAATAGCCGCCACCTGATATGAGCGAAAGCGGGACACAAGCAGAGAAAGTGCTCCGAAGCATCTTCATCTTCTTCACAGGCATCGCAGAGTGTGTCATCACTAAACCCAAGCCGACTTAGGTGCATGGCGCAGGTAAATTGTCCCGTTAGTACGCCGACAAGTCGTCTGCATTCGTTTCTGTGTAGAGATAGCAGAAAGGACGCGGGTTTCTTGGTAACATTCGGGAGCATACACTTGGTCATCCTGCATCCTGGAGTGTCACGTCATCTCTGGTTGTGCTGTAGGAAGACCCAACCGTCAACGGAGGCCCCAACCACGGAAGCAGGTAGCAAAAGGTGGGTTGGAGCCCTGCGAGTGCCTCTTTGGAACCTTGCTTAGCTAGTTCATCAGCCGTCTCATTTCCTAGGATTCCGTGGTGACCCAGGACCTAAACAAGTCTTAGCGAATTCAGCCTGCCCACCAAATTAAGGGAAGACTTGCATTCTTGAACTACCTTAAAAGTGGTTAAAGGGTTGAGTAAGACCTTGAGCACAGCTGGGCTGTCGCTGCAGACGCAGATATTTCTTCCCTTCCACCTATTCTTCACAATATAGTTGGTGGCCATTAGGATCGCGAAGGCTTCCGCCTGGAAGATCGACGCGAAGTTTCCTAAGGAGGTGTGAAGTCTAATGATGTCGTTTTCCACGAAGGCTCCAGCTCAAGAACCCTCTGTTGTCTTGGAGCCGTCCGTGAAAATCCGACAACATTCCTTTCCCGGTTCAGTTTCTGGCCACAGCCAGTCCAGGACACGTGGAAAGTCGACTTTGTATAGGCGTCGCAACTGTATTATTGGCGACCTCGTATTAGACGGCATGTCCAAGA
Source organism: Eristalinus aeneus (assembly GCA_955652365.1). Classification (NCBI taxonomy): domain Eukaryota; kingdom Metazoa; phylum Arthropoda; class Insecta; order Diptera; family Syrphidae; genus Eristalinus; species Eristalinus aeneus. The sequence goes on from OY019130.1 coordinate 81,362,194, forward strand.
GAGTGGAATCATAGGATATGTGGTGGGCGAGTTCATCAAAGATCCAGTGCGAATGGAACCAAAGATCATTCCGTTTTAATCGATAGGTAGCCTTGAGTGTACACCCCATGATGTGGTGGTCATGGGGGGGAGATTAATCATTGCATCAAGAGCAGAGCTGAGCCAGGGCCGCTGGGGAAAGCCCCTGTGCAGTCGAGACAAGTTGTTCTTTGAAGCTTGGTGCAAGGACCAGTCACGGTTTTGCACGAAAGCTTGGTCTACCAAACGACTGATGCATAGGAGAGAAGTGGTCTTATTATTGCCGTGTAGATCCAAACCGATCTTTTGGGTGATAGACCCCAGGATTTGCCAAAAACTGCCCTACATTGCCAGGAGACTGACCGCGCTTTAGAAGTTATTGTCTCAGTGTGTCTTTTCCAAAGAAGTTTTCTGTGCAGGATAACACCTAGATATTTGGCTTCATTGGAAAGTGGGATACTGACGCCTTTAAGTACCAGTTGAGTCAGATCAGTCAGACCAGTCACACCGGTCAGATTCCTCCTTCTTGTAAAAAGAACAACCTCAGTTTTAAGAGGGTTGACTGAAAGCCCATTCCTAGTACACCAGTTATCGATCTTGTCAAGAGCCGCCTGTCTACTTGCGCTAACGGGCGCAAGGCATGGTTCGGTAACCAGTACGGCTGCAACATCTGCACAAGCCTGGTGTGCTATAAGCTACTTAAACCTGGCAAAAACATTGATGTGAAACGTTCCAGGCTTTAATTAATGCGTTTGAGCATTGCATGTGAAAGGGTCAGAAAAGACCCTTTTCTACTGCTTCTGCAATATGACAATACTTGGCCCCACGTGGCTGTAGCTGTCTAAAATTATTTGGAACCACTGAATTGAAAGGTCTAATCCGACACACCGTAGTCTCTAGAATTTGCTCGTATGAGTCCTGTGAATGTGCTTCTACTGTCGAATTGTAAGGACAAGGTACCGAAGTCAATATTTCACCAAGATTCATTTGTTTCTTGCTCATCTGTTCCGTGCACTTTGATTCATTGACAATTGAGCATCGCCTGCTATATCTTCTTCGCTATGGTGCACGCTGATCCTCGTCCTTTTGACGAGTAAAGCGTCTGTGAAAATCAACAAAAACAAAAATCCAATTAACGACACAAAACGAAATTATTTTCGGCGATTTTAAAGTGAGTAACACTGGTGGACAAATTATTAGGTACTGCATGTCCATTACCATTACGAACCACTTTATCAACGACAAAATCTTGCCGACCACCTATTGCCCGGAAGCGAGTATATAACGGTCATCCTCCTCTCAGAAGCCTAATGACTTCAAGTCCTGGTGTAATTATCCGCCACTTTGAAAGCACCCTTCCCGACACAAAGGCATTCCACGTGATTTATGTTCGCCACTCTCTGTCCCAGTTCCTCTTTTTTTCGCGTTTCAACCATTTACTTTGAATTAAAAACGAAACACAAGAAAAAAAGCGTTCCCCTGCAGCCCAGAAAACATAATGCACGGAAACAAGACAGAACAGAACGAAGTGTGAAAACATTCCTTCCACACCCATCGAGGAAACGACTACAAGAAGGGAATAAATCTAACAGTGTCCTGTAATGCGACCAGCAATGCAATTCGTATCTCAATCTGATCGAGAATTAAATGCTTGTGTCTTGCAAACGTTTTACGACTTTGCACGGTGCTTCCTCAAGGACAAATAATTTGGACTGGGAACATCGGTTCGTAGGGGCAGGTGCCCCTTGCACGTGACTTCGAGTGAGTGGAGTGAAAATTGAAAAACTTTAGAGCGAAAATGATGCGAACCAAAGTGCACCCGCTGCGCCCACTTCGAAGGAGGAGCAAGTTTAATGAAAGCGGAAAACTGCCAACGAACAGAGATGCGAAGTCATTCGCTTCTGGAGCTCATGAATACCAAAAAAACACCTTGAATCCCCAGCTTCGATCATCGGCTTTCAGCTGCACGAGCCAACACATCATAACGGATAATAGAAAGCAGGAAAAACTTGCATCGGAATGGATATCTGAATCTCCGTCACCCTTCCAACGCTGTCGGGGAAAAGTTATAAGCTCGAAAATTCATATTCGAAGACGAGGCGAAAAAGGAAACCCGCAGGAAGCCTTCTATCTTGGACAGCACACAAGGCCGCTCGTATAGCAGCGGAGCTCAAGAGCTCCATGCATTTTATTGTTATCCTTCTCGGCAGAACTTTTCATTCCCATTGCGTCCATGCATCTGTTGGAGTGTTCGGCTGTGTGCTGCGGAAAACAAACTAAAATGGATACCTCTTTTCGCATGTCTCTTGCAATCAGTTATTCTTTTTCAAGGCACAGAGAGCGAACCGCCCCAGCACCCCACCGAGTACAGACGACGACAGCTTTGAAATGAGAGCATTAGGACTGCATTAGGGTAGGCGTCAGCATGAATGGAAACGAAAGCAGACAGTGCGAGTTGTGGTGGTTGTGGAGTTGCGAATGCACTTGCTTAAATTGCGAATCTGTTTGGCGTAGCCGGATTGAAACGGATATATCCTTGCAACGATAGGAGTTCTTTGAGCAAAACGAAAATAACGTTTCGCCTTTCCACTGCCTTTAACGGATGAATTTCGTAGGTGGCCTGTCGTCCTTCACTTCGCCCCACCCCCTCCTGTCAGGCGTCTGTGAAGTAAAAGAGAAACTCTTGGTGATTCAGATCGTGGGCGTGTGGTGGCTACTTTACTCCGAACCCAAGGACTGCAATGGAAATTGAGTGCACAGTGGATGAGGCAAATGCTACCCGGGAGAATGCTTTAAGTCGAAAGCCGCATTTAAGCCTTTGTGGGCTCTGCTTAAGCGTACAAATCCTATCAAGTGATGTTTGATTATTGAAATTCCCCGGAACTGAATGAGGGTCTTGCCAAAAGGACGTCTTATCCATTTAATTGAGAGTTAACCTGGACATGACGTGGGTTCGATGTACAACAACTGACTTGTGCTATTTGATTAATCTTTCTCGAAGTTCGAATTGCAACTGTGGACAACATGGATTGCATAGTATTGAATAGAGTATCAAGGAATGGAGTAGCCTGCCAACCACTGATGCACATTTAATTCTAAGAGAACTGGCCCGTCAAAGGATGTTTCGCTTTACCTGACATAAGTCGAGTTTATTTTCAAACATATCCTGTAGAAACAATTAATTTTGGAGAACCCAAGTGGATATCTTTCGATAGCCATCAGAGTTTTGCTGATTTAAAGTCGGAACGCAAAAATGAAACAAAGTTAAGCCTATTGAGCATATGAAGTAAGGATTGTATTGTAATTGTCTCATGGTTAAGGCTTGTTTTCTTGGAGGTATACAACTTTGCAATAGGAAAGAATAAGAACAGCTTTTTTCGGATTAACATAAGTCTTACTTTTTCGAAAGATATTCTTCTGGCATTATGTGTAGACTTAGTTTACCTTCTCACATTTGAAGGCCACAATTGGGTAAAACATAGTCTAATCTTTCAGTCCAATGTATGATCACGTTTCCAAATACTTGCTTCTGGAAGATCGTGCCTCTGGTGTTAACTTGTGAATAACTGCAGAATATTCCCAAGAATGATGTTGAAGCAGTCTCATGACAGCGCGTCACCTTGCCTAAAACCTTTCTTTACATTGACGGTCTCTGTGAGTTCGTCACAGATCTAGATGGGGCAGCGAAAGTTCTCCATCGTCATCCTACACAATCTGACGAGTTTGGTAGGAATGCCAAAACTAGACATGGCATTGTATTGCTCGTCTCTATGCACACTGTAATATGCGTCCTTTAATCGACGAATAGGTGGTGAGTGTCGATCGTTACTTCTGATATATATTTCAGGATCTATCATAGAGCAAAGATTCGGTCTGTTGTGAACTTTATTAGCCTAAAACCACACTTATGGGGATCTAGTTAGTTGATTATATGACGACCAGACTAAAAATGTGAGGGATTCAAAAAAAAAATGAAAGGGGAGGGGGGAGGGATTCCTTGAGATGAAGTAACAGTGAATTTATGGAAGTAAAGTTTTGCTTGTATAGACCTTCTTATGCAAGAGTTAAGTAAAGCTTTTGATCCCATCAACCCATTGTATGTAATGTATGTATAAGAGATTTAACTTCTTCTCTTCTTCTTCTTGTGGCGCAACAGTCCGAGGTGTGCCTCAACCAATATGCCTCTCCAGGCAACACGATCTTTCGCCAGCTGCCTCCAGGTGAGCACTTCAAGTTGGTTGAGGTTCTTTTCCGCTTGTGTGCGCTGTCTTAGCCTAGGTAGTCCTTTGTTGCGTTGCCTCAATGGCTCAGATTCCTCAGATTCGGGTAGTAGCAGAGGTGTCCAAACGCTCTACATGGCCTAGCCATCTTATGCGTTGTAACTGAAGGTGATTGGCCAGGCGCATGTCGCCATCTTAAGGCGCATGTCGTTGTACAGCCCACAGAGTTCGCCGTTAAATCTTTTCCTCCAAATGCCATAAACGCGCATGTAACTATACAGCTCATAGAGTCCGTCGTTAAATCTTTTTTTCCAAATGCCATCAACGCAAACAGGACCAAAAATTGTACGCAAAACTTTTCTCTCGAAAAGCCTAAAGACTTCCTCATCCACTTTTAGTAACGTAGAGATTTCCGAAAGCGAAAGCTGATATAAAAATAAAGCTAGCTTAGTCCGTGGCGAAGTGGGTAGAGTGCGACATTCACACGCAGAGTGTCTAGGTTCGATTCTGGGCTGAGGACCTCAAATATTTCACGGTACCACCCCTTTTGAGCTGCTATCAACAATCAAAGGCGTTGCCTCAATGGCTAATAAAATAAAAAACTGTCTAATAAAGCTTCACAAACTTCGCCGTTCAGAGTCGGCAAAAAACTGTAGGCCCCTTCTTTTCGTGGGAGAACAGTAGCGCGCATAACACGAGTAGTTGATGTTGAGCAAGCAAGGCCCTGGTCCCCTGTGGACTGTCGCGCTATACAATTATCATTATTAAAGTTGAAAATGTAAACATATATTCGAGGCGAGTGTACCAACATAACAAAATAGAAAAAAAAAAGATTATCGATTGTACGTAGCCCAAATTTGTATAATTTTTAGACCAGACCTAGTACAGACTAAATTCCAAATTCAATAAAACTGACTTATGTCATTGCACCAGCATCTCCACACTTGCATTATAAAAAAGTCGTTTCAGATCAGATTGCACGAATCTGGATGCACGTTCCCCAGTTGCTCGTTGCCCCACTATTTACCATTTGAATCGAACCACAATCAGACGTCGTCGTGTCGAATGAAAAATTTCCTATCGAACAACCCCAAACCTCATCCCTTAAACACAATTCTCCCCCGGAGTGCACTTCCTATCTCCTCATTTCTACTCCACTTATATTTTTCGCCTGAACTGCAGAGAACATTGAAAAGCCCTAAGACCCGTTGTTATTATCATTCCTGGAATAAAGCCACTTCAACTGAAACTACTAAAGTTGGAGCGTTTTAACTTTAATGTCGCCAGTTAACCCTTAGGGTTGGAAATGTCAAATCAGATTCCTCCCTCAAATCTCCCGTCTCCAACCGAACAAATTAACTAGATCCTCCCGACAGATGGAGGCCAGGAGGAACCAAACAGAAAAACACAAAAGGAACAAACATAAAAGCCGTTTCGAATGTGGCCCACGGTGGAGGCTGTGGGGGAAAAACTTGCCAACTTCTCCATGAAAGAATGAAAATCTATTCAAATCCTGAGAGCGAAAAACATATGTTGGAACTCCTCCCGGTCGCAAGCAGGCACACTCGCACGTGGGTGGGCACCGTCGCCATTGACGGTTTTCCAAGCAACCACTTCCTTACACAGGCCGTGTGTGTGCGCAAGGATACACCTTCATTCAAATTAAAACGTCCAATATTGTTGAGTCGCAGAAAGAAGCAGAAGCAGGCACAAACACACATTAATCTTTGACTATCTGAGTATCTCAGTCGCAGCCTCACCGTTGGATGGGCGAGGAAAACTTTTATTCTAATTTTATCATTTGAATTTCTAGTCGAGAAGTTTTTGCTTTTATTTTATTTTTTGCTCTTGCCACACACAAAACCACTTCACATCTATTACTTACACTCATGCGGGGTGAAGGTGGGCCCACACGGGAGCTGTGTCTGATTTTCTGTAGTTTTTTCTGCTGTCGCTTTCAGACCGCCAAAGAGGAGAAGCAGAAGTTTTGAGGAAATGTGTGTGTCAGAGGCGGGCGAGAGGATGTGTCAAGTGGATGGGAGTTTTTGTCCCTCTTTGCTAAAACAAATTTTTGCACTCCGTCTGCAGGAAGGAAAATATTAAATTTTAGGCATGATACCGACATGGATGTGCCACAGCCGCGTATTGAGGAGTTGGACTGCATGTACAACAACAAGGCCATCCGCAGGAGAGGTTAACATTAAAACTTTTCATTTCATCTTTTCATTTGCTGTTCGTGTATTTGTTTTGAGTTTTGTTGGCTTCGTTTTCGGATTTTCACTTTTATTTCGGTTGCAGTTGCCCGGCGCTCTTTCGCTGTATCTTTGGCAAAGAAGGTGAAGAGGAAGAAAAGTTGCTCTAGTAGTTTTAATAGGCCTTTTAGCTATTTATTCGGGCTTCCGCTTTTTTAACATCAAGTGGGCATTTCGCTTTTCTCTCTCCCCGAGAAAATATAATTGCATTTATTTCGCGTTCACAAGCTCTTATCGAATTCGAAGACTTGGAGCGTGGAGTTGAAGAGGATGTAAGGAATGATTGGAGGGCTCGCCTTTCTACAGTTTATCGAGTGATGCATTAGCGCTAAGTGGAATTGAAAATTACATTCAAAATTCGTCAATGAATTCCTCTGCAAATCCTTACTTAAAATATTTTTATTGCTTTGCCTTTGTCTTGAGCTCTTGCTGGATGACTCAAACAACTGAGTTCGAGAGGAGAGTCCTTCGGGAAAAGGGTTTGCTATTTTTGATGAGGAAAATTCGTTCGAGATGGTCTTCGCCTCAATCTAGGGCAGCAGTATACATTCGTCAATCCGCCGCTTTTGTTACACCTTCCTATAACTTTACTGTAAATGAGCTATTTGACAGCAATTATGGGTCATCCAATGGTTTATTTGGGCACTGGCGCCTTTCTGTCGTTTCGAATCTTGACAAACAGTTCGAGCTGTACCTCCGCCGGCTTCGAAGTTATTATATTTCCGCAGTTATTTCTAAGTGGCACAAACAGAACCTGTTTGAAAATAAGATTTAGCTAAAACGAGACACTCACGACTGCACGTAACAAAATTGTGCAAGCTTCGACAGACTGGTATGTCAGGGGACAGTCGTCACACGGTGCGCGGCGATGAAAACGTGGCTGAAATGGGCGAGAAACTCGATTCAGGACAACAAATACGTAGGCTATAGCCTGAAATGTATTCTTAAGGAAAAAAGACATTCTAATGTTCAACGGACATAAATATAGCTGGACGTATTGGTTCGTTGTTTCAACTGTAGAGAAGCTTTCATTCGACAACAACAAAGGGCGAAAAACGATATTTTCTAATGAAGAGGATTTTAATCTCAGGTGGTACACCAACGCAAATGTTTTCCACATTTGGTTCCCGCACAATGCTAAACACAAAGCCCACAAGTTGGTGCATATACGCGTACATACTCGGAATGATCCTTAAGGAGTATCAATCGACACTCACCTCGTCGATTTTAAGGGCACATGTGACATTGTGCATAGAGACGAGCTATATAGTGCCGTGTCTAGTTTCTGCATACCAACCAAACTCGTCAGATTGTGTAGGATGACGATGGAGAGCTCTCGCTGCTCTGTCAAGCTCGGTTGCGAACTCACAGAAATCTTCAATGTCAAAAAAAGTTTTCGACAAGGCGACGCACTGTCATGTGACTTCTTTAACAACACTCTTAAGAAGAAAGTGCGTAACTCACAAGTCAACACTAGAGGCACGATCTTCCAGAACTCAGTTCAACTGCTGGATTACGCTGATGACATTGACGCGATTGGACAAATACAGCTAGCAGTCAATGATGCGTTACCTGGCATTGAAGCGGAAGCGGCTAAAATGGGTATTGCAGTAAATGTGGGCAAAACGTAGTACATGCTGTCATCAAGGAAAGATACACAACATCGACGGCTGGTACGGAGTGTCACACTAGGCGGCAGAAGCTTCGAGGAAGTCAAGGACTTAGTCTACCTCGCCTCCGGGGTAAAAAAGAACAGCAACATCAGTACCGAAATCTAACGCAGAATTACTCCTGCCAATCGCCGTTTTTGTAATAGAGCTCTCCCTCGAAAGATTAAGTTGGCTTTGTATAGGAGTTTGTTCATCACAGTCCTGCTTTATTTCGCGGAAACCTGAACTTTACTTAAAGCGGATGAGGATATTCTTAGTCTTTTTTGCGTGCGATTTTGGGTCCTGTTTGTGTTGATAGCATCTGAAGAAGATATAATGACAAACTTTATGGAATGTGCAGGTGGCAACCACTTGTCCGGGCTATATGCTGGATGCTATAAAACCTCCCATTCGAGCTCCCTTAGCTTTTGACGAGTCATCAGCGAAGTGTGAGGTCTGGCGTTGTCCTGGTGGAACACTACACCCTTCCTGTTGGCCAACTCTGGACGTTTCTGGTTGATCGCCTGCGTCAAGCGGTCCAGCTGTTCGCAGTAGATGGTCGAATTAAGCGTCTGGTCTTATGGGATCTGCTCATAGTGGATGATTCCCTTTCAATTCATCCAAACACATAGCAAAATCTTCCTGGCTTCCAATACAGGCTTGACCACTGTTTTGGACAATTCACCGGCCTTCAAGCACGACGGTTTTCGCTTGATATTGTCGTATGATATCCATTTTCGCCAGTCACAATCTGCTTCAAAAATGGGTCGAGTTTGTGCAGTTTTTGCAGCATATCGCAGGCGTTGATTCGGTCCAGAAAGTTTTTTTGCGTCAAATCATGCGGCACCCAAACATCAAACTTTTTTCTGTATCCAGCCCTCTGCAGATGATTTGATGACTAACTCGCATCTCCTGGGCGAGGTCACGAGAAGCCACATGCCGGTCTAACTCGATGATTTCCATGATTCGATCGGTATTACCCGTCACAAGACTTCCGCCGGCTGACTTATCCATGCTGTAGTTTTCACCGGCTCTGAATCATCGAAAGCATTCCCCACGGTTCGAAGTAATAGAGCTCTATCCCCCAAAACACCATTAATCCCACGGAACGTTTCTCTAGCAGATTTGCCTTTAACGAAGGAAAACTTTAAGATAGCGCGAATTTCGGCGTTAGTGAACTCCATGTTTACACGCCTATAAATGTTGAACGCAACATCCAAACTAATCATGCATAGTGTCGTTTTGTAGGTTATGTCAAGACTTTTCAAATTATGTATAGTATTGCGAGATACGATCTCTGTAGCCCTTTGTACATAGCCGAAAAATTCAAAAGACAAAAAGGCGGATATTTGCAAACCTTATATAAATAAATAGTTTCTACTCTGCCTCGAACGGTTTTCAAGATGATTGGAAATAAGACAAAATTCAAAGTCCATCGACCAAAAACGTATATAGCAAAAGTCTGACGAAATATTTTAAAATAATACGTCATGGTGTAGGCATTTGCTTCAATTTATGGATATCATAGACCTAATGTCGTTCCCAGAACCAACAAGTCTAAAGGCTTTTGCACTAGTTAACGCTGAAAGCCGTGGCGTAGTGTGTAGAGTGCGACGCTCACACGCCGAAAGGGTCTAGGTCCGACTCCCAGCTCAACACCAATTTTTCGAATTTTTCACGGCACCACTTCTTTCTAGCTGCTGACAATACTCAAAGAGTAATAACTGTCTAAGAATGCTTCTCAAATTTCGCCGTTCGGAGCCGGCAAAAAACTGTAGGTCCCTTCTACTCGTGAGAGAACAGTAGCGCGCACAACACGAGTAGTTGATGAGCAAGCTTTGCCCTGGTCCCCCTTTGGACTGTAACGCCAACAATTATTATTAACGCTGAAAGCATTATTTTAAAGCTATTGATAAGCTGTTGGGAGTATAAAGCATTGCTCGTCTGTAGCGACTACGTTTTCCCATCTTTCTTGTAATTTTCGAACGCCATCTCTGAAAATGACTTCTCATTTCCATCGATCCAATCATTGGGCCATTCATCGGTTTTTCCAAAAACATCCGAGCCAGTGAAGCTTCCAATTCCTCATGTCCAAAGTTCCTCTGCTGGCCAAGACCTCTGTGTTGTCGAGATTGAAATATTCAATTTTAAGGCCTTATAACCACTATCTGCTTGATTTATTGGTCGGAGCAGATTTTCCATAAACTTCTACAACCTTTTGACGAGCTTCAGCTGTACTCTCCCTCATATGTCAAAACTTCCAGCAAATGCTGATTATTTAGGACTTATCCGAACGTTATCAAAGAAGCGGATCACAATGTTGTGGCGCCATCTTTTGAAAGCGGACCGAATGAAGGCAATGAATAAGCAATAGGTGGTCGTATTTAATTAATTCGGAATTCCCATGAGAAACCTCCTTTATCCAACAAAAATTCTCGAAACCAAGATAAAACAATGATAATCATCCTCATTCCTCGGAAATCCAGATTAAATTATGCAAGCTAACTAATAAAAATATATTTCCCATCCACAGCCAGCTCGGCGAATCATGTTTCCGATTCGCTGAATGCATTGACAATAATGATAAAAATTTACGGCCGCATTGGAGTTTAAAACCCTTATTCCACATTTTATTACCCACACATAATAAAACTTAAATTCGCAAATGTTTCTAGTATTGTTTAATAAACACATTCCGGAGCCGTTTTCGTTGAATGAAGCGAAAAGGACAAAAGTCCTCGATTGGTGATTTTGAAGTGCATTTACAGCGTTTCATTTTTTTCATATGAAATTCTCAAATAGGAAAATTGCACTTTCAATGAATTGAATGACAAACTGGTGCTATTAAGGCGAAACTCCGCGCACACAAAATCGATTCATTAGGGTTTTTAGCTGTTTCACTTGAATGATGCATCACCGGGGGTGAGCCCCAGTCCCAAAGCTAAATCGCGCACACAAGTGGGGCAAAGCAAAAAGCTTAATTTCATACACACGCTGCTGTTGTCGCCGTTCCATTTCAGAGTCGTTACATTGAATCAGAAATAAATTTCGTACGCTCCCCGTAGCTCGCAGTCGTGCTATACACTTTCAATTAAACGTCTGCCAATAATGAGTTTCTTCGTTTTTATCATTGCCATGACATTCGAAATAGAATCACAGGACTTCGCCTTTGGAAATGGTTCTCACCCCATTTGGGATTGGGGCTGATGATGAGATTGGAGGGTGGTTCAAGGACCGGGGATGCGAGTAAAGTGTAGCATCCGCGCCAGATATGGATTCCGTTTCATTGTCTGGGCGTGTTTCTGTGGTTTTATACTCGATGAACAATGACTCTTGTCCGCCGGGTCAACGCAAAGCACAGCGCTCTCCGGCAACCACCCACCACCACTTCAGTGGACCACACTAGAGGGCCGCTTCACTTGAATATTAATTAGAGAGAGGCAATAAATTTAGCCAGCGGAAAAATTGATCTATGTTAATCGGAAGATTTATTATCTCTTCTTGGCAATCGCTTGCGTGACGGGGTGGTCGGGATATTGGTTTTTGGGCGGGAGGGCCTAAGCTAATGGAATGAAATGCGTGATAGGGTGATCCAAAATTTGTGGGAAGAGCTTGGATTGCATTGTGTTCGGGAAGTCAGTGACTAAAGTCAAAGGAGTCTTTGAATAAACTTGAATGATAAAGTATAAGAAAATTGAAAATGAAAACAAAAAACAGATGTCTGTTGAGACGATTCATAGACCACTTAGAGCTGTAAAAGCTAGTAAAGACACATTTACGAACTTTTTAAAAAAGTCTTTGTCGAAAGTACGATCCTTGAAACCAGTTTGTGAATACTGCGCCAGTAAAAAGCTGCCTTCTTCCTTATCGCGAACCAGCACCGAAGCATAGGTCACATCTTCGCAAAAAATTAATTTCTTAAGTTGGATTGATCGTCTTTTCCTTATGCCGACTTTTTGTATCTTTCAATAAACGATTCGATACCTCGATATACTCACTGATTTGTTTGATTTCGAAGCTTTCCTAATACGTCAATACTTCACAAAATATAAGAGTACTTAAGGGAGCTGTAGGATGTAGACATTTTTGACACATCAAGTTGAATGGTGATCTACCACTACCACAGATGAGGGATTTGCATTCACGTGAACAAAAGCCTTTTCAGCCTATGCTACGGGGTCCATTTTCAAAAGAGTTGCAGTTAATGCAAAACTTAAGTGTCCAAGAGCCAAACTAAGATCAAACTTAACTCCACTTTGGTAGGGAGCGAGGCCTCTCTAAAACCACTGCTGTTCCTTTGGTTGCAGTACATACAACTCCACACCGAGCCAGGCATATCCCCTACTCGTTTGGTCTGAGTCAGTGGGTTGAATATCTGACCAGTCAGCACCATAGACTGGCTCGACTTTGCTTACGACATTAGGTATTACATAACAACCACAATAATAATCCTACAAGGGCGCCAACTGCACTGTCAGGCTGGAATCAAAGTTCCAGGGCCTCCTGAATTCCCGGCAATATATAGCCTCCGGTCAAGCTGTCACTTCTAGACAGGTTCTCCCTACACCCTAATATGGTAGCCGCCATCGCATAAAATGGTCTTTGGTTTCAACAACATTTGACACTGATAATAACACATCACAAATAAGTCCCGGGACTAACCAAAAATACACATTTTCTAGACAAAATTCGACTTTATTTATCAGCATAGTTTCCTTCAAGAGCGATGCAATGATTCCAACGTCGCTAACATTTCGCTACATTTTTGTAGATCGATTTAGCTTTAAACTCAAAATAGGCTTAAGCTTCGGCGATCACCTCCTCATTCGAGCCATATTTTTGGCGTCAAGCATCTTTGTGAGGTCGAAAGGCAGAGGTAGAAGTCGCTGGGGCCAGATCTGGAGAATACGGTGGGTGCGGAGGCAATTCAAAGCACAATGCATGCAATTTGGCCATAACAGCCAGCGACTTGTGACACTGTACATTGTCTTGGTGGAAGAGAATTTTTTCTTCTGCATATGGGACCTTTCTGTTGCAATTTCTTCTTTCAAATGCAGCAAAAATGCAATGTGGTATTCTATTGCCTTTTGCCTTTCTCAAGATAGTCGATGAATAAAATACAGTGCACACCCCAAAATGGGCACGCATTGGGCGTGGTTCATGGACTGCTGTCCACTCTGCTGAAGATCGACTTGACTCTGGAGTGTAGTGGTGGCTCCATGTTTCATCTATTCCGACATTCGATGCAAAGTCGCATTTGTTCGGGGGAAACAACTCCAAACAGTTCTCAAGATCATGGATACGTTGTTGTGTTTGGTCCATTGTGAGCAAATGCGGCACCCATTTCGAAAACAGCTTTTTCATGGCCAAATGTTCATTCAAAATAGTTTACATATGATACTGCCTTCTGATATCTTTAAGGTGTAAGCCATCTCACGCAATTACACTTTGCAGTTTTCCAAAACGATTTTGTGTACTTTTCTGACGTTTTCAGGTGTAACCACCTCAATAGGCCTTCTAAAGCGTTCAGCATCGTTGGTGTCTGCCACGGCCACGTTTGAAGTCAACATACCGCCGACAAATAGTTAGTTTTGATAGAGCAAAGTTCATGTGGTCACCGTGGCGTAGTGGGTAGAGTGCGACGCTCACACGCCAAAGGCTCTAGGTTCGATCCCCATCTCAACACCAATTCTTCGAATTTTTCACGGCACCACCTCTTTCGAGCTGCTGACAACATTCAAAGAGTAATAACTGTCTAAAATAGCTTCTCAATTTTCGCCGTTCGGAGTCGGCAACGAACTGTAGGTCTCTTCTACTCGTGAGAGAACAGTAGCGCGCACAACTCGAGTAGTTGATGAGCAAGCTCGGCCCTGGTCCCCCTTTGGACTGTAGCGCCAAAAATTATTATCATTATGAAGTCCCTATAATACTTTCCAAGCCATTGTTGAGCTTGCACGATATATTTTTCCCATCAAAAAGCTCTGTCTCATCGACACACGGAATCCTGCTTTTTCTATTGTTTTAAAAGTCGCAAGAAATCACGTGAAGCACTGTAACTAATAACCAGAAACCGTTAAGGGAGGAGATGGTCAACTGTTGTAGTTGACTGTCTCCCTATAGGTCTCTGCTTGCAACCTAATAATCAGAATGTCATGAAAATTTGATAGGTATGCCTTGAATGTTTGTTGTTCCTTCTAGTATAAAGGGTGCCTTTTATATTTCGGAATTGGGCAACCCCAGTGTTGCAACCTGGCAACTGCAAGCTCTATCGTAAAGTTTGACATTTTTGAGGTTATGCGTACTAAGAACGTTTTGATATACGAGCGCTATTTGTGTTGTTTACAGTAACTTAAAAGATTCACCTCGCACAAAAAATATTAAATTAAATCGTTAAAATTTTCGTGCGATTATTTTTTACAACTTTCGACGTGGATTAACTCAACAATAGTTCATTGATAAACTTAATTCAATTTTCGGAGATGAAGCTCCATCAAGGACCAGTGTTTATCGATGGTATTTTGAATTCAATCGAGGTCGTAGTTCACTCCAAGACGAATTTCGTAAAGGTAGTCCAAAATCAGTTGTTGTTCCGGAAACCATGATGCTGTGTGCCAACCTATATTGCAAGATCGTCATGTGGCCTATCTTGAGACTAAGACAACCTAAGGCATTAGTGGGACCAGCATACAATGAATATTGCATGAACATTTGACCGTCAAAAATTTTTTTCGCGTTGGATCCCACACAATTTCTCAATCGCTCAAAACAGGCTCGTATCGATTGGTCGAAGGAAATGCTCCAAAAATATGATTGCGGTGCTTCAAAACACGTCTATGACAACGTGTCGGGGGATGAATCGTGGATTTACGCGTATGAGCCCGAAAGTAAGCAGCAGTCGACTGTATGGGTGTTTCAAATTGAGCCAAATCCAACAAAAGTTGCTCGCGCACGAAGCATTTCTAAGCATATGATCGCCTGTTTCTTTGGAAAAACTGGACATGTCGCAACCGTACCACTAGAACAACGCAGAACAGTCAATTCTGAGTGGTACACAACCATTTGTTTGTCAGTTGTCTTCCGAGAAATCAGGAAAACCAACCGCCAAACACGGATCACTCTTCACCACGACAATGAGAGTTTTCACACATCGGCTCAAACAACTGCATTTTTGAGCACTCAAAACATCGATTTGATGAGTCATTTGCCGTATAGTCCTGACTTGGCACCGAATAACTTCTCTTTATTCCCGTATAAAAATAAGAAAACGTTTTTCGACCCCTGAAGAAGCAGTTGATGCGTTCAGAATGCATGTTTTGGAGATACCTCAATCAGAGTGGCAAATGTGCTTCGACAATTTGTTCAAACGCATGCAAAAGTGTATAGATCTTGATGGGGAATATTTCGGAAAACAATAAAGCTATTTTCGATGATAAATATTTGTTTTTTTTCTCTAATCCCGAAATTTAAAAGGCAACCCCCTTAATATGAGTTTTCTGCTAGTGGCGCTCCCTATATGTCAGTCGTGGGACTTATTGAGTGATGCGTTAGTTTTTCGGATGTTATTTGCATCAATTCACATCATCTGGATCACAAGCACAATAGAGCTTTCTGCGTGGACTCACAGGCTAGACTTTCGAAATTCAACGCCTGGCCTGGACGCTTATTCAGTTAATTTTGTTCGATTTACTGAAAAACCTTTCAATTGTGGCCGAGGAGTTGAACGCCGTGCATTTTGTCGCGGCGTCATCTTTTACGAATTGCAGACAACTGTTAAAGATTACTATTTACGAGATGCTTCTCAAGGTTCGGAGTCGGCAGAAAACTTTAGGTCCCTTTTATGGTAGCACGCACAATACGAGTAGTTGATGAAGAAGCTAGGATTGGCTCCCTTTGCAAGCAGTTGCGTCTTTCAATCGAAAACACATCACTTAATAAGTCCAGGACATATAGGGGGCGCCACTAACAAAAAAAAAATTATTTTAAATTAATAATATTTGTTGGTGGTGCCCCTTACATGTTCTTGGGCTTATTATGTTATATTGACAACTTCGTACACATCGAAATTTTCTTTTTCTCGAAAAAAGGAATAGGCCCTTGCCAAACTTTATCAGCGTTTGTTCTCTTCTCTTGTCTAAAAATTTGGGTGAAACTTCCATTTCTATTGATTTGAAAAGAAAATCCCTCAATGAACTGCAGTCAGTTTGTATATTTACGATTGTGTTCTAGCGAGCAACGCTTCTAGTGCTTTTAATGTTGGACATTCGCAGCGGGACACACCGGGGGATGTTCGAGTATGTGAAGTTTATACAATTTTACTGACAATTATTATGCAGTGATAAATCAAAATAAATATTTAAATGGCCTTTTATTCGCTTGATTGAACTTGAACTCTGAATATGAATATTATTGACAGCTCAGATAGATTTATTAATTTATTTACTTTTTGATTTCAGGAATAAGTACAAATTCAAATTATCAGCCACATCAGCAACCATGCACTTCGGAAGTTCAACATCAACACCAGCAACAGCAACAACAACAACAACAACAGCAACAACAACACTCATCATCAAGGATATCAAATAATTTTAATTCAACCACCTCATCATCAAACACAAATTACTCAAGTGGTGCTAAGTCGTCGACGTCGATACCAAGGCCTCTGCAAAATGTGAGTATAATTCGATTCTCCATACAACATCTATGTTTTACACAGTATTTGGTCATGAATCGCATTCCCGCTTAGGTGTATGCCAACCGCTCTTTAACTGAGCGAAGGCTGCAGATGGTTGCCAAAGAAGAACTAAAAAGGAAGGTTCTAGTTGCTGCACTGAGCATGAGAAATAAGAAACTTTGTTGGATGACGATCCACTGCACTTCTGCTTGTGATCCAAAAGCTGGGTCACTTTGTACCTTATGAGGAAGTCCATATCTAAAACGCTGCTTCCAAAAGTCATTTTTCGCAATTTTTATGGATGTCCGCTTCGATTAAACGCGACCAAGAAGTTTTGTTGTAGAAGAAGAGGGTTTGGCTGTGCACATTTAATGAGCTATTGAAATCAAATGTAAAGCCCACAAGTCAAATCTTTCAGCGAAAGTTTATCCTTTTAGACGTGCGTTTAAGAAAACTAGGGAATTTTAAGTCCAATCGTTCTGTATTCCAGACCGATGCTCCTTTCATTGAAACGTTATAACAAGTACGACTTTCATTGTGACGTCAAACATTTGATTTTTGATTTTCTGAACAATTTGAACTTAAACTCATTGAAGTTAGGTACGTAGAGTTCTACCCTTGAGAAGCTCAGAAGGCTGTATCATCCCCATTCAATTGAGTGCAGGTTTCTCCCCCACTGAGTGAGGCAGTGATGACCAAGGTCTCGAACAAAGTCTTCCAGTGAGCTGGCTTATTGAACAACTTATGAGAAAAATTATGTAAAAAAAGGAATTGATGGATTTAGGAACTTACATTGTCGCCCATTTTAGATTATTTTTTGTTGTTGTTGTTGGAGGTTGGAAAATACTGCATTAGAGCGCTCAGACACAAATACTGGTTCATCGTACTACCAGGCATTAACCTTCATTTAATGTAATTTCTTGGTTTTCCGACGAAAAATCAGGAGGCGTTTCTGTGATATAGAACTTAAGTTTTCAGCTCCCACCAAATCAGCGCCAAACAACCGCCACCTGATACAAGCAAAGGCGGGACACTGACAGAGAAAGTGTCTTGAAGTGTTTTCACGCTCTTCACAGGCGTCGCAAAGAGTGACATCACTAAGGCGAAGCCGACTTAGGTGCATAGCAAAGGTAAGGTGTCCCGTTAGTACGCCGACAAGTCGTCTGAATTCGTCTCTGTCTAGAGACAGCAGAAAGAACGCGGATTTCTTGCTTACGTTCGGGAGAATACTCTTGCTCATCCTGCATCTTAGAGTGTTACGCCATTTGTGTTTGTGCTGCAGGAAGACCCAAGCGTCGAGGGAGCCCTGATCAAGGTGGTTCCAAAGTGGGTTCGGGCCCTACTAATGCCTCTTCTAAGACTTGCCTAGCTAGTTCATCGTCATTCTCGTTTCCCAAGATCCCGTGGAGTCCCGGGATCCAAAAAAGTCCAAGCAAATTCAGTCTGCCGACTTGCATTCTTACACAAACTTAGAAGTGGTTAATGGGTTGAGTAAGGCCTTAAACACAGCTTGACTGTCGCCACAAACACAGATACTTCTTCCCTTCGACATATTCTTCAAAATATAGTTAGTAGCCATTAGGATCGCGAAGGCTTCCGCCTGGAAGACCAACGCGAAATTACCAAAGGAGGCCTGAAGTCTGATGTTGTTGGTTTCCACGAAGGCCCCAGCTCCAGAACCCTCCTTAGTCTTGGAGCCGTCCGTGTGAATCCGGCAACATTCGGTTCCCGGTTCAGTGTCTGGCCAGAGCCAGTCCAGGACACGGGGAAGAACGACTTGTATAAGCGTCGCAACTATATTATTGGTGACCTCGCATCAGACGGTATGTCCATGGAGCTCCAAAGCTCCAGTGCGATTGGAACTTTAGGATTATGTCTTAAACTTCCTTAAAGTTGATACCGTCCATTGTGACGCTCCGTACAAAGTGTTGATGTTCGGTGTCCAGTCTTGAAGATTGTGTGCTTTTACAATTAATTTAATAATTGTATGGTGCGAGCTTGCTCATCAATCACTTGTGTTGTGGGCGCTATTGTTCTCACACGAGTAGAAGGGACCTACAGTTTTTTGTCGACTCCTAACGGCGAAATTTGAGAAGCTCTCTTAGACAGTTACTACTCTTTGAGTGTTGTCAGCAGCTCGAAAAAGGTGGTGCCGTGAAAAATTCGAAAAACTGGTGTCGAGCTGGGAATCAAACCTGCATCCTTCGGCGTGCGAGCGTCGCACCCTACCCACTACGCCACGGCGGCCACTGTTGAACGCAATATCCAAATTATTCACGTATAGAGTCGTTTTGTAGGTGATGCCAAGACCTTTCAAATGATGTAAAGTATTGCCAGATACGATCTCTGTAGCGCTTTGTACATAGCCGGAAAAACCAAAAGACAAAAAGGAATGGAGATATTTGTAAAGTTCACAGTAGAATACGAGAAGCTGAACGCAATAGCGTTTCTTGACGTTAAAGTTCATCGGGAGCATGACTATCTTTGTGTCGACTGGTGCAAAAAAGACGCAGTTAACTATCGTTCCAACCAAGCCAAGAATATTACAATCAACACAGTTTCTAACTTTAAAAAGCTAAGTGGCAATAACTTCCATCAAAAAAAGAAACGAATTGTCACGGATATTCTTATGGACAATGGTTATCCAGCGAAACTTACAAGGAACTTAATAATACAATACAAACACAACATACACTCTGAAACACAGACCAACACCACAGTAGATTATATCTATAAATGCATTGTGTACATCCCAACATTGTCGAAAAATGTTAAGAACGTAATTGCTGGTCGCTGCGATAATATAAAACTAGCGTTCACGTCTTCGATTACATTAGCATAGGTTTTCTCCACACTCACCAGACACAGACAAAGGAAGCAAAACTGACGTTGTCTACAAAATCGACTTTAAGCGCAAAAAAATGAATCCTGCAATTTATGTTACGAAGGTTGAATTTTATATTTCGAGATTGATTTCGAGTGTTGCAATCTGGCAACTGCCAGCACTATCGTAAAGTTTGATACTTTTGAGGTTATACGTACTCAGAACGTTTTGACATACGAGCGCTATTTGTGTTGTTTACAGTAACTTAAAAGATTCACCTCGCACAAAAAATATTAAATTAAATCGTGAAAATTTTCGTGCGATTATTTTTTACAACTTTTGATGTGGATTAACTCAACAACAGGGCATCGATGAACCTGACTCAATTTTTGGCGATGAAGCTCCATCAAGGACCAATGTTTATCGATGGTATGGAATTCAACCGAGGTCCCAGTTAACTTCAAGACGAATTTCGTAAAGGTCGTTCAAAATCAGTTGTTGTTCCGCAAACCATTGATGCTGTGCGCCAACTGATATTGCAAGATCGTCATATGACCTATCGTGAGATTGGGATAACCTTAGGCATTAGTGGGACCAGCATACAATGAATATTGCATGAACATTTGACCGTAAAAAAAATTTGTTCGCGTTGGATCCCACACAACTTGTCAATCGCTCAAAAAAAGTCTCGTGTCGATTGGTCGAAAGAAATGCTCCAAAAATACGATAGCGGTGCTTCGAAACACGTCTGTGACATCGTGACTGGTGGTGAATCGTGAATTTATGCGTATGAGCCCGAAAGTAAACAGCAGTCTACTGTATGGTTGTTTCAAATTGAGCCAAATCCAACAAAAGTTGCTTGGGCACGAAGCACTTCCAAGCAAATGGTCACCTGTTTTTTCGGAAAAACTGGACATGTCGCAACCGTATTACTAGATCAACGTAGAATAGTCAATTCTGAGTGGTATACAAATATTTGCCAATTGTCTTCCAAGAAAGCAGGAAAGCCAACCGCCAGATCAGGCGGATCACTCTTCACCACGATATCGGCTCAAACAACTGCATTTTTGAGCACTCAAAACATCGATTTGATGAGTCATCCGCCGTATAGTCCTGACTTGGCACCGAATGACTTCTTTTTATTCCCGTACGTAAAAACTAAAATTAGAGGTCAACATTTTTCGACACCTGAAGAAGCGGTTGATGCGTTCAGGATGCAGGTTTTGGAGATACCTCAATCAAAATGGCAAAGGTACTTCGACAATTGGTTTAAAAGTATTTGTATAGATCTTAATGAAAAATGATGAGCAAAATGATCTTTGAAAAACAATAAAGCTATATTCGATGATTAAATTTGGATTTGTTCTCTAATTCCGAAATATAAAAGGCATTATTCGTACATATGTACCACCAAACAGTTTCCTCATCAAAGACTAGCTGGTCACAAATCAGACATCAACAACAAGAACTCAGTGAAAACAGCAGTAGCTAATCATTGCGTCTAGACAAACAATCTACCCGACCTTAATGGCGTCTAAATCCCGCAAACGGAAAAACATACCAGCAAAAGGTACACTCTGGAGACCCTACACGTAATCAAGACCAACAACAATATGGATAGGAGATTTCATCCATGGTGAACTTTCTGTTCTGAAAGGACTTCCTCATCTGAAATGTAGTAAAAACACGTCCGCCTGCTTTGCTTGTCACCAAAAGAATGATCCTTTATTTTCACTATCATGTACATGTATCTTATTATGAGAGGCCGACAACAACGTATAAGAGAGTTTGTTGCTGTCGTTCTCTGTTACATCGATTAACTTAGAGCTAAGGGAGGGTAGTAACGTCATACTACTCGACACTACTACAAAAATCACTTTAAACGACCTCCTAAAAGATTCACGAGCTTCTTAAGGTGTTTAGAATACACCAAAGGATTTAATTTGACACTTGTAGGATTGCCGCCTGCTTGCTGGCACAATTGAATGTGACCCTTTCGTGCTGACTGCACTGAAATTCAATGCGTCCTATCAAAACATCCAAGGCTGCTTCATGGGGTCCCGTCGCTTCGTCAGTCCCGATTTTACTGTTTCGAGCTGATCGAAATCGGTTTGAATTCTTTTTCATATTTCTCAAAAAAAAGTGAATCTTTCAAATTATCCTTCAAATGGATGGAGAGTTCCATCAGAGGTTCACATTTTGTTTTTCTATTCAAAGGAAGAGGACCGAGACTCTCGACGGATATGACAACACTTACTTGTTAATATTCCCCTCTCATTACGTCAGAAACTGAATGTGGTTTTTGGAGTGGACACGCACTCCAAGTCTTAAGCCATGCGGACATGTCCATTTGATTAATTGAATATTCATGCGCCTGTGTCTTGACAAGAAGTTATTAACCTAAAATCTAAATTCAATCAGTTACCTACGTCCTCCATTGAACTTAACATGAACGACATCCTTGCGGCTAGTTGTGCATTGCTTAATTAATGAGAACGGACACCACCAGCATTTGAGTGACCACTTCCGTTCAATAGCCATGCAACAGCACCCTGACCACAATTGTGTAATTCTAATTGAATTGAACATCAATGTAGATGAATGCATGAGGCAGGCCATTAGAGCCCTCCGAGTTGAAAGTTGTCAGGAAGGAAGTCACTAATAAGTTTTTAATTTTGTGTTTTTTATTTTAGGTGATACCCACATGCGTGTACCTAATGTCACGCATCGCTGTACATATGGAAATCGAAGGAACGGCCCAGTGTCCATCGCAAGTGATGCTGGCTGCTGCTCTGGGCTGTGAAGAACTAGGAATAGCTAACAAATTACTAGCGCAAAGTATATTCGGTCTCTGGATGACCAGTGCACTTTTAGAAATTCAATTGAAATCCCATCATCGACCTTACGTAGTTAGAATAGCGTGGCAGAGCCTCCTCGAGAAGTTCAGCCATGGCAATCCAATCGAGAAGAAATACGACGAACCGATGATTATGCTCAAACGTAATGTCTTCTTTTCGAAAAAGGACGAAGAGAAAATCAAGTAAGTCTCCATCAGCCCAATCTATCCCATCCACCCACTCCCCCACATTCAACTCTTTCGTTTGACTCTCAAACAGAGACCATCGGATACTGGAGCTCCTGTACGAGGAGGCGAAACACAATGTGCTCACGGGTCGATACATAATGGAGCCAGTGCACTCGGTCATGCTGGGTGGAATTCAGGCGCGAATAGAATTGGGTCCCTACAATTCGCACACCCACACAATCAGTTTTTTTAGGTAAGTTTTCGTGCTCGGTGCAGTGATGTCCCTGTGCTCGATGCAAACATGCAAACTAATATTCATTTACATTGTCACATTTCATTGTACCGCCCACACAGAGAAAGTCAATCACGATTTCTGCCACAACACGTTGCCAAAAACTCCAGTTGGTCCTGGTTGCCAGTTAGTCGTAAGAATTCGGCGGAAGTTAAACTTTTAGAACAATACAAGCGAGTGCCACAGACAGCAACGACGAGGAAACTCATGAGGAAATACTTGGAATTTTGCTGGGCGCTTCCTTTCTACGGGTGAGTGTTTGAATTTCTTTTCCCCCTATTTCCTATTTTTGTTTGGTTTTCCCCTGCACCGGTACACCCTCCTTGGTTTCGTTTAATTACTTCTGGCAAGAAATCTCATGGAATTAATTAAAACCCGAATCCATCTAAACAACAGACAGCGATGAGAATATGACCCCTACTGCTACCGCTACTTCCAGCATAGCCGTCGCTGTCGAAAAGGAGTTCTCTTCAAGTTTACACTCCGCTAACCGCTGCCCGAGTTCAGGGGTTGCAAGGCAGGAGTGCGACGCCCAACACCATCGCGAAGCAACAAAACTAGAAACATTTTTGGCCTAAAGTGAACTAAATCGCAATTAGACTACTTCTGCATTTGTAAATTATTTTCGACGAAAACGAGAATTCACACAATGTGCAAGTTTTCAGACGTCAACGTGAACGCTCCCCGAATAGGGGCAACACTTAGCCGGCAGGCCATCCCGTGGCTGGGGTTCCGGGAATAAGTGTCGGATTTGAATAAGTCGCGTTCACGTTTCTAATTGCTGTTCTTGGCGGAAAGTTGTTGTTCGAGTTTCTAATTGTTCGTCGTGTTACTTCGGCTGTGCTGCACGGAATCACGAAGGAACCTAAATGGGTCGCTGGGTTTAGGGTCGCAAAACAAAACACAACCAGGGGAGAAGCAACGAACTTCCAATTAACATTTAAGTGGGCATCGATTTGCATTTTTATAACACGGCTGTGTGATCAACACACTCTCTCTCTCTACCGGTGGAGATGCTTATTAAGTTGTGCGTGTGTGGGGACGTGTGTTAAGCACCCGGTCCAACCAAAACGAAAACAGCAGGAGGTTATTATTTTAAAAAATCACATTTGAGAGGGAACTCAAAGACCGGCGGAAAGTGAGTGTTCACGTTGTTGTGCTTGAATCCTTTGTAATCGTGTCATGAGGAAAGGGGGGAAATGATGCTTGATTGCACTGACGGGTCCTTGCAGCCAATTGTGTTTCTGCTCTTTAAACGTTCTGGGATGCATACATAATTGTTTTTATTCAATCAGTTCGTAGTGACCGTTTTCAGTCGTAGAGCGCATTATTGCTTCAATTTAAGTCGACATTGGTTTTGTGTATTTTCAAAGTCGGGGTATTGTTTTTGAAACGAAGTAAAGTATTTACTCGTAGTTGAAGAACAAACTAACTGTGTTGATCCGTCGGCCACTAGAGGCTGGGACAAGGTTCTGGTGCTAGAGACCATGCCAAGGTTCTTCAGCAGCTACTCTAGGTATGTGTGCGTTCTATCTAGTACTCGGCAGCGCCACACAGTTTGGAGTTGAAATTTTTCCCCAATATCAACAAGAACAGCAATAATTGTGAAGTCTTTTATAGACATGACTAACACGCATTGAGGTCTGTCAGCAGTTTGTTGAATAAAGGGAATGAACGTTCCGTTTTAAAATTGAAAGTATGTGCAAGCGTAGGTTTCTTGAGGTTTAAATACAGTGAAATTCCCCTATATCGACCTCGGTTAAAATGGCCATGCGGAAAGAACGACGTAAATTCTGAGCCCCATGATTTTATAACATATTTTCCATAGAAATTCACCCGGACATTGAGACTTCGGATATACCAGGTATACCGATATGAAGTGAGCGCACAGATACAAATGTCTCGATAGGGAACATTTGTTGTGAACGAGCCCTTATTTTTTTTTTGTTTGTTTACTATGACATCTGTGTATACATCAAGTCATTGAACAGACAACATCATATTTCTTTCTCGTTTTATAAATGTCAAATTTTGTACCAGAAAGTGATGATTTGCGGAAAGCATTGATTTTTTGTTTTAATTTGAAGAAAAGTGCTGCAGAGTCGCATTGAATGCTTGTCGAGGCATTTGGTGATCACGCTCTACCAGAAGCAACATGCAAAAGATGGTTTCAACTGTTCAGAAATAATGATTTTGATGTGAGAAATGAAGAACGTGGAAGACCACCAAAAAAGTTTGAAGACGCCGAATTGCAAACGATATTGGATGGAGATGACACTTTGAGTCAAAAGCAAATGGCAGCAATGTTAAATGTTGCACAACAAACAATTTCTGACCGTTTAAAAGCTATGGGAAAGATCCAAAAGTGTGGAAAAAGCGTGCCACATGAATTGAATGAAAGACAGATGAAAAACCGAGAAAAACACTTGTGAAATTTTGCTTCAAAGACACGAAAGAAAATCGGTTTGCATCGAATTGTACTAGCGATGAAAAATGGATTTATTTTAAGAATCCTAAACGGAAAAACTCATGGGTTAATCTGGGACTACCATCAACTTCTTCTTCTTCTTGTTGCGCTACAGTCCGGGGTGGACCTGGGCCTCATCCAACATGCCTCTCCAGCTAGCATGATCATTCGCCAGTTGTCTCCAGTTGCGCACTCCAAGTTGGTTGATGTCCTTCTCCACTTGTGTGCGCCACTTTAGTCTAGGTCGTCCTCTGTTGCGTTGTCCCTTTGGCTCGGATTCAAAGACTTTTCGGGCCGGAGCAGTGGTGTCCATACGTTCTACATGGCCTAGCCATCTTAAGCGTTGTATCCGTAGACGCTTGACCAGCCGCATGTCGCTGTACAGCCCATAGAGTTCTCCTCCAGATGCCATTAACGCAAACAGGACCAAAAATCGCACGTAAAACTTTTCTCTCGAAAAGACTAAGGGCTTCCTCATCCGCGTTTGCTAACGTCCAAGATTCTGTGCCATATAGTAGGACGGGGATGATCAAGCTGTTATATAAAGCGAGCTTAGTCCTTCGAGAGAGGGCTTTATTACTCAATTGCCTCTTGAGCCCAAAGAAACAGCGATTGGCAAGAGTGATTCTGCGTTTAATTTCGGTACTGGTGTTGTTGTCCCTGTTTACCACGGAGCCGAGGTAGACGAAGTCCTTCACTACCTCGAAGTTTCTGCTGCCTAGTGTGACTCTCTGCCGGAGACGTCGATGTTGTGTTGTCATTTACCGCCAGACCCATTTTACCCCCTCCCGCTTCAATGCTAGCAAACGCCTCATTGACGGCTCGTTGTGTTCGTCCAATCACGTCAATGTCGTCAGCGTAATCTATCAATTAAACTGACTTCTGGAAGATCGTGCCTCTGATGTTGACTTGTGAGTTTCGCACGATCTTCTCGAGGATGATGTTAAAGAAGTCACATGACAGTGCGTAGCCTTGTGTAAAACCTTTTTTGACATTGAAGGTCTTGGCGAGTTCGGTACCGACCGTGACGGAGCAGCGAGAGTTCTCCATCGTCATCCTACACAATCTGACGAGTTTGGTAGGAATGTCAAAACTAGACATGGTACTGTATAGCCCGTCTCTATGCACACTGTAATATGCGGAGTTAAAATCGACGAATAGGTGGTGGGTGTTGATTTGCATTTCTTGGGTCTTTTCCAGGATCTGCCGTAATGTGAAGATCTGGTCTATTGTGGACTTCCCTGGCCTGAAACCACACTGATGGGGGCCTATCAGGTCATGGACAAATGGTTTCAGACGCTCACACAATACGGAGAGGATCTTAAATGCGATG
The DNA here is from genome assembly GCA_955652365.1 of Eristalinus aeneus. Lineage (NCBI taxonomy): Eukaryota > Metazoa > Arthropoda > Insecta > Diptera > Syrphidae > Eristalinus > Eristalinus aeneus. The sequence continues at coordinate 81,388,948 of OY019130.1, forward strand.
TTCAGGAGACTAATCCCTCTGTAGTTGGCGCAGTCAAAGCGGTCTCCTTTCTTGTGGACCGGGCAAACGACGCTGAGATTTCACTCATCGAGCATGCTTTCCTCCGACCATATCTCACAGATGAGCTGGTGCATGCGCCCAACCAGATGATCTCCAGCTGCTTTAAATAGTTCTGCGGACAGTCCGTCCGCTCCAGCAGCTTTGTTCGACTTTAGCTTGGATATTGCTATCTTCACCTCGTCTAAGTCGGGGGGACGGAATGCTTGTCTATCATCGTCCAAATTGAGTGGAACATTCTGCCTAACAGTGGGATTTGGGTCGTCATCGCCGTTAAGGAGTCTGCAGAAATGATCCTTCCAGATTCTCAGCACAGACTGCGACTCTACTACGAGTTATCCGTTTTGGTCCCGGCAGGCCTTGGTCCGAACCTTGTATCCTCCGGATAGCTGTTTTACCTTTCGGTAAAACTTTCAGACTTCGTTTCTGCCATAGCACCTTTCCATTTCCTCGACCGCGTGCTTCTCATGCTCTTTCTTCTTCCTTCTGAGAAGCCGGTGCTCTTCCCTTCTTCTCTGTTCGTAGAGTTCACCAACAGCCCGCGTTGTTCGATGCAGCGTTGCCTTATAGGCGTCTTGTTTAGCTGTTTGCGCTTGCTTGTGCTCGTCGTCAAACCATGGGTTCCTTCTGGGTGGTGACGTGAAACCCAGTACATCAGTGTCAGCTTCTTTGATGGCTTCTTGACAACGTTTCCATTCTTCTTCTATGGTTTGTTCAGGAAGCGTCGAACTCTGAGCGAGTTTCAGGGAGACTCGGTGGGCAAAGTTGCCTGCAATCGGCTGCGATTGTAGCTTTTCGACGTCAAACCGTTTTGGCCTGTCTCGACTCCGTTGATGTTTGTACCTCAGAAGGTTCGAACATCGAGAATACTGCAGGAGTGTCTGACGTCGATCGCAACGTGATCAATCTGGTTGACGGTTGATTGATCAGGAGATCGCCAGGTTCCTTTGTGAATGTTCAGGTGTGGGAACCGCGTGCTAGCCACCGAGAGGTTCCGCCCCGAGGCGAAGTCCAACAGCCTGAGTCCGTTTCCGAATGTGTTGTCGTGCAGGCTGTGTTTACCGATGACTCCAGCAAAGATATCCTCCTTTCCCAGCTGAGCGTTGAAATCTCTTAGAACGATCTTGGTGTCATAGCTGGGGCATCGATCGTATGTTCTTTCTAGGAGATCATAGAAGTCATCCTTGATGTTGTCATCCTTCTCCTCTGTCGGGGCGTGAACGCATATTAGGCTGATGTTCCCGAATGTAGCCTTGATGTGGATTGTCATGAGGCGTTCCCTGACGGGGTAATAGCTCAAGACGTTTTGCCTAAGTCTGCCTCAAACAACAAATCCGCATCTAAATAAGCGCTGCCTTCTCTCTCTATAGCAATTGCTGTAGTAGATATCGCAGTTCTTCATCGCTTTTATGCCAGGCCCATCCCATCGCACTTCCTGGATGGCGGTTATGTCAGCTTTGTAGCTGTCAAGGGCCACGCAAGTTGTTCGGCTGCACGTGGCCTGTTAAGGGACCTCACATTCCAAGTGCAAAACCGAAAATCATTGACAACCATCATCAATCGATTCGGCAAGAAGACAATGCTGTGTGTTTGGTGGGACCAAAAAGGTGTGCTGTACCACGAAACCATTAATACTGATCGCTACCGACAACAAATGATCAATTTGAACCATGCATTGATCGAGAAACGACCAGAATGGGCCAGAAGACACGGCAAGGTAATTTTGCTCCACGACAATGCACCTGCACACAAACCAAAACCGGTTCAGGATATAATCAAAACACTTGGCTGGGAGCAGCTACACCACCCGCCGCATTCACCAGACTTGGCTCCTTCCGACTTTCGTTTGTTTTCATCGATGGGACACGCGTTGGCTGAGCAGCACTTTGATTCCTACTAGGAGGTCGAAAATTGGTTGTCTGATTGGTTTGCTTTAAAAGACAAACAATTTTATTGGCGTGGTATTCACAAATTGTCAGAAAGGTGGTCAAAATGTGTAGAAAACAATGGCCAATACTTTGAATAAAATGTTCTTACTTTCCCATTAATAATTAGTGTTGTATTTTCAAAAAATGGTATTAAAAAATGGCTGAGATATTTCAAGCTGAATTTGAAGGTAATAAGTGTCCCAGTTCTGGTTTGGTTCACTGTATATTCAAACTCAATTTTTGATCTTAACTTGTTACTACCTGTCGATTAGGGCGAGAATTACAACCAAAAATTGATCTTAAAGTTACAGACATTGACTGTGTTTATAATTTGCAGACGTTGCTTTTTCATATTCAATGCTGAGTTTGCTGACAGCAACAGTTTGACGACCATTGAAAGAGTATGTTCGCAAATTAAATACAAATTTGGCAAGCCTCTATGTATAAACATGTAAACTAAAAATATATATATCTGTAGAAATATGATACCATTCGTTATGGCTGTCCAAGGAATGTGTCGTTACCCAGAAGAAACATTCCTCTGGCATTGTCTGCTTGAAGCGCTTGAATGAAATGCCCGTCTAATTAATTGGTGTGATTTAAAACCAGAACTGGTTTCGTTTATACAGGTCAAGACCATCAGTAGTCACTTTTATCGTGTTTACACACATTTATCAACAGAATCCAACCAGTTTAGTGGACATAACCCGCATATCAAGTTCTCCAGTCTTTTGTATTCCAAAATGCTAGTGTGAATATCAATTTGAATAAATGCTTTGCATATCCTTAATAAAGCTGTCAATTTAAATTAAGTTATTCTCTCTCGATTAACACGATAAGTATTTCAAATGGATTCCAGATGAGACCGTTTGAGTACCGCTTTATATTACCGCTAAATAGGTACAAATATACAGTATATTTCAATATTTCAGTCTATTTGACACTTGAACGTGAAAACCACTTTAAATTTCCATCGTCTTGTGGTGATTGTCTACTCTAGTCCTCCCAGGTCAGTCAGTTGGTTGTCAGAACAGAGGGGCTGAAAGAGGCACCTGCACATTTGGCCGTTTATCTTCTTTTTCTTCAGAAATCTTTAGAAAAGTACTTTCCATGTGCTGTTTCCTCACTGCTTTCAATTAAGGAGTTTGGACATCGATGACTTTTTACACGACTTGAAAAATGGGGAACCTTTAAAGACAACGACTCTTTGCAGCTTGACCGAGCAGTCACGCCATCACTGTAGGAAAAGCTTTTAACCCATGGGTCAGTTTCTATTTTGGTCAAACGTTAAATCGATCTGGTTGTTGAGTATGTTTGATGACTATAGCCAATTTGCCCAGACTTTGCCCGATGAAAGGAAGCCCGTTGAGGGGAGATTTTTTGCGGTGCACATTCACAGGTTAATAATAATAATTGGATGGCGCTACAGTCCACATGGGGACTAGAGCCTAGCCTGCTCATCAACTTACTCGTGTTGTGCGTGCTACTGTTCTCTCACGAGTAGAATGGACCTACACATTTTTGTCGACTCCAAGCCGCGCTTTTTTTTGCTTAGGCAGTTATTACTCTTGTTGCCGCCTTAGCGTTGTGGGTAGAGTGCGCCGCTCACACGCCGAAGGATGTAGATTCGATTCCGAGCTCAAAACCAATTTTTCGAATTTTTCACGGCACCACCTCTTTCGAGCTGCTGACAACACTCAAAGAGTAATAACTGTCTAAGAAAGCTTCTCAAATTTCGCCGTTCGGAGTCGGCGAAAAAACAGTAGGTCCTTTCTACTCGTGAGAGAACAGTAGCGCGCACAACACGAGTAGTTGATGAGCAAACTAGGCCCTGGTCCCCCTGTGGACTGTCGCGCCAACAATTAATTATTAGTTATTACTCTTGGAGTATAGTAAGCAGCTCGAAAGAGGTGGTGCCGTGAAATATTCAAGGTGTTCAGCTCCGAATCGAACCTAGACATACTGCCTATGAACTTCGCACTCTACCCACTACGCCACGGCTGCCTCATACATAACAATAGCAGGTCATGTTCTTTCTATTTCTATTTAATACAGAACTTTATGATTTTTAATAAGTTTTAGAATCGCTTTTCACAAGAAACGTTTGCTGCCCGAATAAGTATCATCTGTAATTATAAGGCTGTCAAATATCTCCCTTCCGCTTTTTTGGTCTTCATTCAATGCTTCATAAAAATGTGTTAGAGTCATCGGATTTAGTTCAAATATGCGCCGTTTTGTTTGATAATCTGTTCTGCAACTTCATTATACCCCTCTCGTAAAAGCCCCCTCCTTATTTGCGAAGAACTCGGATAGCCACTTTTCACAACCCTTTTTTGAGTTCAACTTCACACAACCCAAGGGCGTTCGCCATGGACAGGAATAGGTGGTAATCACTTGGCGCTATGTCCAGGCTATATGGTGGATGCGATAAAACCTTCCATCCGAGCTCCCGTAGCTTCTGACGAGCCGCTTCAAGCGGTGAAGTTGTTAGCAGTAGATGGTCTAATTAAGCGTCTGGTCATATGGGAGCAGCTCGTAGTGGATGATTCTCTTCCAATCCCACCAAACACACAGCAAAACCTTCCTGGTCGTCAAACCCGGCTTGGCCACTGTTTGGGACGATTCACCGGCCTTCAACCATGACCGTTTTCGCTTGATATTGTCGTATGTGATCTATTTTTCGTCGCCAGTCACCATCCGCTTTAAAAATTGGGTCGAGTTCGTTCCTTTTCAGCAGAAGGTTTTTTTGGGTCAAATCATGCGGCACCCAAAGATCAACCTTTTTGTGTATCCAGCCTTCTGCAGATGGCTTAAAATGGTTTGGTGACTGACTCCTATCTCCTGGGCGATGTCACGAGATGCCACATGCAGGTCTAACTCGATGATTTCTACAATTCGATCGGTATTCGTCGTTACAGGCCTTCCGCTGGCTGGCTTATCCATGGTGTCGTTTTCATCGGCTCTAAATCATCCAAACCGTTCCTTCGCGGTTCGAAGTGATAGAGCACCATCCCCCAAAACACCATTAATCCCACGGAACGTTTCTCTAGCAGACTTTCCTTTAACGAAGGAAAACTTTAAAATAGCGAGAATTTCGGCGTTAGTGAACTCCATGTTTGCACGTCTGTAACTGTTGAACGTAATATCCAAACTAATCATGCATAGCGTTTTGTAGGTTATTTGAAGACCTTTCAAATATGGTATTTCCAGATACGAGCTCTGTAGCGCTTTTTACATAGCCGGAAAATTCAAAAAGCAAAAAGGCAGAATATTATTATTATTATTATTATTATAAACATTCTTTATTGGTCTTCATTTTCACAATTAGTAATAGAAAAAGAAATGTTAGTCAACATGGCAAAACGCCGTCTGTCGGAGATTGACATTATCTAAGATACTTGTAATACAATGAGCCAAATTAATATACTTTAAGTTATACAAATGATATACCTTACTGTTAGATGAAACTATTACGGTAATTCAAGGCATGAGTACAAAAACGATAGAGCAGGTTCCACCCCTCCGCGCCGTTTAGTATATTCTTCGTTTCTTCAAGTGTAAGAGATACTTTTGAGAAATAAAATAAACGTAGTTCTAGTAATATAGGACATACCGCGATAAAATGGTATATATTTTCAACTTCATTGCGATTGCAAAGTGTGCAGGTAGCATTAACATCTTGCCGGTGCGGTATGTAGTTTAGACTCAGCAGTTCAGTTCTAGCCCTAAAAATAGTGCTAATTTGTCTATTTGAGAGTTCTGTCTTAAAGTAGTTACTGGGTCCTAGTGTATGGTTAAGAAGCTTGTACATAGATCTGGACGAGTAAGTACGAGCTCGATCTAAGCAATCTAGATACATCTTTTATCGTATTTTCTTATACATTCGTACAGTTTATCCTCCCATTCATCTGAGTTTGCCTCAGTAAGTCTAAGTACAATGCCATGTGTGGTTGCAAGTTCATGCCATTCTTTAAAAGAAGATAAATTATATCGAAGCGCCATCTTCATAAGCCTCTTTGAGAGGTTACTGTTCGGCCTAAAATATAAATAAATATATATAATATATATAAATAAATATAAATAAATAGTCCGCATTTGCCTTCAAATTTTGATGGTAAATCTGCGGCAGACCAGATTCCACGTAGATAGCGTATGAGGGAGTTATTGGGGGAAGTTTAAAAATTCGCTTGAAGAAAAATCGCTGGACAATTTCACACTCTTCAAAGAACTTAAAGCCAAATATTTGGTTTGCATAACAGAGACATGCATTCACCGTAGCATTGAACACCTTGAACTTTGACGCGATACCGATGTGTTGGTTACCAAAGATAGTTTTCCACATCAGATTAATTGCTGTCTTTGCCGCTACCGTTTTCTTATGGACATGTGCGCTCATATCAAGATTCGTTTTTAAAACAAAACCCAGGTAGTTGAACTCTTTGACAACTTCGATCGGCTCACCCTCCAAAGTCAAAAAGGCAGAATAATTGACAACTATATTACATGTTATATCACTCCATGATAAAAATGTTTTCGACGATTGCTTAAAATTACTTAAAAGAAAGTTTCAGTGAAACGTCATTATATACCAGTCTTGATGGTGCCTTAACCGAAGTCCGCTCAGAAATTAACAAAACTCCTTTTCTTATGTCTGTGTGATGAACTTAAGTCAATTCGGCAACTTATCCAATATCCTTTTTCCTATGAAAAACACATTTCCCACCCAAAGCAGAAATCTTCACGGGCTTTGCCCGAAGTTGAAACTACCAGCCGTTTGTGTGTTTTCCCGATGCACTGAAAACCGATTAAATATCAGTAAGCACCCAACAACTCAATCCGTAACAGGACACGGGGGGAAAGTTGATGAGATGCAAATCGATAAAATTCATTAGACTGATTGATTCGCAAAGGGTTTACGAACGCCCTTATGCATAAACAACATCCCCGGGCATATTTCTAGCTCGTCGCCGCAACGCAATGTAAAACATGCAAATATCGCTTGATCCGCAAATAATGCTCACGAGAATTAAGCTTTTAAGTGCTCTCAGCGAATTGCACTTAATCCCATTTCCCAACTCGTAAAATAAACAATCACTTATGCACTTCCATCTAGGTACCACAATTAAATTCCATTTCGGAAGCGCCCCAGCACCGCGCCTATTTCGCATCGAATCGCGCCGAATTGTGTGCAATATTTTATTGACTTTTCCAAGATTAGATGGAAAAGCCGATTTTCCGTCGATTTAACTACATCCCCGATGTGCGTGGCAGCAATTTAATTTCAATTACACCTCGGCCTCGTCAGATGTCCACCAACAATGGCTTTGGTTCGTCCCACTTTGTCTGATTGGAGCATCGAACTGTATCCGTTTCGCTGGTCCGCATCACAGCAAAGGTCAAAGCAATTGCTTCACTATTGTATTTACTGCGCGTCGTACCTGTTGGGCAAAGGCAGACGCACGGTTCGCATATCGGTCTTTACGTTTTATGTTCCAATTACGCATTCCGACTGAAGCTCACATAATTACGTACGCCAGCTAATTTTCTACAACACTGCGTATCGGCCAAAGTCCCCAGACCTGATGGTTTGGCCCGCTCTTTGCAGGTTTGTCGCTGTCCTTGTAGCCGGTCGTAAAAAGTGAAACTGCTACACTCCAGCAGTCGGGGTGCAATTGCTGATTCGGTCCGCCTGGGACAGGAAGTGAAATCCCCGGTAATATCGGTGCAAGTAACGAGTGGATTAAGGTCTTCCCAGTGGGGGACGGACGTCCTCTCACTGTTGGGGTGCACCGAGGACACATCACGTGTGTGTCCTTTTAGGAATTTAAACACTATCACTTTCAAATGTAAACAAAGTACACGGAGCTTACAAGCAGCTCAGCTCTTTAAAAAGGCACGTCGTTGCAGCAGCTTGGTTCTCCCCTTGCCGCCTCACCGATTCACACTGCTCCATTGAGCAGTGAACACACAAAGAACGGTGTGCGGACGAGGACCGAAGCCGAGGACAGTGGCAGGCATCATCCGGCTCATTTCTAGCACATACACCCGGGCTGCAATGACAAAAGAAATCTCTTAAAAGCATCGCTTCAATGGAACGCCTTGTATTCCTGCTGCCATCCTTTCTCGAAAATAAAATGCAGAAATGACGGCACGTACACGCTAGTCCGCGCTCCCGTACCGATAAAGTGAATACAAGGAAAATTGGAACGTGTCCCTGTGGCCATTAATTGTGCGCTGCACATCCCTTTGTTTTGGTTGCTGTTGTTGTCTCTTGTCTGTTGGCTTTGTGTTTGTACTGTATCCAGATACCCGTTGTGCCTCTCCCGCCCCCACTAATTTTCACACACCTCTCAATTGTGTTTTGAAACCATTTGCAGTGCTGCATTTTTTCATGGTCAAGTGGAACAGCCAGTTCGTGGTCTTATGAGCTTAGTGAATCACAAGGATGTTTCCGTAATTGTTGCGATAAACGAGCGCGGCATCTACATAATTGATCCTGTGGAATACGTAAGTAATCATTGCAGCCTCTCACGAACCTGTTGTTGTAACGTGTCAATCTTTTTTACAGACGCTGCTTCTGGGACTCAGATACGAAGACTTATCCTGGGATTTTGCGAAACCGAGCGCTAGCGATGATCCCGAATGTCAGACGTGCATATTTCTGCAGGTGAGTGTGTGGTGTGATTATTTATTTTTCGCTTCATGTTCGTGAACGCGTTATCCCTTCTTTGCGAAATTCTTTTGTCTTGACTCGTGAAAGGATTTTCAAAAACACAGCACTGCTGGCAGGGATATGCTAATTGATAAAGCACAAGAACCGTGGTTATAGCGCCACCCACGCCTCACATTTTACCGTTTTTGGTGTGTTCTTGGCGTTGTTCGCGTGCACCGCCTGCAAATACTGCAAATAGGTCATGCTGGATTTTCTTTTGCTGAAGCTGCTTTGTGGGATTTATATTTATTTTCTTGCCACGAGTGATGCATGCAGCTGAGCAGACTCCTTGCATTAAACTCAAACCATATTACTTAGCTATTGAATTCAGATACGTATTGAAAGGTTTTGTGTCACATGGGATGGCCCTGGTGGCGAGTCGCAGGAAATAACCATGTTCGGTTATTTAAACCGCAGGTGGGGGAAATTGGAAAGTTCTCCGTCAGCTTGGGATTGCTTGCCGGTAGTGAGTTGTGAAATTTCTTTTCAGGTCCTTCAACCGGGTTATCGATTTGAAGATATACGTGTTTGTACCTACATTTCGGCGTATGAGTCCAATTCATATTGGAAGACTGATTGCACGAGTGTACACGTGTGTGGAAGGATTTTGGAAATTATGATGGGGTCTCTGAGGCGAAAAATGAATTGCTTTGTGTGCAGTTTTCATCCGGCTTCAGGCAGACTGTTGATGGTGTCGCATATATCTATGCTCTGGTAATGGAAGAGAGAGGATAGTTACGCCAACTGGACTGATTTTCATTCGAAAAATTAATATAAATTGGAAATGCAAAGTTGGATGACCACAAAAATATAAGCCCTGTGAATTCAATTAAGTTATGTCCTGAGTGTTTGACGTTTTTTTCCAAACAAATTAAAATATTCCCCAAAGCACGATGCACGGTCTACTCTTCAATTAATTTCTCAGTCTCAGTCTCAGTCTCAGTCTCAGTCTCAGTCTCAGTCTCAGTCTCAGTCTCAGTCTCAGTCTCAGTCTCAGTCTCAGTCTCAGTCTCAGTCTCAGTCTCAGTCTCAGTCTCAGTCTCAGTCTCAGTCTCAGTCTCAGTCTCAGTCTCAGTCTCAGTCTCAGTCTCAGTCTCAGTCTCAGTCTCAGTCTCAGTCTCAGTCTCAGTCTCAGTCTCAGTCTCAGTCTCAGTCTCAGTCTCAGTCTCAGTCTCAGTCTCAGTCTCAGTCTCAGTCTCAGTCTGTCTCAGTCTCAGTCTCAGTCTCAGTCTCAGTCTCAGTCTCAGTTTCAGTCTCAGTCTCAGTCTCAGTCTCAGTCTCAGTCTCAGTCTCAGTCTCAGTCTCAGTCTCAGTCTCAGTCTCAGTCTCAGTCTCAGTCTCAGTCTCAGTCTCAGTCTCAGTCTCAGTCTCAGTCTCAGTCTCAGTCTCAGTCTCAGTCTCAGTCTCAGTCTCAGTCTCAGTCTCAGTCTCAGTCTCAGTCTCAGTCTCAGTCTCAGTCTCAGTCTCAGTCTCAGTCTCAGTCTCAGTCTCAGTCTCAGTCTCAGTCTCAGTCTCAGTCTCAGTCTCAGTCTCAGTCTCAGTCTCAGTCTCAGTCTCAGTCTCAGTCTCAGTCTCAGTCTCAGTCTCAGTCTCAGTCTCAGTCTCAGTCTCAGTCTCAGTCTCAGTCTCAGTCTCATTCTCAGTCTCAGTCTCAGTCTCAGTCTCAGTCTCAGTCTCAGTCTCAGTCTCAGTCTCAGTCTCAGTCTCAGTCTCAGTCTCAGTCTCAGTCTTAGTCTCAGTCTCAGTCTCAGTCTTAGTCTCAGTCTTAGTCTCAGTCTTAGTCTCAGTCTCAGTCTCAGTCTCAGTCTCAGTCTCAGTCTCAGTCTCAGTCTCAGTCTCAGTCTCAGTCTCAGTCTCAGTCTCAGTCTCAGTCTCAGTCTCAGTCTCAGTCTCAGTCTCAGTCTCAGTCTCAGTCTCAGTCTCAGTCTCAGTCTCAGTCTCAGTCTCAGTCTCAGTCTCAGTCTCAGTCTCAGTCTCAGTCTCAGTCTCAGTCTCAGTCTCAGTCTCAGTCTCAGTCTCAGTCTCAGTCTCAGTCTCAGTCTCAGTCTCAGTCTCAGTCTCAGTCTCAGTCTCAGTCTCAGTCTCAGTCTTAGTCAATACAATATTCTTCTTCTTTTGCTTTGCGTAGCGTAACACTCCGACATGGACCTGGGCCTCAACCCACTTAATGTGACACTCTGTCCGAGACGCAAACGTTCCTTACATTATTGTGTTTTATTTGGTTCCGTCTTAGGTGGAGGAGATCTGTGATTTTGATGGTCAGTCATTCAAATTTCTGTCTGAGTTTTTAAAACACAGCTCAACTCTGGACAAAATGGCGAACATTCGCTTCATAGTTTACTTTGTTGACTTGGCCTTTGTGACTGCAGCCAATGTATTTTTATAACATAAGGGCTCTGTTTTCTAAAAGAGCCTTGTTACCCTTTTGTCCTTCTACATTCAGTAAATTTGATTCCTTGAAAACCGCCCAGAGACGTCCGCTTTGCCATGGCTTGATGGCCGCTGATGTGTACCAATGAATTCAATCTTCCCTTATCAAGCACTAATCTAAAGTGGCCTCAATGTGAGATGTGAGATGTCACACACAAGTGGAGAAGTGCTTCAACCAACCAACTTGGAGTGTGCAATTGGGAGCTGCTGGTGAGGTACCGTGCTGCCTACAAATGCATGATCCATCCCGAACTTAAGCGTCGCAGAAAGAAGAAAAAAATTGCCTCAGCCATCTTGTTCACTGCGACTAGTCGATTGAATTCTTTCAATGTTCATTGTTGCCTCCTTGGTAGTTGTTACCGAAGCACAGCTCGTCAAACTCGGGTGACGTTTTAAACTCCCTTAATAATTTTGAATGGAAACTAGGCCCTCTTTGTACCCAAAGCCATCGTTGCCCACCTGTGGTCCTACAAAGAACTTCAACAAATTGCTGTACATTTGATTTCTGTTTGAAAAGTCGCGAATATCAGTTTGAATAAGAACAACATGCTTTTATAGTTGAAATCTGGTCACGGAAGTCAAATTTTTTCGGTGTCTTAATTTCAGAAGTCAGTCAGTCAATCAGGGTTATAGCGCTATAGCTGCCTTTCATTCTTTACGGTCTCTGGTACGCTGCTCCCAGTTGTCAACACCAAGCTCTGTAGCGTCCGCTAGCACTTAGTTTCTATACCAGAGGTTTGGCCTTACTTTCCTCCTCGAACCCGGAGGCTTGGAGTCGAAAACTCTCTTAGCCTTAGCCTTGTTGTCTATTCGCTCGATGTGGCCAAGCCACAGATCTGGGATTTGGTTTTACGTGATCAACTACCTTGACGGTTTATATCACGGGGTCTATTTCCCCAAGAGTCATAGATAACGCAAGACGAAGCGAAGCCATAGTTACCCAAGTACCAAATGAGATGATGCTTGAGGGACAATCACCCCACCTTGGTTTGATGCGAGGCCTTCCTTAAACCTCTTTCGCTCTCTGGGTCACAGCGCTCGGTTGAGAATGCAACTCCACACAGAGCCGAGATAGTCCTTTAACCGCCTTGCCTCGCCCTGGGTGAACAACAACTAGACAAGCCAGCAGCATTACACTAACATCGACTCTACCCGCAATGTTGGCCACCTCGATACTCCCACAAGGGGTCCTACCGCTCAGTCAGACTGGAACCGAAGCTCCAGGGTCTCCTGACCACCCGCGATGTTAGGTGATAAACCACAGCCACCACGATACTCCCACAAGGGTGCCTACCGCACGGTCAGGCTGGAACTGAAGTTCCAGGGGCCCTTGACCTCCCGTGGCACCAGAATATAGCCTCTGGTCAAGCTGTTACTATCAGTCAGGCACCCTCAAAACCTGGGTCTGTTAGTCGCCATCCCGGCACAGATGGTCTTTTCTCCATCAGTTTTTCCGTTGTCACTATAAATAGTGATTCATATGTGATTTTGGACTGCATGTGATTCATAAAATCCAGTCACATCATCTGGCGCCGAGCCACTGTAGTCGACGGAAATTTGCTTTTGAACTGCGTCCACATCTTGGAACAGCGCATAGAGTTCGCGGTTCTGTCTTCATCTCCATTCGCCTTTCTCGCAGATATGACCATATATCCGCCGCAGAATTATTCTTTCAAAGGAACCAAGACTCTGCTCCGCCGTTTTGCTTATAGTCCAGCACTCGGCTGCGTATAGGAGTCCGGGTAGGATTAGCGTCCTGTAGAGCATTATCTCAGTCCTTCGAATCAGGAGTTTCAACCCTAGCTGTTTGGACAAACCGAAATAACACCGGTTGCAAAGGGCAATTCTGAACCGAACTTCCACTAAGGTGTCGTTTGTGGAGTTCACGTTTGCTGAAGGTGGAAAGACTCCTTAACTACCTCAAAGTTGTAGCTGTCAATTGTCTTATTCCGACCGAGGTGTTGTTCGACGGATCGGTTCTTTGTCCACAGCATATATTTCGTTTTATTCAAATTCACTCGAAGACCAGCTCGTTTCGCCTTGTCTTCAATAACCGCAAATGCTTCTATCGGCGTCGTCAACATGTCCCAGCAATTGCACTGGTTTGTAGAAGATAGTGCCTTCGGTGTGTACACCTGCCCTCTACAGTATCCTCTCTAGCACAATTTTGAAGAAGCCACGCAACAACGCATCTCCTTGTCGAAATTCGGTGTAGGTTTGGAATGGTTCAGAGGTTCTCGAACCAAACTGCACAGTGCATCGCGTTTGTGTAAGCGGCGGGAACAGTTTCCCTGAATTCCGAACTCGGCCATCACGTCAATAGGTTCTTTGCGATGAATGCTGTCATATGCGGCTTCATAATCGATCAAACGGTTGTGAGTATCGAATTAAGACTCGCTGGTTTTTTTTTCAGGATTTGCCTCTGCGCGAAAATTTGGTCTACAGCAGATTTGCTGGGCCGGAAGCCGCACTAGAACGTGCCGATGACGAACGGCCTTAGATGTTCACACAGTATGCTGCACAAAGTCTTGTAGGTGACATGTAGCAGAGAGATATCTCGATAGTTCTTGGATGAGGTAAAGTCACCTTTTTTGTAGATTGGACCTTTTGTGCGAATCAACATGTTGTTGGTACCTTGCGCGTGAGTCTGCAAATATGCGGAAAACTGGGAAGTGTGCAGTACCTTGTCTTCACATGCCGGCCGTCTCGCCTTTTGGGATTGACTTCATTTGCTGTAGGGACAACTACGGAGTTTACTAGTTTAAAGGTTATCCCACTATCTGACACTATCCCACTCAATAGGTCCGGGGACACATAGGGGACACCAGTAACAAAAAAAAAATTCATAGTTGACCCTTGTACTCATAAACTTTGTACTGACCTGTATATCCTTAATCAGACCCTACTTGGAATGTAGAGGAACTGCCAAAATTACCATCGAAACCTTTGGTCCCTCACATCCCCGAATTCGGTTGCATTTGGGGCGGAAACTGTGTTGCATTTCAGTTCTCGCCCTCAGTCCTTTACTTGCAGAGTTGCATTTGTTTCTTTCTACAACCAGAATGTTTCAGGGAAAGTTCCTCAAATGAATACACACGACTGTGTGAAACGGTGAGCCGTATACATGCATGAGGGAATTTGTTTGAAGCCGTTCACTGTTCAGTGCACAATTCCAAGTGACCCATAAAATGTGCATGTGCTGCCCAATCATGCCTTCAGTCGTTTCTTCTTCCTTGTGTTTGAGAAAAGAGCAGTCCGACAGAGCAGTCCGTTTCTGAAGCACGAAGGACAAATTATGAATTTTCACTGCAAAATCCGAATAAACATCGTCCAATTTGTTTGTTCAACCGGTTTGAGAACAGCAAACAGGATACTCCAAGCGGACACTCGTTAAATTTTCGAACACGATCGATGTGATTCTAAAACTAACAGCATTCTTCTTTTTCTGTTTTTCTTTCTTTCAGTTTGACGCGGTGGAGAATGGAATACAGATATCAAAGCTGATGCAAATATTCTCAAGACAAGCGGCTATGATGGATGCCTTAATTGCTCATTTTGCGGAACAAATGAGACGACGACGAGAAGGTGGCGAGGGAAATGCTGCCGAGCATATCCACGACGGTAAGTCCGACCAATCAAACGCGCAACAGACCTGCCCATCTGATCAAGCCATCATCCTTGACAAGTTTGTTCCGTGTTTCGAACGAAGTCCCCTTGGATTATGCACTAGTACAAACATACCGTACGAGTAGGTACAATATTTTGTCGTGTGCAAAATTCTTACACTACCCAAAGGGATTGTCTCTCCTGTTGGCTTGGCAGTGTACAAAAAGCAATTTTGTGTCAAAACGGTTTTTGCTGTACTCCACCTCATTCCTGCCGCGTCAATGGCAGGACCCTTTCGGTTCATGTTGTTAGTGGGTACGACGTTTTGGCATATTTAATGGGATGTACCTTCATTATCTCTCCTACAGCCGCAAAACCCCGAGGATGGCACTGTCGGAACAGAAACACAAGGACGCGCCGTCCTTCCCACCGACGAAACTTCTGTTTAACGATTTGTATTTGTAGCTCTAAGCCGTCTAAGCGATGCTTATGCACGAAAACCCAAAATCTTTGGGTAGACAGTGGCAATTGTTCTATTCCTAATCGTGTGGCCCCCCGGCGCCGGCAACAGCACCGACGACGACGACACTTGGATAATTCAGCCTCCTTGGAGCCATGTGGCAGGATATTTGGGACTGAGGCAGACATTCGATGCGATAGTTGCCCACAATCGCTGGGTACGCCACTGGAAGGAGTGTAATTAATGCACCACGCTTACTCCTTGCGGATCCCTTCCTTGTGGCAGCCGCCGTCACCGCCATAGCCACCGTCACCGCTTCCGTTCGCCTGTAATCTTTCCAATGCCATTTATTTATAACTTCCGACACATATCCGGAGGAATTAACAAATTCAGTGGAAGTAATTATTATTCTAACAGAAGATCTTAATGCTAATAGGATAAGGATGTTTCGCTTGAGGATGGACGACGCCTCAGCAGCATCACTCATCATTTCCCATTCGTGGCACTTTTCACCGAGGTGGTGCTTCAAGTGGATTTTGTTTCGTTTTTTTTTTCTTTTGCCCTCTGCAGGGCAGGTTGGCCGTGACTTTAATTAATCTGTCTGCATGGCTCATCTGCGATGTGGATTTTATTTACGGAGCGCACTAAGTCACCTTCATTTTGCAGGTGAGGTTGACAGGGGTTCTGTTTTGCCGTTCCCGTTCAGAGTGGAGGGAGATATGTCGGAAAATGTTTTCTTTGTGAACATACCTAATTCGAATTTATCGACTGATTTCGATGGGAGTACTAGATGCTGGGAAATTTTGCAAATTCGGGTAATTTGGTGCTGCCAAAGGAAATACCTTCGATTGCGTCGGTTGATGGATGAAAATGTCAATGTCTCCGTTTCCAAAGGCTGCATGTTATCTTATTGCGTGCCGTTAGATGTCTACATTCTGCTTGTCGCTTAAGATTGAACGTAATAGCGTTCCATGCTAGATTTTTCATACGACTGCGAGACTGGAATGAACTTCAACAGGCAGGGCGAAGTTCCGCTGAGTACAACAGGTCGGGGATAATTAAAAGATCACTCAATAAGTCCCATTACATATAGAGGGCGCCACTAACAAAAATTTGAAATTAAATATTTCTTTATTTATTTATTGAATAGCTACAAATTGATTAAAATCATAACGTAGCTTAGTAGCCAAAGCATCAAAGGGCCTTAGGCTATGTTAATTAAATATTTTTTTTTTGTTAGTGGCGCCCCCTATATGTCCGGAGACTAATTGACTGATGTGTTAGTTTCCCCTTGGTGATGGAGTGTGTGCGTTAGCTTGCCAAAAAAATAATTTTGTTCTTCGTAGAGGGATTGAGCAAATATTGATTTTGGGAGCCTCCTTCAGAGGGTCACTGTGATTATTGGGGATGAATTTGTGACAGTTATATGAAATTTATGGAGGATGGATGTGGTTTCACCTGTTCCTGGATGTTGTTTTTTTTATTGTTAATTCTCACGACGTGGGGAAACTTCATTAAACGTTAACAATGCTCGAATTCTCTTCTCTGATTGCTGGAAATCCTTTGACATTTTGCGGTATGTCAACAAGGGAAATAATTTATGTGATTGTTGCCCGATTCTGTTGTCATAGTTTTCATTATCTCAGACCTGCTTCACAGCATTTCATTTCCGGCTGTGCACTCCAATTCTATTTACATGCCTTACATTCTTCACATACGCACATAAGGTACATACATACACACTGACATCAAAACGGTTAACACGGTAATTAATTATGGGATTTGCTCGGTTCAATAAAGTGTGAAGGGTGATAAAGGTTAAATTTATTGGTTCCTGAAATCAATTCTAATTACATTCGCAAACAAACACCATCTGTGACTATTGCTTGAAAAGATTGATTTTTCAAAAGTAATAATAACTGTTGGCGCTACAGTCCAAAGGGGGACCAGGGCCTAGCTTGCTCATCAACTACTCGTGTTGTGCACGCTACTGTTCTCTCACGAGTAGAAGGGACCTGCAGTTTTTTGCCGACTCCGAGCGGCGAGATTTGAGAAGCTTTCTTAGACAGTTATTACTCATTGAGTGTTGTCAGCAGATCGAAAGAGATGGTGCCGTGAAACATTCGAGGTGTTCAGCTGGGAATCGAACCCAAACCTTCTGCGTATGAGTGACACACTCAACCCACTACGCCACGGTTGCCACGAAGAAAACTTAAAGCATGTATTTAATATGAAGGAGTAGCCACTGTATGATAAAGCGCTTCCTTACAAATCGCTGCAAACCAAGGAAGCACCTGAGAAAACTGAGGCTATCTGATGTCTCTGCAGATTCAAAGGAGAAGCCCAAAAATTCGCAGCGCACTTTCTGGGAACCTGTGAGGCCTGACAGAAATGCCCTTAAATTCCCAAGTTGTGTTTTATTCTAAGATTCCTAAAATAATACGTTCTGGCCGATCTAGAGAGAATTCTTAAAAAACGATTTCTTCTACCCTGGAAAGAACTATACATGAGTATTGAAAAACGGACACATTTCGTCTAATGATCGCGGTTCGAAGGTTTGAGCTTCATAACAACAATTTAGTCATCTCAGGCAATTGGGGCGTTATTGTCCAAAAAAATAGTTTTGCTTTAATTAGATGAGACAAAAAGTTCAACCAGATTGATCACGTTGCGATCGACGTCAGACACTCCTCCAGTATTCTCGATGTCCGAACCTTCCGAGGTGCAAACATTGACTCGGATCATCACCTTGTTGTAGCCAAGGTAAGAACCCGGATATCGAGAGAGCAACGGAGTCGAGAAAGGCCAAAACGGTTTGACGTCGAAAAGCTACAATCGCAGCTGATTGCTGGGAACTTTGCCGACCGAGTCTCCCGGAAACTCGCCCAGAGTTCGACGCTTCCTGCACTAAGCATAGAAGAAGAATGGAAACGTTGTCAAGAAGCCATCAAAGAAGCTGCCACTGATGTGCTGGGTTTCACGTCACCACCCAGAAGGAACCCATGGTTTGACGACGAGTGCAGGCAAGCGCACGCAGCTAAACAAGACGCCTATAAGGCGACGCTGCATCGAACAACGCGAGCTGTTCGTGAACTCTACGAACAGAGAAGAAGGGAAGAGCACCGGCTTCTCAGAAGGAAAAAGAAGGAGCATGAGAAGCGCGCGGTCGAGGAAATGGAAAGGTGCTTTGGCAGGAATGAAGTCCGAAAGTTTTACCGAAAGGTAAAACAGCTATCCGGAGGATACAAGGTTCGGACCAAGGCCTGCCGGGACCAAAATGGACAACTAGTAGTAGAGTCGCAGTCTGTGCTGAGAATCTGGAAGGATCATTTCTGCAGACTCCTAAACGGCGATGACGACCCAAATCCCGCTGTTAGGCAGAATGTTCCACTCAATTTGGACGATGATAGACAAGCATTCCGTCCCCCCGACTTAGACGAGGTGAAGATAGCAATATCCAAGCTAAAGTCGAACAAAGCTGCTGGAGCGGACGGACTGTCCGCAGAACTATTTAAAGCAGCTGGAGATGACCTGGTTGGGCGCATGCACCAGCTCATCTGTAAGATATGGTCGGAGGAAAGCATGCCCGATGAGTGGAATCTCAGCGTCGTTTGCCCGGTCCACAAAAAAGGAGACCCCTTTGACTGCGCCAACTACAGAGGGATTAGTCTCCTGAACATCGCATACAAGATCCTCTCTGCCGTATTGTGTGAGCGTCTGAAACCATTTGTCCATGACCTGATAGGTCCCTATCAGTGTGGTTTCAGACCAGGGAAGTCCACAATAGACCAGATCTTCACATTACGGCAGATCCTGGAAAAGACCCAAGAAATGCAAATTGACACCCACCACCTATTCGTCGATTTCAAGGCTGCATATGACAGTGTGCATAGAGACGAGCTATACAGTGCCATGTCTAGTTTTGGCATTCCTACCAAACTCGTCAGATTGTGTAGGATGACGATGGAGAACTCTCGCTGCTCCGTCAAGGTCGGTACCGAACTCACCGAGACCTTCAATGTCAAAAAAGGTTTTAGACAAGGCGACGCACTGTCATGTGACTTCTTTAACATCATCCTCGAGAAGATCGTGCGTAACTCACAAGTCAACACCAGAGGCACGATCTTCCAGAAGTCAGTTCAATTGTTAGCTTACGCTGATGACATTGACGTGATTGGACGAACACAGCGAGCCGTCAATGAGGCGTTTGCTGGCATTGAAGCAGAAGCGGCCAAAATGGGTCTTGCGGTAAATGAGGGCAAAACGAAGTACATGCTGTCATCAAGGAAGGACACACAACATCGACGTCTCGGACGGAGCGTCACACTAGGCAGCAGAAACTTCGAGGTAGTTAAGGACTTCGTCTACCTCGGCTCCGCGGTAAACAGGGACAACAACATCAGTACCGAAATCAAACGCAGAATCACTCTTGCCAACCGCTGTTTCTTTGGGCTCAAGAGGCAATTGAGTAATAAAGCCCTCTCTCGAAGGACTAAGCTGGCTTTATATAACAGCTTGATCATCCCCGTCCTACTATATGGCGCAGAATCTTGGACGTTAGCAAAGGCGGATGAGGAAGCCCTTAGTCTTTTTGAGAGAAAAGTTTTGCGTGCGATTTTTGGTCCTGTTTGCGTTGATGGCATCTGGAGGAGAAGATTTAATGACGAACTCTATAGGCTGTACAGCGACATGCGCCTGGTTAAGCGTCTACGGATACAACGCTTAAGATGGCTAGGCCATGTAGAGCGTATGGACACCACTGCTCCGGCCCGAAAAGTCTTTGAATCCGAGCCATTGGGACAACGCAACAGAGGACGGCCTAGACTGAAGTGGCGCACACAAGTGGAGAAGGACCTCAACCAACTTGGAGTGCGTAACTGGAGACAGCTGGCGAAAGATCGTGCTGGCTGGAGAGGCATGTTGGTTGAGGCCCAGGTCCACCCCGGACTGTAGCGCCACAAGAAGAAGAAAAAGTTCTACAATGCTCCAAGGGTAGCAGAAGCTTTTGGTCTTTCGTTAAAAACATTAGGAAGTCAGCCTCGTTTTCGATCCCAACGCTCATTTAAAATGACATTCAAGCTGTCAGCTCTTTGGACAAAACTAATCTGCATGGTGCACACTTTGCAGCTAGCTCAACGCTGGCAGATAGCACTTTGTCGCCGCCTGTAATTGAGAGCGTAAATTTCTGCATGGGGCAAATCCACTTTCGTACTCGTACAGTAGCAAGGGTACTTAAAGATCTAAACATACTCAAATCCACTGGCCCGGATGGTATACATCCTGTTCTTCTGGAGAGGTGTTCTTCTACTCTGGCTAAACCACTGCGTAAGCTTTTCCATCTGTCCTACTCTTCAGGGCTCTTTCCGAGTAAGTGGAAAACTGCATTTGTCCAGCCCGTCCATTAAAGAGGTGAATCTTCGTCATCCATCTCCTACCGACCCATAGCACTAACGTCCCTTCTCTCCAAGGTCATAAAAACGCTGATAAATCAGCTTATGAAATATCTTGAGTCCCGGAAGCTTCTTAATGACTGACAGTAAGGCTGCCGAAGCAACCATTCCACTAATGATCTGATGGCATATCTCACTGAAAAGTGGAACCAATCTTTGCACAATGTTGGAGAAAGCAAGATTGTTGCGCTTGATATTTCAAAGGCATTTGACAGGGTCTGGCATCATGCTCTCTTGTCGAAAAAGCGTGCTTTTGGAATCGATGGGTCTCTTCTTCAATGGATTAGAAATTACCCTTCGAATCGTTCAATACAAGTCGTTTTGGATGGATTCAAGTGTGATATTCACCATATTAATGCTGGTGTTCCCCAGGGCTCTGCTTTGTCTCCGATACTCTTCCTCATTTTTATAAATGATCTCTTGTCTGCTACTTCTAATCCTATTCATTCCTTCGCTGATGACAGTACCCTCAGCTTTTCATATTCGTTCCTTGGCTCACGTCACTCCACTTCGGCCATAGATTCGGAACGGCAGCGTATGTTAAACTCCGACCTTGACAGCATAATCGATTGGGGAAATACGAATAGAGTGGAACTTAATGCTTTCCAAACCCAGTGCTGTCTACTGTCGTTAAAGCGGTCACAAAATAATCAGCCGTTACCCATGAACGGCACTTGCGTTGTTGAGACCGAAAGACTATCCTCGGTATGTGTATCAACCCAACAATTAGTTGGAACGATCACATATTTGAGGTCGCCAAAAATGCTGCGAAATGTCTAGGCTTCCTTACGCAATGCAAGAAGTACTTCATCCCCGCTGATCTGGCTACAATATACAAGGCCTACATACGCCTGAAACTTGAGTATAACGCTCCTATTTGGTCAGGTGCTTCTAAGACCTCCCTGCATTTGCTAGATAGAATTCAAAAGCGAGCGATAAAACTTATAGGTGACAGTAATATTGCGAAATCGATTGACTCGTTAGAACACCGACGTAATGTTGCGTCGTTGTATCTCTTTTATCGATATTTTAACTAGAAATGCTCACATGAATTAGCCAGTTGCATTCCTTCCCTTCAAGAATTCACCCGCAGTACACGCCTCGCTAGGAATGCCCACCAATTCACCCTCAAGCCCTCTTTTGGACGTACAGTCAAATTGATAGACTCGTTCTTAAGCCGCACCACACGAATCTGGAATGCTCTTCCCGGCTCGATTTTTCCTCCTCATTATAATCCACAGGCATTTAAAACCAATGTGCATCGGTACCTCCTCTCCCTCTCTTCCTCTATACCTTCGGCCCGTGCTGTGACTTGATCCGGTCACTTAAGGGTACTCGCAACCCCTTTTGCACGCGTCAATTATAAAAAACAAACGGTGAGTTATTCAAAGGTTGCAGGTCAACATCAATTTATTGACTTGTACTTAATCAATATCTAAATATCTAAAGCAAAATCATCACTTTATAACATTGCAACAACGTTCAAAACAGACATTTTTCCAATTTCATTTTCAGAACCAAACCCAATTCAGAATAACGGTAACGGCGTACTGTGCAATAAGCTATCCCGCCTGACGCTAGCAACATTTGACGACGAAGGACGATGTATAGGACAAATGGGATCACTATCGATAAGTTATTAACAGTTCATATAGTTAATTTGGTTTTGTATAGTTTTAATTTATTTTTCGCCATTAAAACTGAATATATCACAAATCCTTTTTTTGAAAAATATTTTCAATATCCTTCCATACACTTTCTGTGGGTATATGTTTGCTACAACGTTATTCTATTATTTAGCAATTATTATTTTGATCTTTATTTGTTTCACCAACTGAGAGGGTATTCAAATTATATGTGATGAGACAAAAGGACAGTGGACAGTGTCTTTGAATTTGGCAGCAATAAAAAGATATCTTATCGGTTTGACTAATCGAGCTTTTAACTTCGAATGAGAAACTAGGATTGGCATTGGATATTAATTTGTTGTCTTTCAGTCATAGTTTTGTAAAATTTTCTCAGCTTCTTTGAACTTTAC
The DNA here is from genome assembly GCA_955652365.1 of Eristalinus aeneus. NCBI lineage: Eukaryota > Metazoa > Arthropoda > Insecta > Diptera > Syrphidae > Eristalinus > Eristalinus aeneus. The sequence goes on from OY019130.1 coordinate 81,411,629, forward strand.
GGAATATATTGGATCAAAAATACTTTTAATCGATGCAAGGGAATCCTCCTAAGAATAAATAAAAGCTTCGCATTTTTTTGATATCGCGAAAAATCAAGTAAATCAAATCAAATTGAAATAAAGCCTTCCGACTGACTGGTGAAATGAAAAAACAAAAAAATGCAAAAAGCACAATATTCAACAAAAAAAAAAGAAAACAATTGTAAAAATGTAAATTATGTCTAGAATAAATAATTGAAAAGTGAAATAAAAAAAGAAACAAAATGAAGCATTAATAATACACTTCGTATCTTGTACCACCACGTGATTTCATAATTAACAAAATGAAGAAATGAATATTAAGATGATAAAAATAAGAAATAGTCTATATGAACATAACGTATGCGTGTGAAGTGCACATGCATATGAAGGAAATTTCCCATCCCCCGAAATGAAACAAACACATATACCAAGTACAGAGTGTAAGCCAGAAAATATAAAAACAAAAAAAAAATTACTACCATTGAAAATATAAAATAAGAGAAAACAGATACACCCAACAAATCAATAAACTTAAAACATAAGTGAAACATTAAATATTTTTAATGATGGATGACGGTAAAACCTAGATTATTATTAATACTATTAGTGAAGATATTCGCATATTGTAAAAATTAATTATAAATAAAACCAAAAAAGGAAAAAACAAACTCACAAAAAAAAAACCAACATATTTAGGTATTATTTTATCATGTAATAATTAATTATTATAATTATTATATTTAAATATATATTGAAGAAACAAAAGAAGTAATTGTTTTCTCGTATTTAAAGAAAATAAATGAAGCACGCAAGGGCGAGATGAAATGAACACAAGTGAACAAAATCATAGTACGCATATTGTTAGCAGAAAATGAGTGAAGTTGAAGGAAGAAAACACAAATGAAATAATTTTTCGGACAACTTATATATTGAACAAAATGTAAATGAAAATAAAAATACAAATGAAAAAAAAACAGAACAACACAGACTAAGGAGATTATAGTGCGTATATAAAAAATACATATTTTAAAATAAATACATTTTTTCAATAAAAAACATAACAAATTGTATTTTTATATTTTTTTTTTATTAGATTACAGAAAATTTGTGAGATATCATCAATAATAATAATTGGATAGCGCGAGAGTCCACAAACGACCAGGGCCTATGATAGTTTGCTCATCAACTACTCGTGTTGTGCGCGTTCTCTCACGAGTAGAAGGGACCTGAGAAACTTTATCAGACAGATATTACTATTTGATTATTGTTAGCAGCTCAAAAGAGGTGGTGCTGTGAAAAGTTCGAGGTGTTCAGCCGTTGATCGAGCCCAGAGCTTCTGCGTGTGAGTGTCGCACTCTACCCACTACAACACGGCGGCCACATGCCATTACCAGCAAATATATTACATAACGAAGATTTGTGCGATACCAGGTACAAGAAATATCTTGGAACTGTAATTCGGTTCAAGAGATGGCGCCAACTGCAAGTTATGGCTTATCTTGGAAGCGATTACCCGCTTCATTGGAAAGATGTGGCATTTGTCAGAAAAAATTAGGAAGCATTTTAACTCGCTTGTTTTGTTTGTTTTATATAATTGGTGCGCGCTAAGTTGTCGAAAATATAGTGGAAGAGAGAGAAAGGAGTACACAGTGCTTTAAAATGTCTTTGGATTGTAATAAGGAGGAACAGTTGGACGGAATAGAACATTCCGCCTTTGTGTAGTGCCGCTGACGAACGAGTGTCTTGAGGTCTGGAATATTGCAGGTAAATTCTTAAAGGGGAATAATACAGCTGGCTAACTCATTAGAACCTTTTTTGTTTAAGTAAAGATAAAAGAAAATACCTTTAGGTGAATGATCTTCCGCACCGGATCATGATTGGAGATGGAAAGTGAGAAGTGCCACGATAACCCAAAAGAGAAAAAATACAATACCAAAACCTGTTCCAGCTTCGGGTACATCGAAAACTTTATCAACTTCAACCAGTGTGCATGAGCTGCGAATTGTGTGAAAACTTGAAGAAGACTAGAAATGACAAAGTGAATGAAAAGGTGTTTTGAGGTGATTTTGCTATGATAACTCTCAGTCACTCCTGGCCGAAAAAGTACCTGGAAATGCAAAAATGGAAGGTCTTACCCTGCCCTATGTATTCTGCAAACTTCTTCGGACAGCTGGGCCTTTTTTGCTGGATGCAATATGATTTGGGGGCTCCGTGGTTTGGGTCTTTTGAAGAACTGATTGGATCGGTACCAGAGAGGACTGTTTTTTAGAATTTGTTTACTGGTCCAATACCGACTAAAATAACAACACTTATGGGACCTACTTTCGAATTTGTATCAAAACATTCATACTTTTTATGGTTTCACTTATCTGGAGTTGACAAAGATTCCAGGATACATATTGTCATGAGCCAGGCTTTCAAAATTTAACTTTTAAAAGTGGGCAAAGAACTGTACGTCCCTTAAGTTTGTTGAGAACAGGAACAATCAAATCGAAGGGTTGTTGCAAAAGCTTATCTCCGGACCTTCACTTCATCCATTTTAATTATAGTCGATATACGGAAAAGAAGGAAGGAGGAAAAAATAGAATAAACAACTTGCGTGCGCTAACTATTCCATTTCTTGGATAATGCAATAGCCAGAGTATTTATGCGAATAGAAAAACGCAGAATAGTCAATTCTGAGTGGTACACAACCATTTTTTTACCAGTTGTCCTCCAAGAAATCTGGAAATCCAACCGCCGAAGACGGACACTCTTCACCACGGCAATGCGAGCTCTCACACATCAGCTCAAACAACTGCATTTTTGAGCGCTCAAAACAACGATCTGATGAGTCATCCGCCGTATAGTCCTGACTTGGCACCGGATGACTTCTTTTTATTCCCGTACGTAAAAAATAAAATGAGAGGTCAACGTTTTTCGACACCTGAAGAAGCGGTTGATGCGTTCAGAATGCATGTTTTGGAGATAACTCAATCAGATTGGCAAAAGTGCTTCGACAATTGGTCCAAACGCATGCAAAAGTGTACAGATCTTAATGGGGAATATTTTGAAAAACAGAAAAGCTATTTTCGATGTTTAATATTTGTTTTTGTTCTCTAATCCCTCTAATCTGTAAAGATAAAAGGCAAACCTCGTTATATGTCTGGGCATCCGGTCATTTGAAGACCGATTTTCAGTGCCGTTGACTTGATGTCCGAAAAGCGGTTCTTCAACGGGTGTTTCCATATGTTTCATATTTGTTTTTTTTTTCTTTTTCTACTACAAATAAGAGCCTAATTTTTTTGCTAATACGGCAGACTTCAGTCCTAAATCTTTATATGGTTTTTTGAGAATAAGATTTATTGTCATTTTGGATTCGGACTTTGGATAATTTGGGCATCTCGGTAGTTATTTTTTCCGGGCCAATTTTTTTTAATTTTTCAAATATCGAAGTAACTTGCATTTACTTAAAATAAATAAAACATAACATAATCAATTAGACCTAGAACTAGCTACTACCTATTCGACTTTATTCATCAACACACACAGATTCCTTTTGAAGTGATATAATCAATCCAACGCCGTTTGTGTTTTGTAAAACGATTTATCTTTGGCCTCAAAAAAGTCTTCAGTTTTCTCGATCACCTCCTCATTCGAGCCATATTTTTCTCCGGTAAGCATCTTTTTGGGGTCTGGAAAGAGGAAGAAGTCGCTGGAAGTCAGGGTGTGAGAATACGGTTGCGAAAGCAATTCATGGCTCAATTCGTGCAATTCGGCCATGGTAACCAACGACTTCTGACACAGTGAATTTTGTGGAAGAGAATTTTTTCCTTCTTCATATTGGGTCGTTTTTTTTTTCAATTTTTTCCTTCAAATGCAGCAATAAGGCCATGTAGTATTCGCTTTTCGATTTGCCTTTCTCACTATATCCGATACTTAAAATTCCGTGCCATCCCAAAATACGGATGCCATAACCTTGCCGGCCGACCTTTGTGGTTTTGGACGATTTGGGCATGGTTCACAGGCTGCTGTCCACTCCGCTGAGAACCGACTTGACTCTCGAGTGTAGTGGTGGATCCATGTCTCATCCATTCTGACATACCGACGCATAAAGTCCTGTTTATTCTGGAGAAAGAGCTCCAAAGAGCTCTCAGAATCATCAATACATCGTTGGTTTTGGTCCATTGTGAGCAATCAAGTCACGCATTTCGAAAACAGCTCATGGACAAGTGTTCCTGCAAAAAAGTGTACACATTGCCTGATATCTGATATCCTCAACGTGTCAGCTATCTCACGCAATTTCCCTTTGCGCTTTTCCAAAACTATTTTGTGTACTTTTGTGGCGTTTTCAGGTGTCACCAACTCAATTGGCCTCCCAGAGCTTTCAGCTTCGTTGTTGTCTGCACGGCCACGCTTAAAGTCAGCATACTATCGACAAATAGTTGTTTTTGATCGAGCAAAGTCTCTGTAATGTTCTTTAAGCCAATGGTGAGCTTGCGCGGTATTTATTTCCATCAAAAATCAGTACTTAGTCAACAAACGAAATTCTGTGTTTTCTATTGTTTGAAAAATCGCAAAAGTAGCACCACTCGAAGCACTTGAACTTGTAACCTATTAATGAGATCGTCACGATATCATTTGACAGGTATCATTTGAATGTTTTTCTGTGTATTATAGCGCTACAGTCCACAGGGGACCAGGGCCTAGCTTGCTCATCAACTACTAGAGTTGTGCGCGCTACTGTTTATCACTAGTAAAAGGGACCTACAGTTTCTTGTCGACTCCGAACGGCGAAGTTTCAGAAGCTTTCTTAAACAGTTACTACTGTCAGTAGCTCGAAAAAAGTGGTTCCGTGAAAAGTTCGAAATATTCGTGTTTAGCTGGAAACCGATCCTACACCTTCGGCGTGTGGGTGTCGCACTCTACCCACTACGACACGGCCGCCTCATTTTTTGTTAGTGGCGCCCCTTATATGTCAGTCCCTTATTGAGTGATGTGTTAGGTTACCAATTTTAAGTTTTTATAACATATCTCTTATTTAGGGCTCAAGAGAAAAAATGAAACGGGAATCCCACTGTGTAGGATTCTAAAAATATACAAGTGACAGTTTCACTTTGAGGTGAAATAACGGAGAGCATTTATTTCAGTGATAAATATGCTTACATGTTTTTATAGAGCGGAAAGAATTTGGTACTATGGACCCACCAGATGGTACAAAATTGTAACAGTGTCAGTGCAGAATATACAAGCATACTATCTACTGTGTTGTACAAAAGTAGCTAAAGATTGACATAAATTTTCTTCTATCAATCAATTGTTGTGAATATCTCGTGACTGCATTACTTTAATTCGTAAGGTTTAAGATTTGTTTGAATAAATACAATCATGTGCACCATCTCTTGAACAACTCTCGAAGAATGCCATTTCACTGTCTACGAAAAAGCTTCTCAAACAATGCAGTTTTGAGTACACCAAAAACTATCAGTCCACACAGTCGTTCAGTTTTCGTCATAGAACGCGCAGTGTGAGTACTCGCTAACTCGACAATCCCGAAACGATTGACCAGTACCAGGAATACCGGTATGAAATGTTTTTTTTTCTGAAAATAAAACACTAATTATTAATGTGAAAATAAAAACATTTTATTCAAAGTATTGGCCATTGTTTTCTACACATTTTGACCACCTTTCTGGAAATTTGTGAATACCACGCCAATCAAATTGTTCGTCTTTTAAAGCAAAACAATCAGACAACCAATTTTCGACCTCTTCGTAGGAATCAAAGTGCTGCTCAGCCAATGCGTGTCCCATCGATGAAAACAAATGGTAGTCGGAAGGAGCCAAGTCTGGTGAATACGGCGGGTGGGGTACTTGCTCCCACGCAAGTGTTTTGATTGTGTCATGAACCGGTTTTGCTTTGTGTGCAGGTGCATTGTCATGGAGCAAAATTACCTTGCCTTGTCTTCTGGCCCATTCTGGTCGTTTGTCGAGCAATGCATGGTTCAAATTGGTCATCTGTTGTCGGTAGCGGTCAGTATTAAGGGTTTCACCAGGTTTTAGGAGCTCGTGGTACAGCACACCTTTCTGGTCCCACCAAACACACAGCATTGTCTTCTTGCAGAATCGATCTGCTTCTGCAGTCGATGTTGATGGTTGTCCCAGATTAACCCATGATTTTTTCCGTTTAGGATTCTTAAAATAAATCCATTTTTCATCGCCGGTAACAATCCGATGCAAAACCGATTTTCTTTCGTGTCCTTGAAGCAAAATTTCACAAGTGTCTTTTCGGTTTTCCATCTGTCTTTCGTTCAGTTCATGTGGCACCCATTTTCCACACTTTTGGATCTTTCCCATAGCTTTTAAACGGTCAGAAATTGTTTCTTGTGCAATATTTAACATTGCTGCCATTTGCTTTTGACTCAAAGTGTCATCTCCATCCAATATCGTTTTCAATTCGGCGTCTTCAAACTTTTTTGGTGGTCTTCCACGTTTTTCATTTCTCACATCAAAATCATTATTTCTGAACCGTTGAAACCATCTTTTGCATGTTGCTTCTGATAGAGCATGATCACCATATGCCTCGACAAGCATTCGATGCGACTCTGCAGCACTTTTCTTCAAATGAAAACAAAAATTTCTGGTACAAAATTCGACATTTTTAACACGATGAAAAAATATGGTATTGTGGTTCAATGACTAGATGTATACTAAATATTTTTCACAGATGTCATAGCAAGCAAACAAAAAAAAAATAAAGGTTCGTTTACAACAAATGTTCCCTATCGAGACATTTGTATCTTGGCGCTCACTTCATACTTCTTCATACCTACGGTACGGTCGAAAATGTTTGAAAAAGTCATCGGAAATTCGATTCTCAGAGTTAGCCATGGAGATTATATGTCAGAAATTGTGTGAAAATCATAATACCAGAAGATTGTCTGTTGAATAAAATAAATTCCATATAAAATGAAGAATATCGTCTTTAGTTTACTCTATTTCAAAGTTTTATATCTTGGAAAAAAACACCCATTAGCTGATGAAATTAATTCGAGGAAAATCTGATGACTCTTCCAAGGAAAAGTAGTCAGCGATAATTTCCTATCAAGATTTGGTATTGAAAGCTAATTCTGTTCTGTTGTTAGATAAAGAACAAAAAACCTACACATTTTCCTTTTCTCGTAGGACTACTTAATTTCATGGAAATCAAAAACGTATAATGAGCAGACATATCATAATTGTAAAAGTTTTATTTTGGCATTGATAAACAAACTTTTGAATTCTGAATAACAAAGAATTGTTTTCTTGAAAATCTATTTTTACCAGTATTTGAATCACTTAACAATGTGTTTAGCTTTCGTCTCAAGCAAATGTTTATTGTAAGCAAACTAAATGCAAATTAGTAGTGATTGCTTACAGCTACGCACACCAGCTGCATAACTTTGAAATTTCCTCAGCTTTGCTGTTCTTCGCTTTGTTGTTTATGCAAGAGAGACCAGTCAACAGTGGGGGAGGTCATGACCTAAAATCACAACTACAGTCATCTGTTGCAGAGAGGAAAGTAGAATGAAATTTTTAATGAAATTCATTTATAATGCCTACTCTCCTGCTTTGGAAATCGATTTCTACTCTAGTTGCCACTTGATTTGGATAAAATGTATACAGCAGGTTGGAAGATGCAAATGTGAAAAAAATTGTACATTTTGAGAAGTGTGAACAACTCTTGTTCTTGTTCTGAGAAAGAGAGCAAAGTATAGCAAATGAAAGCGGGACAAAGGACATTTTTTTTTTTTTTTGAAGAGGTTTTGAAGATTTTTCCTTGCAGAAATTGAAAGCGTGAGTGGACGTCATTGCTTTTAATTTCCCACTTTACTTTTTGGTGAAATCGTTTTACGCATCACTCAGTCATTTTTAACGATGCATATCAAACATCTCCCTTCCGGCTTTTTGCTCTTCATTCAATGCTTTAAAGAAAGTATTATAGTGATCGGGTTTAGTTCAAATATGCGCCGTTTTGTTCGATAATCAGTTTCCATCTAGACGGCAACTTCATAATACCCCCTTGGAGGAAGCCCCCCTCCTTATTTGCGAAGAACTCGGACAACACAAGCTTTCACAAGCCTCTTTTGTGTTCAACTTCACACCACCGAGGGCGTGTGCCATGGACAGGAACAGGTGGTAATCACTTGGCGCTATGTCCGGGCTATATGGTGGATGCGATAAAACCTCCCATCCGAGCGCCCGTAGCTTCTGACGAGTCATCAACGAAGTGTGTGGTCTGGTGTTGTTCTGGTGGAACACTACACCCTTCCTGAAGGCTAATTCTGGACGCTTCTGGTCTATCGCCTGCTTTAAGCGGTCCAGTTTTTAGCAGTAGATGGTAGAATTAAGCGTCTGGTCATATGGGATCAGCTCATAGTAGATGATTCCCTTTCAATTCAACCAAACACACAGCAAAACCTTCCTGGCCGTCAATTCCGGCTTGACCACTGTTTGGGACGATTGATCGGCTTTCAACCATGACCGTTTTCGCTTGATATTGTCATATGTGATCCATTTTTCGTCGCCAGTCACCATCCGCTTCAAAAATGGGTCGAGTTCATTCCATTTGAGCAGCATATCGAAGGCGTTGATTCGGTCCAGAAGGTTTTTTGGCGTCAAATCATGCGGCACCCAAACATCAAGCTTTTTTTGGATTCAGCCTTCTGCAGATGGTTAAAAATGATTTGGTGACTAACTCCCATCTCCTGGGCGATGTCACGCGATGCCACATGCCGTTCTAACTCGATGATTTCCATTATTCGATCGGTATTCGTGGTTACAGGTCTTCCGCCGGCTGGCTTATCCATAGTGTCGTTTTCACCGGCTCTGAATCGTCGAAACCATTCCTCCGCGGTTCGAATTGATAAAGTACCATCCCCAAAACACCGTTAATCTCACGGAATTGTTGTCTAGTGAATCCACTTTAACGAAGGAAAACTTTAAAATAGCGCGAATTTCGCTGTTAGTGAGCTCCATGCTTACACGTCTATAACTGTTGCATGTAATATCCAAACTAATCATGCATAACATCGTTTTGTAGGTTATGTCAAGACCTTTCGAATGATGTATAGTATTTCCAGATACGATCTCTGTACCGCTTTGTACATAGCCGGAAAATTCAGAAGACAAAATGGCGAAAGGAAGTAATTTGACAACCGTATACTGGTATCAATGAGACATTTGCTCGCATAGAAACGAAGGCGGATGAAATTGGTCTTGCGGTAAATGAGGGCAAAACGAAGTACGTGCCGTCGTTAAAGAAGGACACACAGTATCGACATCTCAGACACAGCATCAGACTAGGCAGCAGAAATTTCGAGTTAGTCAGGGATTTCGTCTACCTCGGCTCCGCGGTAAATAGGGACAACAACATCAGTACCGAAATCAAACCCAGAATCACTCCTGCCAATCGCTGTTTCTTTGGGCTCAGGAGGTAATTGATTAATAAAGTCACAGCACGGCCGAGAGGAGGTACCGATGTACATTGGTTTTAAATGCCTGTGGATTGTAATGAGGAGGAAAAATCGAGCTGGGAAGAGCATTCCAGATTCGTGTAGTTCGGCTAAAGAACGAGTCTCTGAATTTGACTGTACGTCCAAAAGAGGGCTTGAGGGTGAATTTGTGGGCATTCCTAGCGAGGCGTGTATTGCGGGTGAATTCTTGAAGGGAAGGAATGCAACTGGCTAATTCATCTGAGCTTTTCTAGTTAAAATATCGATAAAAGAGTGACAACGACGCGACATTACGTCGGTGTTCTAACGAGTCAATCGACTTCGCAATATAACTGTCACCTATAAGTTTTATCGCTTGCTTTTGAATTCTATCCAACAGGTGCAGGGAGGTCTTAGAAGCACCTGACCAAATAGGAGCGTTATACTCAAGTTTTGGGCGTATGTAGGCCTTGTATATAGTAGACAGGTCACAGGGGGTGCAGTACTTCTTGCATCGTTTAAGGAAGCCTAGACATTTCGCAGAATTTTTGGCGACCTCAAATATGTGATCGTTCCAACTAATTGTTGGGTTGATACATATACCGAGGATAGTCTTTCGGTTTCAACAGCGTAAGTGCCGTTCATGGATAACGGCTGATTATCTTGTGATCGCTTTAACGACAGTAGACAGCACTGGGTTTTGGAAGTATTAAATTCCACTCTATTCTTATTTCCCCAATGTATTATGCTGTCAAGGTCGGAATTTAATGTGCCTAACATACGCTGCCATTTCGAGTCTATGGCCGAAGTGGAGGGACGTGAGCCAAGGAACGAATATGAAAAGCTGAGGGTACTGTCATCAGCTAAGGAATAAATAGGATAAGAAGTAGCAGACAGGAGATCATTTATAAAAATGAGGAAGAGTGTCGGAAGCAAAACAGAGCCCTGGGGAACACCAGCATTAATATGGTGAATATGAGACTTGAATCCATCCAATACGAATTGTATTGAACGATTCGAAAGGTAATTTCTAATCCATTGAAGAAGAGACTTATCGATCCCAAAAGCATGCATTTTCGACAAGAGAGCCTGATGCCAGACCCTGTCAAATGCCTTTGAAATATCAAGCGCAACAACAGTCTTGCTTTCTCCTACAAGATTGGTTCCACTTTTCAGTGAGATGTGCCATCAGATCACCAGTGGAACGGTTGCTTCGGCTGCCGTACTGCCGGTCATTAAGGAGCTTCCGGGACTCAAGATATTTCATAAGCTGACGGTTTATCAGCGTTTCCTTGATCTTGGAGAGAAGGGACGTTAGTGCTATGGGTCGGTAGTCTGGAGGAGAAGATCTAACGACGAACTCTATGGGCTGTGCCGCAACATGCACCTTGTCAAGCGTCTTCGGATACAACGCTTAAATGGACACCACTGCTCCGGCCCGAAAAGTCTTCGAATCTGAGCCATTGGGACAACGCAACAGAGGGCTGGAAGGCCTAGGATAAGGTGGCGCACACAAGTGGAGAAGGACCTTAAACAACTTGAAGTGCGGGACTGGAGGCAGCTGGCGAAAGATCGTGCTAGCTGGAGAGGCATGTTGGTTGAGGCCCAGGTCCACCCCGGGTTATAGCGCCGCAACAAAAAGAAGAATGCTTGAAATTATCGTCAACATTGTAAGGAAGTTGTGCCATAAGAAGTTTCAAATATAAGATGAGATAAAAACCAGATCAAAGGGGAAATTTAAACTTTGAAAATGAAAGCGAACGCATTTCCACCTCGCTTTCCATTTATGTAGATTTTTCTCCAAATTTGAAGCTTTTTATCATTCTGCTGTTCGTGTATATTTTTTCTTTTCTAACATTGCTATGATTTACAACAAATCTCTGCAGCTCACTAAAGGCGGAAGGTAATCAGCTGTTCATAGAGATGACACGACTGTCAAATGAACTGTAAACGAAAGAGAAAAGGAGATTAAATCTCTCCTTCATTATTTCTTGCAGTATTACATTGCAAACCTCCTGGAATATGCAAGCATTTAAGGAAAAGCTGCTTCTGCTCGTTGATATAAGGCTATTTACAACGACGTTTTGCTCCGATTCAGAAATTCAACCAACAGGAGGTATATATTTCAAAATTTAAAGATTTTGTAAAATTGTAGTATAGTGGCAATGCCGCTGTCACTATTGACAAACCTGTATTAATTTTTTTTTTCAAAAACCTTCCTCTGGAGCTGACAAATATTCTTTCCCAGCACAAGATTACGAATCTGGTTGAATACTCTCATCGCCGCACGCACGAAAAATAAAGTTTAAAATCAAAAATCCCCCTTTTTCAAGTTCCTGTCTTATCCAGAGGAACCCCATGCTCTAATTCCCATTTCTGGCCAGCGCATACAGAGGAAGTACACTCCTAACTAGTCCCACCGCGATATCGCAAAATCATAACAAGCAGCAGGGCAAATCGGAAATTTGATAAACAAGTTGATAAACTGTACATACGGAGAGCCGAAGTGAGAGAATATTCGCTTTGTCCCCCACCACAAAAACACAACCGCCATCCAATCGAAACAATAAACAAACTAAGCTTTCATACATCGAGTTCCGCAACCGGCATGTCAGTGGCCGCACTTTTGGCGATCAGTAGCGTTCGAAGCTTGCTGGCTGTTGGCAACTGAATTAATGAGTGTGGGATTAAGTGTCACTGAAGAAGTGATTCATGAGACACCGCAACGGTTCACATGTGTATAGCCTCGGCGGTCTGATAAGATAACGTGCTGTAAAGTGTCATTTGAGTTAAAGGGTGGCTCTAACACCAACAACAAAAACACTCTGTCAACCGCTTTGTGAATTAGTCAGTCGTGTTAATATTGACAGCAAATTTCGAATGCACTTCAAGTGAAGTTGCTTAAGTTGCCCGAAGGTGTGGAATACCAAGCAGTGGCGTTGTGAAAAGATGCGTGTTTCGAGTGAGTGGTTACAGTCTGAAATTCGAACGTGTGTACCCTCAGAGTGTTGAAAATATTAGCAAATTGCAGCCATCAGTAGATTTTTGCCAAAAGAAAGTGACGCGTGCATATACGTGAGCTTGTACTTCACTGCTGAAATGTGCAGAAGGATAGCCAGTCAGTGCATGTATGAAAATAAACAAGTGTTGTGTGTAGAAAATAGTTTGTGCCATTCAAGTGACAATCCACGATTTTCTTTTGGACTGTGAACTACTTGGAATTATTTCAATTTTTTTACACTCAAAATCAGAATCATTCGAGCGGGACCAGTTGAGGAGGAGATTTTTGGCGGTAAAATTAAACAACAAATAAAGGTACCTGAACTGATTGCAAATTCTGGTCTCAAGTTTAAGTGCTAGTCTGTGGTCTTCCTTTCATAAGCATGACCCATTGGAAATGAAATTTCAAACATTTAAACATCGAAGTTGCTTTTGAAGAGTGACGCTCCAGATCGCACTTACTACAGCCTACAGAGATTTAGACAGATGGCTCAAGGTCTCCTGCAGTTAGACGATATCTTTTGTACATGTCTCTTAGATCATAATAGTTGCCTTTTCTGGTTTTATTGTGTGAGTTTTGCATTGGGCAGCACTTCGTATTGATCGGCATTAGCTTGCGAAGTTTCGTTTATGGTTAAGCATCATTGTTTGAAACTTCAGAAGTGTATAAAAATGAAGTCACTTTTTGTTTGCTCAGTTTACTGCTGAAGTTTTGTTTTTCAAAGAGCGAAACCTTCAGAGTTGCAATGTTTCCTTTACGTCTGTTACATTCTTCATTTTTTTCTAAAATATTGAAGCGATTTTCATTAAATAAAGGATATGACAAATAATTGACCCAGCGATCATAGTATTAATAAGAAATTGAAATTCTTAAACTTGACTGGAGGTGGCGTGGAGTGGATCAAAATTGTAAATCAAATCACGCCATTGGGACGATTCGACTTTGGTTTCGATGTTATAACCATATACCCATGATTCGTCACCAGTTATGACACACTTAAGCAAATCTGACGTCATACAACAACTCAACAATGCGACATTCTTTTGGGTAAAATTCGGCAATTTTTCAACGAACTTCGCTGCTATACGCTTAATGCCCAACATTTCTGAAGAAATTGCATGGTTTGAGCAAACCGATATGCGGACATCTTCAACAACTTCTCAAAAAGTGATTCGACGACTCTTCATAATAAGTTTCTTCAATTTTTCAACATTTCCAACCGTTTTTGATGTGCTGATATGCCCTGGACCCCACGGCGAACTTCGTCATGCACTTTCTTCATTCAACTTCTTTGAAAAACTTGTACGACTTGTAAGCATTTTATTGACTCAAAGTATACTCTCCATATGCCACTGTCAATATTTCAAGTATTTTTGAGCACCAAGTTCTATTTCTTACATAAAATTGAATGCAAATTCTTTAGTACATCATTTTCGTCAGCAGGAAATCGCCGAACACGCAAAACATGGCGTTTATCTCTCGCACAAGCAAAATGAAAATGTTATACAGTGCAGCGATGTGTACCAACATAAGAAAATAAAAAAAAAATGGTAAAAGAATACAAGTAGCCTCCGCCTTTTTGTCTTTTGAATTTTCTGGCTATGTACAAAGAGCTACAGAGATCGTATCTGGCAATACAATACATCTTTTGAAAGGTCTTTATATAACCTACAAAACGACGCTACACATGATTAGTTTTGATATTGCGTTCAACAGTTATAGTAAGTTATAGTGCTTCGTGAGCGAGCAACTTAAAGTGAACTCCATGTTCACTAACGCCGAAATTCGCGCTATTTTAAAGTTTTCTTTTTTTTTAAGTTTTTACAGATTACCACCTACTTCTATCCATGGCGAACGCCCTTGGTGGTTTGAAGTTGAACTCAAAAGAGGCTTGAAAAATCGGCTGTCCGAGTTCTTCGCAAATAAGGAGGGGGGCTTCTACGAGAGTCGTATTATGAAGTTGCCGTCTAGATGGAAATAGATTATCGAACAAAGCTGTGCATATTTGAACCAAATTCGATCACTGTAACACATTTTATGATGCATTGAATGAAGAGCAAAAAAGCGGAAGGGAAGGGATATTTGACAACCTTATATTAAGGGAAAAAACGTTGGAATTGAGGTCCAGCTTAAAACTTCATAGAGCACGAAGGTGTCAAAGTGAGACAAATTCTGCCCCTCCCCCTCTCTCTAATTTCTATACCAGTGTATTGGATATACATCTATCCGTGCAAATTCTGGCAATTTGTGGATCCCATCCCAAATTAATTGCACCGGCTTGGCAGCCAAGAATGAATCAACCCAATTTTTGATATTCTGCTCTGGTGTGAATATCGTATTTCAGTGAGGGCGTTCTGCATCGACTGAAACAAATGGTTATCACAAAGGGCAAGGCGGGTAGGATTAAACTTCCCATCCATTGTTGTCCAAATTGTTCTTAACTGGAATAGCAGCATGGGGCCGATGGTTGTCATGGTGGAAAATTATTATATCGTGTTGCATATTCCGGGCATTTCTCGGCTACTGCTCTCTTCAAACGGGTTAATTGTGTTTGGTAGCGTTGAACATTGATGGTATTACTCAGTTTTAACAACTCCTAATACAGCACATCCCTCTGATACTACCAAAGCATTACATTTCCGTAATGGATATTCGGCCTTGCCGTTGATATGTCTAACTTCCTGGGTTTTACCTATGGTTTTGTTGTGCTTGGGGTTGCCGTAATGGACCCATTTTTCAACACGAGTAACAGTCCGATGCAAAAATAATCATTGTGCCGTACCAGCTGCATTTCGGACATGCAAAACCGCTTTTCGACGGTTGAGCTTGAGCTCATGTGGAACTCGAATTCCTTACTTTTATACATCCAGCTGCTTTTAAATGTTTTGAAATCTCTTCTTGAGTGATACCCAAAGATTACGCGAGCTCTTCTTGTGTTTAGCAACAATCTTTATAGAGTAATGCTTGCAGTTCTTCAACTGCAAACTTTTTTGGTTGCCCAGGACGTTCATCATCTTTCAAGCCAAAATCACCACTTTTAAATCCTGCAAACCACTTTTGACGCGTTCACTCTGCTAGAGCATATTCATATTCACCATTAACTTCCAACAGAATACCATGACTTTTGGCAGCCTTTTATATTTCGGAATTAGGCAGTGTTGCAATCTGGCAACTGCCAGCTCTACTGTAAAGTTTGACATTTTTGAGGTTATACGTACGTAGAACGTTTTGACACACGAGCGCTATTTGTGTTGTTTACAGTAACTATTAGTGTTGTTGCTATTTGTGTTGTTTATAGTAATTTAAAAGATTCATCTTGCCCAAAAAATGGAATTAAATCGTGACAATTTTCGTGCGATATTTTTTACAAATTTTTTACAAATTTAACAACAGTGCATCGATGAACTTAATTAAATTTTTGGCGATGAAGCTCCATCAAGGGCCAGTGTTTATCGATGGTATGGTGAATTCAACCGAGGTCGTAGTTCACTCCAAGACGAGTTTCGTGAAGATTGTCCAAACTCAGTTGTTGTTCCGGAATGTGACCTATCGTGAAATTGAGACAACCTTAGACATAAGTGGAACCAGCATACATTCAATATTGCATGAACATTTGACCGCCAACAAAATTTGTTCGCGTTTAATCCCACATAATTTGTCAATCGCTCAACAAAAGGCTCGTGTCGATTGGTCGAAAGAAATGCTCCAAAAATACAATCGCGGTGCTTCGAAACACATTTATGACATCGTGATGAATAGTGGATTTACGCGTATGAGCCCGAAAGTAGACAGCAGTCGACTGTATGGGTGTTTCAAATTGAGCCAAATCCAACAAAAGTTGCTCGCGCACTAAGCACTTCCAAGCAAATGGTCGGCTGTTTCTTCGGAAAAACTGGAGATGTCGCAACCGTACCACTAGAACAACGCAGAACAGTCAATTCTGAGTGGTACACAACCATTTGTTTATAAGTTGTCCTCCAAGAAATCAGGAAATCCAACCGCCGAAAACGGACACTCTTCACCACTACAAAGCGAGCTCTCACACATCGGCGCAAACAACTACATTTTTGAGCACTTAAAACATCGGTTTGATGAGTCATCCGTCGTTAAGTCCTGACTTGGCACCAAATGACTTCTTTTTATTCCCGTACGTAAAAAATAAAATGACAGGTCAACGTTTTTCGACACCTGAAGAAGCGGTTGATGCGTTCCGAATGCATGTTTTGGAGATACCTCAATCAGAGTGGCAAGAGTGCTTCAACAATTGGTTCAAACGCATGCAAAAGTGTACAGATCTTAATGGGGAATATTTGGAAACAATAAAGAGATTTTCGATGATTAACATTTGGTTTTGTTCTCTAATCTTTAAATATAAAATGCAACCCTCGTAGTATAACAGTGTTTTGACAATAATCTTTGTGCTGTAGCTTGCTCAGAGATATGGTTAATAATACCTTACTACTGAAAAAACAGTCGAATTTTATGTAATAATTTCGAAATCAACGATTTAAATAACGTTAGAAGGAAAACTATAGAAAAAACCTCCATTTGAATGACATCATGAAAAACACTGTAAAACAATTCTAATTTAGAAATTTTGGGTGCATTGAGGATTCAATGGTTTCTGTGAATCAATTTTCACTCAGTCTTATGAGCATGCAGCCTGATAACAGAGACTAGTCCTTCAGTTATGACAGCCATACGAAGTGAACTTTCCCTGAACTGTATTCAATTGAGACGTGTTTCTTAACTTAGGTTCTCCATAAATTGAAAAAAAGTTAACAACTTCAATTAAAAACAAATTTGAAGTTTTCAATCAAATTAATATTGAAGTTTTGAAAACGAAGTTTGTACTAGCCTTGTGTAAGATCTAAGGCTTGGTTTTTTCCATTTTATTTTGAATTCCTAAAGCTCGCGTATAGAAAGCAAACTTATTGTGATTGATGTTTGTACAACAACAAGGGTATTGTACCTACACGAGCTGAATAATGGTGTGCATATGGTAACATTGGAAATTCTGTTTAATGTCAATATATATTCAGTGCTTTGTATGTACTTGGATTTTATTTTTTTTTTCAATAAGAATTAAATTATCTGTGTACGTACTGAATCAGTAAGTTTTCTTTTCTTTTGTTTTTGAGGAAAAAGGAAGTTCAAGTATTGGATTTTTCTCAAAGCTTCTTGGATTACTACCTACTTACCTACTTACTTCTACTTAATTTATTCCGAAAGGGTGATTTTTTAAAAGGTATAGGAACGTTTTTCAAAAAAAAAAAAACATATAAAATTCAGAAAAATTCATGAAACCTTTATTGAAATTGACAGTACGGTCCATATAATTTAATGTTTGAAGATTATTTCATGCAAATGTTGGAATTGACTACACCTCAAATGGTTCATTCGCTTAGTCCAATTTTGGCATACTCTTTCCAACATTTCGGCCGGTATCTGCCGAACAAATGCTTCAGTGTTGTCTTCCAATGCGTCAATTGAAGCGGGCTTGTCTGTATAGACATAAGCTTTAACATAGCCCCACAAAAATAGTCTAAAGGCGTTAAATCGCACGATCTAGGCGGCCAATTGACAGGTCGCGGAAGTGAAATAACATTTTCACCCAACTCGCCTCTCAATAAGTCCATTGTTGCGCGTGCTGTGTAGCATGTAACACCGTCTTGTTGAAACCACATGTCATGCAAGTCAAGATCTTGCATTTTGGGCAAAAACAAGTTGGATATCATCTCACGGCAGCGCTCACCATTCACAGTTACGTTACGATTCGCATCATCTTTGAAGAAGTACGGACCAATGATGCCAGCAGCCCATAAACCGCACCAAACTGTGACTTTTTCTGGATGCATTGGTTGCTCTTGCAATGCTTCTGGCTGATATTTACTCCGAAATCAATAATTCTAATTATTTACGTACCCATTGAGCTTAAAATAAGGTTCGTCCGTTTTTCACCATAAAATGGAGGAAGCGTGCGATGAACTTTCTTAACAGAGCACGCATATTAATAATAAAATTCGATAATTCGTTTGTAAGACGATTCATGGTTAAATTATAGAACAAACTGAAGATGTTTGACAGTGAAACAAACCACGAAACGTGCGTCAGCTGTTTAAGCAAGTTTAGCCAAAAAGATAATAGCTACGAAAGTACCCTATACTTTAAAAATAGGTTGCTATTTAAAAGATTCCCTTCGCGACGTTGTAGTGAAGCTCAACTCAACATCTTTCTTACGGAATACACTTAATGATATATACAGAAGGAACTTCTTATAGGGAAATGGTAGATCTAGTGCTCTGATCTTCTATCCTATTCTGTACTCCTAGGAAAGTTTCCGTTAAACGAATAAGTTTTTATAATTTGGTATTTTCTGTTTTTCTTCGTCCTTGTTATGTTATATAATGTTATTTACAGGAATTTCGAATTTTGACCGTTGGAGATTTTAGTCGTTTTTATGTAGGTCATTCTGTGATTGTTTTCATTTGGGTATTTCTTGAATTTTTCGGATTCTGTTAATTTCGGTATTAAGGCCATACTGGGATTCGGAACTTTAGAGATTTTGGTCTTTCGCAATTTTGGTTATAACAGGATTTTAATTATTTCGCGGTTGAGCTCATTGTTAGGTATTTCTGAAATTTTGAAATTCTGATCATTGTCATATTTAGTTTAGGATTCGGTCCTTTCCGATTTTTGATTTCTTGATATTTTGGTCATTTCGAGATTTGGCTCATTTCGTATTAATGTTGAATAATGATTTTGATTGTTTTTTTATTTAGATCATACTTTGCCGCCGTGGCGTACTGGGTAGAGTGCAACACTCAAACGCCGAAGGTCCAGGTTCAATTCCCAGATGAACACCTCGCATTTTTCGCGGCACCACCCCTTTCGAGCTGCTGACAACTCGAAGAATAATAACTGTCTAAGAAAAAGCTTCTCAAACTTCACCTTCAGAGCTGACAAAAAACTGTAGGTCCCTTCTACTCGTGAAAGAATAGTAGCGCGCACAACACGGGCAGTTGATAAGCAAGCTAGGCCCTGGTCCCCCTGTGGACTGTCGCGCCATCCAACTTCAGTTGCAAGAAATTTTTGTCTTGCCGGGATTTTGGTCATTTCCTGATTCAGCTCATTTTTAAATCATGTCGGAATCTTGCCCTTTCGGGGTTTTGGCCTCTTGAAATTTTCGTCGTGACACGATTGACTTCATTTTGATACTTCGCTAATTTTGGGATTTTGATAACTTCCGTATTTAAGTAAAATTGGAATTTGGGTCGTTCGGAGTTTTGGATTCCTGAGACTTTGTTTTAATTTCTATCAGTTCCCATTGCAGTAATTTGAGGATTTCGATTACTTTGAAATTAGGGCGAGTTGGAGTTCTGGACTTTCTGGATTTTGGCATTTGAAAATTCTGGTTGCCTTGCTTCTACATTTAAGGACTTAAGTCTTTGGAACAAGAGGATGTTTCATAATTTTTTACATTTTACATTTTTGACTCTTTGGAATTTTGAGATTTTAGAGGTATTTTTTCAAATCCACTAATTAAACTCTATCCGAATGGAAATGTGATCAAAACCTGAAAATTTATGGACTGAATACACTGTGGATAAGTCATTGACGTGTTCTCTCATTTCTTTGGCTCTGCCAATGTAAAATCGTGTCTCAAGTCGAACTCCAAAAAGACCCATTATGCATTGATTACTTGACTCAAAAAGGTCTTACACTCATTTTGTGTATCTCAGCAAATGGCACCCTTCAAGTTAAATTTGGAGTACAGTTTCACCATAAAATTTCGTATTATTAAACTCCTTGGTACTACGTAAATCTGCTATTTTTCCTTTTGGTCAGTAGAAGTTTACATTTTAGTTTCGATCTAACCTATTACCTATACCGGTATGAAGTGATGTCTCGATAAGGGAATTCATTCAACAGACAATATCATATTTTTTCATCGTGTTAAAAATGTCCAATTTTGTACCAGAAAGTGATGATTTGCGGAAAGCATTAATTTTTTGTTTTCATTTGAAGAAAAGTGCTGCAGAGTCGCATCGAATGCTTGTCGAGGCATATGGCGATCATGCTCTATCAGAAGCAACATGCAAAAGATGGTTTCAACGGTTCAGAAATAATGATTTTGATGTGAGAAATAAAAAACGTGGACGACCACCAAAAATGTTTGAAGACACCGAATTGCAAACGATATTGGATGGAGATGACACTTTGAGTCAAAAGCAAATGACAGCAATGTTAAATGTTGCACAACAAACAATTTTTGACCGTTTAAAAGCTATGGGAAAGATCCAAAAGTATGGAAAATGGGTGCCACTTGAATTGAATGAAAGACAGATGGAAAACCGAAAAGACACTTGTGAAATTTTGCTTCAAAGACATAAAAGAAAATCGGTTTTGCATCGGACTCTTACTGGCGATGAAAAATGGATTTATTTTAAGAATCCTAAACGGAAAAAATCATGGGTTAATCTGGAACAACCATCAACATCGACTGCAAAACCAGATCGATTCGGCAAGAAGACAATGCTGTGCGTCTGGTGGGACCAGAAGGGTGTGCTGTACCACGAGCTCCTGAAACCTGGTGAAACCGTTAATACTGATCGCTACCGACAACAAATGATCAATTTGAACCATACATTGATCGAGAAACGACCAGAATGGGCTAGAATACACGGCAAGGTAATTTTGCTCCATGACAATGCACCTGCACACAAAGCAAAACCGGTTCAGGATACAATCAAAACACTTGGCTGGGAGCAGGTACCCCACCCGCCGTATTCACCAGACTTGGCTCCTTCCGACTTGCATTTGTTTTCATCGATGGGACACGCATTGGCCGCGCAGCACTTTGATTCCTACGAGGAGCTCGAAAATTGGGTGTCTGATTGGTTTGCTTTAAAAGACGAATAATTTTATTGGCGCGGTATTCACAAAATGCCAGAAAGGTGGTCAAAATGTGTAGAAAACAATGGCCAATACTTTGAATAAAATGTTTTTACTTTTCCATTAATAATTAGTGTTTTATTTTCAAAAAAATAAAACACTAATTTTTAATGGGAATTTCATACCGGTATGTGCATTATAGTCTTTAAAATACTTAGCATATTGCGTGATGGGACAAATTTAAAGAACCCATATAAGAGTGAATTCAAATTCAACGTCAGAGACCGTGAGCTGAAAAATTACCAACTCCTCCCAGCCAGTTAACATTTCGTGCTGCTGTCATTTTGATCGTGCTCTGTAGCAAACTTACTGCTCGCCACAATCCGCACGTTTTCCCAATGCCACGTTTTTTTATATTTTTTTCAACTACGAAAAGGATATATGCTGCGCACAGAAAAAGGGAAAACACGAATAATGTGAACTTTCACAGTTTCGGTACAACAATTTATTCAAATTGAAATGAAAGAAATAAATCGCCACCGCCGCCGCTGCCACACTACAGCCACAACCAACAGTTCAAGTGCAAATAATTTACTCAACACAATGGAAGAATACCCTGTCGCCCAAATAAGTAAATATCCTTTATTATTTATTCACTGCACAGGGAACCTTCAACAGCGGGGAATGTGACATCTATGGGACTTCCTTCCGTCACTCGATCCAGCCAAGCGCCATGGTGTATTTGTCTCGTCAAAATGGCCAGTGATTTCCTCGGCTCCTCTCCCTGTGGCACTTTGAGTCGATTTCCTCTGCTATCAATATTCACGCCACGAGCCCGTTCTACTCAACCGATATTTCGCTTTTCAATTAATAAATCGCAGAAGAAGGGAAGCAAAGAAAAAATAATTACTTCTCTGCAGTCGTACTCTCAAACTTGTTGACGAGGAAGTGGGTGGCGTTATGTGCGAAATAACAAAATGTCCAAGGGTCAGTCAATGAGTCTATTTATCCAGCTCGGAGTTTATTTGCTTTCGAAAGCTCTCGGCCCGGCATACATGCACATAATGGGGGAATCAGCTTCATTGGCATGTGGAAAAGTGCTCATCACAGCATTACGGGATTCCAGGTGGATGATTGGACTTAATGGGTCCACGTCTAAAATATGTAAATATTTGCCAACAGCTCCGTGTGCACGCAACGCTGTGAAAGTGACGCTATTTAATAATAACTCTGATGAGTAATGCTGGTGGAATCTGTTGAATAACGATCAGTGCTTCTGGCGTCCGTGGATATTTGCTGCATTGGCGCACAGAGTAGTTCATGCCTTGGTCACTGTCAGGTTGTCTGCATTTCCTTACAGGATGGCAGAATAATTTTACAGTTCCTTAAACGTTGTCAATGGAAAATTTGTCTGTGTTAAACTGTGCAATAATATTTCGTTGACCTTTTGCACTTGAAATTATTTTAATCATTTTGAGTGGTTGTTGAGAAGTGATGCAAAGCAGCACATAGATCAAATCTGTACAGTAAACAGCTACCTAAAGAGGGGGATTTTCGCTATCGGCTTGGAGAAAGGATGATTAGGGCACCACGCGATTACCATATTTCCTTCTTTTGGATTCCGAACACAAAATGGGCGCTTTATGAAGTCAAAAGTTTTACGAAAGTGGAAAGCTCTTTGCCTCAAATGGTAAACGCCGTGTATCCTTTCGTATCCTCCGCCATAACAATCTGCCAGTAGGCCGATGTAATGTTCAATGACAAGATTTCAGCTTTCCTCAGTTTATCAAGGCTTGCAGACATGTACGATATGGATAAGCATTCCGTTCAGTAACTTGTTTTTTTTTTTTTAATTAAGGGGTTGCGAGTACCCTTAAGTGACCTGATCAAGTCACAGCACGGGCCGAAGGTATAGAGGAAGAGAGGGAGAGGAGGTACCGATGCAGATTGGTTTTAAATGCCTGTGGATTGTAATGAAGAGGAAAAATCGAGCCGGGAAGAGCATTCCAGATTCGTGTAGTGCGGCTAAAGAACGAGTCTCTGAATTTGACTGTACGTCCGAAAGAGGGCTTGAGAGTGAATTGGTGGGTATTCCTAGCGAGGCGTGTACTGAAGGTGAATTCTTGGAGGGGAGGAATGCAACTGGCTAATTCATGTGAGCATTTCTTGTTAAAATAGCGATAACAGAAAGAGAACGACGCGACATTACGTCGGTGTTCTAACGAGTCAATCGACTTTGCAATATTACTGTCAACTATAAGTCTTATCGCTCGCTTTAGAATTTAATCCAGCAGGTGCAGGGAGGTCTGAGAAACACCTGACCAAATAGGAGCGTTATACTCAAGTTTTGGGCGTATGTAGGCCTTGTATATTGTAGCCAGATCAGCGGGGATGAAGTACTTCTTGCATTGCGTAAGGAAGCCTAGACATTTCGCAGCATTTTTGGCGACCTCAAATATGTGATCGTTCCAACTAATTGTTGGGTTGATACACATACCGAGGATAGTCTTTCGGTCTCAACAACGCAAGTGCCGTTCATGGGTAACGGCTGATTATTTTGTGACCGCTTTAACGACAGTAGACAGCACTGGGTTTGGAAAGCATTAAGTTCCACTCTATTCGTATTTCCCCAATCGATTATGCTGTCAAGGTCGGAGTTTAACATACGCTGCCGTTCCGAGTCTATGGCCGAAGTGGAGGGACGTGAGTCAAGGAACGAATATGAAAAGCTGAGGGCACTGTCATCAGCGAAGGAATGAAAAGGATAAGAAGTAGCAGACAAGAGATCATTTATAAAAATGAGGAAGAGTGTCGGAGACAAAACAGAGCCCTGGGGAACACCAGCATTAATATGGTGAATATCAGACTTGAATCCATCCAAAACGACTTGTATTGAACGATTCGAAAGGTAATTTCTAATCCATTGGAGAAGAGACGCATCGATCCCAAAAGCACGCATTTTCGACAAGAGAGCCTGATGCCAGACCCTTTGAAATATCAAGCGCAACAGTCTTGCTTTCTGCTACATTGTGCATAGATTGGTTCCACTTTTAAGTGAGATATGCCATTAGATCACCTGTGGAACAGTTGCTTCGGAAGCCGTACTGCCGGTCATTAAGAAGCTTTTGGGACTCAAGATATTTCATAAGCTGACGGTTTATCAGCGTTTCCATGACCTTGGAGAGAAGGGACGTTAGTGCTATGGGTCGGTAAGAGGTGGTTGACGAAGATTCGCAAAGAGCTGATGGAAAACCTTACGCAGATGGAAAACCTTACGCAGTGGTTTTGCCAGCGTAGAAGAACACCTCTCCAGAAGAACAGGGTGTATACCATCCGGGCAAGCGGATTTGATTATGTTTAGATCTTTAAGTACTCTAGCTACTGTACGAGAACGAAAGTGGATTTGCCCCATGGAGAGATTTACGCTCTCAAGTAAAGGCGGGAACAAAGTGCTATCTGGCAGCGATGAGCTAGCTGCAAAGTGTGCAGCAAGCAGATTAGCTCTGTCCAAGGAGCTGACAGCTGAAATGTCATTGCAAATGAGCGTTGGGATCGAAGACGAGGTTAAGCCCCCTCTGTTTTTTTGTTCTTTACTAATAAGATGGGTGATGACTACGGGCTGTCTGATTTCAAAGGTTCAATTACCCCTGTTTGGAGCATTTCGTCAAGCTCCTCATTAACCTCCTTTTGCACAGAGGGAGAGACAGGATAAAAGCGTTGCTTTAAATGCCTCGATTTGGTTCTAATAATATGTTCCAGACTGGTACGACCAAGTTCTTCACCCTTGTTGCAAAAAACAAAGGAAATTGAAACAAATCAAACGACAGGCGGCTGCGTTGCCTTACGAGGGTTGCCTTTTATATTTCGGGATTAGAGAACAGAAACAAATATTATTCATCGAAAATCGATTTATTGTTTTTCAAAATATTCCCCATTAAGATCTATACACTTTTGCATGCGTTTGAATCAATTGTCGAAACACTTTTGCCACTCCGATTGAGGCATCTCCAAAACATGCATTCTGAACTCATCAACCGCTTCTTTAGGTGTCGAAAAAGGTTTTTTTTATTTTTTACGTAAGGGAATAAAGAGAAGTCATTCGGTGCCAAGTCAGGACAATACGGCGGATAACTCATCGAATCGATGTTTTTAGTGCTCAAAAATGCAGTTGTTTGAGCCGAGGTTTGAGAGCTCACATTGTCGTGGTGAAGAGTTATCCATCTTCGGCGGTTGGTTTTCCTGATTTCTTGGAAGACAACTGGCAAACAAATGGTTGTGTACCATTCAGAATTTACTATTCTGCGTTGTTCTAGTGGCACGTTTGCGACATGGCCAGTTTTTCCGAAAAAACAGGCGACCATCTGCTTGGAAGTGCTTCGTAAGCGAGCAACTTTTGTTGGATTTGGCTCAATTTGAAACACCCATACAGTCGACTGGTGTTTACTTTCGGGGTCATACGCGTAAATCCACGATTCATCACCTGTCACAATATCATAAATGTGTTTCGAATGACCGCGATTGTAGTTTTGGAGCATTTCTTTCGACCAATCGACACGAGCCTTTTTCTAGCGATTGAGAAATTGTGTGGGATCCAACGCGAACAAATTTTTTTGACGGTCAAATGTTCATGTAATATTAAATGTTTGCCGGTCCCACTAATGCCTATGGTTGTCTCAATATCACGATATGTCACATGACGATCTTGCAATATAGGTTGGCACACAGCATCATGGTTTCCGGAACAACAACTTATTTTGGACGACCTTCACGAAACTCGTCTTGGAGTGAAGTACGACATCGATTGAATTCACCATACCATCGATAAACACTGGTTCTTCATCCCCAAAAATTGAATTACGTTCATCGATACACTGTTTTTGAGTCAATCCACGTCGAAAGTTGTAAAAAATAATCGCACGAAAACGTTCACGATTTTAATTCCATTTTTTGGGCGAGATGAATCTTTTAAGTTACTGTAAAGAACAGCGCTCGTATGTCAAAACGTTCTGAGAACGTATAACCTCAAAAATGTCAAACTTTGCAATAGAGCAGTCGCCAGATTGCAACACTGGGGTTGCCCAATCCCGAAATATAAAGCCAACCTTCGTACTCTCGAAGCCAGTCGACATAAGTCCTCTTATCGCAATGAGTTCTAGAACTTCAATACTATAGTTGAGGGTGTTGAAAGCTTTGCTGAAGTCTGCGAATAACACCAAGACAAGATAGTTTTTGTTCAGGCTTTCATTAACACAATCCTTAAACTCATTTAATAGTTTACCAGAACATTTATGTTTCTGGAAGCCTTACTAACTGGTATATATCAGCGAATTTTTAGCGATGAAATCTTGCATCCTATTTGTCCTTTTCTACTACCAGCAATATTGATATTCTTCTTCTTATTATGGCGCTACATGGGACCTGGGCCTCAACCAACATACCTCTCCAGCCAGCACGATCTTTCGCCAGCTGTCACCAGTTGCGCGCTCCAAGTTGGTTGCGGTCCTTCTCCACTTGTGTGCGCCACCTTAGTCTAGACTGTCCTCTTTTGCGTTGTCCCAATGGCTCTGATTCGAAGACGTTTGGGGCCGGAGCAGTGGGCACCATACATGGCCCAGCCATCTTAAGCGTTGTATCCGAAGACGCTTGACCAGGCGCATGTCGCTGCATAGCCCATAGAGATCGTCATTGTATCTTCTTCTCCAGATACCATCAACGCAAACAGGACCAAAAATCGCACGCAAAACTTTTCCCTTCTTTTTCGAAAAGACTATGGGCTTCCTCATCCGCTTTTAGTAACGTCCATGTTTCTGCGCCATAGAGTAGGACTGGGACGATCAAGCTGTTATATAAAGCGGGCTTAGTCCTTCGAGAGAGGGCTTTATTACTCAATTGCCTCTTGAGCCCAAAGAAACAGCGGTTGGCAAGAATGATTCTGCGTGTGATTTCGGTACTGATGTTGTTGTCCCTATTTACCGCGGAGCCGAGGTAGACGAAGTCCCTGATTACCTCGAAGTTTCTGCTGCCTAGTGTGACGCTCTGTCCTAGACGTCGATGTTGTGTATCCTTCCTTGATGACAGCATGTACTTCGTTTTGCCCTCATTTACCCCCAGACCCATTTTAGCCGCTTCCGCATTCAAAGGGCATCTGCAAGTTGCTCGACTGCACGTGGTCTGTTAAGGGACCTCGAATTCCACGTGCAGATTCGAAATTCATTGTCCTTATAATGTTTGCCGGGGTCGTCAACAATTGGTCCTTTATTATCCGACGCATTTCGTCGTTTCAGAACTTGTTAGTTTTACTTGATGAGGAAGTTAACCTCACGCACAACCCACAGACTGGTAGGCCAGGCTCACTACTTAAACTACCCTCGGCCAGAGGGATTCGCTACATACATTGGTTCATTACACAACGGATGTTGTGATCCAGGGGCTATCCAGGGGGGCCGCGAGAAGGCTGTATGTCAACTTGACCTGTGCACTAACGAGGATAGTCTTGGCAGCTCGCCTTGTTGAGCAAGGCCAGTGTCGCTAGTTTTAAAGTTGATTTCTCGTACCTTTTTTATAAATAAAAATCACTCCCCCTCACACATACCACACTTGTTGCAGGTTTTCTTCCAAAACGCCGTCCTTTCATGGATCCTTCCATCTAGGGAACAGAAATAAAGTTTCAGGGGACAAAAATGGTGAATACATTGAAGCGTGATTACGGTGTTGTTTTTAGCCAAAAAATTACGAACAAGCAGTGACGAGTGAGCAGACACGGTGATTTGTTTTTCTACAATTTCGGACGTTTTCTTGGTATGCGGCGAATAACTTCATGATTATACTCCTAGCTTAACATATGATTATGTGCTAAGAACTCACTATGCCACGGTAATCAAAAAAACATTCAGCAAAATGTTATCATTTGATCGAACTTGACGTGCTTTTTTTAGGCAGCCTTTTTTAACCCAACTTGCGACTAGTGAACTTTAGTCCAGATTTCTTTACCATATACCCATGATTCGTCACCAGTTATGACCCTTTAGTTATACCGGCATGAAATGACGTTTTTTTTTTTTTAAATAGAAGACACTAATTATTAATGGAAAAGTCAAAACATTTTATTCAAAGTATTGGCCATTGTTTTCTACACATTTTGAACACCTTCCTGGCAATTTGTGAATACAACGCCTAAAAGATTGTTCGTCTTTTAAAGCAAACCAATAGACACCAATCAGTCAATTTTCGACTTCCTCGTAGGAATCAAAGTGCTGCTCAGCCAACGCGCGTCCCATCGATGAAAACAGATGAAAGTCGGAAGGAGCCAAGTCTGGTGAATACGGCGGGTGGGGTACCTGCTCCCAGCTAAGTGTTTTGATTGTATCCTGAACCGGTTTTGCTTTGTGTACAGGTGCATTGTCATGGAGCAAAATTACCTTGCCGTGTCTTCTGGCCCAAATTGATTATTTGTTGTCGGTAGCGATAAGTATTAACGGTTTCACTAGGTTTTAGGAGCTCGTGGTACAGCACACCTTGCTGGTCCCACCAAACACACAGCATTGTCCTCTTGCTGAATCGATCTGGTTTTGCAGTCGATGTTGATGGTTGTCCCAGATTAGCCCACGATTTTTTCCGTTTAGGATTCTTAAAATAAATCCATTTTTCATCGGCAGTAACAATTCGATGCAAAACCGATTTTCTTTCGTATCCTTGAAGCAAAATTTCACAAGTGTCTTTTCGGTTTTCCATCTGTCTTTCATTCAATTCATGGGGCACCCATTTTCCACACTTTTGGATCTTTCCCATATCTTTTAAACTATCAGAAATTGTTTGTTGCGCATTATTTAACATTGCTGCCATTTACCTTTGACACAAAGTGTCATCTCCATCCAATATCAATTCAAACTTTTTTGGTGGTCTTCCACGTTCTTCATTTCTCACATCAAAATAATTATTTCTGAACCGTTGAAACCATCTTTTGCATGTTGCTTCTGATAGGGCATGATCACCATATGCCTCGACAAGCATTCGATTCGACTCTGCAGCACTTTTCTTCAAATAATAATAATTGTTGGCGCTACAGTCCACAGGGGGACCAGGGCCTAGCTTGCTTAGGGACCTACAGTTTTTTGCCGACTCCGAACGGCGAAATTTGAGAAGCTTTCTTAGACAGTTATTACTCTTTGAGTGTTGTCAGCAGCTCGAAAGAGGTGGTGACGTAAAATATTCGAAAAATTGGTGTTGAGCTGGGGATCGAACCTAGACCCTTCGGTGTGTGAGCATCGCACTCTACCCACTACGCCACGGCGGCCACACTTTTCTTCAAATGAAAAACAAAAAATTAATGCTTTCCGCAAATCATCACTTTCTGGTACGAAATTCGACATTTTTAACACGATGCAAAGAAATGATGTTGTCTGTTCAATGACTAGATGTATACTAAATATTGTTCACAGATGTCATTGCAAGCAAACAAAAAATATAAGGGCTCGTTCACAACAAATGTTCCCTATCGAGACATTTGTGTCTTGACGCTCACTTCATACGGGTATACCTGGTAAACAAATTGAGATCGCCGTTGACTCATGCAACATTTTTTTAGTCAAAACTCAACAATTTTGGAGCGAACTTCGCTGCCATTCGCGTCATGCCCAAAATTTCTGAAAAACCGGTATGCCGACATCTTCAACAACTTCTCCAATAGTTATTCGAAAATTCCCCATAACAATTTTTTTCACCTTCTCAGAATTTTTATCGTTGGTAATGTGCTGGGGCGTCCAGGGCGACCGTCGTCATTCACATCTTATTGAACTCATAGTACACTCACCGTATGCCACGGTTAACATTTCAAGTATTTTTCGATTTTTTACTTTCTTTTTTTAAGACCTCGAATAAGGCTTCAATTGAGATGACAGATCCCAAGAAAATAGAAGCTTGATCGGGTTTTAAATGCACGGTGAAGACGAGTTCGGAACCATGCCTTTCTATCCCAAGCTTCAAAAGTAAATATTTTTTCCCTCAACACCCAAAAAGACACGTTTTCACTTGTCATCTAATCACTCAGTCAATAAGTGTTTCAAAAATAGGACGAGGCCATCCGCTCGTTCGTCAACTCATATGCGTCTAATGCTGGTTATTATGTCATGCGAAGGTCGCTGAACCCTGTAGACTTCCAAGTGCTTTGGCGGTTTGCTAGTTATTATTCTGCCGTTGAATGTTTCATTCGAAGTCGAAACTTTGCGGCGCTTTGACTTTGACTGCCCAACTGAATAGTAATTGCCAATCGAACTTTTCGATAACAACCACCCAGTAGTTGTCACCGTGAGTTCGGCTGCATACGGCGATGCACAACAACAAAACATTCTTCAATCTCGAATACTCTCATTGCGAGTACGTCGTCATTGTCGGACTACTTAGCACATTCCCGGTATATGTGTTACACCTATATTTGCATGATTCCAATGAAGAGGGAACCACATTCAACGTCATTTGCATATGTACACATGTGTGCTGTTCTGGGGAAAGAATTTCAATAAGCGCGAAAGTATGTGGTGCAACATTTGAAGCTCACATTTTTCACTTTCTCGTCGCGTTATGTGCCCAACAGGATCGCAATCACTTTACGAAACGAATAGGGCGCCTAATTTCGAGAGCTAAGGATGACTGGTTGAAATTAAAAAGCAAACAATGCTCTTAGAGGGAATAAGATGGGAGTTCAATATTGAATTATTCTGTTTTTTCGAAAGTCGAAAGACTCAGCTGATTTTCCAATAACTTATAGAGCAGCGAAAGGCGCTGAAAATGCATTCATCAGGATCATTTATTAAAATAAGCACACGAGGCGACTTTTTACGTGCGTGATAGCAAAACACAAACTATTGGGAGGACTTTGAATGCCGTCTCTAAAAAATGAGTCCGCTCTAGCATTGATTCAATTATTGAGATTCAAATATTGTCCCGACTTTGATCACGTTGCGATCAAACCTTATTGTGGCCAGGGTAAGACCCCGGCTATCGAGAGATCAGTGGAGTCGAGACAAGCCAATACAGTTTGACGTCGGAAAGCTGCAACCGCAACTGATCGCTGGGAACTTTTCCGGCCGAGTCTCTCTGAAACTCACTCAGACTTCGACTCTGCCTGCACTTACCATAGAAGAAGATTGGAAACGTTATCAAGAAGCAATCAAAGAAGCTGCCACTGGTGTGCTAGGTTTCACGTCACCACCCAGAAGGAACCCGTGGTTTGACGACGAGTGCAGGCAAGCACATGCAGCCGAACAAGACGCCTATAAGGCAACGCTGCATCGAACGACGAGGGCTGTTGGTGAGCTCTATGAACAGAGAAGAAGGGAAAAGCACCGGCTTTTCAGAAGAAAAAAAAGGAGCATGAGAAGCGCGCGGTCGATGAAATGGAAAGGTGTTATGGCAAAAATGAAATCCGAATGTTTTAACGAAAGGTAAAACAGCTGGTCGCCGTGGCTTAGTGGGTAGAGTCCGACGCTCACACGTCGAAGGGTCTACGTTCGATTCCCACCTCTTTCGAGCTGCTGACAACACTCAAAGAGCAATAACTGTCTAAGAAAGCTTCTCAAACTTCTCCATTCGGGTTCGACAAAAACCTGTGAGTCCCTTCTAATCGTAACAGAACAGTAGCGCGCACAACACGAGCAGTTGATAAGCAATCTAGGCCCTGGTCCCCCTGTGGACTGTCGCGCCAACAATTATTATTATTAAAACAGCTATCTGGAGTGACAAGGTTCGGACCGAAGCGTGCTTGGACTGAATTGGACAACCTGTGGTATGGTCGCAGTCTGTGCTGAGAATCTGGTCTACAGACTTCTAAGCGGCGCTGGTGACCCAGATCCCGCTATTCAGCAGAATGTTCCACTCGATTTGGACGACGATAGACAAGAATTCCGTCCTCCGACTTAGACGAGGTGAAAATAGCAATATCTAAGCTGCTGGAGCGAACGGACTATTTAAAGCAGCTGGAGATGAGTTGGTTGGGCACATGCACCAGTTCATCTGTAAGGTATGGTCAGAGGATAAGTGGAATCTCAGCATCGTTTGCCCGGTCCACGAGAAAGGAGACCCATTTGACTGAGGGATAAGTCTCCTCAGCACTGCATACAAGATCCTCTCTGCCACATTGTGTGAGCGTCTGCAACCTTTTGTCCATGACCTGATAGGTCCCTATCAATGTGGTTTTAGATCCGAGAAGTCCACAATAGGCCAGATCTTCACATTACGGCAGATACTGGGTACTGATACTACCCAAGAAGTGCAAATCGACACCCACCACCTATTCGTCGATTTTAAGGCCGCATATGACAGTGTGCATAGAGACGATCTATACAGTGCCATGTCTAGTTTTGGTATTCCTACCAAACTTGTCAGATTATGTAGGAAGGCGATGGACAACTCAAGTTCCGCCAAGGTTAATAACGAACTCGCAGAGGCCTTCAATGTCAAACAAGGTATTTGACAAGGCAACGCACTGTGATCCTCGAGTGGATCTCGAGCAGCTTCTCTCTCACAAGTCAACATCAGAGGCACGATATTGCAGAAGTCTAGCTTACGCTAATGACATTGATGTGATTGGACAAACACAGACAGAGTGTAGTACCATGATAAGAAGAAGAAGTTGCTTGGGGTTTTTTTTCAGTTGTGGGTCTGTGGTGCGTACCACTGTTTCGGAGTTTAAGACCCTTTAGACTGCAGCAGTTTCTTCTATGCGCTCTACTTGGTCTCTCCTCCATCAGAGGCGTTTAATACGACTGACTGATCGCTGTACACCTGCATCAATCGTTCATGGCTAAACCCTTTTCTCCAAATATTGAATGCAGAAATTTCCACTCGCAAAGGAAGTTGCCTCCGTAGCTATTCTCCAAACTGTCCAAACTTCTGCGCCACAGAGCCGATCAAGGAGGCTGCCATTCCTTCTGAAAAATTACAAATTCCCCGCGAGCTCAAAGAAATTCCAAGTGGAAGCAGTAGTTCTTCATTATATCTCGGTGCCGATGTTGTTTTCTTGTGAGCCGAGACAGACAAAGTCCTTTACGATTCTGAAGTTTAAGCTGACTCTGGGGGCGTATCGGCCAAGTTCATTCTCGATGTCAGCATATACCTCGATTAGCCCTTCTCCGTTCTGCTATCATCCACTTTAACATCAGCTTCATTGACAACTCAAGTCAATGTCGTCAGGGTGTTGTAGCAATTGTAGGGAATTCCAGGAGTTCTTCTTCTTCTTCTTCTTGTGGCATTACAGTCCGGGGTGGACCTTGGCCTCAACCAATATGCCTCTCCAGCCAGCACGATCTGCTTGGTTGAGGTCCTTCTCCACTTGTGTGTGCCACTTTAGTCTAGGTCGTCCTCTGTTGCGTTGTCCCAATGCCACAGTTTCAAAGACTTTTCAGGCCGGAGCAGTAGTTTCCATACGCTCTACATGCCCTAGCCATCTTAAGCGTTGTATCCGTAGACGCTTGACCAGGCGCTTCCAGGAGTTCGCGGCTCTATAATAATAATAAATTTTGGCGCTAGAGTCCACAGGGGGACCAGGGCCTAGCTTGCTTATCAACTGCTCGTGTTGTGCGCGTTACTGTTCTCTCACGAGTAGAAGGGACCTACAGGTTTTTGCCGACTCCGAACGGCGAAATTTGAGAAGCTTTCTTAGACATTTATTACTCTTTGAGTGTTGTCAGCAGCTCGAAAAAGGTGGTATCGTGAAAAATTGGTGTTGAGCTGGGAATCGAACCTAGACACTTCGGCGTGTGAGCGTCGCACTCTACCCACTACGCCACGCGACCACTTCTCGACTCTGGAGTTGGCAAATTAGCTCTGTAAGACTTTTTTGGTTTCCGAGATGACATGATGCCGCGACGTCTTGGTATCAAAGATCACAGTAAGTTCGGTGCCGACCTCGACGGCGTAGCAAGAGCTCTGAAAAGAAGAGAAGAAGAAGAGGAGAAAAGAAGAAGAAAAGAAAAGAAGAAGAGAAGAGAAGAAGAGATCCTGACGCTTTGGCGGGAATGTCAAAATTAAATGAACGTATTGGTTGTGAGTGTTGATTTGCGTCTTCCGAGGTTTCCCCCCAAAATTTTCTGTTGTATGAAATTTGGCCGATTCAAGGACCTATCAGGGTATCCACGAATGGTTTCAAGCGCTTGCACCAAACAGCAGACAAGATCTTGAATCTCGGCAATTAACGGTCTCTTCTTTCATAAAAATCGTACAAATCACAGATTCCAGACATCGGGCATGTTATCCTCCCCCAATTGATGCAGGCATCCTGTCAGCTCATCCCTGCCTGCCTTATGTAGCCCTGTAGGCAGTCTGTTTGCACCAGCAGCTTCTTCCCACTTAAACCTCGACGTCGCTGTCTTGGATCGCAGTTGTCCACCGACCGACCCGCCTGTCGTCGTGGGCTCTGGAGCTTGAACTAATCCTCTAACTTCTTCAATCCACAGCTGTACCTCGTTCAGGAACAAGTAGTTGACGACTACTGAGTCAGTGAGTTGTTCTTCGCAACTCCACAGCACGAGTACGTCGTGGTGGTAGATCGATGCATCTGCAGTCTGTTTGCACCAGCAGCTTCTTCCCACTTAAACCTCGACGTCGCTGTCTTGGATCGCAGTTGTCCACCGACCGACCCGCCTGTCGTCGTGGGCTCTGGAGCTTGAACTAATCCTCTAACTTCTTCGATCCACAGCTGTACCTCATTCAGGAACTAGTAGTTAACGATTACTGAGTCAGTGAGTTGTTCTTCGCAACTCCACAGCACGAGTACGTCGTGGTGGTAGATCGATGCATCGGGGCCTGGTGGACGGAATTCTCCTCTAAAATCGTCCATTGTATGGAGTTGGACATTTTGCTGCTCAACCGCCTGCTGAGGTGATTCCACCTAATTCTCAGTATCACCTGTTACCGCTGCTTGTCAGCTTGTCAAGAGAGAACCACCAATTCACAGAAAATCTGTTCCAACAACCTTCCCGCCAGGTCACCACACAATCTACATACGCCATTCACAAAGTGTCACTCAATCACAGCCCCGAGTCGACGTTGAAATCCGTGAACAAGTTCAATTAACATCTCGCCAGGTGGAACAAGTTAATTGACTCCTGCCTATTAGATATTAATATCCATCCACTTGAAAATTTCGTTGTCTCGATTAGGAGGCACTTAGTCTGACGGATCCGTAACAATTCATATCAGCAGTCCACATCCGCCGTGAAGAGCATGCAGACGGACAACATTTCATATATTATTAAGTATCTTATCGAATTAACTGTGCAAACAGTTTGACAGAATCAATTCCTCGGTGAATTATGGGGATAATGGAGTGCGTTACGCACTTAATAACAATCTGCCCTAATCAATGCGTCTTCTGCAGAACTGGTGATTGCTGTGAAAGTATCTGTTCCAGTGCATTTATCGGCCGACTCCGAAAACAGTCTGTCTGAGTGTTTGATTGATTGGGAAAACTTGCTTTGCCAAATCACTTTCTCCGTTCCATCAGTATCGGTTACGAATGCATTTAAGGAGTGTCAAGGAATGGGGCCAAGGGAACAATGTATTGCATTTGTGTGCTGCCTAGTTTCTTCTTCTGTTTCGTTAAATAGCAGTCGATGGCGGAGGGTTGGGGGCTTCAGCAGCTTGAGCCTTTTATTTAGTGAATTATGCGCTGATGGTGAGCCTGCTCTTTCTTTTTCTTTGTTTTGTTTGATTCCTTGTTTTTTGTGTGGGCCTGGACCTCAAACAACGTGCTTCTCCAGCCAGAACAATCTTGCGCTAGCTGCCTCAAGTTGCGCACATCAAGTTGGTTAAGGTCCTTCTCTACTGCTGTGCGCCCTCTCAACCTAGGCGTCCTCTGTTGCTTTGTCCTATTGGCTCGGTTTCGGCGACTTTTCGTACTATCAATACGCTCTACATGGCCTAGCCATCTTAAACCTTATATCCGAAGACACTTGACCAGGCGCATGCCACCCTAAAGTTCATCGTGGAGTCTTCTTCTCCAGATGATTTCAA
Source organism: Eristalinus aeneus (assembly GCA_955652365.1). NCBI lineage: Eukaryota > Metazoa > Arthropoda > Insecta > Diptera > Syrphidae > Eristalinus > Eristalinus aeneus. The sequence continues at coordinate 81,448,003 of OY019130.1, forward strand.
CGCATTTCAACAACCAACAGGATAGAAAAGCTCTCAAGGAACTGCTCTCGGAAAGACTGAGGGTTTCCTCATCCACCTTTAGATGAGGTCAAACTTTCGCGCCTCAAAGCGGGAGTGGGATGATCGAGCTTTTATACATATCCAGCTTAGTCCTTGGAGAGAGGGCTTCATTACTGAAAGAAGCTGCAACTGGGAAGGATGTTTCAGTGTTTGATATCGGTACCGATATTTCACCCGAGGGAAACAAAGTACCTCGAAGTGTCTCCTGCCTAGTGCAACGCTTCGTCCGAGACGTCGATGTTGTGTGTCGGCCTTTGTTAACTTCGTTTTGCCCTCATTTTCCGCCAGACTCATTTCAGCCGCTTCCATTTCAATCCCACCAACGTCCAGTCACGCCAATGTCGTCAGCGTAAGCAAGCAGTTGAACGGACCTTAAGAAGCTCGTGTAAGAGCTGGCGACCTCAAAATTTTCCACAAACCGAATGAAGGACTGTCCTCATTTACTTCAAGTTGTCCACCGCTGTTGTCATGTCATGATCAAGACGGCGGAATTCATGTTGTCCCACGACTTATCTCATCTCTGGTCATTCTTTCGATTACCAGGTATTCAGCTTCCCCCCTGACTGCACCATCATCCTTTAAAGTATTCACTTTGCTAATTGTGTCTTTCGTTTGAGCAAAAATGAAACCAACATCCTAAGCATAGTGCATGCACTTCGCCGCAGAGCAAAGCCATCATGCTCCTGGCGCAGCGTGCACTGTGAATAAGAGATTACCGCAGCAGAAGAAATTCTCAAGAATTTAATCAAATTAGAATTTACCGCCACACCGTTGGGTAGCAACCACAATTAACCGCCCGAACAAAGACACATCCTGCACTTTTGAGGATCTCATTCCATCTTATCCGCTCATTCATTTTCCCTACAATTGCAGCACAACCAACGGATTGATGTGCAAAAGGAACGTCCTCACAGAAAATGAATTGATGTGGTGTTCGAGTGAAGAGCAGCCGCCATGGAGCAAGACATCGTGGAACGTCTCGAAAACGAAATAAACATAACGCACCCCCAAGCGTTGGAGATTCAATTAAAATTATACGACATTTTCATCCCGATTTTATGTTCCGTAATCATATTTGTAAATCTTCTCATCGTCCTCTCAAGTGGTCTTATCCTGCACAAGAGTAAGTCGAGCCACTTTGAGTGGTGATTCGGCCTAATGACTTCCGCTTTCAGGGCAGCAGCCGCGGAGTACGTATATTTTCCTGGGAAATGTCGCGCTGTCGGACCTTCTCATTGGCATCGCCACCTTATTTGGGCAGTATTATCCGCTTGAATTGCGCAACGAAATGGTGTGCTGTGTGAGCATAGGTAAGGTGACTGGAATCTGTCTTGGAGATGCCTCTAATCTGCTTCTTTCCACAGGCTTGACGGTGACGGCGACCCTTGTGTCGGTCCTCAGCGTAGGACTCATCGGCGTCGATCGGTACCTGTACATCTTGTACGGGCTGCAGTACCAGAGGTATGTGTCCTCCAGGAGAGCTCGTATCATGGTCCTGCTCACTTGGGTCGTGGCTGGGGTGATAGGCTTCCTGCCCGCGTTCGGAGTTCGCAATCCGACCGACAACGGCAAGCTGTGTTGGTTCATTGTGCTGGTCCCTCCGAAAATTGTCCTCCTCACCACGACCATCGGAATACTTCCCCTTGTTGTCATAGTCATCCTGTACAGCATAATCCTCAAGCACGCGCTTGGAAGGATATCTCACCTGCAGCGGGCTGCAATGGGCAACCAAGGCACTCAGGTCGGGGATCTGCGACTGTTCCGAGGCGGAGCCCCGCCAGCGCACAGGATTTCCGTTGAATCTATGGAAGTACCGCGAGGCAGTGTGAGCTACATTCGCGATGCCGAAGAGAAACCCCCTCGTGCCAGGCGATCCATCTTCAACTGCTGCCGAAAGTAAGTCCTGAGTTTGCCAAAAAAAAGTTTGACTAATCCCCACCGCTCTCCGCAGGACCAACAAGCTGCAGATTGCACCCGTGTACAGTGCCAACAAGTGGAAGGCCATAAAGATTGTCCTCCTAACCACAGGGGCTTTCTTTATCACGTGGTTTCCGTACTTCTTCGCCTCAACACTGTACATAATGTGCGCACCAGACTCAGACCCAGACTACTGCGATGGGTTGCGCGTGGCGATAGCCAGCCCATTGGCCATTCTTGGCCTCACCAACAGCCTATTGAATCCGATCATCTACGCGTGGTGGCACAACGGATTCCGAGAGTCTGTGAAGAAGATGTACCGCGGTCTTGTGTGTAAGCGGTTTCAATCGGACCACAAAACTCACTCATCGACGAAACGTAGCATAACGCCAAAAATTAGCCAAGTAACAGCGACAACCTCAACTGAAGTGGAAAGCTCCGACCCGGAGCAGAGATTTGTCACTCCCGAACCACGGACACAAAGTGCCACCACCAGACGACACAGCGCCGGCATGGAGAGTTCAAGTGGCAACGAGTTGTAGTAGAGTTAGGAGAATTTATTAGAGTAGATTACCAAATTTGTGTTTCATTGCTTCTCAAAGTGTGTGACTTTTCTATTTGAACGAAACGGTTGGTGTATTCGCTCATATGAATGTATACTGGGTTCTGGTACAACCAACAAATGTTTTTTTTTATAATTTGAAGAAAAAAATCAGTGAGGCGGCAAAGAATAAATTTCCAGAGAGAAAAATATAATGAGAATGTAGCCGAAGGGTCTCTATTGTTTTTTGTTTTTATTTGCAGTTTTTCAATTGGGACCACCAAGAGTGTGTCGTGGTCTTGCTTCGAACCACTCGCTCACAAAAATTTCCTCAAATTTAAGGAATTTCCCACTTCCTACAATTGGGACATCTCCTAAAGTGATGGCTACGGGCTATATGTTCTTCTGTAAGTGCACGCTGGCTTGCAGCGTAAGGGGCCTAAGCTTAGTATGTGACCTGCTAGCTGCGGATTCAATTGATGTAGTTACTGAGGTCCTTAATATGAGTGACTTCCTCTCGCTGGAAGTGCCTTGCTTCCTATAATGATTCTCAGTATAAATCAACGCTACAAAAGTTGAGCTTTTTCAATATGACGGAGCGACATCTGTGTCTGTGTCTTTGTCCAACTATTGTCTACTCATTTGCGGTTCTTCTAGTTTCCACTAGGGGAAGAAAGAGCAAAAACGATTGGAAGTGCCAAGGATAAATGGACACCATAGCCACCCAAGCTGTTATTTTACGGTTAAGAAAGACATGGCTGGTTTGGGCTTCATAGGAAGGTTTAGAAGCATGTGGGAATTTTCGAAACAGCATGCGAAGTATTGGATATGGTTCCGTAGAACTCAAGAGTTAACGAATTTTCATTAATTTCGCTGTCATTGTGGAAAATTCAACGATGATGCACAGAGGGACCACGGAGGTCCCTGACAAATTCCTTCCTTTTTCCAAATACATAATCTTTAGTACACTTATCAGGTGAAAAAGTTTCACCTTAAATTATTGCCACGTTAAGAGGACAGAGGGCGATTATAAACTCGTTTAGGAGATTAATGGAATGCTTGGCGCTAAGGAAAGATCAACCCTCACAATAGAGCCGTGTAGTTCCGCACCTACATAGTTCCTGGACTTACTCAACCGTCGGAACTAGTTCCGATAGTTCCACATATTTCACCTAAACATGCCCGATAGTTCCGACATGTTCGGTAGCTCAAACACTACGGATACACCGTGAATGTGTGAATTGAAACATCACGCAATTCAAAAAATATATTTTAGACACAAGAATGATAGAAATACAGATTACGCATTGCGCATGTCTTTCACCTTCTGTCAATTTTTGATGACGTAGGCTGAGACAACGGATGTTTACTTTTTATATACGGATGTCAGGTTTGACTGCGATTTCCGCGCGCTTATTTGAAAAATATTAAAAGAAAAATATTTCGTAATTTATTAACAATTAAATAAAGAGAAATTTTTGAAAATGAGGTGTGCTGTGTTTGGCTGCAATGCAAACAACAACAAGGGAAAACCGAATGTACGGTTTTATTCGGTTCCAAAACACAACATCATACGGAAGCAGTGGATTCACTTATGCAGGAGAAAGTATAACTGCACATTTCACTGTGGATAGTTTTGAAAGAAACTTACAATTTGAAATTTGTAAGATGATTTGTTTATTTACTTACATATTAAGTCACAATTTTATTACAGGCCTTTGCAAAAATAATGGATATAAATTAAAGGCGGGAACAATTCCACAATCCAACCGAGAGTCGTTCCTTCATCCCGCGACATCAGAATGCCATCAAAGGCAATACATAAAATGATTGCAGAGCTACTAGCGGAGAAACCAGCGGCATTGACATCTGATTAAAGTCCTTAAGAATCACTTAATTGACCAAGGGTTTAAAATTAATGGAAAGGAAGTAAAAAAAAAACATAATCCTTACGCTTCTAAAGCGCACAGCGTCTGAATTGTCAATCACCCATGAGATATCGGCAGGCCATTTTAACGTTATTGGAGCTGAAAGACAGAAAGTTAAAATGGCTACAAAACTTTTTTCTCACACTATAGCTCAGGCAATAACAAGAGCCACCAGCTTAGGTCATTTAGGTAACCAAACATTTGCTTCGGATGACACGCCTGACTTAGTTTCCGAATGTACTCTCACAAGTAATGTTTTATCTGCATACATATCTAAAATATATAAATATGTTAAAATTATTTTTTACTTTAAAGCGCGATACTTAAGAGTATAACTATAAATCCTCCGAGCACTGATGTCTACAGCCAGGTGGACAATGAATTGGAATCTTTAGCTCACGATGGGCTTGAAAACTTGGCTGGGTACATTTGCCATAAGTTGGGGGAAGAAATTCCCGATATGCGTGTTCTTCAAAATAAGGACACGACTTTTACGTGGGTTAACCATCCCAACGAAGGAGCCCTGGATAAACTCACATCTGCACTAATGGTTCACATGAAGCAACTCGAAGAAATTTTCGAAAGTGTGATTTCATTGAATGTTCTAAGACACATTTGGAATTAACCGAAAATGTGAACTGTGGGGATGAAATAAAAAAAAACTTTATTTTAGAGCACGAATGTATTTTAGGATAACGAAACTAAACAAAGAAATTACAGAGTTTCAATTCAGAAAAAAGGAATATATAATAAAATTGTCCACTAGTTCAATATTTAAATCTCGTGTTTTATTTCAATAACTTGGTTGTTACATTACTCTTTTGGAAATAAAACATGAAATAATAACATTTAGTTAAATTTATTTATTAATGGCAATTCTAAAACTTTACACAATTATGATCATTGCTTTACGAAACTCTGTGAAAGTTTTTTGCACTCTGCATGCAAAATGCTTGACGTAATTGCTCGGAAAGTAATTGGATAGTTAACTCAATTGGATATACACTTAAGACTTATTTTATGTTAAAAAGTTCTTAAAACGTGAATAATATTAGAAAAAATCAGCTAATAACTTTTCCTGCTTCAATTTTTATGAAGATATTAAACAATAACAAAGAGCTGTCAAATCAGAAGTCTCGCGTGACGTAAGCTGCGCAGAACGAAAGAAAATTGAACACTCTATTGCGCAATCTATCATTCTTGTTTTAGACACATGTATCAGTCGCAAATTTTGTTGTTTCTTGTGTATTTCTTTGACTTCTTTGTATGATGTACACCATCAATCTTTCGTCAAACATGTTATTTTGCGGTGCGAAAAGAAAGAGAGAAAAGCGTATACTTTCAACATATTCCTTATCCTCCTTCAAACATTGTTCCGGAGAGAAATACGTGTTTGAGGCTCACAATGCTTTGAATGGAAGTATCGTTCAATTGAGCAGAACTGGCAGCGGATTGAAGCCTTGGATCACACTATTTTCAAATTGAGTAAGAATGTAACAACATTTGGATACGGTCACGCTGTATTCACGGCTTTCGAACAATCAGCCCGAGAGAGTTTTTTCAGCATGGTTACAACCAAGGGGCAATGAAAAAAGCAAAAGCACTTCATCAAATGGCATAGGTCGAAAGTCACTTGACATTCCAAAGGTAACCATCCCAAACCTTGAAGGGGATAACCTTCCTTCCTTCGACTTCTGTTCACAAATGGTGGAGAAGCAGCCAAATGTGCGCTCTTAAGACGCATTTAACTGAAGAATCTGAAGCACCTCATTAACCACCCCTCACTTGTAGACGGGTGGCGGACGGGGAACCATTGAAAAAAAAAAAACAACTTACTTCGACGAACGGTAGGCTGAAACTCTCCGTTTATTTCACTTGGTCTCATATTTATAGTATGTACACATGCAAAGTAATTACATGATCATGCGATCTCTTGTTAACATTGTGTTACCGACAGTTTGAGTGCACATGATTGATTGACATTCTCTAACATTCTTGTATAACAGAAGGTTGTGTTATTAGATAATCATATTTTTCAATAAAAAGCCTACACACTCACTGAGGATAACTACACAACTGCGTCGAACAAGGACTTCCATACAAAGCTTTATAGACGCTGAACAAATTGAGAGTGTATTTCTTTCAGTCGCTGCGCAGTTCTTGCTAGGAGAAAAGAAAACACGATTTGAAGGAATATAAGCCACAGACATCTCAAGCCCCATAACTCTTCCCCGTTCTACGTGCGCAACACTTACTTACGCAAAACCTACGTCTAGTATTGTCGAATCAATCGAGACAGCAGATTCCAAAGAAATACGAGTGCAGCAGTGGGAACCGACGTACTAGTCGGGGAGACATATGGTGGAGTTAAGATTTCAGGTAGTGTGGTGAAGAGGCCACTTATGCTCAACAAAATAAGGAAAATTTGTTTTAAGTAATTTATTTTATTTGTATATGGCGATGGCTTAAGGTTTTCAGTGTTTAAAAGGGAAACGGATCCCAACAGGTCAACATTGGCATAAGTTGGAGTACCACTACATCATCCAAACTAATTTTATTCACCAGACCAACATATATTTTTTTTATTATTGGCGAGTGCTAAGTGGATTGTTTATACCCTTAAGTGAGCGGAATTAAGTCACAGCATGGGCCGAAGATAAAGAGGAAGAGTGGGAAAGAAGGTACCGACGCACATTGGTTTTAAATACCCGTGGATTGTAATGGGGGGGAGTTGGTCTGGGAAGAGCGTTCCATATTCGTGTGGTGCGACAGAAGAACGAGTTTCTAAATTTAACTGTACGTTCGAAGGTGGGCTTAACGGTAAACAGGGGAACATTCCTAGCGAGGCTGATATTGCGGGTGAATTCTTGAAGGAGACGAATAATAATAATAAATGTTGGCGCTACAGTCCAAAGTGGGACCAGAGCCTAGCTTGCTCATCAACTACTCGTATTGTGCGCGCTACTGTTCTCTCACGAGTAGAAGGGACCTACCTACAGGACCGACTGCGAACGGCGAGATTTGAGAAGCTTTGTTAGACAGTTATTACTCTTTGAGTGTTGTCAGCAGCTCGAAAGAGGTGGTGCCGTGAAAAATTCGAAAAATTGGTGGTGAGCTGGGAGTCAAATCTAGACCCTTCGGCGCGTGAGCGTCGCACTCTACCCACTACGCCACGGCGACCACTGAAGGAGACGAATGCAGCTGACTAACTCATTATAGAATTTTTTACTTAAATAGCGATAAAATTGTGATAGAGAGCAACAATTCGTCGATGTTCTAACGAGTCGATTGATTTCGCAGCATTATTAGTGCCAATAAGTTTTATCGCTCACTGTTGAATTTTATCTAGTAGGACTGAAAAAAAAAATAAAACAAAACGAGAAAAATTGCAACTCGCTTGTATTTTAAGACAGACATTCGGTGGCCGCCGTGGCGTAATGGGTAGAGTGCGACACTCACTCGCCGAAGGTCCAGACTCGATTCCCATCTGAACACCTCGAATTTCTCACGGCACCACCTCTAGCTGCTGACAACACTCAAAGAGTTATTACTGTCCAAGAAAAAGTTTCTGAAACTTCGCCGATTGGTGCTGGCATAAAACTGTAGCTCTCTTCTACTCGTGAGAGAACAGTAGCGTGAACAACACAAGTAGTTGATAAGGAAGCTAGGCCCTGGTTCCCCTGTGGACTGTCGCCATACAATTATTAATATTACTTACTGCTTCCAGATAGGTAAGTATGAGTGTTGAATGAACGTATCTGTGGCCTTGGTGGCCTGTGGGGTTTCTCTCGACTCTATGACGAGCTATCACAAAGACCGAGAACTTGTCTTATTGTGCTGAACCTTTTCCCAGTAATCAAGCTTGTACAATTTTTTGGACAAGAGTGGGTTCTTCTTCTTCTTGCTGTGGCACTCTCTTTCGATGTCGGCATATACCTCGATTAGCCCTTCTCCGTTCTGCTATCATCCACTTTAACATCAGCTTCATTGACAACTCAAGTCAATGTCGTCCGGGTGTTGTAGCAATTGTAGGGAATTCCAGGAGTTCTTCTTCTTCTTCTTTTTCTTTTTCTTCTTCTTCTTCTTCTTCTTGTGGCGCTACAGTCCGGGGTGGACCTGGGCCTCAACCAACATGCCTCTCCAGCTAGCACGATCTTTCGCCGGCTGTCTCCAGTTGCGCACTCCAAGTTGGTTGAGGTCCTTCTCCACTTATGTGCACCACTTTAGTCTAGGTCGTCCTCTGTTGCGTTGTCCCAATGGCACGGATTCAAAGACTTTTCGGGCCGGAGCAGTGGGTTGCCGCGGTCATTAACTATAAGTCAAAAGTAGAGTGGCACAATTTTGTTGCTACTTCAGCTTGTTTCCCCTACGATTCTATCCCTCCACCAATAACAGAGGAGGTAGCGGAACTCGTAGAATTCTGCGAAGCAAAAACAAAATGGGCCTAGTCATCTGTTGCATGCTTCTGGGGGAAGTGTAACGAGAGAGAATCGCATCTTCTTGACTTCGTACTTTAGTCTGCCTTAAACAGGAGTGGAGAAGGTGGATACACTTCTGTGCAATTCCACAGTCAATGTCCCGCCTTTGCTCGTATCAGGTGGCGGTTGATTGGCGCTGATTTGGTGGGAGCTACAAACCTAGGCTCTCTAACACAGAAGCGCTTGCTGGCTTTCCTTCGGAAGACAAAAAAAATACTTAAAATGAAGGTTACTCCTTGGTAGTAGAATGGGCCAGTTTTTTAATTTGAGCGCTCCAGCGCAGTGTTTCCAAGCCTCAAACAAAAGAAAAAATGATATGTAAGAAAATTCTCGATACGTGTGGCCTAATTTGGCTCAGGTCGTGTAGTATTGAACAAACCTTTTTTGCTTTTACAGTATTTCCATAGTCCTCTTCATTCCCTTATTTTGCTTCAAATTTGTTCTTCTTTCTCAAAGAATACAATAGACTTGGATAAACCTTGTCTTAAGCCATCTTCCATATTGAGATGGCTCCGTTCCTCGCCAAATATCTTCAAAGATCACACGCTTTCATTTTTTTCGCCGTCTCAAGAACGTCTTCTGCTATGCATTCAAATTTGTTGTCCACTTGCAATACGTGGCGCAGCATTATATCCGTTTACCAGCCGCATGTCTTCCAACTTAGAGTTGAGTTAATACACATACCGAGGATGGAAAGTCGTTCAGTTTCAACAACGCAGGAGCCATTCATAGATAATGACAGGTTATTTTAGGAACGCTTGAGTAACAGTAGACAGCACTGAGTTTTGGAAGAATTCAATTTCACTCTATTCGTTTTACCTAAATCAATTACCAAGAGGAAGGACGAGAACGAATATGAAAAGTATATGAAGGAGTGAATTGGATTACCGGGTATACCCGTATGAAGTGAGCGTCAAGATATATTTCTCTCGATAGGGAACATTTATTGTGAACGAGCCCTTATTTTTTTTGTTTGTTTGCTATGACATCTGTGAACAATATTTTGTATACATCAAGTCATTGAACAGACAACATCATATTTTTGCATCGTGTTATATTTTTGCAATCGTGTTGTCGAATGCTCGAATGCTTGTCGAGGCATATGGTGATCATGCCCTATCAGAAGCAACTTGCTAAAGATGGTTTCAACGGTTCAAAAATAATGATTTTGATGTGAGAAATGAAGAACGTGGAAGACCACCAAAAAAGTTTTAAGACGCCGAATTGCAAACGATATTGGATGGAGATGACACTTTGAGTCAAACGCAAATGGCAACAATGTTAAATGTTGCGCAACAAACAATTTCTGACCGTTTAAAAGTTAAGGGAAAGATCCCCAAGTGTGGAAAATGGGTGCCACATGAATTGAATAAAAGACAGACTCGTGAAATTTTGCTTCAAAGACACGAAAGAAAATCGGTTTTGCATCGGATTGTTACTGGCGATAAAAAATGGATTTATTTTAAGAATCCTAAACGGAAAAATCTGGGACAACCAACCACATCGATTCGGCAAGAAGACAATCCTGTGTATTTGGTGGGACCAGAAAGGTGTGCTGCACCACGAGCTCCTAAAGCCTGGTGTAACCGTTAATACTGATCGGTACCGAAAACAAATGATCATTGATCGAGAAACGACCAGAACGGACCAGAAGACACGGCAAGGTAATTTTGCTCCATGGCAATGCACCTGCACACAAAGCAAAACCAGTTCAGGATACAATCAAAACACTTGGCTGGGAGCAGGTACCCCACCCGCCGTATTCACCAGACTTGACTCCTTCCGACTTTCATTTGTTTTCATCTATGGGACACGCATTGGCTGAGCAGCACTTTGATTCCTACGAAAAAAAAACGCTAATTTCATGGTATACCTGGTAGATGTGACAGACAGGAGAACATTTATAAAAATTAGGAAAAGTGTCGGAGACAAAACGGAGCCCAGAGGAACACCAGCATTGATATGGCGAATATCAGACCTGAATCCATCCAAGACAACTTGTATTGAACGGTTCGAGAGGCAATTTTTAATCCATTGAAGAAGGGATTCTTCGACACCAAAAGCACGCATTTTCGACAAGAGAGCCTGATCCCAGAATCTGTTAAGTGCTTTTGAAATATTAAGCACAAGGATCTTGCTTTCTACTGCGTTGTGCAAAGATTGCCCCTATATTTTGGTGAGATATGCCATTAAATCACCAGTGGACAAGTTGCTGCGGAAGCCGTATTGCCGGTCATTAAGAAGCTTCCGGGTTTCAAGATATTTCATAAAGTGACGATTTATCAGCGTTTCCATGACCTTGGAGAGAAGGGACGTTAGTGCTATGGGTCGGTAGGAGATGGGTGATGATAGTTCGTTCTTTTTAGGGACTGGCTGGACAAATGCTGTTTTCCACCTCTTGGAAAGACCCTTAAAAAGTAGAATAAATGGTTATCAAAGGCATGACGTTTTGTTGAGTTTACTATGATGCTTTGCTAGTTTACGTCCTTTGATTTGATTAATAATAATTGTTGGCGCGACAGTCCACATAGGGACCAGGGCCGAGCTTGCTCATCAACTACTCGCGTTGTGCGCGCTCCTGTTCTCTCACAAGAAGAAGGGACCTACAGTTTTTTGCCGACTTCGAACAGCGAAGTTTGAGAAGCTTTCTTAGACAGTCATTACTCTTTGAGTGCTGTTAGCAGCTCGAAAGAGGTGGTGCAGTAAAAAAATTCGGGGTGTTCAGCCGGGAATCGAACCTAGACCCTTTGGTGTGTGAGCATACGATACGATACGATTTAATTAAAACACACAAAATAAATGACTCCGTTCAAACTTCTTCTCACCAACAGGAGAGTTAGAAAAAGAATCTTCAGATAAGGCTCAAGTCACCGAAGCATACCAAATCAATAGTTCAATTTCTTCTTATACTTCTAAAGCCATTAGACCTAAAATTTCTTAAGAAAAGTTTGCATGAGAGGTAAGCATTTGGAAACCAGTGGTGTAAAGGATGGGGCAACAAGCGTACTGCTGTCCTCCTTATTCACGTCTTAGCAGAACCTGTGGCTAAAACCCAACAACCTACAGGAAATGGAAAAGAGATGGAAATCGTGTCGTAAGCGCTTCAAAGTTGGTTGTCAATATGACATCTTCTCTGTCTGCCTGCGGGGCAGAGTACAAGACTCAATCTGCGAAAGATTCTAGTTTGATTTTACCACCTTGAAGCTGCTGACAACATTTTCTAGCTAATTTGTGTTTTTTTGGTACGCAAAGGACTTAAAGTGGTCAACACCATTTCAACTGACAGCGTAACATCTCACACGACTGGTGCAAAAATTGATTTACGAGTATTGGAGAAAATGGTAAATGGTTTTCATACGGACACGTGACTTGGCCTCTAAGATCGTGCGATTTAACGCTTGTTAGGTTTGTCCACGCAATTTCTGGTCCTGTTTGCGTTGATGATATCTGGAGGAGAAGATTCAACCACGAACTGTATGGGCTGTACGGCGGCATGAGTCTAGTCAAGCGTCTACGGATACAACGCCTAATGTGGCTAGGCCATGTGGAGCGCATGGACATCACTGCTCCGGCCCGAAGAGTTTTCGAATCCGAACCACAGGGACAACGCAACAGACGACGTCCTAGACTGAGATGGCGCACACAAGTGGAAAAGGATCTCAAACAACTTGGAGTGCGCAATTGGAGGCAGCTGGCAAGAAATCGTGCTAGCTGGAGAGGCATGTTGGTTGAGGCCCAGGTCCACCTCGGACTGTAGCGCCATCCGAAGAAGAAGAAGAAGTTTGTCCACGCCAATAAGCCCAAAACGATCGTGCATAGAGCGATGTCTCTCATCGTCGTTGAACAGTCAGATTGGGGATGGTTTTCGAAGAGGAGCTTCGAGAAAACGACATGAATGAATTGAATGTCAGACATTGGCATCTAAATTGGCCTTTTGGGCCTAATTCATTTTACAACACTTGACTTCTTTAAAGTTTTCCCGTCCCATAGCTACTTACCAGTCTGCGAATCAGAGCTTCAGGCCAAGGCCAAGGTGGCGCACACAAGTGGAGAAGGATCTCAACCAACTTGGAGTGCGCAAGTGGAGGCAGCTGGCGAAAGGTCGTGCTGGCTGGAGAGGCATGTTGGTTGAGGCTCAGGTTCACCCCGGACTGTAGCGTCACAAGATAAAGAATGAATCGAATATCAGCCTTTGGCATTTGAATTGGCCTCTTGAGCCTTATGCACCTCGAGACTTAGCATATTTTACAGCATTGTAAAATTCAACACAGCCCTTGACTTCTTTAAAGTTGTTCCGTTCCATAGCTGCCTACCATCCTTCATTGATAACCATGTTTTGTCCTTCTTAACCGCTGTGCCCAATGTAGACGCATCCAATTGAATACTAGCTCACGCCTTCCACACGGACCGCTGAAGTCGTCAAATCTCATTTATGTCATCTGCGTTTACCAACGTCTGAGTGCTCTATAAGAGATTCGTGCCTCTGGTGTTGACTTTTGAATCTCGCATGATCTCCTCGAGGAAAGTTTTGAAAACAATACTTCACAGCACTTCGCCTTGGCAACACGACATTGCAGGTCTCCATTTGTTCCTCACTAATTTTGATGAGGCACCATTGATCATCAGCTGTTGGCACTCCGAAAGCTCTCTGTCATCATCATACACAAAGTGACGAGTTTTGGTGGAATGCCAAAATTAGACGTAAGATTTGTCACCCGCCTCCAAGCAGACTGCCATATGAAGGTTACCTTTTATATTTCGGGATTGAGCAACCCTAAAGCTGCAATCTGGCAACTGCCAGCTCTATCGTAAAGTTTGACATTTTTGAGGTTATACGTACTCAGAACGTTTTGAGCGCTATTTGTGTTGTTTACAGTAACTTTAGAGATTCATTTCGCCCAAAATATGAAATTAAATCGTGAAAATTTTTGTGCGATATTTTTTTACAACTTTCGACATGGATTAACTCAACAGCAGTGCATCGATGAACTTAATTCAATTTTTGGCGATGAATCTCCATCAAGGACCAATCGATGGTATGGTGAATTTAACCGAGCTCGTAGTTCACTCCAAGACGAATTTCATGAAGGTCGTCCAAAATCAGTCGTTCTTCCGGAAACCATTGACACTGTGCGCCAACTGACATTGCAAAATCATCATGTGACCTTTCGTGAGATTAAGACCACTTTAGGCATTAGTGGGACCAGCATACATTCAGCATTGCATGAACGTTTGACAGTCAAAAAGACTTGTTCTCGTTGGATCCCACACAATTTGTCAATCGCTCAAAATAAGGCTCGTGTCGATTGGTCGAAAGAAATGCTCCAAAAATACGATCGCGTTGCTTCGAAACATGTCTATGATATCGTGACTGGTGATGAATCGTGGACTTACGCGTATGAGCCCAAAAATAATCAGCAGTCGACTGTATAATAATAATAAGAATTGTTGGCGCTACAGTCCAAAGGGGGACCAGGACGTAGCTTACTCATCAACTACCCGTGTTGTGCGCGCTACTGTTCTCTCGCGAGTAGAAGGGACCTACAGTCTTTTGCCGACTCCGAACGGCGAAATTTGAGAAGCATTCTTAGACAGTTATTACTCTTTGAGTGTTGTCAGCAGCTCGAAAGAGGTGGTGCCGTGAAAAATTTGAAAAATTGGTGTTCAGCTGGGAATCGAATCTAGACCCTTCGGTACACAACCATTTGTCTTCCGAGAAATCAGGAAAACCGACCGCCGAAGACGGATCACTCTTCACCACAACTGAATTTTTGAGCACTCAAAACATCGATTTGATGCGACATCCGCCGTATAGTCCTGACTTGGCACCGATTGACTTCTTTTTATTCCCGTACGTAGAAAGTAAAATGAGAGATCAGCGTTTTTCGACACCTGAAGAAGCGGTTGATGCGTTCAGAACGCATGTTTTGGAGAAACCTCGATCAGAGTAGCAAAAGTGCTTCCACAATTAGTTCAAACTCATGCAAAAGTGTACAGATCTTAATGGGGAATATTTTGAAAAACAATAAAGCTTTTTTCGATGATTAATATTTGTTTGTGTTCTCTAATCCCGAAATATAAAAGGCAACCCTCGTTTGATAGAAACGAAAACTAGTTGTAGACGAAAATAAAATCTTTTTTTAAATACTATACCTGTTAGCCAGACTGTATGTACATGCTCGCACTATCTATCTCTTCTTTGGACATTTGATCGTACGATTCACCCGAATGGCTCCAAATCAGCAAACAGCATGCATTTTAGTACTAAGCCTAAACATATAAATACAACAGAGAATGTACAGTTCGCCCCTCTTAATAAAGTCGAAACACCAACAGAGCGTTCGCCTTTTTATTTTCCGCTCATTCGCTCATCCGCTTATCTCCTCCGCTTGAGACCCCTACAAAGTGATTCCTAGGTCTTTTCCAGGAAAATTTAGTGGCAGCCGATTCCCTTTCCTGAAACTGTACTAATAAGGACCTATAAGATCTTAAATTTCACTAAGAACTGTAGGCGTTAAAGAAACTAGTTCCTCTCCTTTCTTCTGTAGGAATAAAATCGCCTTTGAATGAAAGTTGGCCCTATTACGCTGGTCGAGATTACATGGCACCCATTTGAATGATTACACAAAAATCAAGAAACTCTCCTCAGAAGGAGCTCAAGAGAAGCTATCTTAGTTTAAAATTCCCTAAGAGGCATATTTTGGATTTGAAGAAAGAAATTGTCTCCTTAGTCTGCTTAACTTGGAACAAAGTCGGTAATGACACTTTTTGCAATTTAGACAGTGGCTCGATACGCTTCTGTGGGTTTTGCCTTTCACACATTGAAATGGAGAAAGGTTCAACCTAAGCTAGTGTGCAAAAGGAGATGCGTCGGGCAACACTGTCAAAAATATAACCCACCCCACATTGGCACACACATGAATTTCGTTTTGATTAAGTTCAAGTCGAGATTAGTGGACATTTCGCTGTCCCATGTCAATCGGGAAGAAAACAAAAATTTCACATAATGTAATTGGACATGTAGGCAGAGTCCACTTTCATCAACATCGACATCTGTCGCCTGAGAGGAACTTTAACTCGTTGCAACTGAGGAGAAATTATGAAGAAAAAACGAACAAATTATGCAAAGGAATCCTTCAGCGGGACAAGCGACCAGTAAATCCTGTTATCATGACACAATCTCAGCCGGGCAACAATGCAGGATCGCACGAAGCATTTTGAGATAATTAAATCCTTTGCTCGGACTCTTGATGGGGTCCCATCCCATTTGGGAATAACCACGAGTATTGCACACACGCACAGAGAACGTCAGTTGAGCGTGAAAAGGATGTGTGTGCAAGCGAAGGGATCTGCGCCGAAATCGTTGAGGTTGCACCGAAATTTCGTGTGTTTGTGAGCATGTTTACCTTGTATTTAAGGGGTCTTGGAGGTCTGTCACCTTTGGGAAGAAATGCAACAAACTCTTGTATGCACAGGGGGGAAGAACAACTGGGTTTCCTGTTTGTTCCCTTATTCTTACGCTCGTTTCTGTTCTCTTTATTGTTATTATTATGGTTATTTTTATCTGCTTTTCCTCGGTTGCTGCAGGACCTGCTGTCATGCAAATATTTTTACAGTCTTGAACTGTGGCTTCGTTCTTTTTGTTCTCTGGGTTGTAGTTGCTTTGAGGCGGCTTTTCTTCTGGCTCTCGATAGACGATTATGGGATTTTCTATTCATACGAGTGTGCCCGGTACAGGATACGCGTGTTGCATCGTTTTGCCAACAAAGCGGACATCTGTCGCGATCTGGAAGGCAGATTGATATGTTAAGCGATCAATGGGAGTAACACGATTGTTATGCTTATGTAAGTGGTTTATGGGGCGATTACATCCCACGCATCGCATGCAGGTTTCGGAAGGGGGAAGAAGGAAGGCGAGGAGAATTTGTCACAGATTTCATCGGGATGGATCAATCGGTTACAAAAGGACCCGTCGGAGATATTTTAAGTAGGCAACAGGCTGTCTGTAGGTTTGGGCTGGTGTGCTAGATAGGTGAACGGGATTTTATTGCCTTCGGAACAATTTGGAGCCACTGGAAAACTCAAGTGAAGGTGAGCAGGATCTGCACTGATTCATGAATGATTCGAAAATAATCACTTGAAATGTAGTCAAGCGAAAGTCGGCCTATATTGATTTTGAATTATTTCAGTCCGATGCATAAGCTTTGGGCCAAACAAATATAAAATGCAAATTTCGGACTGATTACGCTTGGTAAGCACATATTGCCATGACGTTAATTGAAGAAGACTTTGGGGGACGTGCTGCAACTTTGTATTAGTGCTGTCGGAAGAACGGAAGAGTGGTTGTGGTTCATTTAGTCACCTTAAAAACAAAGCTTGTGTGGCTGAAAAGAATATCAGAAATACCTTCTGATTGAAAGATATGTTGTTTTTATTGGGGCTACAGATTAATTTGGTCAAAAGATGGCACCACCTGCACGTTGTGACTGATCTTGGAAGCCATTACTTATTTCATTGGAAATGTATGACATAATTCAGCAATAACAAGTTTGCATAAGAGTCTGTTTTAGACGACAACTGTGTTTTTATCTAATCGAGTCCAGATTTATCCTAAAGAAACATAACTTGTAGAAAGTTTTCATTTTTACTAGAAGAAAAGTGCAGCTTAAGCACTTCGAATGAGTCTCTTGGCAAGCTAAAACAGTTTTAAAATCAGGAATTGGAGACTTTGTTGGATCAAGATCAGTGCCAAACGCAAAGCGAACACACAGAATTGTTGGGAGTGAGTCATCAAACGATTTCTGTTCGGTTAAACATATTTGGATTGATTCATAAGTAAGGTAAGGGATGTCGAAAGGCAATTTTGCAAATCGAACTGGTTCTTGAAAGACATCAAGAGAGGGGATTCTCTCAGCAGATGGTGGAAGGAGATGAAAATTGGATGTACTACGATAACTTTAAGAAGGACAAATACCATGCAAAACGTGGTGAAACCGTACCATAATCATCATTACGACGGCAAAGAAAAACATCCGCTTTTAAAAACAAATGGGCTCACATATGACAAGGTAAACCGGCATGAAGTGAGCGCCAAGATACAAATGTCTCGATAGGGAACAATTGTTGTGAACGAGCCCTTATTTTTTTTTGTTTGTTTGCTATGACATCTGTGAAAAGAAATAATATACATCAAGTCATCGAACAGACAACATCATATTTTTTTCGTGTTAAAAATTTCGAATTTTGTACCAGAAAGTGATGATTTGCGGAAAGCATTGATTTTTTGTTTTAATTTGAAGAAAAGTGTTGCAGAGTCGCATCGAATGCTTGTCGAGGCATATGGTGATCATGCTCTATCAGAAGCAATATGCAAAAGATGGTTTCAACGGTTCAGAAATAATGATTTTGATGAGAGAAATGAGGAACGTGGAAGACCACCAAAAAAGTTTGAAGGCGCCGAGGCGCAAACGATATTGGATGGAGATGATACTTTGAGTCAAAAGCAAATGACAGCAATGTTAAATGTTGCCCAACAAACAATGTCTGACCATTTAAAAGCTATGGAAAAGAAAGAAGGTGTGGAAAATGGGTGCCACATGGATTGAATGAATGACAGATGGAAAGTCGAAAAAACACTTGTGAAATTTTGCTTCAAAGACACGAAAGAAAATCGGTTTTGCATCGGATTATTACTGGCGATGAAAAATGGATTTATTTCAAGAATCCTAAACGGAAAAAATCCGGGACAACCATCAACATCGACTGCAAAACCAGATTGATTCGGCAAGAAGACAATGCTGTGTGTTTGGTGGGACCAGCAAGGTGTGCTGTACCACGAGCTCCTAACACCTGGTGAAACCGTTAACACTGATAGCTACCAACAACAAATGATCAATTTGATCCATGCATTGAATGAGAAACGACCAGAATGGGCCAGAAGATACGGCAAGGTAATTTTGCTCCATGGCAATGCACCTGCACACAAAACAAAACAGGTTCAGGATACAACCAAAACACTTGGCGGGGAGCAGGTACCCCACCCGCTGTATTCACCAGACTTGGCTCCTTTCGACTACTATTTGTTTTCATCGATGGGACACGCGTTGGCTGAGCAGCACTTTGATTCCCACGAGGAGGTCGAAAATTGGGTGTCTGATTGGTTTGCTTTAAAAGACGAACAATTTTATTGGCGCGGTATTCACAAAATGCCAGGAAGGTGGTCAAAATGTGTAGAAAACAGTGGCCAATATTTTGAATAAAATGTTTTTACTTTCCTATTAATAATTAGTGTTTTATTAAAAAAAAATGCTCATTTCATACGGGTATACGTGGTATACCCCTAACGAATTTGTTGTGTGCTTAAACCTATCAAAACCATTGACGGGAAACGTTGTCGACTACAGCCAATATGTTTAAGTCATTCAGTAGGCGAAAAACAGCCAGAACCGATTATGCAAGATGAAAAGGCTCGACTCTACGTGGCTGTTACGATGAAAAACTGCAAAAATTACATCGAAATTCGCCATTTTCTCCAGACCTTGCTTCTTTCGGCATTTTTGATCGATGCAAGGCGATATGTGGTGTCACTGGTTCCAGTCTTTTGAAGAAATAAAAGACTTGCACAATAATTGGATCGATTCCAGAGAGGAATCGGTTTTTGTGAAATCATTCGCACAATACCAGAGAGATATGAGAAAGTAGCTTTCCCCACAATACATTGAAACCAAAAATTAACAGAACCAAATTAATTTATACTCCAATACATTTTCCTACCTTTTTTTAGATATTAATAAAAAAAAATTGTTTTGCCTTTGAATGAATTGGGGGATGAGCCAGTCAGCAACGTGACGTTTCAATAAGGGGGCTACAATGTAAGAGTGGCAGGAAAGTTGGAAAGAAACGTCAAGAAGTAAAAGGAGCTTGCAGAATTTACCCAGCATGTGGAAATACTACACGATCAACGAAACTACAAGAAAACAAATAGAATAATTCGAATAAATTCCTGAACGATGGCCTAAGAGCTGACTTCTTTATTTAATAATGAAACCTATTGGGAAAGGATTTACAATACTTTCTTTTTCTGATACAGTATTAGTTCTTTTTATTGAATCAAAGCAATAATGATCTCTGGGGCACTTCTTCATCTTCTTATGGCACTACAGTCCGGGGTGGACCTGAGCCTCACCCAGCATGCCTCTCTAGTCTTTCGTTAGCTGCCTTCAATTGCGTACTCCAAGCTGATTAAGGTCCTTCTGGAAATTGCGTGTGCGTTCTTAGCCTAGGCAGTTGTTTGTTGCGTTCTCCCAATGATTGGAATTCGAAGACTTTTCGGGACGGAGCAGTGGTATCCATGTGCTCTACATGACCTAGCCATCCTAAGCGTTGTATTTGAAGGCGCTTGACCAGGCATTTCGCTGTACAGCCCATAGAGTTCGTCGTTAAATCTTCTCCTCCAGATGCCATCAACGCAAACAGGACCAAAAATGGCACGCAAAATTTTTCTCTCGAACACACTAAGGTCTTCCTCATCCGCTTTTAGTAACGTCCAAGTTTCTGCCCAATAAACTGGGATGCTGAAGTTGTAATACAAAGCGAGCTTAGTCCTCCGAGAGAGGACTGAACTACTCAATTGCCACTTGAGCCCAAAGAAACAGCAGTTGGCAAAAGTTATTCTGCGTTTGATTTCGGTACTGGTGTTGTTGTCCCTGTTTACCGCGGAGTCGAGGTAGACGAATTCTGACTACCTCGAAGTTTTTGCTGCCTAGTGTGATGCTCTGTCTCTATTCTCCATTCATCAACTATCTTGAGAAAGGCAAAAGGAACAACAGCGAATAGTACATTGCATTGGGTGCATTTGAAGGCAGAAATTGTAAAAAAGAAACTGTTCAATACAAAAAAACAAAAAAAAAAACAAATTCTCATCCGTCAAGACAATGCACCGTGTCACAAGTCGTTGGCTACCATGGCCAAACTGGACGAATCGGGCTTTGAATTGCTTCCGCATTCACCGTACTCACCAGATCTGGCCTCAGCGACTTCTCCCTTTTTTCAGACCTCAAAAAGATGCGCGCCGTAAAAAAATATGGCTTGAACGAGTCAACTGAGGATGTGATCGCCGAAACTGAAGCTTGTTTTAAGGCCAAAGATAAATTGTTTTATAAAACAGAAGCGAAATGTTAGAGCGGCGGTTGATTGGTTGTATGACTCTTAAAGGAAACTGTTTTTATGAATAAAAGTTTATGTTTTAAAGAAAATTTGCTTTTATTGGCTAGTCCCAGGACTAAGATTTTGTTATGTTTTATTTGTAATATTTTCATTTACTTCAAAATTTTAAAAATCGAAATAATTTGGCCCGTAAAAAGTAACTACCAAGATGCCCAAATTCAGTCCAAGTCCAAAATGACAATGAATCTTATTCTCGAAAAAGAAGCAATCAGAGAAGTTTAAGTATACTATCTTCTTAAATATGGACTTTCGCTGCAAGGTTAAGAAACAATGATTAACGCACATTGGGCTTCTCACGATTTTGTCGATTCCGGATTTTGGGGAATGATTTGTGGGACCTTTCACCATATAAAGATTTAGGACTTAAGTCTGCCGTGTCGAAAGAAAAATTGGGCTCTTATTTGTAGTAGAAGAGGAAAAAAAAACAAATTTGAAACACATAGAAACACCCGTTGGTTAGTCCCGGGAGTTATTGAGTGAAGTATTATCGACATCATGGGTACCGCGTATGATCGGCTGAGCCTTCGAACGTGTTTGCCGCTGGTCAAGCGCAATTCGTTGAAGTTCGAATCACCCACAGAAGATGTTTTATTTCACAGAAGAACATTTTGGAAATTTAGCAGGTAGCTAGACATCTGGCTAAGAGACTCTTCTTGGAACGAACTAGTTGCCATCAACTGGGTTAATAAGATGTTGCAAGGCTCGGTCTATTCGCTGGATCAGCATCAAAACTTCCCAATAAATCGTTGTTCTTCTCTTTTCTTCGTCAACGATGTGACTAGCACAGCATTGCTGTCGCTGTGCTGTTTTGTGTCGTGAATAACTTTTCCACCTTTAAGTGTAATATAGTAGGAATTTCCCTTCCTTTGTATTTTATCACATTTCCCCATGATTCCATTTTTCGCCCGTAAGGACTCGCTTCAAAAATGCTTCCAGTTTGCTACACTTACGTAGGCTTTCTTCTCCTTCTTTTTAGGATGGCGCTACCGTCCGGGGTGCTACAGAATCTGAATCAACGCGCCCTCTAGACCAATCTATCGCCAATTGCCTTTAAGCTGTCAAGTTGGTTTATGTCATTCATTACCTTTGTGCGCCCTCTTAACCCAGACCGCCCTCTGTGGCGTTAAAACTAGGCTTGAATTTGAAGACTTTTCGGGCTGGAGCAGTGGTGGTTGCATGCTCGACATGTCCTAGTCATTCCTAACGCGATATCCGGAGACAATTGACCAGACGCATGCCGCTGTACAGCCCAAAAGAGTTTGTCGTCATCTTCTGCCCCAAATGACATCAACCTAAACAAGACCAAAAACCAGACAAGTTTCATGGTTGGTTATGCTGGCAACTAAATTTAAGCTTCGTGGTATCAATGCATCGGGCTTCTTTGAGCAGGTCGATTTTTATAGCCTATCCTAAACTGTCATACGGTTGATGTCTGTCTCGCCACATCCACCTCTTGTTCCAGATAAAACCCGTCGAATGGTACTTTTTAAAACAAACAAGGTCCTTAACATTATATCATTCGTTTGGTTCAATTCAAAGAAGGTGAAGGGAAGGTGCTTTAGGGGACCTCCATTCGCTCTTTTCGAGTCGTCAAATGCCAGAGAACCATATAGAAAGTGTTCAATTGAACTTCAATTTGGCTTTAGTTTGAAATTAAATTTGTGAATGCGCTACACAGTACCTAGCTTCCTGCGCTGAGCTACAGTCGCGACCACTGCCACTTCTGCCAAAACAACGACCAATTGAACCCAATCCACACAAAAGAATCGACTGCTAAGAACACAGGCGCCGAAGCTAGTATTTGAATCTCGTGCTGTCCATCACAAAATTGCAGGGACGCAGCTTCAGCCCCGAAGCCACAATCTCTGCACATCATAACGCAACGCTGATTGATCTGACTGGGAGCACTTTTCCAATTAAATGAACATTCTCTTCGTTGTCAAGATCGCTTCGCATTCCGCACTTACAGCAGCTGATAAAACCGCAGTGGCGAACTGGAACCAATTTTCAAAACGAAGAGCACACGCTGCGAACGTCGAAACTACCTAATTGTGCGTATGCTAATAAATTATCTCTCCCCTCTCATCAGAAAGCCGCAGAAGATGGTGAACCAATTGCCTTCCAGTGTTCAACATCAGACGAGTGCAAATTGGACCTGCGACAACTGCCCCACAGTCGCCGCTGCTACCGTCCGATGCTCTATGCAAGTCTTCATTCTTTCAGGCCAATGTCATGTGGCATCAACGGACGTCGCTCCACCGGAAATAGTGCTTGCGAACGGCATGCGATCACAAGCCCCCTGCTCAAATGGAAACCCTAGCCGAACACGCGAAACCTGCACAGAATTATTGTCATCAAGATCACACACACACACGGCACACACACCGTGCATACCGAGCCGAACGCCGCGCCGTTTCGGGACCATGCGATCGGACAATTCGCATGCCATAAAGTTGCTGACATCTTGCAATCAAATCCGCACGCTGACCACGCCAATATGGCAATATGGGTGTTTGCCGCGAAGCGGCATCAGCCTCAGCCGCCGTTGTCGCTGGCAGGACGGTCAAACGGACAGTGGGTGATGTGCGCTCCGTGGTATGGATTGCCCTCAAACCGAAACATGCAAGGAGTAATTCACGCGAATGGAGTTCTCTATCGGCCGTGGGCGTCTGGACGAACAGACGCGCACCAGGGGGGGAATTGCATTTAATTCCAAATGAGCTCATTCGCAGTTTTGTGTGCCAAGGGGAGAGATTGCGGCTGCTGCTCCTGCTGTTGTTGTTGCCGATCGAGCGGTGGACTTAGTTTCCATCTTTCAAAACGTAAATTACGAGGTGGTGGTATTTATCGCGAGAGGGATTTCGGGATATGATTAGGCGCACGTAAGCGTAGTGCCCTTTGGCCAATTATATGCATGTTAGGTGCTGTATGTCTGTGTCTACACCGCGAGACACAGGTTGAAATACGTGATGTGTCAGGGTTGCCATGCGAGTGAGGTGGCTGTAGAGTAGTGCGGAAGCACTTTTTTATCGTGTGTCTTAAGCGTTTGCGGAGTTTGCGGGAATTATTCTTGCTGGTGGATAAGATATCAGTCACCTGTAAATGCGTGTGATAATTCTGATGACCTTTTCCTTGCAATTTGACTGGCGCACGGGTACTAATAAATTGAGCGGATTAGACAGCCGTTCCTGAACTGGTTGTAGACGCGAAAGTGTAGATGACAAAAATTCGCATCGCGGTGGATAAGAACCAAAGGCTATGTTGGCAAGTAAACAGAGAAAGGCGTAAAATATTGACAGATCCACTAAGCCGTCAGGGAATGCGCAAAAGTCAGACTTCGACTTTGTTTCAAAGACGTACTGATTGCGTCATTGAGTCTGCACGCAGGCCAGTGGCTGCTTCAATGGGTTCAAGAGGCTACAGAGCTAAGCAGCCCTCTTTGAAGACTTCAATCAAGTTCTGGAATCAAGAGCGCCATTAGAAAAGTTTGAGTCTTTAAGGGAAGCATGTTTTTTAAGCCATTTAGCAACGACTTATTCCAGCAACAGATGCTTGGTCATATGGACTTGGAATCCTTATATATTTTATATATATATATACATAGTATATATAATATATATGTATTCCAGCTAGATCAAGAAGGCTGATACACTCTACCTTTTCCCAGATGGATCAGATTTGTCTTTCAACTGTGAAGAAAAAGAATTATGCATGGAGATTGCTGAAAAGTTTATGAAATTCCAAACCAAACTGAAAACATTTTCAGCGCACCCAACAAAGACCAAACCGTTAAAAGAGTCCGTAGTTTAATACGCAGTGGTTGGCCGGAAAGGTTAGTGAAAAAGGATCGAATCCTACTTTCGTATTTTTGTAGAAGACTAGCCCTATCTGAAGGCAGATCACACTTGAGTAGTAGTGCTTGAATCTTTACGTTTGAACGTTATACATACGAAGGTTGCCTTTTCTATTTCGGAATTAGGCAGCCCTAGTGTTGCAATCTGGCAACTGCCACCTCTATTGTAAATTTAGTCATTTTTTAGGTCATACGTACTCAGAACGCTTTGACATATGAGCGCTATTTGAGTTGTTTACCGTAACTTTAAGGATTCTTCTCGCCCAAAAAATGGAATTAGAGCGTGAAAATTTTCGTGCGATTATTTTTTACAACTTTCGACGTGGATTAACTCAACAACAGTGCATCGATGAACTTAATTCAATTTTTGGCGGTGTAGCTCCATCTAGGACCAGTCTTTATCGACGGTATGGTGAATTAAACCGAAGTCGTAGTTCACTCCTAGACGAATTTCGTGAAGGTCGTCCAAAGTCAGTTGTTGTTCCGGAAAGCATTGGTGCTGTGCCCCAACTGATATTGCAAGATCGTCATGTGACCTATCGCGAGATTGAGAAAACCTTAGGCATTCGTGGGACCAGCATTCATTCAATACTGCATGAACATTTGACAGTCAAAAATATTTGTCCGCGTTGGATCCCACACAATTTGTCAATCGTTTCAAAAAGCCTCGTGTCGAATGGTCGAAAGAAATGCTCCGAAAATACGATCGAGGTGCTTCGAAACACATCTATGACATCCTGACTGGTGATGAATCGTGGATTTACGCGTATGAGCCCGAAAGTAAACAGCAGTCGACTGTATGGGTGTTTCAAATTGAGCCAAATTCAACAAAAGTTACTCACGCACGAAGCACTTCCAAACAAATGGCCGCCTGTTTTTTCGAAAAAACTGGACATGTCGCACACGTACCACTACAACAACGCAGAACAGCCAGTTCTGAGTGGTACACAATCATTTGTTTGCCAGTTGTCTGTCAAGAAATCAGGAAAACCAACCGCCGAAGACGGATCACTCTTTACCACGATAATGCGAGCTCTCACACATCGGCTCAAACAACTGCATTTTTGAGCACTCAAAACATCGATTTGATGAGTCATCCGCCGTATAGTTCTGACTTGGCACCGAATGACTTCTTTTAGTTCCAGTACTTAAAAACTAAAATGAGAGGTCAACGTTTTTCGACACCTAAAGAAGCGCTTGATGCGTTCAGAATGCATGTTTTGGAGGTACCTCAATCAGAGTGCCAAAAGTGCTTCGACACTTAGTTCAAACTCATGCAAGAGTGTATAAATCTTAATGGTGAATATTTTGAAAAACAATAAAGCTATTTTCGATGATTAATATTTTTTTTTGTGCTCTAATTCCTTTAATCCCGAAATATAAAAGGCAACCCTCGTATGCTTCACGAAGGTCATTGGGGAGTAATGCAAATGAAGCAGTTAGCACGAAGTTATTTTTTTTTGTTTGTTTGTTGGAGGTTGGAATATATTGCATTGGAGCGCTCTGACGCAAATACTGGTCCATTGTACTACCAGGCAGTAACCTTCATTTAATGTAATTTCTTGGTTTTCAGAAGAAAAATCAAGAGGCGCCTCCGTGATATAGATCTTAGGTTTTCAGCACGAAGTTATTGCTTGTGGCCTAAAACCGACCAAGCCATCGAGTCAAATGTCGCTATCTGCAAAATATGTCAATTGTCTGCAGCTGAACTTCCGAAGGAATGGAGTCCACTTTTCCATGGCAACGGATTCACATCAATTTTGTCAAACCATTTTGCGACCACATGTTGCTCATTTGTATTGACGCATATTGCAAGTGTCCATTTGTGGTACCCATGGGTACGACAACCATTACTAATGTTCAAGCTTTGTAGAATATTTTTGTTCTGGGGGGATTACCGGAAGCCCTCCGTTCGCAAAACTATGACAGCACCCTCAGCTTTTCATATTCGTTCCTCGGCTCTCGACCCGCTCTTCCATAGACTTGGAACGGCAGCGTATGTTAAGCTCTTTAAATTCCTAACTTGACAGCATAATTAATTGCGGTAAAAAGAATAGAGTTAAATGCTTCCAAAACTCGATCTGCTGTCACTCAAGCGACCAAAATTACCAGCCAATATTTATGAACGGCTCTTACATTGTTGAAACTTAACGACCTTCCATAATCGATATGTCTATCAACTCAACACTATTCCTAAGTTGAAACGAAATTGGCGATATCTGAGATCGCCATAAATGCAGCGAAATGTCTAGGTTTCTTAAAGCGATTCAAGAAATATTTCACCCTTTTTGGCCTGGCAACAATATATAAGGTGTACATCCGGCCAAAGCTTGAGTATAAGGCTCCTATCTGGTCTGGTGCTCCTTAGACCTCTCTGCACCTTCTAGATAGAAGCCAACAGCCACACCACACAAACATGGAGTGCTCTTCCCAGCCCAAATATGGAATGCTCTTCCCCCCCGGCCGTTTCGTTCCGCAAACATTTAATACCAATGTGCGTCGGTCCCTTCTTTCCGTCTCTTCCTCAAAACGGTGACTTCATCCCGCTCACTTAAGGATATACAAAGTCCCTTTAGTGCACGCCAATTAAAAAAAGGACCGCAATTCACAGTTTCAACGTTTACCAATAGAACAGCATCGATAATCTAGCGCCCTACATCTCTTCCATCATTTCAAACCGCCTCTTACGGAGAGGCCGAACGCTTTGGGCGAACACTTTGTCCGAACCTACAAGACAAATTTAAAAAAAAATTTTGAAAGGTACTGCATTATGCCAATATCTTTCCACTAACCGCGCCACACCCAAAACATATACTTGAGAAATCTCCATCAGAACTACTACTAATACTATCTCACATTTTGCCTAAGCATAAGAAAGATCTTCTCCTTCTTGTTCCTGTGGAGCTACAGTCCGGGGTGGACCTGGGCCACTGCCAACATGCCTCTCCAGGCAGAAAGATTTTTCGCAAGCTGCGTCTAGATGCGCACACGTCGAGTTCCTTCTCCACTTGTGTGTGTCACCTTAACCTAGGTGGACCTCTGTTGTGTTGTCCCAATGGCTCAGATCCGAAGGCTTTTCGGGCCGGAGCAATGGTGTCCATATACTATACGTGGCGCAACCATCTTAAGCTTTGTATACGAAGGCGTTCGATCAGGCATATGTCGCTGTACAGCCCATAGAATTCGTCGTTAGATCTTCTCCTCCAGATGCCATCAACGCAAACAAGACCAAAAATCGCACGCAAAACTTTTCTCTCAAAAAAGCTAAGGGCTTCTTCATCCGACTTTGCTAACGTCCAGGTTTCCGCGCCATAAAATACAACCGGGATGATCAAGCTGATATATAAAGCGAGCTTAGTCCTTCAGGAGAAGGCCTTATTACTCAATTGCTCTCGAGCCCAAAGAAACAGCGGTTGGCAAAAGTGATTCTGCGTTTGATTTCGGTACTGGTGTTGTTGACCTTATTTACCGCGGAGCCGAGGTAACTACCTCGATGTTTCTGCTGCCTTGTCTGATGCTGTGTCTGAGACGTCGATACTGTGTGTCCTTCGTTAACGACGGCATGTACTTCGTTTTGTCCTCATTTACCGCAAGACCAATTTCATCCTCTTTCGTTTCAATACGAGCAAATGCCTCATTGATATCTGGCTGTGTTCGTCCAATCACGTCAATGTCATTAGCGTAAGCTAGCAATTGGGCCGAATTTTGGAATTATGTGCCTCTGGTGTTGATTTGTGAGTTACGCACAATCCTCTCGAGGACGATGTAAAAGAAGTCATTTGGCAAATACCTTGTTTGACGGACAAGGTATTTGACAAGGCGGACAACTGAAGTTCCGCCAAGGTTGATAATGCCACTGCGAGTTCGCTATCAATCTTGGCGGAACTTGAGTTGTCCATCGTCTTCCTACACAATCTGACAAGTTTGATAGGAATGCCAAAACTAGACATGGCACTGTATAGCTCGTCTCTATGCACACTGTCATATGCGGCCTCAAAATCGACGAATAGGTGGTGAGAGTCGATTTTTACTTCTTGGGTATTTTCCAAGAGCTGCCGTACAGTAAAGATCAAGTCCATCTTGAACTTCCCTAACCTGAAACCACACTGGAAGGGACCTATTAGGCTATGGACAAATGGTTTCAGGCGCTCACACAATACGGTAGAGATTATCTTATGCGATGTTAAGAAGACCGATTCCTCGATAATTGGAGCAGTCACAGGGGTCTCCTTTCTTGTGGACCGGGCAAACGAAGCTGAGATTCCACTCATCGGGCATGCTTTTCTCTGACCATATCTTACAGATAAGCTGGTGCATGCGCCCAATCAGGGTGCTTTATAGTTCTGCGGACAGTCCGTCCGCCTCAGCAGTTTTGTTCGACTTCAGCTTCGATATTGCTATCTTTACCTCGTCTAAGTCGGAGGGATGGAGTTCTTGTCTATCATCGTCATTGAGAAGAATATTCTCCCTAACAGTGGAATTGGGGCCGTCATCGCTAAAGAGTTTGCCGAAATGAAACTTTCAGATCAATTCAGAGTTAGGAAACATCAAAAAACTCTAGGTCCCTTCTACTCGTGAAAGAGCAGTAGCGCGCACTACACGAGTAGTTGATGACCAAGCCATGTCCTGGTCCCCCTGTGGGCTATCGTGCCATCCAATATATTATTCAGTCTCTTTTTGCAGTTCTCCGTCTTTAGTCAAATCAATCTCGAAGTTGACTTCCCCCACATCCAATGTTCTACGTCGTTCCAGTCCACTTAGAAGACCGTTGTTAGCAGGTGGAATTCAAATTAGACTTGGGGGAATACTACAACTTTACTTCTGCTCCTCTTCCTCTTCTTGTGGCGCTACAGTCCGGGCTGGACCTGGGCCTATTTCTTTTATTCATCACTATGAAATATCAAAGAACTTTCGAAACCATTCGGCGCATACTTCAAGCCCATTCATTCTTGTCTTAGAATTGAACGTGAACATTCGCTTGTACTTTAATTCTGGGAACACAACAGGCTGTATAGAGATAGACGTCCAGACAAGCATGAACGCACTTGGAAAACTAGGTCAGCGAATTCGGGAAAGAAAAGAAAAAGATAAACGCTCAAATTAGAGTGTTGCACTTGAGTATAAAACAAGTTCAACAACCTTAGCATTTTAGACTTGCCCAGAAAGACGCGGCGGACTTTGATGTTGTGTCCAAAATTCAAGCAATTATTTCTCTAGCCAAGCAAAGAATGAACTGTGGACAGATTTGAGAAGCTTTCGTTATTGACAAAATTTAAGGACTTTAGAATTAATAGAGCAACCAAATGAGATGTCCGTCAGAAAGAGGAGTTTATCAAAAACGGCGAATTACCATTTCTCTCACCCGATTGCCACTTGGCAACCCTACACCAATTTCATCCTTTTGAAACACCCCACGACTCAATAAAACAAAAAAAAAACGTAAACGCAAAGTCATGCCGGGCATTTGTTGTGGCCAGTATTCGGCGTGTTGCACCTTTCAAATTGCGTGCAGCATCAGTCGCAGCGCAACTCCTCCCCACGTATCCAATCCAAACATTCGCATGACAGAGCATCGAAATTCCCGGAATCCCAAAGCAACCTCCAATAAAGCACTCTGCGCTGCGGCGAGTTGCATCATCATTCGCAGCCGCAAAATGTTCTCACCCGTCTTTTTGCCGTCACCATTGCACCGGATCTAGTCCGAAGGCCACGTGTGTTCAACAGATTGCAATGCTATGAATAATTTATAATTCCTGCCGTGCACCAGGTGGAGACGTTCATGGACGCAGGCAGCCTTTTTATTTAACGGTGACACAAACTCAAAAACCCGTAGTGACCATTGATCTCTGGCTCTCGTCCATGGGACAGTTGAGGGATGCCGCTCCTCGCTTTCTAACGGCCAAACTTAGTCGGAGCCGGTTTTGAGGCCAGTGGGCTCTTACACATGAAATCCCATTCATGTACTTGTCCGGCGAGATGAGGCGTCTAAGAAAGCCCAGAGGACCACATAAGGAATTAACCTCAACATCGATAAATTTCCCATGCGTAGGGTAAACAAAAGGATGTCAAGCGAAGAAAGCATAAGATCCAAATCAAACAAACAACACTCCCATCAACTGTCCTGCAGAGTTGATTTTTTGTGTGTGTCCCCGAAAGAAATTTACATACGCACGCACACCGAAGTCGGACGGTAAGCCTCAAATTAATGATTCGTAGATTTATCACATTGTCATAGCGCTGTCAGGAAATTGGGAAATTTCGGGACATCCCGCAGCGGAACGAGTTTGCCCGACAACCGAGTGCAGAGAGTGGGTACGGGAGTTGGCCTCATTGATGTGGAAAGTGGACAGGAACGAGGACAGTCGTGGCAACGACGAAAAAGTGTCTGTGTAACGAGCTAACGCTTCACTTCACGCACAAAGTGGTGATGAGCTCGTGCAATTTGTTTGGATTAGTTTCGATTGGACCATTTTTTGTTGTTGTTGTTGGTTTTGTTTTTCGTCTCGCTGAGAGAAAAAGGTGACAATTTACCTAGGACATACTTTAAATAGCAAATTTGAATGCAAACTCACAAAAAGCAGCACCCCATCGGGGTGGGACTAACCCCTAAATGTTTGATTAAGAACTTGTTCTAGGCAGTGACCATATGAGAATGTTTCATGTACGCACGTACGGTCAGGAACGCACATTATGAATACATTTTTTGGATTCATCCCAAAAGAGGATTTCCGTCTCAATGTTTCTGTGTGGCTAAACCTTATCCCACACCCCACTACCTCCGCCCACTTGCTTCCCATCTCATTGTCCCTTACGTTGACGTTGGTGGTTGGGTGGTGTTTACAATAATTTGACCGTAATGCCGAGCGGGGTGAAAAACCTAAATCACGGATTTCGTTTTTCCCCGGATAAGCAAAACGTGTAGGTATGAACGGGAAACTTTAAGTTTAAACAAAAACAACAACATCAGTTAATGTAGTGACCGATTTCATCCCCCAAACCTATTAGTTGCGGACTACAGAAGCGGTATGACGCGCTAGGCGCCGCACATGAGCGGATTTGGTCAGTTTGGAGCCGACTGTGGATTAATTAAATTAGTGTTTGTTTTATTTTATTTTTTTCTCAAATTGGCATTTTTGTCCATCAGTTCGGCTTGGAGGGTGGGGGTACTTACTGCCAGCGCTCTGCTTTATTATTCAGGCGCCTTAATTTATGTGCTTGGACTCGAAAAGCGTTGCGGTTTGATGAAATGACTGCAGTGCTCGGCAGAAGGGGTAGAAGGGGCTTAGGAATTTTACGAGTTTTGACATTCATCAGTTAAGTGAGTTTGTTGGCGTCGCACAGCTCAATTTTCTACGTGCGCAGCATGATATACGACTCCACATGCGGAATTTCAATTAAGCTCTGTGACTACATCACTCAATGCAACTTCTTGTATCGTGCATTCCTGCCGAGGTGTTTGGAAAAATTAAATATCTGCCTGTCCCACCGATGTCCAAGTGCAGCACTTAACCACTATGCGGGGTTAATTTAAATCTCAATTTGAGCACACAGCAGGGAAATTTTACCCGCTCCCGATTCGGCGACAATGCTTCGGGCAAGCAAAGGAATACAAAGTATCCCCAGAAGAGGGGTGTAGGCAAAAATATGAGATAAGACGTTGTGAATGCGATTCCGTGCGGGGACAACAAGATATATTGTCATTTATTGGCGCCCCATGTACTCCTCAGATCGTTATCTAGTCCTTCACTGTGTGTGGCGATAAATACATGCATATATCTCTGTCCAAATGGCTTAAGTTTTCTTTGCTCAAATGACCTTTCTCCTTCCAATAACATGTCGAAAAAAATGCGGTATCCACAACCCTTTTTTGCCATCCGCTTACAGCTGCCGAACGAACGAAAAAAAAATGGTCACTACCCTCTAAATACTTTCGCCCACACACACATGTCCGCAGCGGACCGCTGTGTGAGTGTGTTATTATCAGGGAACAGGCTTAAGCGAATATTTTCATATGTTTATATAGTACATTGGCAATGGGTTTTTTGTTGCCACTTGCGAGCGGCGGGAGGACGAACCGGGATGGACATCATTTGGTGTTGTTGCGAGGCTACTGCTGTCCTCCGGACACTCGGGAGATTGCGTTTTATTCCATCTTGGCCGGTCTCCTTAGCCGAGATGGGGCTTTAGTGTATGCCAAAGGTATTCCTGAAGGCCTAGCAAATATTTTCTACACAACGGAAATATGTAAGTACATAAACCCGAATGCGACATCAATTTCGCAGGATGCCGGCCCATAAGCCCCCTGCTCTCGGGGCGAAAGGGGTGGTCGGCCGGTGTCCGCTGCCCGGCGACGTAGGGGTGAATGTTTCGTTTATCTCATATTTTGCGTTCTCCCTGTGCGCCGCATTTTTCTCGGCTTTATTATTTAGATTATTCCCTGGCTTTGTTTATGTTTTAGTTTTGAAAGTTTGTAGGGCGAATTTCAATAAATTGATGCCATCGATATGGTCGGCGGCGGAATGTATATTGCCGTGGTCAATCTCACGGATTTCGTTATCGATTCAGTTGCGGGTGGACTCGGGTCGGCTTGACAAAGAATTTGAAATTTAAATTGCGGTCATACCTTTTTGCGGAAGGTAAACAGGAGCGGGTTGAGAATAAAGCCTGTTTGAGGAGATAAGGCAAAACGGCTTAGGTAGTAGGAGTACGATTTTCGAAAGATGACGCCACCTCTAATTGTGAGTGATCCTGGAAGTGATTACCTACTTCATTGGCAAGGTGGTACATTTGTCAGTGTCCATCAGCATTTAAAACAACGACATTGCTTTCTCCCTCTTCGAAAATGTCCAGATTTGTCTTAAATAAACAGCATTTGCGGAAGGTTTTGATTTTGACGTGCAGCGGAAGCCAGAATGATTGTTGAAGTTTATGATAAATCTCCTCCATTTGACAAATCACGCGAAGTGTGGATTCGGTGCTTCATTGCGGTGCTTCATTCCACTCATGATTTTAGAGTGGAAGACAACAAGTGTCTTAGCCAGCTCAAACAGTTTGCACATGAGGAATTAGAGGCTTTGCTGGATCAAGATGCAAGCCAAAAGCAAAATGAACTGCCAGATTTGTTTGGAGTGACTCAATTTGGAATTCAAAAGTATAGTAATTGGGTGTCGTACGAGTGGAAACCGAGATAATCGAAAGGCAATTTTTCACATTGCAACTGCTTCTTGAAGTAGCCGTCGTGGCGTGCTACACTTACACGCCGAATGTCTAGGTTCCATTCCCAACTGAACACCACCTGAATTTTTCCCGGCACCAACTCTTTCGAGCTGCTGACAACACTTGAAGAGTAATAACTGTATAAGAAAAAGTTTCTCAATATCCGCCGTGCGGAGTCGGCAACAAACTGTAGGCCTCTTCTACTCGTGGGAAAACAATAGCGCGCACAACACGAGTATTTGACGAGCAAGCCAGGCTCTGGTCTTTATGCGGACTGTCGCGCAATCCAATTATTATTATTATTAACTGCTCCTTGAAAGAAATCAAAGAAGGAGATTTTTACACTAGATCGTGACTGGGGCTGAACAGTCAATATGCTACTAAAAACCCAATAAAGAAAAATAATATGCAAAACCGTTCCATCATCATCTACATTAACGCTACGGTTCAATGTTTTGCGAAGGGTGGGCCCAGACTATTGTAGTGTACCTTGTATGCTAAAAAGGTACAACCATTGATGGGACACGTTGTCGAGTACAGCAAATGCGTTTGAGCAGCGCATCGATTGAAAATCGGACAGAAAGATGTGACGAGGTAATTTTGCAACTTGATAACTTCTGTCTACTGTCTTTTTCGATGGATGCAAAGCGATCCTTTTGAAAACAAAATGAAAAAAATGGCTGAATAATTTAATAGATACCAAAATGGACTCATTTTTTAGATAATTTATTTTTATAATTGGCAAAGAGCAACAAAAACTGGTCTAATAAACTAACCAGCGGCTTTCCCCCCTTCAAGAATTCACCCGCAATACCCGGAAGGCTCACCCGTTCACCCTTAAGTTTAAAGACTCCTTCAGCACAACTTTTCATCCCGATCATAATCCACAGGCAGGTACCTCCTTTCCCTCTCTTCCTCTACACCTTCGGCCCGTGCTGTGACTTAATTCCGATCACTTAAGGGTATAAACAATCTCTTTAGTGCGCTCCAATTATGAAATAAAAGGAGATGAAAAGTTTGTCGTTTTCAATTGACAAAGTATTGTCAGTGCTGTATTTTTTACACTTTCTCAATAAACAAAATCCTTTGAACCAAAAACTAAATGAGAAATTAGATTGTCACACATTTCTCAGGCAAACTCATTGGCTGGTGTTATACTTGCGACGAATCTGCGGTTCAATGAGAACATACTCTATTGTGTGTCTACTCTCTGGACTGGGGCTGTACTTTCCATACGTTCTCCAGTCGGAGACCGCTATGCAGCCTATCCTCCAGATATCGTGATTGCAAACAGAACTAGAAATCCTACCTCAAAGTTTTCTCTCGGTTATAAGAAGCGGAGTTCCTCATCCTTCTTCTTCTTATAACGGTCAACTTTCTTCGTCATAGAACAGGAAAGGAGGTCTTTTGCTCAGCTGATTCTACAAGCAAAAGGATTAGCAATTGGCATTGTGCCTTCTTTCTGTTTTCCAATTTCTTTTTACTACGGAGTTAGGAAACACGGCATGCTTGAGTTGCTGCTGACCACTGTGACTTTTTATCTGTAAAGTTGATGTTGTGCATTATTTTTTCAATTACTCCAAATACTGCTTTGATTTCGCTTATCCTTAGATCTAATTAAACCACGTTTTGTACACTGCAAGACAACTCCTCCTTGAGGAATTGCTATGTTCATCCAACTGCGTTATTTGCTAAAACCTGAAGCTCACCAAAGAGGTGAAAGATTTTATGACCTGCGAATTTAATTTTTACCTAATTTTTCAAAAAGATGCTAAGAACGTAAAATGACAGCGAACGACAATTTTGGTGAGTTCATTTCCGAACCGCCGGCGAAGTGGGTAGAGTGCGACGCTCACACGCCAAAGGGTGTAGGTTCGATTCCCAGTTCAACACCAATTTTTCGAACTTTTCATGGCACCACCTCTTTCGAGCTGCTGACAACACTCAAAGAGTAATAACTGTCTAAGAAAGCTTCTAAAATTTCGCTGTTCGGAGTCGGCAAAAAACTGTAGGTCCCTTCTACTCGTGAGAGTAGAAGTAGCGCGCACAACACGAATAGTTGATGAGCAAAACCTAGTCCCTGTGAACTGTTGCACCAACAATTATTATTATTCATTTCCGAACTTCGCGAAGCTACCAGGGGCGTTCAATATATTCAGTATCGATGTGAAGGAAAATCGATTTCAATTTCAATTGTTTTTATTTTTCAGTATATATTTCCCCTAACATCAACTTCTTGCATCTTGAGATAAGCTTTTCTAAGCCCTCAAAAAAATAAATGCCCTCTTTCTCTGCAAAACACCCTTTTATTGCCGACTTGAGTTCTTCATCATCAGAAAATCTTTTTCCACGAACACATTTTTTTCAAATCTGGACACAGGAAATAATCACTAGGGACAAGGTTTGGACTATAGGGTGGGTGTTGGATTTTTCGAATCCACAATCTCGCGCCGTGTGAACAGGAGTGTTGTCATGAAGAAGCAACACACCCGCTGCAAGTTTACACCTCTTTTTAATTTCATCCCGCAAGTTATGCAAATTGGAAGCGTAGGATGTGGCGTTGATGGTTTCATCTGTTTTTCTTCTTTTTTTTGATCTCAATGAGCAAGGTTTCCTTTGAGTCTCAAAAAACTGTGGCCATGAGCTTCCCGGCACACGGAGTGACTTTGAAGTTCTTCGGGGGTCTCTTCCTTTTTTATGCCACTGCATGGACTCTTGTTTGCTTTCAGGGTCATAGTGGTGAACCATTGTCCCGTAACAATTCGATGAATGATACCGTCCGCCTTCTCACTACACATCTCCAAAAGCTCTGTACAGCATGTGATTCTTACTTTTTTCTGAGGCGCTGTAAGCATTCGTGGCACCCACCTTGCTGACTGACCTTTGAAAGGTTAAGATGGTCATGAGGAATGGTTTGAATGGTACCAGTTGAAAGCTTGGTCATCTCTGCCATCATTTTGACCTTTATTTGGGCATCCTCAAGAACAAGTTTTTGACTTCTTTGATGCTTTCTCCCGTACAAGCAGTAGCCGGGGCACAGTAGCGAGGGTCGTCTTCAATGCTCTCTCTGCCTCTCTTGATCTCACTTGACCAACTTTGCACAGTTGATAATGAAGGTGCGGAACCCTGATAAACAGCCACCATCCCTTCATGAATAGTTTTTTAACTATTTCCTTGCTTAGTGAGAAATTGAATTACAGCGCGATGCTCAATTTTCACCATCATCGTCTCAGTTGCCATTATGATTCTATTTAACTGGAGATAAAACGCGAATTAATAATAACATTTATATGAAGTTTTACATGAATACACTAAAATAATAGTATTACTTGATAAATAAGTCAATGTATACATACAGCTCTGTGCAAAAAATAGCACCACTTTGGATGCTAATTACTTTTCTCCATGCTCATGTAAAGACACGATATTTATTGTAGGACATCTGTTGGATATCAGTAATAAAATGCAAAAAAAAGATAAGCAAAGATGCATTTTAAGACAAGAAAATTCCCGCTATACGAAATGAAACCGAAATTTTGGTGTGCAAAATAATAGCACCATGTCATTCTAAAAAGTGTTTTCGAAGTGTTTGGTGGTGTTTAGTTTTTTTTTGCGCGTCAACTGATTTAAGTAAAAATACTTAAGTATTTCGAAACTTGTATTTTTAAAATACAACGTTATAAACAATTAAAATGGGTCGCGGTGTGCATTGTACTCCTAAGAAACGTGAACTTATAAAAAAATTAATTTCTGAGGGAAAAACGTACAAATTTATTCGGGAAATCGTTGGTTGTTCGAATAAACTGATTACTAATGCAAAAAAACACGTCCGGAAAGAAGAAACAAGAGGTAGAAAATCGAAATTAACCTCTACCGACGAGCGAAACAAAACCCATTCAACACATCAAACAAAATAAAAGAGGAACTAAATCTGCCCGTACCAACATCAACCATAAGAAGGAAGTTGATGGAGAAGGAACTATCTGCCAGAAGTCCCAGAAAAGTACACTTGCTGACAAAGGTCTATCTTCATAAAAGAAAACAATTTGCGCAAGAACATTTGAACTGGGAAGTAACCAAATGGCGTAATATATTATGGACAGATGAGTCTAAAATTGTTTTATTTGGAACTCCTGGGACCAGGACATTTGTTCGCAGGCAAAAAAATGAAGAGTTTAAACCGGAGTGTACTTTAAAAACCATTAAGCACGGCGGCGCGAGAATTAACATAAGGGGATGCTTCTCCTACAACGGTACTGGTCCTATATTTTGGATAAAACCAATGATGACCGCCGAAGTTTATGTTGGCATAATGAGGGAAACCATGTTGCCCTACGCCGAGTGGAATATGCCTCTCAGATGGGTCCTGCAGCAAGACAATGACCCGAAACATACGACCAAATTGGCCAAGGAATTTTTTCGAGGAATGGGGTTCACGTTTTGGAATGGCCGCCGCAATCTCCAGACCTAAACCCCATTGTAAATCTTTGGGCAGATGTTAAAAAAGCTGTTTTTAAAGCAAAACAAAAAAAAAAAAAACACTACAGCTATGGGAAGCTGTGCAGGCTGCGTGGATGCGACGATGTCAGGCACTAATCGTCTCTATGCCACGACGTCGTGCCGCTCAAAAATAAGGGTTATAAGACGAAGTACTAGAACAGTAGTATAAATCAAAAACATAAAAACCGTACTGTTCCACTAAATTTTGCATTTTATTTACGACGTTATACTTGTGGTGCTTTTATTTTAATAATAATAATTGTTGGCGCGACAGTCCACAGAGGGACTAAGGCCTAGCTTGCTCATCAACTGCTCGTGTTGTGCGCGCTACTGTTCTCACACGAGTAGAAGGGAGCTACAGCATTTTGCCGTCTCAGAACGGCGAAATTTGAGAAGCTTTCTTAGACAGTTATTACTCTTTAAATGTTGTCAGCAGGTCGAAAGAGGTGGTGCCGTGAAAAATTCGAAAAATTGGTGTTGAACTGGGATTCGAACCTACACCCTTCGGCGTGTGAGCACTCTACCCACTACGCCACGGCGGCCACCGGTGCTATTATTTAGCACACCAAAATTTCGGTTTCATTTCGTATAACGGGAATTTTCTTGTCTTAAAATGCATCTTTGCTTATCTTGTTTTTTGCATTTTATTACTGATACCCAACAGATGTCCTACAATAAATATCTTGTTTTTACATGAGCATGGAGAAAAGTAATTAGCATCCAAAGCGCAGACCTCAACGTGGTGCTATTTTTTTGCACAGAGCTGTATAAACACAGCTTCACCCCGAAAGCGAGAATATATGCCCCTCGTATGTCACTAAAGTCGACTTTGAGAGAAAGGAAAGAAATTTGGTACTGCATACGCGTACCGTTATATGCGGCCGCTTTGTACGACTTTGGTCTCAAAATTTCTTTTTTAATTTTTGCTAGATTTTAACACATGTGACAACAATGAAAACAAAAGAAAAACTTGCAAAATTCGATTCACAAAATTTTGCATACAACTAATAACTTTCTTTCCCTCAATTTCCCTTTTTTCGTTCCCTCAATCAACCGGGTACTCATTGAGTTTGTTTATTCAACTCTAGCTTTTAAAATGAAAAGCGTTTGTTTTTTTTTTAAATGAATGGCAAAAATTATTTATTTCAATGCAAAGCAAAGATTTATGTCTTATGGTCGAAAGCAGATATCAAGAAGCTTGATTATCCAGCGAACCATAGACCGAACCAAATATGTGACGGACGGAATAAATTTTAAGTTAGGATAAGTAGCAAACAAAAAAACAAACATGAAGTCCAAGTTTTTTCTTAATTTTCTTGGAGAAATAATAATTACATTTATAAATTTTAAGCATAAAATCAGATATTATAGGAATCCGAAAGGTATTACAAAAATAAATCCGTAGGTTAGCTTAGAGTACTTGTAGAGAGTCAGTAAGCTAGAATTAAGATCATTAGCTTTGATTAGTAAGCTTTAAAACTAGCTAGTATTTTTCTGTCTAGCATGTAAGATATTAAATTTGAAAAGTAAAAATAAAAATGCAAAAACAAAAAAAAAAAAACAGATGAGACTTACGAATTGAATCAAAGATGGCCGACCATCGGAGATCTAGAGATAAACAGGCAAATAAGCGAATGACAGGACGCGAACCTTTTGAGACAGCAGGGTCAATAGGCAATGAATTGAGGCAAGTCAACAAAACCAAGACCCTATAAACTTAGTAAAAATTCATAAGTTGCTGAGGTAACATTTAAAAAAGACTTCCGTTTGTAATAGAATAAGCTAACAAGTCTCCAGGCTTTCGGCCGTCGTAAAGTTGTATTCTCCGAGTTTAGTGACGCACTTTACCTGCTCAGCCACAGCAGCAGATTCGTGAAGAAACCACCTTTTCGTTAATGGATCACAACCGACACAGTGTAGGTGTTGACAGTGTTAACGATCAAAAAAATAATATTGAATTTGTGGAAGAAAAATTTGAATCGATTTTTGTAAAGGTTGAAAGTTTGAAGTCTTAAGAATGTTAAACGTGTTCTATCGCACGCCTTTTATATATTTAGACCAAATATTAGTCTTAGTCCTAACTATGGCATCCTCAATCCGTCGAGATTGGAGCTAAGATCTAAAAACGTGTCACAAAGTCAGAATGAATTATAATCTCGGAAGCTTGTGATCGTCATATTTTGACTTTTAAGTCATTTCTAAACAGTTTACGTCCGTCGGTTTGAGTTGAAATGTTTCTCTACTAGATCTGCTTGAAATTTACTTTGGGTCTTGTATAATGCCTCGTTCTTTTGCCGGTCCAGACAAATATGGAATATTCTTCTTAGCTCAACTTTTTCCCCTCATAACATTCCACAGGCCTTTGAAACCAATGTGCGCGGAAACCTCCTTACACTCTTCCTCTTTACAATTGGCCCATTCCGTGACTTAATTTTGTTCACTAAGGGGTGCCAAATAATCACTTTGGCGCCTTAAAAAAAGATTCATTCTGATACGGGGATGCTCCAACTTTTTCAACTCGTCTGAAAAATATGTTTTCAGAAGGTTTGTAATTAGTGGAACTTAGTCTTAAGTTCCTGTCAAGAGTATTTTTTGGAGAACGGAAAACGAGTCCCTTCGAATCGAATACCTTCTGAAGAAGATGGATCCTGGAAAAGACCCAAGAAGTGCAAATCGACACCCACCACCTATTCGTCGATTTCAAGGCTGCATATGACAGTGTGCATAGAGACGAGCTATACAGTGCCATGTCTAGTTTTGGCATTCCTACCAAACTCGACAGATTGTGTAGGATGACGATGGAGAACTTTCGCTGCTCCGTCAAGATCGCTGCCGAACTCACCGAGACCTTCAATGACAAAAAAGGATTTAGGCAAGGCGACACACTGTCATGTGACTTCTTTGACATCATCCTCGAGAAGATTGTGCGTAACTCACAAGTAAACACCAGAGGCACGATCTTCCAGAAGTCAGTTCAATTGCTAGCATATGTTGATGACATTGACGTGATTGGACGAACACAGCGAGCCATCAATGAGACGTTTGCTGGCATTGAAGCGGAAGCGGCTAAAATGGGTCTGGCGGTAAATGAGGGCAGAACTAAGTACATGCTGTCATCATGGAAGGACACACAACATCGACGTCTCGGACGAAACGTCACACTAGGTAGCAGAAACTTCGACGTAGTCAAGGACTTCGTCTATCTCAGCTCCGCCGTAAATAGGAACAACAACAGCAGTACCAAAATCAAACGCAGAACCACTCTCGCCAATGGCTGTTTCTTTGGTGTCAAGAGGCAATTGAGTAATAAAGCCCTCCCACGAAAGACTAAGCTGGCTTTATATAACAGCTTGATCATCCCCGTCCTACTCTATGGCGCGGAATCTTGGACGTTAGCAAAGGCGGATGAGGAAGCCCTTAGTCTCTTCGAAAGAAAAGTTCTGCGTGCGATTTTTGGTCCTGTTTGCGTTGATGGTATCTGGAGGAGAAGATTTAATGACGAACTCTATGGGCTGTACAGCGACATGCGCCTGGTCAAGCGTCTACGGATACAACGCTTAAGATGGCTAGGCCCTGTAGAGCGTATGGACACCACTGCTCCGTCCCGAAAAGTCTTTGAATCCGTGCCATTGGGAGAACGCAACAGAGGACGACCTAGACTAAGGTGGCGCGCACAAGTGGAGAAGGACCTCAACCAACTTAGAGTGCGCAACTGGAGACAACTGGCGAAAGATCGTGCTGGCTGGAGAGGCGTGTTGGTTGAGGCCCAGGTCCACCCCGGTCTGTAGCTCCACAAGAAGAAGAAGAAGTTAGGTCGATTAAAAAAGAGCCATTATACACTACATGTTCGAAATCGTAGAAAACAGTCTACTGTCTTCAGAGTCATTTATTTAATATCCTGGGACCCTACCGCTGGTGGGAGAAGTCAAGTTCATATACAGGTCCATTCTAACAAACTAGTTTTAATACAGATGTTAACAATTTTTGGCGGTGTCTGTCTTAGGCTTTGGGCTCACCCTCAATTTCAATCACTTCTGCATGAAAGTGGATCCATAAATCATTAGCGGCTACAAGTCTCTTTAGCAACTCTCTCGAATTCTTCTTCAATCAATGCAAGAAAGCACCCTATCCGTCGCGGAATTTTTTCTTATGCCCAATATTTTATCGGCGAGGTGGCA
The DNA here is from genome assembly GCA_955652365.1 of Eristalinus aeneus. Classification (NCBI taxonomy): domain Eukaryota; kingdom Metazoa; phylum Arthropoda; class Insecta; order Diptera; family Syrphidae; genus Eristalinus; species Eristalinus aeneus. The sequence continues at coordinate 81,490,899 of OY019130.1, forward strand.
ACTTTGGGTATTATCTCGCCACGCTTCATGGAGCCAATTTTCGAGGAACCCAGACATGGCTCACCAAAATCCGAGTCGCGACTACGTTGGATCTTTCTAAGCCAGATTTTATCAGCTACCATTGAAGGAACTAACTGCCTACTCGCAGCATCAAGAAGATTGAACTTTTTCACTTTTGCTTTCTTTGAATGCTTACCTTGACAGTAAGACTGCTTCTTTTTTTTCTTTTCCTTGCTATTGTTTGTGGTGGCTATTTAGATTTTATAAGCTTGTATGTCAGTCGGCTACTATGTGAAAGTCGGTTTTCAAGACCCGCCTGAAACATTCGCAATCAGAGTCCTGAAGAACTTCATTCTAGGTGACTTCTAAAAAGACTTGATGCTCTGCAAAATTTGTTTTTCTCTTTCAACGGCTATTGGATAGACTGAAATTTGACAAATGACTTCTCGTTACGCTTCAAACGCATGATGAGGCACTTGGATGGTCACCTCTCGAAGGAGCGCTTCAGTTCAGTTGAAAAGAGGGGGCACTGCGGTGTAGTTTATGCCTGGGAAGGGGGTTGATTTGAACAAAGTCCTTCCAAGCAGAACAAAGAAAATCGCTTAAATCATCACCAAAGAAACTCCAAGTAAACTTTGAACCGAACTCTATTCTCAAGGAGATGGTGTAAGTTGAGAAGCAAGGAGCCGGAATCACGGGCCGAGAGGGAGCATCATGTGAAATTGCCTCCTGCCCGGTGCCTCTTGTCCGAAAATTAATCAAAAACCACTTCGCCTGCCACTCATTCAAAAATTATATACGCCCATCTCTCGTACACACACACTCCCCTGCACATGTATTCCCCGCAAGTACGTCCCGTCCCACAGGACTATCACTCACTGTGCTTGTAAGTCCAGCCGATTTGGGTTGCAGGGTAACGGAAAATGAAAAGGCGAAGCGAATGTGCTCGCATGAGTTGCCCACCAACAATGCTCTGGCCCCCCTTAAGGATGGCGAAGGAGGAACGCTCGAAGCTGGCTGTAGCTAAGATACACAAAGTGCTCTCGACAAACGCGTTCCCATTCCCAAGGTATAAATGGATTTCCATCTCTCGCAATCACATGGTCAACGAAGGAAGGACCTACGTTACGTACCAACTGCCTCAGAGAACGGTTCAATCTTTCCCAAGCAGAATGTGTGTTACCACACTCATCGACGTCGTAGACGTTGTTGTCATCCTTCGTCGTGGCGCTGTATCGTCGTTTCGTCTTTCTGACATTCGTCGCTGAAGTCCTTGCAGGGACCATAAAGAGCCGCCTGGATATGGGAGACGTTGGCTAACCGATGGGCATTTTGGCCTACATACACGACCACACACATCTGTGTATAGCTGTGTACATTCGCATACATGCTTGCATTCACTGTGTGCGTATAAATATTTCCGTAGGTATGAAATTTGCTGTGCGTCCTTTGTACCGAGTTGGGGAGACCATTTACACAATGTTCAGCTGGCTCAACTGTTCGCAGATATGTCTGGTCAACACGGCCGCTTGCTATGGCATTACCACCCACGTTCACGTCTTGTCTTCGCAAGGAAAGGACACCTTAAGCAGTGGGATTTATTCTTGCGTACAGAAAGTGTATGTTTGAATTTCCAGCGTGTGCGTGTAGTGGTGTTTCTTTGACGCTATAGTCACCGTCTTCGGCTATGCCATTTGCGTTTGATTTTAAAATAAACTCAAGAGAAATGCGATGTGTACACAAATGGTGCGTATGCTGCATAGGAGATTACAGTGGTGGGGGAAAGTATGTCGATAAGGGATGCAGGCTCCTCAGTGACCAAGAATTTTAAATCTTAATTTCTTCTGAAATTCTAACCTGGCGCCAACATGCGGACATCAGTTATCACTTTAAGTTTGACAGTAGTTGAGGAAAAAGTGTTTCTTACACACAATTCTAAATAGAATTTATTTCAGAAACATTGCCGTCCATCCGCTACCATTCAGCTTATTGCCAAGTTCATTCCTACAGATTTGTGGGACGGGGTACGAAAGTTTGAATTTTCGAGGTCCGGCTGTCCAGATTTTAAGGACTAAGCATCAAGAGAAGTCCTCGCTTCAAATTCAGCAACAAAAGTGGAGAAGTACCCAAACCAACGTTATCCGATGACCTAAGAATTGCATGCGATTGGCTTTGCAGGCTCAAAAGATGTAGTCTTTTGCCCATTTGTAAAAAAACAACACTTTACCAAGACAGTGGGTCACATTTAATCACCACTGTACCTTTAACTTTGCTCTAAGGAATTTAGGACAGCGTTTGTTTGGCCATAAGATTTAAAAAACAGACCAAATACACCTTAACAAGGCGGTGAGGTACTTTAAACTACCACTGTACTCTTTAGTTTGCTCAGATGATTTATTTAGAGCATGTGATTAGCTTTGCTAGTTGAAAATACATTTTACAAACGCATCTGAATGAAATTCTTTATTTTAAAAAATACCAATTTCCCAAGGCTTGGGGTAACTTTCAATCATCACTGTTGTTTAAAGTTTGCTTCTGATAAATATACATCAGTATGTGATTGACTGAAATACTTGAAAAGGCAGACAAAAAACATTTTACCAAGGCTGTTGTGTACTTTTTTCCACCACTGTTGACCGGAGAACAGCGTGTGACTGGATGCTCGACCTCAAAGGACATATGCCAAATGCTTAATTTAAGTGCAAAACATAATTGTCGAGGCGGTGGTTTACTTTTGATCACCACTGTGCTTTAAGTTTGAATCTTCTTCCCGAATTTCTGATACAATTACGACTGCCCACAGGTTGACCCAAGTTAAACTCAAGCAATCTCTATGTGAACCTAAGAAATAGTGCGATTGCATTCTGAATCTAATCAAGCCCATTGCTGAGGCTCCTTCCTTTTCAAAAGGCCTTTCATTCACTTGAAACCGCATGTGTGCGTGTGTGTTTGTGTGAACACTGCATAAATACATAACTACGCATGCACACGTATGTGGGTGTGTATATTTTTGTGTGTTTATGGAGACGTTGAGCAATTTTCCTTAATTTCCAATTGTTACGAACCAACAAGAACTAATTCTTGATTGGTGCTCCTTGGACTGTGAATGTAAGAAAAGGATGGCGAGAGCAAGGCATAGGAAAGTGGTTAATTTTGAAAATGACCCACATGAGCCATGGATTGTACCGAGATGCTTCTTCGCGAGCACCCAAGTTGTGTGCGAAGGCAAAGCATGTTCTCAATGCAAAAGACCACAAGGCACTCGTAGCCTCCCAATCCTTTCCACTCGCTCGGACACAGCTACTAAAATTCTAATGGTTCCTTGTGAGTACTACTGAAACAGCATATAGCAATATTAGAATAGAAATTCGTGTTTAAACCATCTCTAGGTACTTGGAATCCTCTCATTTGTCGTTTTGGAACGACCGATGAATACGACGACAACGACGACGTCGACGACGATGGAGACGACACGGCAAGGGGATGAGTGCAAGGATGAGGACGTTGTTGTGTTGTTAGAGCGCCGCAAGGCAACACGATCGATAATTTTCCATAGAGTTTGACCAACCACCACTAAAATCGCCGGGTGGTCAAAATTTCACATCCATCTGGAGCAAGTTGTGCAGAGGGAAACCGAAACCAGATGAAGGCGAAGAAGAAGTCGACGACGACAACGACGACGACGACCACGACGAAGGCGACGATAGAGACGAACTGGGGTGGCCATAGTATGTGAGTGAAAGACGATGGTGTGAGATGGTGATGGGCAGCAGGAGGCATTTGATGCAAAAATCTGGAGCATGAGCTTGAGGTAACTCAAATTCATTTGCACACTGTTTGGCCGACTACTCCGGGATCCGGACACCACCCCACCGCCATCTCTGCTTTTGTTGCTTGGCATTACCGACCCTTTATGTAAATACACGAGAAAATTTCCTATGTACACATTGAAGATGGTCAAGAAGTATCCAAAACGAAGATGACGACAGTGCCGGTCAGAGCTACGACGACGATGGGTCCGGCAACGTCCAAGATAAAGTACGGGACCCGGCTATATGCCGCGGAGAGGATATGTAGTATGCGTGTGGCCATGGCCAGTAGTGTTTGTGCGAATATGGCTTCGTGTGTATTCCTTAGAAGGCGTGTATGCACCTATGTGTGTGTGTCCAGCAATATCGTTTCATTTAATTGCCGTCCTTACCTTTTTCGCCCTCAACCCACTTCCAGTTGGCAGCAAAAGGAAAAGATACTTCATATCGATATTTACATGAGCTCAATTCGTGCGGATGTGTATGTGTGAGTGCTTTAAATTTCTTAGAACGAAATTCAATTATATGTAGATGCCCGCTTCAATGTGTGGGTGTGTCTGCGTGGAAGGAGGTTTAAAGTCGGAGCACGAGAACCGCTATATCGTTTATTAGTGGGAGGACTTCGCCTCCAGAAGCCAGATTCGGTGGCGGTCAGTTTCACCCCCCGCGCCATCGGTGGTTGCGAAACAATGGCCAACGCAACCCATCAACGGAACACAATGAAAAAACCGAGCAACGCCACATCCATATGCAGAGTGCGCAATAGTTTTTGACAGTTTTATAACAGATCTCAGATTTTACATGATTTTTTTTTTGTGTCTTTTCTTTTGATTTCCAGGAACATAAGGGCGCTACAACGTGGGATGGACATGTTTGTTTTGTTTGCTTGTACTACATATCTTAAGGATATGCCAGGATGAACTTTTTGAAGGGATCGGCTTTTGTTTAGTTATCAGGATGCTGTTTTGAATGCATAAAGCGAGCTGTATGTTCAGATAATGTTGCGCCCCCCCCCTACCATGTGTATAGTTTCTAGTTTTTCTTTTCTCCTTCCCCGAACATGCACAGTTTATTGTTAATTATTATCAGTAAAGTTTCTGCAAAATTTTGATATTCAGCTGGAGGATAAGTTACCATTAACAATTTTTGTGTGGCTGTGCTTGCAGAATCCCCATAGCGTGCCGTGCTACCTTCTCTGTTTTGAAGGAATTTCTGAGAAACCATTTTCCTGCTCACTGATTTCAGTTGATGTGGGATTTAACAGTTTGGCAGAACTTCTGAAGAATCAGCTTCCGCAAGGCACCATATTTTTTTTAAAGATTTTGTTTTAAAACATACTTTCGGACCATCGTCCCTTGTGTGTTTTTTTTTTTTCACGTCTCTTGTATTGCTCATGTTTTTCGAACATCTGAAGCAAGCAAGGATCGTGTGACTTTCATTGCTGATATCTGCATTTTGAAGAATTCATTGCGTGCAAAGAATGCTTGATGAAATTTAGAAAAATGCATTCAATTTGTTGTCTTACAGGGTGTCGCGAGGTTCTTTAGAGCGAATTATCGCAAACTGAAATTAAAGATCAATGAACTTAGACTTACCTGGTATACCGGTTTTTTGAAAACAAAACACTAATTATTAAAGGAAAGTAAAAACATTTTATTCAAAGAATTGGCCATTGATTTCTACACATTTTGACCACCTTTCTGGCAAATTGTGAATATCACGCCAATAAAATTGTTCATCTTTTAAAGCAAACCAATCAGACACCCAATTTTCGACCTCCTTGTAGGAATCAAAGTGCTGCTCGGCCAATGCGTGTCCCATCGATGAAACCAAATGGTAGCCGGAAGGAGCCAAGTCTGGTGAATACGGCGGGTGTGGTAGCTGCTCCCACCCAAGTGATTTGATTGTATTCTGAACCGGTTTTGCTTTGTGTGCAGGTGCATTGTCATGGAGCAAAATTACCTTGCCGTGTCTTCTGGCCCATTCTGGTCGTTTCTCGATCAATGCATGGCTCAAATTGATCATTTGTTGTCTTGTTGTCAGAAGCGATCAGTATTAACCGTTTCACCAGGTTTTAGGAGCTTGTGGTACAGCACATCTCTCTGGTCCTACCAAACACACAGCATTGTCTTCTTGCCGAATCAATCTGGTTTTGAAGTCGATGTTGATGTTTGTCCCAGATTAACCCATGATTCCGTTTAGGATTTTAAAATCAAATCCATTTTTCAACCCCTGTAACAATCCGATGCAAAACCGATTTTCTTTCGTGTCTTTGAAGTAACATTTAAGATTACAGATTACAACTTCTTCAGAAACTACTCATTACCATACATGCACAGTACGAAGGTAGCCTTTTATATTTAGGGACTGGGCAACACTAGTGTTGCAATCTAGCAACAGCCAGCTCTATCCTTAAGTTTGACATTTTTGAGGTTAAAAGTACTCAGAAAGTTTTGACACACGAACAGTGCATCGATGAACGTAATTCAATTTTTGGCGATGAAGCTCCATCAAGGACCAGTAATTATCGATGATATGGTGAATTCAACCGAGGTCGTAGTTCACTCCAAGACGAATTTCGTGAAGGTCGTCCAAAATCAGTTGTTGTTCCGGAAATTACAAGATCGTCATGTGACCACCCTGAGATTGAGACAACCTTGAGCATTAGTGGGACCATTGAACATTTGATCGTCAAACAAATTTGTTCGCGTTGGATCCCACACAATTTGTTAATCGCTCAAAAAAAGGCTCGAGTCGATTGGTAGAAAGAAATGGTCAAAAAATACGATGGCAGTTCTTCGAAACACGTCTATGACAACGTGATAGGTGATGAATCGTGGATTTACGTGTATAAGTCCGAAAGTAAACGGCAGTCGACTGTATGTGTGTTTCAAAATGAGCCAAATCTAACAAAATTTGCTCTCGCACGAACAACTTTCAAGCAAATGGTAGCCTGTTTTTTCGGAAAAAATGGCCATGTCGCAATCGTACCACTAGAACAACGCAGAATAGTAAATTCTGAATGGTATGTTTGCCAGTTGTCTTCCAAGAAATCAGGAAAACCAACAGCCGAAGACCGATCACTCTTCAACACGACAATGCGATCTCTCTCACACATCGGCGCAAACAACTGCATTTTTGAGCACTCAAAACATCGATTTGAGGAGTCATCCGCTGTAAAGTCCTGACTTGGCACCGAATGACTTCGTTTTATTCCCGTACGTAAAAAATAAAATGGAGGTCAACGTTTTTCGACACCTGAAGAAGCGGTTGGTGCGTTCAGAATGCATGTCTTGGAGATAACTCAATCAGAGTGGCAAAAGTGCTTCGACAATTGGTTCAAACATATGCAAACCAAAGACAAGGTGAAGGATTTTAGAAAGGACCCTGTACTGGATAAAAGTAAGCAAATAAAAGACTTGATTCTACTGCTTTTAGTTTTAAATATAAGTTAAAACAGAAGTCGAAAATTTAATAATGAACCACATCTCACCTCATCCCAAGCTTATTCAATAAAATCAGATGCGATCAACGTTTATAGACATGTAAACATGAAGTTTACTAACGCCGAAATTCGCACTGTTTTAAAGTTTTCCTTCGTTAAAGGCAAATACGCTAGAGAAACGTTCCGTGAGATTAATGGTGTTTTTGGGGAGAACTCTATCAATTCGAACCGCGGGGGAATGCTTTCGATGATTCAGAGCCGGTGAAAACGGCACCATGAATAAGCCAGCCGACGGAAGATTTGTGACGGCGAATACCGATCAAATCATGGAAATCATCGAGTTAGACCGGCATGTGGCATCTCGTGACATCGCCCAGGAGATGGGAGTTAGCCACCGAACCATTTTAAACCATCTGCTGGATACAATAAAAAGCCTGATGTTTGGGTGCCGCATTATTTGACTCAAAAAATCCTTCTGGACCGAATCAACGCCTTCGATATGCTGCTCAAATGGAATAAACTCGACCCATTTTTGAAGCGGATGGTGACTGACAACAAAAAATGGATCACATACGATAATATCAAGCGAAAACGGTTATAGTTGAAGGCCGGTGAATCGTCCCATACAGTTGCCAAGCCGGAATTGACGGCAAGGAACTATGAGCTGCTCCCATATGGCCAGACGCTTAATTCTACCGTCTATTGCGAACAACTGGACCGCTTGAAGCAGGCGATCGACTACAAGCGTCCAGAATTGGCCAACAGGAAGGGTGTAGTGTTCCACCAGGACAACGCCAGATCAAACACTTCGTTGATGACTCGTCAGAAGCTACGGGAGCTCGGATGGGAGGTTTTATCGCATCCATTATATAGCCCGGACATAGCGCTAAGTGATTACTATCTACTCTTGTCCATGTGAAATTGAGTTCAAAAGAGGCTTGTGAAAAGTAGCTGTCCGAGTTCTTCGCAAATAAGAAGGGGGGCTTCTACGAGAGGGGTATTATGAAGTTGCCGTCTTGATGGAAACAGATTATCGAACAAAACGGCGCATATTTGAACTAAATCCGATCACTGTAACACTTTTTATGAAGCATTGAATGAAGCGCATGGATGGAATGGATATTTGACAACCTTATATATAGATTAAGTTTTAAAGGACCCATTTCACGCAATACCTCGCAATATGAAGGAAGAAACTGTACACTTTGCTACTTGAATGAGGAATACGATATTAGTCGCTTTACACAAAGATGGTAAATACAAACTATTTCCTGGAAAACCAAATCTTTAACAAACCCGATGGGCAGAACTTAAACTGCCCCACACCAGGCTGTGTAAGTGCCTTTCATCTACCGAAACGTTTAAATAAGTGATTACAACCTATGCATATATGCGTGAGATTTCCTCTACACTCTTTTCTCTCCAAACAACGACACATTTTGTCAAGTTTAAATGTTTTGAAAATTGTTTAAGGATAAACGACAAAATTTGCTGCTGCTAAAGGGTAATCAAATGAAAACCTAAAGACCTTTAATTTTCATTGTGAACGCAATCTTTCACTAAACTTAAAATCATCACTATAAGTTCATTAATTCAATACTTTCATAATGGTAAGGTACACGAATGAGTACTGTCTGAAAAGAAGATATTTAACTATAAAAAATTGTCAAGTCCGTGGGGCATGCTTCGAAAAAAGCACTGACGCGACACTCGAGGTGACGTAATAGAGAGTTTATTTAAGTAAACTTGTTTTTATCGAAATTCATTTGAAACGTAAGTGGAGAGTTTTCGGTACGATCACCCCATCATTATTATTTTAACAGTGCAAACCACTAATAATTTAATTGTTAACACAACAGTCCACAGAGGGACCAGGGCCTAGCTTGCTCATCAACTACTCGTGTTGTGCGCGCTACTATTCTCTCTAACGAGTAGAAGGGACCTACAGTTTTTTGCCGACTCCGAACGGCGAAGTTTGAGAAGCTTTCTTAGACAGTTATTACGCTTTGAGTGTTGTCAGCAGCTGGAAAGAGGTGGTGCTGTGAAAAATTTGAGGTGTTCAGCCGGGAATCGAACCTAGAGCCTTCGGTGTGTGAGCGTCGCACTCTACCTACTACACAACGGCGGCCACAGTGCCAATTACTACCTCACACAAAACCCAATGACATAGTATGCAAACACAGTGGTGCACAAAAATTATGGACAGAGAATTCAAAATTAAACTGGCCCACAAGTCATGATTGGAAAATATTATTCTATTTCTTAAACAAACGCATCAAATTTTAATTGTTAATTATTTTAAAGCTGCATAAAGTTTTCGCAACCGACTAGACAAAACTGAACCATTTCATGTGCAACGCTGGTAAATTGCAGTGTGTGGTTTCGACTTTCAAAGCATCACAGTCTGGCAATGTCTCTTCTACGGATTTTGCATTTCTTGAAAGTGAATATGATCGAGGAGGGTTCGATATATTCTCGGTATTGATATGAAAGAAAATTCGAATTCAATTTCAATTGTTTTTATTTTTCAATATAATCTCATCCAACATCAATGCATTTGGTACATCTTGAGATAAGCTTTTACAAGCCCTCAAAAAATTTAATTTCCTCTTTCTCTGTAAAATACCATTTATTTGCAAATAATATTTATTGCCGACTTGAGTTCTTCATCATACGAAAATCTTTTTCCACGAAGACATGTTTTCAAATTCGGAAGCAGAAAATAAACACTAGGGGCAAGGTCTGGACTATAGGGTGGATGTTGGATTTCTTCGAAACCACAAACTCGCGCAACAGGCTTGGAAACTCACGCCGTGTGAACAGGAGCGTTGTCATGAAGAAGAAACACACCCGCTGCGAGTTTACCCCGTCTTTTGTTTTTAATTTCCTCCCAGAAATTATGCAAAGTGGAAGCATAGGATGTGGTGTTGATAGTTTCACCTGCTTTTTTGTTTGTTCTCAATGAGAAAGATTCCCTTTGAGTCCCAAAAAACTGTGGCCATGATCTTCCCGGCAGACGGTGGGACTTTGAACTTCTTCGGGATGGTCAATTCCCATTTTGTGCCACTGCATGGACTCTTGTTTGCTTTCAGGGTCATAGTGGTGAACCCATGTTTCGTCCCCAGTAACAATTCGATCCATAACACCGTTCGCATTCCCAACACATATCTCCAAAAGCTCTCTACAGCATGCGATTCTCACTTTTTTCTGAGGCGCTGTCAGCATTCGTGGCACCCACCTTGCTGACTGACCTTTGAAAGGTTAAGATGGTCATGAGGAATGGTGTGAATGGTACCAGTTGAAAGCTTGGTCATCTCTGCCATCATTTACATCTTTATTCGGGCATCCTCAAGAACAAGTTTTTGACTTCATTGATACTTTCTCCTGTACAAGAAGTTGCCGGGGCGCCGGAGCGTGGGTGGTCTTCAATGCTCTCTCTGCCTCTCTTGAACTCACTTGACCACTTTTGCACAGTTGATAATGAAGGTGCGGAACCCTGGTAAACAGCCACCATCTCTTCATGAATAGTTTTATAACTTTTTCCTTGCTTAGAGAGAAATTGATTTACAGCGCGATTCTCAATTTTCACCATCATCGTCTCAGTTGGCATTATGTTTGTTTAACTAGAGATAAAATGCGAATTAATAATCACATTTATTTGAAATTTTACATGAATGCACTAAAATAATAGTCTTACTTCATCAATTAGCCAATTTATTTATATAACCAGAGCTTCACCCCGATACCAAATATATTGGACGCCCTTCGTATCTGCCGTATATTCAGTGCTTCTTACGACTTAGACATGTTGTGTCAATTTCGAAATTCAAATTTCACATCATTCCAGATCGAATTTCACACAAAAAAGAAGTGCTCAATACTTTGTTTTTTGTGAATCTAGTTTTTTTTAATAATCATTTCAAATGACATCTAGAATCTAACATCTACATCTAGTTGAAACAACACATTTAATGTAAGTCTTACATTAGTTTGCTTAATGTATGCATGTAAAATGTGTTGTTTTATTGTGTCAATTAAACAGGTCCCCTGATGAATGCACCAATCCCTGTCGAAACCATGGCATAATAACAATGAAATTGAATTCATTGAAAAGCGACAGTAACAAAAAAAAACTGACAACAAAAATTTACATGCATGATTATAAAATACATATTTAAAACTCTGCTAACTAGGCTGACGCCGGCTTAGCCGAATTACGAATTGTTGGCGCTATAGTCCAAAGGGGAACCATGGCCTAGCTTGCTCATCAACTGCTCGTGTTGTTCTCTCACTAGTAGAAGGGACCAACAGTTTTTTGCCGACTCCGAACGGCGAAGTTTGAGAAGCTTTCTTAGACAGTTATTACTCTTTGAGAGTTGTCAGCAGCTGGAAAGAGGTGGTGCCGTGAAAAATTCGAACCTACACCCTTCGGCGTGTGAGCGTCGCAATCTACCCACTACGCCACGGCGGCCACGGTTTAACCATAGTTCTTAGATTCACATTGCATAATTATCTTTTTTGGTTTTAAATTATTTGTAAGTGAATTAATAATAATACGATTCATCACCTATCACGGTGTTACAAAGGTATTTCGAAGCACCGCGATCGTATTTTTGGAGCATTTCTTTCGACCAATCGACACGAGCCTTTTTTTGAGCGATTGACAAATTGTGTGGGATCCAACGCGAGCAAATGTTCATGCAATATTGAATATATGCTGGTCCCATTAATGCCTACGGTTGTCTCAATCTCGCGATAGATCACATGATAGGTCACTTGGCGCACAGCATCAATGGTTTCCGGAACAACAATTCATTTTGGACGAGCTTCACGAAATTCGTCTTGGAGTGAACTACGACCTCGGTTGAATTCACAATACCGTCGATAAACATTGGTCCTTGATGGAGCTTCATCGCCAGAAATTAAATTAAGTTCATCGATGCACTGTTGTTGAGTTAAAAAATAATCGTACAAAAATTTTTAATTTTATTTACTTATATTTAATTCCATTTTTTGGGCGAGATGAATCTTTAAAGTTACTGTAAACAGCACAAATAGCGCTCGTATGTCAAAACGTTCTAAGTACGTATAACCTCAATAATGTCAAACTTTACGATAGAACTGGCAATTGCCAGATTGCAACACTAGGCTTGCCCAATCCCGAAATATAAAAGGAAATAATTGTATTAATTTAATTAATAATTATTTTAATATTAATAATAATTAATTACTTAATTACTTAACAGAGTGTGGAGAGGAGTGGCGGAGCTTCATACAAACTGCATCACTTATTACTGAAAAGTCATAAAAATATTATGGAAAAAATTCCTTCGGGTTGTCCAATTTAAGAAGCTTTAGGTGAGTTTGTTAAAATTGAATTAAAATGTCTCACCAAGGGCCTTACACTTGCACACCAACGGCAAAATGAAAACTTTCCCAACACAAGACTTCTTGGCTTTAAACATCAAACATTAAAATTGATTCAAAGCTTTGCAGGAGTGCGCAATCCTCTATTTCATAAACTATACACGAGAGACATATCCCAAGTAGGTTTAGTTGAGAAATTTAACCTAGAACACTCGAAGCACTTATTCGATTCGGAACTCTGTCAAGTTCTTCCATTGCCTTTGAGGGCCCCTATATGGTACACTCAAACGATCAATCGCAAGACGTTGATGGTCAATGAGATATAGGAAAACAAAAACTGGCATTAATTGGTTGAGACATATCCCAGGTGCCGTGGCGAAGTGGGTAGAGTGCGACGCTAACACGCCGAAGGTCTAGGTTCGATTCCCAGCTTAACACCAATTTTTCGAATTTTTCACGGCACCACCCCTTTCCAGCTGCTAACAACACTCAAAGAGTAAAAACTGTCTAAGAAAGCTTCTCAAATGTTGCCGTTCGGAGTCGGCAAAAAACTGTAGGTCCCTTCTACTTGTGAGAGAACAGTAGCGCGCACAACACGGGTAGTTGATGAGCAAGCTAGGCCCTGGTCCCCCTTTGGTCTATAACGACAACAATTATTATTATTATATCCCAGATCAGCTGGAACCACACTCCGTTGGGCTTCTTATCGTCCTTGCAGTTCAAAGGAATGTGACAGATTTTTATATTTGAGGCCCAACATTGATTTTGACGACAAAAATTGAACCGTTTCGTGTCACTTTTCTGCATCAGCACTAAATTTTCTCTAAATTGCGACGTTTCCGACATTCATTGTTCGCTGGCGTGTCTCCTGAGTGAATCTAGCAACTCAACTAAAATGTTTTTAACACAACTTAACACAGCGTCTGAGCGTCTGCCTAAAAGTTTAGTATCGGTTAAGTTTCGTACAGATTGTAGGCATGGTTATGATATGCAAAAAGGAAACTGCCTATTCCCAATCGATTCTCCCCGCTCACTTTAGCCCTTGTCTGAACATTTGTTCACAGGTTCATTGCTTCGTTCTGACTGTATTGTATCCTCATTCGTGTCCTGGAAGACGAAAATGAGAGTTCTTCCATAAAATACAAATCGTGTCTGTACCATGCGTTGAAAATGAACAAAAGTTGGAATAAAGAAGAAAACGCTGGAAAAGAGGGAAAATGCGATTACAGACGATTTTGGTAATCCATGCACTGTACATACCCCTTCCCCTAAGAAAAAGTATAAATCTCGTCTTCTCAAACGCTTTAAGGAAGAACGGATTACTTTTTTGTACATTATCCGTCACTGCAATATTAAAAACGAGAGGGACAGTATTCAGCATGGCTTGCGTGTTGTGTGACACGAAACAGAAGTAATAAGCGCAACTACTTCGAAGTCCTTCCCCGAATGTGTCCAGTTAAAGAAGTGAATTTAAATGAACATCATGCATCTTGAGAGGTAATAAATCCCATAAGAAGGCATTTAATTTCATCACCTCCCCCGAGAGCAAGTGTTATGACACCTAATCAACGAAAACAAGTAAACAAATTTGTCAATGGCCCCCTTGAAGTACGCATCATTCATGGACACAATATGCTCTTGAACCGAAGTAATCTACAAACAGTCGCAAACACGTCTACGCACATGCACGGAGCGTATCAACAATGAACTTAAGTTCACCCCTAAAACCACTTCGATGGACTTTAATTTCATTTGCATAACATTATCCTCAATCAACAATCAACAGATTGTTGCTGCATCACCTAATTACGAGTATGTACGTATGTATGTCGGCCATGCTCACTCAAACGCACATTGATGAGCATGTACAAGCAGACACTTGTAATTCAAACATTTACCAAGCCGGCCACCTTGAACGTCCATAATCATGTAATGACAAAAACACGCAGCCCCCCCACCAATACCAGCGGCCACCTCCAATCAGCAACACACTCCTGCCCCCCCTCCGATGAATCCGAATGGCTCATCCAATACATGTACAAATAAGCCAACTTATACAACATTCATTGGCTGCACGTGAACTTGAAATCGAAACGAAATGATAATAATAACAAAAGTCAATGGCAATAATGTTGTGTCCTGGTGAAAGTTTAATGACCTTGCCGTCCCCCCGCCGGCACTTTCCGTCAGCCCCCGTCTACATTCGGGGGCATTCGTCGACGCAAGGACCTGTGTGCTTATGTGCCCACATTAGTCTGTGCATGTTAACTAAACATATGATTGGGGATATATTATTACCATAACATTATCTATTCCGGCCGCCTGCCAGCCCCCTCATTTCGTCGACCGACGTATAAGTGAATCGTGTATAATAATCACATGAACGTAACTTTCGTCATGACATTAAGTGAAAACTTTCTCTTTCACGTGACTTAAGCAGCTCATAGCCCTGTCTGCATACACGTATGAAACGGCACATGTGTTTGTATGAATGGGGGGGATGATGATGGAGTGTGGGTGGCCAAAGTCGATGAAAAAGAAAACGTGCACGGAAGAAGTCGCTTGAGATTGAAATGAGAAAAATGCCGGAAGTGTGCTTCCCCAGACTATCCTTTCATCAGTTCCTTTACTGTTATATAAAATAACAAAACGACGTCACCGATCTACCTACTTACAATGGCCACAGTTGTGAAGAGGGAGGGGTGAGGGGGAGGGGGGGTACCAGTCACTTTCGGGCAGCAGTCACTTTCGCATTTAAGAGCGAAGGAAAAATCAAAAACAGACAAAAACTAAACGACGTGTGTATAATAAGAGATAGAAGCATTTGCGAGAGACGCCAGCAGCAGGAAAAATGCAGCAACTCCAAGCGTTCTCAAGAGAACCAGAGCCCGAGCCAGAGTCGAAGCTACAGGCCACAGTCCACAGCAAAGAAATAGGGCAGCAGACAAGTGTAAGAAAAATAAACGCAAAGCGACATTGAAACACAACTTTTGATGGTCCAAAGTGTGTGTATAGACGCATTAATCTTCTTATATCCCCTCAGCAAAAAGGATAATGCACCGAATACCCCCGGCACCTCTGACTCGACACGGGCCAGTATGTAGTCGCACACTCGTAGGAGCCGGTGGCTGTCGCTGCTGCCGGTACTGTGTTACACAGCCTTAAGAAGGCCAAACACAGCCAACAACAAACAAGAAAAAAAAAAAACCAAGCATCTACACACTGCACAAAAAGAAACGAATCTCTTCAGCATGGGCCAGAGACCGAGAGCAAGAACGAGAACGAGACGAGAAAGCAGAAGCCTTCGGAGCACAAAAAATAACGCAGACCAGAAAAAAGAAAGCAAAACCAAACGGAATGAGAAGAAACCATATACAACAGTAGTAGCAGTGGCAGAAGAAAAGAAGAAAAGCAGAAAAGAATAAAAGGACTAAACGAGAGCACTTTTGACACAGTAAATCAACACTTTTACGACATTGACCTAGAGAGCAGAGAGGCGTGATTCACCCCCAACACCCCGTTCGCCCTGTCCACTGCTCCAGCACCCCACCACCCCATCGCCGTCTGCCCAAAACCCTATGTACCAGCCACCTAGCGGATTGCAATTCTTCTGCTTCCCTGTGTGCGTTTTTCGATTCCTCAACCCACACACACACACTCCCAGCCCCACATTTTCCCTCCCCTTTTTTCAGACTGCAACAGTCCTTTTTTTCGTCTTCTTCTTCATCATCTTCCAGCCTCCTTGGCATTTTTATGTGTTAAAGCGTATTTTTATGTCATTGCAAGTGTATTGGATTTTTCATTTGTTGTGCTGTACCTTTTCGGGTTCTCTTAGGGCGTCGGGCATGCCCGGCTCTCTGCGATTGGAAAGCGAAAGCTTTCTCTTAGGGGATTGGAAGACGAGAAACAGCTCGTCGTTCGTCTGGAACCGTTGGTGGTGCAGTGCATTCTGACACAACAGTTGATTGTGTGAAGCGAACGATGAGCCGAGCACATGGCTTCGACGAATTTTGTGGGTGGATTTATTTACATGCGGGCATCCTAGAGGACTGTGCTACGCATGTTCTTACCTCAGCCAATATGCGAGATACGATCTCAGCTATCGCACTCATTACCATGGCATTTGGGGCTGAGGTTAGTGTTGGCCTTTCACTGAATCTGCGTAGATGTGTGGCCTATGAGAGGCGTACTCCGATGCGTGGAGCTGCGTATTTGTTATAAACAAATGCACTCGCCGCACTGGCTTATGGGGACGATGCAAAAATGATTTTCGAAGGTGGGCGGTGGGTGGAGGGATGGCACTGAATTTTTGAATGGATTTTGATTTGACCAAATCGTGCTGAACAACGCCGCTCATGTAATGGGGCCCTCTGCTGTGCAGTTGTTTTTGTTTGTTTTCGAAAATCAAATGGGAAGCATTTCTTGCTTGTGGGAGGGGACATCGGACATGCATGTGCATTGAGGCTGGTTTTCAAATGATGGCTCAATAGAGAGTTTCAGCCTTCGGTTCCAAGAGGTCCAGTTACTTTCAGCTGAGAGTATTTGTAGTGACGCAATGTTTTGAACTGATTTTCGAGATATTTTTGGAATGTGTATGCCAGCCGAAGTTTATGAAGGTGCTGATTTCCAAGTTCAGGCTTTATTTTAGCTCTTCCTGGCTTACACCACAATATTCTGTGTTTTGAGAATTGATAAAGTCAAGGGAAATATTTTTTTTTGTATAACTAAGAGAGATACTCAAATTTTACGAAATAAATAAATTAAATTCAAATTAATTTTGTTGTGATTGAAAGTTCCTAGTTTTAAGTTGGCACTACTGTCATTAACATCTGAGATTAATTTGACTCCAAAAATACATGTTTTTGCGAACACTCAAAAGTGAAGAGGCAAGAGCCTTAAACCAAAACAAAAGTTAATCAGGGTTCCGAAATGTGGTTCGAGAAGGGTTGGAAACTAAAGTGCGATCAGAATGGCCGCAAAGTTAGACGCTGAACCCCACATCAAAACTCAGCAATTGTTGCACCATAATGCTCAATTGACTATCACAAGTCTTTCTGAACTTATTGGAATTTTTGGGTGACAATTCTGCCTCGTAAAGTTGATTTTCAGTTCGTGCAAAAGTAAACAGCTTTTGAAATATAAATTCCTGAAAAGCAGCATCGTGTGTGAAACTTAACCATTTCACAATCATTTCGTAACTTGAGTGCAAACGCAAACTCAATCCGAAAACAGATGATAAATCGGCTAAATACCGTGACGAGATCGCAAATCATACATATCAGATTTTTTCTATAATCGTCGGGTGTTTAGAATTGATTCCCACATGCCAAATCAATTCATTTTTGCAATACTGGGGTCTCATCGCGTAACTCTTAAGACGATCGTCGTCCAAACGATTGTATTAAACGACGTTGTCAAAGCTTTGCTTCGTGGAACACTACAATCTCATCGTTTCATCGTGTCAGTCATCATTAAAATGGTAGGCAGTTTGAAAAACAGTTTGAGAGCAACTTAACGCGTTATAGGTCATATAGAATAGTGAGCGTTGCACTCTACCCACTACGCCACGGCGGCCACAAAATGTGCCGATAGTCAGAGAAAACATATTCTACAAAGTCTTTGGCAATTTTATGTGGCTTTACAAATCAAGTTCAGCGGCGATCTATACCGACTGTTCGATGGACAGCTTCTAGTGAAGCGTCGATGGATACAAGGCTTAAAATGACTAGGTCCTATAGCATGAACAGTACTGATCGAGTCGACAGACTCTTAGTATCCGACTCAATTGAGCAACACAGCAAAAGGCGGGTATAAGCTCAGATGGCATGAGTTGCAAAATTCAGACCAATTTGCCGAAATATAGGCCGCTGAATACCGATCCTGTTTGTTGAATTATAATGCTTACAAAAGAGGCTGAAAAACAGAGAGTCACGAAGGGAACATTTCGATGTGTGCACACATTTTGCTCCAAGTCCATCTAGAGCGAATGAAATCCATTTCCGTAGTGGTCCTACGAATGACTCTACTTCGTTTAACGCTCTCACTCCTTTTGTGAAAAACAACTTTTTCAGGGATTATCGTGAATTTTCATTTCTTCTTGAATGAATTACGCCTTTAAATTGATTTTGTTTAATAATAATAATTGTTGGCCCTAAAGTTCACAGGGGGACCAAGGCCTCGCTAGCTCATCAACTAGTCGTATTGTGCGCGCTCCTGTTCTCTCACGAGTAGAAAAGACCTACAGTTTTTTGCCGATTCCGAACGGCGAAGTTTGCGAAGCTTTCTTAGACAGTAATTATTCTTTGAGTGTTGTCAGCAGCTGGAAAGAGGTGGTGCCGTGAAAAATTCGAGGTGCTCAGCCGGGAATCGAATCTAGACCCTTGGGCGTGTGAGTGTCGGACTCTACCCACTACGCCACAGCGGCCACAATGATTTTGTTTGTTAATGGCTTAATGCGACGATCATGTGAATGTTGCAAATAGCTTTGCAAGTGCAGTGCATTGTTTCTCTGGTTTCTTGGAATGTGATTTAGAGGAACTATACCACCTACAAAACTGATTCGTTAGCAGTCCCGTTAATTTCCGGTTCTAAATGTGAAATAAATAATTACATACCCTACAAAGAGTACAAATTAATGAACTTGTTTCAAAATGTGTACTAGGCGTGCTTTATGGAAGCTATTTGAACACTCTTTTATTCGTTTCAAGCATCTTAGTGCTAAGTTCGAAAGAATGATTTTAGGTTTTATAAGATTGAAACTTCCATATTGTATGTTATGTCAAGACCTTTCAAATGATGTAGTATTGTATACGAGCTCTGCTGCGCTTTGTACATAGCCGGAAAATTCAAAATACAAAAAGGCGGATTGGAGATATTTGACAACTTTATATCACAAACAAAAAATATTTTAACTTATTAAGTTTTTCAAAAAATTGGCTTTTTTAAGCATTAACTCAGACTAAGTTATTACTTAAGAAAGCTGTTATTTTTTTTGATTTAACGAAAACTTGGAAGTTATCAAAACCCTTTAAGCTACTAAGCTACTCTAACTAGACAAATATGTGCATGGAGCCTCTAACCACCATACACCCACCTCTAACTTTTATACATATTATAAACAAGAGAAATGCTATATAGCTAAAACTTTGTCAAGGTTAACAGGGTCTGCCCCCAATTCGGGGTCCTGTTTCCCCTCCTAAAGTGCATGCTGGTAGGTTTTGCAAGGGAGTTTTTTGCAAAACCAGCGGTCTATCATCCAAAAGATCCCTTTGGACTACACGGTAATGATAAGACCACTTCTCTCTTATGCATCAGTCGTTTGGTGGTACAAACTTTCGCGCAAATACGTGACTGCCACTTTCACCAAGTTTCAAAGAACAGTTTGTCTCGGCTGCACAGGGGCTCTCCCCAGCACGCCTGGCTCTGCTCTTGATTAACTATTTTATATTATAATTTTTTCGAATGTTAACCCATTCTACATTGATGTACTGTATCAGTTGGTTTATATTTTTAGGGCTCCTTTTTGATACTTTCTTTTTCAAATGTGCCCATACATGTTCTATTGGGTTAAGGTCTGAGCTCTGAGATGGTGTATCCAATACTTTAGTGCAGTTACAAAGCAGCCACGTCTTCACCTTTCGCTTTGTGTTTCAGATTGTTGTCTTGATGGCCGCTAACACCGCCATTAAAATCAAAATTGTTGGCACTAGCAAGCAAATGAGTTTGCAAAATGCTCAAGCACTTCTTGCCGTCCGTGGTATTTTCAATTAAAGCTATGTCCCCGACGCCTTTGCTGGATATGCACCACCACACCAACACAAATAACTTTCCAAATTTAACGGTTGGAATGATGTTCTTGTTAAGCAACGATTTTAAAGCTCGTTGTAATACAACATTATTTTTATTTCATCACAAAATATGACATGATTCCAGTACTCGTTCGGTTGCATGCTGTACTCTGTAGCGAATAATAAGCGTTTTTGTTCATTTTGAGACGAAAGTAATGGTCTTTTTCCGTGCAACTCTTGATGTGTAATCATTGTAATCATTCTTTATCAGCACTTGCCTTACAGTTTCGTTGGAAACTTGTACCCCGCACTCTTGGTTTATTTCTATGGACAAAGCTCGAATGGATGCACTTTTCTTAGTAAGCAGCGCTCATTTCTGTCCGATAACTTTTTTGGGCTGCCTTTTGGTGCAATATTTTCTAACCGATTTTAACGTTCTGCTCGGTTAATAATATTGTAAATGGTTTTCTTAGATAAACCAAACATCATTTTTTTTCACACTTATACCATTTGAATGGTTATAATAAAGTAACTGCTTTACGCCAAAAGAAATTCTCTTACCAGGCATATTAAAATTAATTACCAAAAATTGTTCTTACTCATTCAACAGCAGAAATAACAATTAACATTTTCGCTTTCGACTTGCTACATCTCATACAGAACAGAAAATGAAAAAATCGCTTTGATAACTGTTATTGTTATTAGTTTTAAGAAAATCAAAAATAAGCAATTGTACGAAGACTTCTTTTACAACGTTTTTGTCGACTTTTGTGCTGTGAATAAGTTTGTGTTTTGTTTTTTTTTAGTGAATTATGTTTTGTTTTGTATTTAAATTTAAATGGAAGATGGGATGCTAATTTTCATGAAGTCTTAACGTGAATATTTTATGTTTTTAAGCCAAATTAAAGAATTTATCCCAAAATTGAGAATGGTATTAGTAGTGTACGGAAACTCTTTTTATTATGCGCAAACTTATTTATTTGTTTCCAAGTAAAAATAAAAAAAACTTTATTTAAAAGACGGTACAATTTAGATATTTAAAAATGAAATGCCAAACACAACTGGGCCGTCCAAGGACTGGGCTGTCCGAGGACTGGACCGTCCGAGGACTGGACCGTCCTACGACTGGATTTCGATTACTGGATTATTCGACGATTTAGGATGCTGCTCGGAGTAAGTCACCTCGGTATTCTTAATCTGATGTGTTGTGGATGGAGGTTGAAATATAAACCGATGAACATGTTTGAAAATCATTCCGATATTCAAGTGGTTGTTTTTCTGGATTTCGGGATCGCTTGGGTCATAAACAATAATTTTTATGAATTTCAGAGTGTATTGTTTGTCCAGTGTATTTTAGGATTGAATCGAAGTGTTAGCTTGTATGTACGCACTGCGAAAAGGATGCAGAATAGAATATGTAAATACTTTCTTGACAGTTAAATTTTTGTTTCTTCTTGCTTTTTTTTAGTTATTCTCATTTTTATGTTATATAGAGTTTTGTTTATGTTTTTTACTTGTTAAAGCATGAAGTATGGAAATAAAAATATTGGTAAAATAAAGTTTATAGAAGTTTATAATATTGAAGCGATTGTAAAAAGTAAACACTTTCCGATAACCTGTACCTGTTACATTTAAAACAATATGTTTTAAATTTCAAAGAATGTTGATGTACCCGAACAAGATTTGAGCATTTGTCTAGTAACAAGACTAGTCAAACAAATCTGAAATGTTCCATTAAATGTCAATAAAACAAAGTGTGCAACATGTTTTGCCTGTCATGTCTGAAATATATTTTTTGAGTTGCGTGATGTTTCATTTCACACATTCACAATGAATCTGTCATGGTTGAACTACCGAACATGTCGGAACTATCGGACATGCTTAGAACTAGTACCGATGGTGGAACTAGGTCCAGGAACTATGTAGGTCCGGAACTACACAACTCTAATCTCCACTATTAAAAACAACAATTTGTCTGTGGTATGCTGACTTTAAAAGCGGCCTTACTGACACCAACGATGCTGAACGGTTTGGAAGGGCAGTTAAGGTGCTTGCACTGAAAACGTTAAAAAAGTACACAAAAGCGTTTTGTAAAACCGCAAAATGAAATTGCGTGAGATAGGTGACACCTTACAGATATCAGCAGGCAGTGTGTATACTATTTCGCGTGAGCATTTGTCCATGAGAAAGCTGTCGCGTTTATTCACAATGAACCAATAACAACAACGTGTTGATGCTTCTGAAAGCTGTATGGAGTGGTTTCGCCAGAATAAACAGGACTTTTTGTGTCGGTATGTCACAACGGATGAAACATGTATCCACCACTACAATCCGGAGTCAAATCGGCAGTCAATGGAGTGGACAGCAACCGACGAACCAAGCCCAAAACGTCTAAACACACAAATCTCGGCTGGCGAGGTCATGGTATCCGCATTTTGGGATGCGCGCGGAATTTTATTCACCGACTATCTTGAGAAAGGCAAAAGCATCAACAGCGAATACTACATGGCATTATGGGTGTATTCGAAGGAAGAAATTGCAAAAAAAGGGAGAAAAAAATTCTCTTCCACCAAAACAATGCACCGTGTCACAAGTCGCTGGCAACCTTGGCAAAATTGCACAAATTGGGCTTCGAATAGCTCCCGCACGTACTGTATTCTCTAGATCTGGTTAATAGCGGCTTCTACTTCTTTCCAGACCTCAAAAAGATGCTTCGCCGAAAAAAATATGGCTCGAATGAGGAGGTGACCGCCGAAACTGAAGCCTATTTTGAGGCCAAAGGTAAATCGTTCTATAAAAAAGGTTCCTTGCCTTTCCAGAAGTTACTACACGAGTTCAGGGATATCACACGCAGTTCCTTGGCACCGGCTGAACCACGATATCAAGTAACTCACCACATCGTCACAAGAAGACCACCACTATTAAATCATCCAAGACGCCTGTCACCGGAAAAGCTGGAAGCTGCAACAACAGAATTCCTTTCAATCATGGCACAAGGAATTTGCCGTCCCTCTCGCAGTCCATGGGCCGCTCTGCTTCACCTCGTCATAAAACAGAGCGGGGAGTGGAGACCGTGCGGCGGCTACAGACGCCTGAATGCCGTTACCGGACCCGATCGCTATCCGATACTCCACATCCACGACATCACACATTCGTTGCAAGGAAAGAAGAATATCTTGATCGCAGACCTTAAAAAAGCATATCACCAAATACCAGTTAAAAGACATGACATCCCAAAAACGGTTATCACCACGCCCTTTGGCATGTCCGAATTTCTTTGAATGACATTCGGATTGAGAACTGCTGGACGGACCTTCCAGCTATTCATGGATGAAGTGCTTCTTCATCTTCTTGTGGCGCTACAGTCCGGGGTGGACCTGGGCCTCAACCAACATGCCTCTCCAGCCACCATGATCTTTCGCTAGCTGTCTCCAGTTGCGCACTCCAAGTTGACTGAGGTCCTTCTACACTTATCTGCGCCACTTTAGTCTAGGTCGTCCTCTGTTGCGTTGTCCCAATGGCTCGGATTCAAAGACTTTTCGGACCGGAGCAGTGGTATCCATACTCTCTACATGACCTAGCCATCTTAAGGGTTGTATCGGAAGACGCTTGAACAGGCGAATGTCGCTATACAGCCCATAGAGTTTGTCATTAAATCTTCTCCTCCAGATGCCATCAACGCAAACAAGACCAAAAATCGCACGCAAAACTTTACTCTCGAAAAAACTAAAGGCTTCCTCATCCGCCTTGGCTAACGTCCAAGATTCCGTGCCATAAAGTAGGACGAGGATGATCAAGCTGTTATATAAAGCGAGCTTAGTCCTTCGAGAGAGAGCTTTATTACTCAATTGCCTCTTGAGCCCAAAGAACCAGCGGTTGGCAAGAGTGATTCTGCGTTTGATTTCGGTACTGATGTTGTTGTCCCTGTTTACCGCGGAGCCGAGGTAGACGAAGTCCTTAACTACCTCGAAGTTTCTGCTGCCTAGTGTGACGCTCCGTCCGAGACGTCGATGTTGTGTGTCCTTCCTTGATGACAGCATGTACTTCGTTTTGCCCTCATTTACTGCAAGACCCATTTTAGCCGCTTCCGCTTCAATGCCAGCAAACGCCACATTGACGACTCACTGTGTTCGTCCAATCACGTCAATGTCATCTGCGTAAGCTAGTAATTGAACTGAATTCTGGAAGCTCGTGCCTCTGGTGTTGACTTGTGAGTTACGCACGATCTTTTCGAGGATGATGTTAAAGAAGTCACATGACAATGCGTCGCCTTGTCTTAAACCTTGTTTGACATTGAAAATCTCGGTGAGTTGGGTACCGACCTTGACGGAGCAACGACAGTTCTCCATCGTCACCCTACACAATCTGATGAGTTTGGTAGGAATGCCAAAACTAGACATGGCACTGTATATTTCGTCTCTATGCACACTGTCATATGCAGCCTTGAAATCGACGAATAAGTGGTGAGTGTCAATTAGCATTTCATGGGTCTTTTCCAGGATCTGCCGTAATGTGAAGATCTGGTCTATTGTGGACTTCCCTGGCCGGAAACCACACTGATAGGGACCTATCAGGTCATGGACAAACTGCTTCAGATGCTCACACAATACGGCAGAGAGGATCTTGTATGCGATGTTCGGGAGACTTATCCCTCGGTAGTTGGCGCAGTCAAAGGGGTCTCCCTTTTTGTGGACCTGGCAAATAACACTGAGATTTCACTCATCGGGCATACTTTCCTCCGACCATATCTTACAGATGAGCTGGTGCATGCGCCAAAACAACTCATCTCCAGCTGCTTTAAATAGTTCTGCGGACAGTCCGTCCGCTCCAGCAGCTTTGTTCGACTTTAGCTTGGATATTGCTATCTTCACCTCGTCTAAGTCGGGGGTACGGAATGCTTGTTTATCATCGTCCAAATTGAGTGGGACATTCTGCCTAACAGCGGGATTTTGGCCGCCACCGCCGTTAAGGAGTCTGCAGAAATGATCCTTCCAGATTTTCAGCACAGATTGGAACTCTACTACGAGTTGTCCGTTTTAGTCCCGGCAGGCCTTGGTCGGAACCTTGTATCATCCGAATAGCTGTTTTACCTTTTGGTAAAACTATCGGACTTCATTCCTGCCATAACACCTTTCCATTTCCTCGACCGCGCGCTTCTCATGCTCCTTCTTTTTCCTTCTGAGAAGTCGGTGCTCTTCCCTTCTTCTCTGTTCGTTAAGCTCACAAACAGCCCTCATTGTTCGATGCAGTGTCGCCTTATAGGCGTCTTGGTTAGCTGCGTGCGCTTGCCTGCACTCGTCGTCAAGCCATGGGTTCCTCCTGGGTGGTGACGTGGAACCCAGCACATCAGTGGCAGCTTCTTTGATGGCTTCTTGACAACGTTCCCATTCTTCTTCTACGCTTAGTGCAGGATGAAGTGCTTAAAGGCTTTAATTTCACAAACGCTTACATAGATGACATCTTGGTGGGATCCAAAGACATCGCCCAACATGAGCAACATCTTTTCGAATTGTTTCAAAAGCTCCAAACATCTCGAAGTGCATAATTGGACAGCCCAGCCCGATCGAATGGAGCAACGAAGCCAAATCTGTAGAAACGACCTGGGAAACGCCACACTTTTAGCATTTCCGCGATCACATTCTCAATTGGGATTAGTGTTAGACGCATCGCAGACTGCTGTAGGAGCGACTTTGCACCTAGTAGCTAGCGATGGATCAAGGGAACCATTGGGATTCTACTCCGAAAAGTTAATACACATATAAGTTAACAGCACATATGACCGCGTGTGGTCGCCGTGGCCGAGTGGGTAGAGGGCAACGCTCACACGCCGAAGGGTCTAGGTTCGACTCCCGGCTCAACACCAATTTTTCGAATTTAACGGCACCACCTCTTTCGAGCTGCTGACGACACTCAAGGAGTAATAACTGTCTAAGAAAGCTTCTCAAATCTCGCCGTTCGGAGTCGGCAAAAAACTGTAGGTCCCTTCTACTCGTGAGAGAACAGTAGCGCGCACAACACGAGTAGTTGATGAGCAAGCTAGGCCCTGGTCCCCCTTTGGACTGTAGCGCCAGCAATTATTTACATATGATCGCGAGTTACTTGCCACCTTTGGAAGTAGGTGGCTTGTAACTTGGATTTGCTGGAAGGTCGTGCGTTTACATTATATACCGATCACAAACCCTTGTCATTTGCATTCGAGCAGAAATTGAATAAAACGTCACCCAGGCAGCTACGGTACATGAATATCCTTGGTCAATTTACTACAAACACTCAGGAAATACTAGGACGCGAGAATATTTTTACCGATACATTTTCACGTGTTGACGCAATTCAAGTGGCAGCAAGCATCGACTACAAAGAGTTATCGAAGACACAAGAGGCGGGCGAGAGTTTGCAGAAACTATTAGTATCTGACACAGCACTTAAGCTTTTAATCGTTCCAGGTACAGACCGAAAAGTTTTCTGCGATTCTTCCACAAGTTCTTTGCGACCCTACATGACCGAAAACTTTCGAAAATTTTGTTTTTCCAGCATCCACGGCTTGAGTCACCCAGGAATCAATAGGACAGATAAAATGGTTGCCGAGCGATTTGTTTGGCCAGGGATGAAAGCTGACTGTCGACGATTGGCGAAGTCGTGTCCGGCGTGCCAAAAATCAAAAACACACCGGCACAATAAATCACCAGTTGGACCGTTTGCACTTCCTACTAGCCGTTTCGAGTGTATCAACGTAGACATCGTAGGCCCGTTACCAATCTCAAATGGGTATCGTTACGGTCTGACCTGTATTGACAGATACACGCGCTGGCCGGAGCCCTCTTTCGGACGTACAGTCAAACTCAGAGACTCGTTCTTTTGCCGCACTACACGAATCTGGAATGCTCTTCCCAGCTCGATTTTTTCTCCTCATTACAATCCACAGGCATTTAAAACCAATGTGCACCGGTACCTCCTCTCCCTCTCTTCCTCTATACCTTCGGCCCGTGCTGTGACTTGATCCGGTCACTTAAGGGTACTCGCAACCCCTTTTGCACGCGTCAATTATAAAAAAAAAAGAAATATCCAATGACGGACATAACCGCAGAAAATGTTTCTTTCTGTGTTCTGTATTCACGATGGTTTCCAAGGTTTGGAGTGCCAAAACGGTTCACCACGGATCAGGGACGACAATTCACATCACAGTTGTTCAGAGATCTCACGCGATTGGTAGGAGCCAACCACATACGGACGACACCTTACCACCCTGCATCCAACGGCATAATTGAGCGTTGCCACCGCGCTCTCAAGGCAGCAATTAACTGCCACAACACAGAACTCTGGACAGAAGTGCTTCCTATCATTCTTCTGGGGCTTAGATCCACCGGCAAAGAAGATTTGCAGTCATCGCCAGCAGAGATGGTTTACGGGGCACAACTTTGCTTGCCTGGTGAATTTTTCTCGGAAACTTTTGGCACAACGCACGAGCATGAATTCGTTAAGCATCTCATAAACACGACGATATCGCTCAAACCATCGCCGACTAGCAACCATCCGTCCAACGTAGTTTCCGTGCAAAAGGAGCTTCAAACTTCACCATTCGTCTTCGTTCGTACGGAGGCTGTTCGAAAGCCACTTCAAACACCATACGAAGCTCCATATCGTGTTTTAAACCGTGCAGCAAAATACTTCACTTTAGACATCAATAATAGTCAAAAGAATATATCCATCGATCGGCACATAATCACGTCGGAGGACATAAACAAATCCATGGATGAGATCAACAATGGACAGAAGAGGACAACAATACACAACTCGATATGTAAAAAAAGTCAAATTCCGCGTACAAAGTGACGGAGTATTGTGGCAGCACTCTTAAATTATAACAGATTAAATACAAAGAAATTGTACTAGATTTTTAGGTAGAATTAGAGAGTTAGTATTAGAGTTAGAGTTAGTCACGTAACCTTTCTGGACAATAAAGTTTGGTATTCAAATTAATTGAACATGGATGTGGTATATTTGTGAATTCTACTTAATATCCACAATTGTTTAGGTGCCGGGATGGTGTTAATTATAAGGTAGTTTCGAGACTAACGATCTGATATCTTGTCTGAAATTCAACTGCCTTCTCTACAACCAATCACTTTATACTCATCTGCTAGTTGAATAGAACAAACGATGACCCAAGGCAGGCCAAGGCACTTCGCTTACATAAAATTCACAAACGCCCCCTCTACCTTGTTACTTACTTAAAGAGCGTCCACAAGCATTTGCTTCCCATACCTCAAAATAACTTCAGAGAAGTTAAAAATGAGCCGCGACGACGTTCAAGTCCTTCAAAAACTACGAGAAAGGAACGGTACCACTGTGCTTCTTTGTAAACTAGACGAACTCAGCATCATCAGTGTGGGAAGTCACACTTTTTTAAAGGTTACTTAAAGTTGATTATGCACACGGTGTCTCAAAGAATCCAAATGTCGCTTGATTATAGTTCCAGGCACAAAAATTACACATATCCAAATGGTTCGTCCTATGCCCATGAATCCACTCGTGAACGCATGTTCATTTCTTTGGAACAATTAATTGCTCCCAAAGCAGGTATCCCCTGAAAACAAGTGTCCCCAACAAAGGTGCCTGAAATTCCAGCAATGTCCAAGGACAAACGAAAAAGTGTCGCCTTGCCACCAACGCCCTTTCTCTGACCCATTCCATTGGGACGGCAGCAATCTCCCCTACTGGTCCAATGCTTCCCAGCAATCCATTTTGCATACTGATGAAGAAAAAGGAAAAACAAATTTCACAAAAATTGTGAGTTCTAAGACTCTGACAACCAGGAGCACTCAGTTATGTTTACGATAAAAAAGCGAACGACCACATGTCGGTCAGAATTATCGCACGTACAATTTTCGTAATGTAATTGCTTCTTAATCATATTTTGCGGTTTCTCGTCTCACAGGCACAGCCAGCAGACCTCGCCTTGTAAGTTATGTCCAAAATGTCAATCAGCGATCAGAGAAGGGATGGACAGACGGAAACCACTTGCACGCAGTTCGGCGATATTCTCTTCAGAATCGTGGTGGAATGTTTAGCAGGGATGAGCGTTGGACTTTGGTGTGCGTGCTATTCTTTCTCTTGGCTGCAGCTATTCCAGCAGTAGCGGCCTTAATCACCCTCGAAGGATCACATTGGCGATGTGGATGGTGACGGTGCCCGGAATGCATGTACCGAGCGAAAGGATGGCAATTAGTTTGATAATTTTTCGCATGCACGTCAAACAGGCTTGTCGAACCGTGAAAATATTGGGGGCCGTGTCCCCCGGCGAACAGATGTAGGACATGTCAAAATTAAAATTTACAAAATCCGGCTATTATCTGTTGTTCTCCTCACGATAAGTGGCTGTGGTGTGCGGATGGTTGCGGGCCGCTTCTTTCGGTGCCACGCAACCCTGTCAAGTGCTGACGTCGAGCATATTTCGCGACGGTGGTGGGTCGTGCATTGATGTGCACTTCACGAGATTCGCATGCGAAACCGGCATTATGTTAATTTTAAAATAAAATTAATAATAACTAACACCTCGCGCTTCTTTGCATTGTCAATTGAGTATGAAAATTAATTAGCAGTCTGAAACATCCAAACCTGCGCACATTTACATTTCGGAACATGGGCCTTTTATTCACGGAAGCACACATGTGTCCGAATATATGAGTGCGCAACAAGTTGTGAAGACGGCAGGGGGGAGGTTTGATCATCTGATAGGTTGCATTGCAGAACGTGTAAAGTTGGCTTCCAGGAGCAAGTGGATCGGCATCTGGAATTGAAACTAAAGATCACTTAACGTGTTGTAGAGACACCGGTTTATAGTTGACATAGAATCAAATGACAGGAGTTGTCGACTTTGAGACAGTCCACAGGGGATCAGGGCCTAGCCTGCTGATCAACTACTTGTGTTGTGCGCACTACTTTTCTCTCACGAGTAGAAGGGACCTACAGTTTTTTGCCGACTTCATACGGCGAAAATTGAGAAGCTTTATCTTAGACAGCTATCACTCTTTGAGTGTTGCCAGCAGCTCGACAGAGGAGATGCCTTGAAAAATTCGAGATATTTAGCCGGGAATCGAACCTGAACTTTTGACGTGTGAGTGTTGTCACGGCGGCCACCAAAATATACTTATTTTTTCATAATTTTTTTTGCCGCTACTACACCACCCACCAATCCACGAAGCAGTTGTGATAGGCACTTTGTGTAATGTCCTTGATCTCTCTCAGTATCTCGGTTTGTATCTCCTTTATAATCCCAAAAGCCATATTTTCATGCGTCTCCTCAACCCCGGAAACACGAAAGAGTGGCAGGGGGCTAAATATGGAGGCCGGCGACTGAGGCATAAATACGATGTTGTTTTTAGCCAAAACATTACGAACAACAAATGACCAGTGAGCTGGTGCTTTATCGTACCATGAATTGTTTTTCCACAATCCTGGAAGTGTTCTTCGCATTGCTTCTCGCAAGGGGCGAATTTTTTCACGATAATACTCCTTATTGATGTACGACCATCTAGTAAGAACTCGCTACGTCATAATAATTGGAAAACGAACTGACAGTAAAACCTTCACATGTGATCGAACTTGATGTGCTCCTTTAGTCTTGGCTTTTCTTTATTCTTCCATTTCACCGATTGGACTTTTGATTCGGTGTCATCACCATATACGAATGAATCATCAGCAGTAATGACCCTTTAAAGGAAATCAGAGTCACTGTTGCCGTCGGTCAACAATTCATAAACGATGCTCATACGACATTCTTTTTCGTCGAAATTCAACAATTTTGGAAAGAAGCTCGTTGGCAGACTGAACACCGAACGCCAAGACAGATCACCGATATGCCAACAACTTCAGTTGTTCGGGGCAATCAGTAACAATTTTCTTCACTTTCTTAACATTGTCATCGCTTTTTGATGGGATGGGGCGAGCGTCGTCAATTACACCTTCTCGAGCATTTTTGGAGAGCTTGTACCACCAAACAGGTATTTTACTCAGAAAACACTCATCGTATTCCACTGTCAACATTTGAAGTGTGTGAGTACTTAATTTCATTCATCACACTTGTTTGAATGCAAATTCTTCGATCCATAAAATCACCAAACATGCAAGCCACGTCTAACTTTTATGCCTCTCACAAATCAAATCTGTCTTCTGCATAGCTCAAACTGCACATGTTCCAAACAAGTATACCAAAATATAAAATAAAAAAAATCGACAACCCGCAAAATTTGAAAATTCACATATAGCGGCTTGGATTTTGTTTGGTTTTTTCAGTTTTTGTTTTCTAATTTCTTCTATCTAGATATAAAAATAGAAAAATTGTTATAAACGATCTTACTGGTTCTATGGGGGCACTGTAAACACCTAATCTAGTCAGTTCTTATATTTAATTGCCTCTCAGCGTCTATTCGTATTTTTGTCATTTATATTGTGAACAACTAATAGCCTTAACACATAGAAAAGATTTGGAGAAAACGTAGTTTAAGCGAACAAACTAAATGAATGATTTACCTTTATAATTAAACGACTGTTAAATTTGACCTATTTTACTTTTCTTTATTTAATCTTCATCGCGTCTGTTTACTTACACTGTTACTCACCAGGTCTATCGGTATGAAGTGAGCGTCAAGATACAAATGTCTCGATAGGGAACATTTGTTGTGAACGAGCCCTTATTTTTTTTTTCTTTTTTTTGTTTGTTTGCTATGACATCTGTGAAAAATAAAAATATTAAGTATACATCAAGTCATTGAACAAACAACATCATATTTTTTCATCATGCTAAATATGTCGAATTTTGTACCAGAAAGTAATGATTTGCGGAAAGCATTAAAATTTTTTTTTCATTTGAAGAAAAGTTCTGCAGAGTCGCATCGAATGCTTGTCGAGGTATATGGTGATAATGCTCTATCAGAAGCAATATGCAAAAGATGGTTTCAACGGTTCAGAAATAATGAGTTTGATGTGAGAAATGAAGAACGTGGAAGACCACCAAACAAATTTGAAGACGCCGAATTGCAAACGATATTGGATGGAGATGACACTTTGAGTCAAAAGCAAATGGCAGCAATGTTAAATGTTGCACAACAAACAATTTCTGACCGTTTAAAAGCTATGGGAAAGATCCAAGAGTGTGGAAAATGGGTGCCACATGAATTGAATGAAAGACAGATGGAAAACCGAAAAGACACTTGTGAAATTTTGTTTCAAAGACACGAAAGCAAATCAGTATTGCATCGGACTGTTACTGGCGTTGAAAAATGGATTTATTTTAAGAACCCTAAATGGAAAAAATCATGGGTTAATCTGGGACAACCATCAACATCGACTGCAAAACCAGTTCGATTCGGCAAGAAGACAATTCTGTGTGTTTGGTGGGACCAGAAAGGTGTGCCGTACCACGAGCTCCTAAAGCCTGTTGAAACCATTAATACTAATCGCTACCGACAACAAATAACAAATTTGAACCATGTATTGATCGAGAAACGACCAGAATGGGCCAGAAGACGCGGCAAGGTAATTTTGCTCCATGACAATGCACCTGCAAAACAAAGCAAAACCGGTTCAGGATACAATCAAAACACTTTGCTGGGAGCAGCTACCCCACCCGCCATTTTCACCAGACTTAGCTTCTTTCTACTACCATTTGTTTTCATCGATGGGACACGCATTGGCTGAGCAGCACTATGATTCCTGCGAGGAGGTCGAAAATTGGGTTCCTGATTGGTTTGCTTTAAAAGACGAACAATTTTATTGGCGTGGTATTCACAAATTGCCAGAAAAGTGGTCAAAACGTGTAGAAAACAATGGGCAAAATGTTTTTACTTTCCCAAAAATAATTAGTGTTTTATTTTAGTTCATTTCATACCGGTATACATGCGAAAAATTCTCTATCTGTCCTTCGGTAGCCTTTTCTTTCTCTTCTACATTTTGGCTCTTATTATTTATCTTCTCTCTTTTTTCGCTGCTACATTAGCAAACTTATATATTTATGATAAAACTGACTTGACACTTAATTAAGCACCTTTGGCTATGGAAATTAGGTAACACACTTATTCTTTTTTTATTTTTTTTGCTTTCTTTTCATATATGCTCATCTATTTTAACTTATTCTATATGTAAGTTGGCATTAGGGGACCAGCAATCAGCTCTCTTAATCTGACAGCCACTGAATGTGGCTCTAGCTCTTCAATTTTTTTTCTCTATCGTGAAAGGGGATGGATGTGCTAAACTGGACATCATCGGGAGTTACGCTTCCTACATTGCTCTCGTAGAGCAGGCGCTTGTAGACTGTCCGTCTTTCCACTCGATTACGAAGTGGACATACCCTCGTATCTTGAAACAAGCCTAATCCATCAAAATTTAAATTTATGAACGTTTTCGGTGGAATTAATTCATTTCAGCGTGCGCTCTCATTATGTACCTTGTTTGTGCTTGTGCAACATGCCTTCGAATCAGCATTAAAATAAATTTATTCTGTTTGTTCACGTTTGCTTTGATGTAAAACAATTTATTAGCAAAGAACTTCTTGTATCAGACGTTAAGTATACACGAAGACATCGCCTCTCGAACGACCTCATCCTTTCCAACTAGGTAGAACTCAAGTTGAAAAATACCGGAGAATATTGCACCATGATTGGCCGGACTATATAATCTTCACTCTGGAATGAAGTTGGCTGCTGCAAGATAACCTACTTGCCAGTGATGGCTGTTCTGGCTTTTCCTAAACCAGGCGCTGCATGGATGTTACCACACAAAAAGTGGTCCAACACAATACCGAATATTTCACTGCCACACTGCATGTGGGTTAGCATAGTCGCCTTCCACAAAAGGACTCTTAGCCTAACAAAACAGACTACGTTTTTGGAAAACTTAGAGACTTTTGTAAATTATTGCAGACTCCAAGCCCAATATTCTTACGTAAACATTTCGAAACAAACTGGAAAGTTGTGTTGTAGACTTTCAGTAAGCTTTCCAAACTCCGTCTGTAACTGATGAAGATTGGTTTTGCCGTTTAAAGCTCACATCCGATCCATTTACCTCAACAGACAGACAATACCAAAGAAGAAGATTATCAGCTTCCAAGAGTGACTGTTAATATGCACTTCTTCTTTCAACATTTATTACTCACAGATAAATACAATCATTTTGAAATTTTATTGGCTCACCTTGCTCAAAGATAAAATAGATTCCTTAATTTTCTGTCTTACTACTGTAAATACCATTATGTTGCTATTGAATATATTTTTGAGTTGAATCCAGTAACGAAGGAAAAACTATGGGAAAAAACCTCCATTTAAGATATTTTTATGTATTGATTTGATTTTGTCATTTGGTGAAAGCTTAATACATTTATTTATTATCTTATATTATATTTATTTGGCTAATAATAATAATAATGATTGTTTGCGCTACAGTCCAAAGGGGGACCAGGGCCTAGCTTGCTCATCAACTACTCGTGTTGAGCGCACTACTGTTCTCTTACAGTTTTTTGCCGTCTTCGCACGGCAACATTTGGGAAGCTTTCTTAGACAGTCATTACTCTTTGAGTATTGTCAGCAGCTCGAAATATGTGGTGCCGTGTAAAATTCGAAAAATTGTTGTTGAGCTGGGAGTCGAACCTAGACCCTTCGGCGTGTGAGCGTCGCACTCTACCCGCTACGCCACGGTGACCGCTATTTATTTGGCTGTGTGGGAAGAAAAGTGAGCCACCAAATTTAAAGAACCAACGAGAGGCCGTTCGCTGGATCTTCAGAGTTTTGCATATCAAGAGAAATCCATTGTCAAATAAGACTCGTAGTTTGGACACTTGTTAGAGTGGCTCATTCCAAGGATTTGTATAAAGTGGAAAACGAGCAATCGGCTCGGAAGTTGATGCCCTTTGAGGGAACCCACAAAGCAAGTCCAAAGAGCGCTCGTACAAGGTGCGCGAAGGTCCATATCTTTTGATATTGACTGACTGAAATTTATTTTAACGAATTTAAAAGTGGTAGAAATTTTACGCAAGTTTACTATCACCGCCAGCTGCCTCTAATATGGCCGCCACGAAGTGTAACGAATAAGAGAAGTCAACAATTTAGTGTTGATAGTCTGAAAACTTGTGTTGTAATGGAAAGAAAAAACACAGAAGCACAGGGTGAGTTATAGTCTATTCGGGAAAACTTACAGCCCAATGGTTGCAGCGCTTTTTCACTCCAAAGAACATGGCAAGGTCACTTCTGAGCAATGATGGACAGACAGCAAGGAAACAATTGTTTCAGAGATTAAAAGGCAGTCCAAACTGTGAATATGCTCTCAAAAGGCGAAGATTGTGCTATGGTCAGGATTGAGATAATCTTGGCAAGGACCACGTGGAAAACAAGAAACCATTCAATTGGTTTCCTCCTTCGTCGGATGACACAGTCTCATTTTTCCATGAGAACGCGTTGGCTCTTCTTCTTCGCTATTCTCTACAGAATACCCAATTGAAGGACCTAGGAGACAAGGTTCTCTTCTTCGTCTTCTCTACATTCTTCGATTTAAGCATAAATGTGTATAAACTAATAAATAAGTAACAAATCAATAAATGAAAAAATATAAAATTATATATAAACACAGATATTATAAAAATATAAATTATATATATGAGTTTATTATTATATTATATATTATGTATTATTATATTAATGTACAAATAAATAAATAAATAAATAAATAATTAAAGAAATAAATAATTAAGCAAATCAATAAATAAATAAATTAAAAAAATATATTTGATAAATAAACAAATAAGCGGATAAATAATATAAAAAAGTAAACACACAAATAATTGAAATTATTTACATAATAAATACACAGTACATATAAGCAGTTTGATCTGCCAATTCATTGAAGTGAGTATTTTTGGAATAACCACATTTGATTTAGGAATTTTTCATTGAGTCTTTCAAATTTTTTTGAAATTTTTAGGACACCTGCACGCTCATGCAATACCATCGTTGAATGGTCCCTTGCAGAGTTGTAAAAGACTGCAATCTATTGTATTGCAATCCCTGAATTATACAAATGGATTTCATGATTTGTGATTGGATCAATTAACTTCACTTGATGACCCTGACTTTAGAATTAAAATCAGTATTAATTTTAAAAGTCTTGACTGCGTAATTCCTTCCGAGCAATCTGATGACTGAAATCAATTAAATGCAAGCTTTTAGAATTACCTTAAAGTCACTGAAGTCACTTTGAAGTCTTCAGCATCCACTTGAAGTCAACTGCATTCAATTGAATTCTTTGAGACTTCAAAAAATTTCGGTGCATTCCTTGGGACTTCAAAAATATTGGTTGAAGTCTTTGGGACGACGATTTCGTTGAAGTCTTTCAAGTTTGAACATGCCTGAAAGGCTGATGGCTTGCTTTATTATTTTAAAAAAATTTATTGGATAAAATAAGTTTATTCCCAATGACATGATCCACTGATTCTTCCGATTGCTGTAAAGATTTTTGATGACCGAGGGTGTTGTTTCGGTTCTGCGCCTTTTAAAGCTAACAGAAGGCTTATCGTCTGAGAAGGATCTCTTACGATTTGAACTTTCGGTTTCAATTCAGATATTGGGGTCAGCCTCGTAGTCATCTGATGAAAAGTCACCTTCCACTTCCATTCTTGTTTACCACAAGTTTAGTTGAATTTAATAATACACAACACTTTCGCGCAACAAAATCCAGGCAACTGATAATGACTCAACTGGTAGGAGAATTGCACTTGTTGTTTGTTTACGCAATGGGTCTCCAAAGAAGAAAACAATTATTTATAATGTTTTCGTTTTTGATGCACCAGGCTTGAGCATAGCTGCATCTCCTTTGTTTACATTAGTATGGCTGTTATCAGTTGTATTTTTTCATTCATTCATTCATTCATTTTCAATTGCCAGCATGTTCCACTACTGGGGTCGCGAAGACAACGCACGCACGAGAGATCTCCAGGCCGCTCGATCCTCCGTCATTGACTCTATCTCGTCAGAAGCAATGCTCAGGAGTAACCAGACGAGTTTATGGGTTTGGCCCAACCACCTCGTTCTGAGTCTGCCAAGAGGTCGCCCACACGATGAAACTGCATCTAAGGCACGCCTCAGAAGTCGTGATGAAGGGGACATCATCGCCACATGGCCAAACCATCGAAGTCTAGTCCTTTTCGCTTGGAGAAGTAGCTGCTCAGCATTAATTTTCCCCCGCACCGCTGTGTTTCGCACCCTATCCCTATGTACACTAAAATATATATAAAGGGAGAAAACAAAGGTACCCTCCCCCCCATCCCTTTCCAACATCATAACATTCGAGCACTCCCCTCCGCCCACTATTTATGTATTCCCACATCACCTATCGATGTAAATTGCAAGGCATCAGCCTTTCAGGCATGTTCAAACTTGAAAGACTTCAACGAAATCGTTTGAAGTCCCAAAGACTTCGACCAATATTTTTGAAGTCCCAAGGAATGCACCGAAATTTTTTGAAGTCTCAAAGAATTCAATTGAATGCAGGTGACTTCAAGTGAATGCTGAAGACTTCAAAGTGACTTCAGTGACTGCAAGGTAATTCTAAACACTTGCATTCAATTGATTTCAGTCATAAGATTGCTGGAAAGGAAGTATCCAGTCAACACTTCAGAAGTGAATGCGAATTTGTTTGTTGAAATCTTGATTCCAAAGCGAAATCATGAATTGAAAAATCAGATACATGTAGTCAATTGATTTCCTAAACCAAAAGATTTCATTCTTTTACATCTCTGGTCCCTTGGAACGCGTAACATAATTTTCAAAATTTTATTTTGAGCGATTTGTAGCTTTTTAACATGTGTTTTTGTAGAGCTTTCCCGGACTGGTGAGGCGTCTGGGGCTTGGAAAACGACTGTAAAGATTATTTGTTGTGCTTACTCAGTAGAGATTTTCTATTTATTATCGGATATAACATTTTAATTGCAAGATTGACATTACTTTGTGTATTCATTATGTGATCGGCAAGGGTTAATAATTTATTTTGAGTTCATTGCGTCGGCCAATACCTAGTCCTCAATCAAGTTCCCATTCCAATAGCTTTCGTCAATCATCCATTGGCAAGCCTAATAATAATAATAATTGTGTGCGCGACAGTCCACAGGGGGACCAGGGCATAGCTTGCTCATCAACTACTCGTGTTGTGCGCGCTACTGTTCTCTCACAAGTAGAAGGGACCTACAGTTTTTTGCCGACTCCGAACGGCGAAGTTTGAGAAGCTTTCTTAGACAGTTATTTACTCTTTGAGTGTTATCAGCAGCCCGAAAGAGGTGGTGCCGTGAAAAATTTAAGTTGTTCAGCCGGAAATCGAACCAAGACCCTTGGCGTGTGAGCTACGCCACGGCGGCCTTTGGCAAGCATAAGCATCATTAAATAGATGCAGTGATTGTTTCCACACAGTGAGAAATATAAAGTGTCAGAGGAGCTGAGATATGAACATCCTTTGCGAAAATTTACCAAAAATTCTCGTCGTCTACTAAATTCTTGCAGGAGCCATGCAACTTAATTGCAGATGCCACCTCGCCAAGGGCCCAGAGCGCAATTAAAAAACACGCCTTGTCATTCCTCATCACCACTCGGGCTGTCCCAAGAAACAAATCCACCGATGCATTGGAAAACTTGTGAGAAAACTGTAAAAAGTAAAAACTAGTTTCCGAGCATAGACCTTTTCGCTTGCCCAGAAATCTCCTCTAATTCAGCACGCCAATCCGCCCTGCCCCAGGATCCGATATCATCCATCCACAGTCATGTGACCAAAACAAACATTTACACAAGGATGCGGAAACTCGTCCTCAGGTAAGCGAGGCGCTCTGAAATTCCCTGCATTCCAGTTTTCATTTCTTTTCGCAACCATTAAGAGGAGAACCGTAATCGGATAGCTGCACAATAATTAATGATTCACTAATTATTTAGGATTACGCAGGATGAAATTGTAGCGACGAGGAGGACTCTCATGCATTTTCACCTCACCGAGGCCTTGTGATTAATGACCGCTGAAACGAGAACAAGATCGTGAAACAGATACGTCAGAAACGGTAACGATCGGTGAATGAGAAGGATCATGCGCAAGAAAGGACCGCGGTCGTGGTGGGCAGGGGCACCATTACTGCCGCCGAAGGTATGCATTCCGATGATTGGTTTGTGCATTCTTAAGGGGCGCCGCGAACCCCTCTGCTGAGGCCGACGCGAATTCCTTCGTGCCGACTGTCAGCCGCATATCCCCGGTACGTATGTAAACCGCTAAGAAGATTAATTATTTTATTATTGGCCGCAGCAGTGGCGGTAGCATGGGTTTGTTTGCGTTCCGCCGCGAATGCCATTTCTCTGTTGATTTTTCCGCTTTTCCTTATTGTTTTCCTCCGAGGGCATACGGCTCGCATGCATTGTGCGCCTCGCTCAGACAGAGGGGAGACAAAGGCAATCCTTTTTTGGGACACTTAATCAAATTCTACATTCCGCGCCTCGCTGAGCGACCAACTGGCTGGCTGGGTGACTGGCTGGTTGACTGCCTAAGGAATTGAGAAAACGGAAAGCAACGAAAACGAGTCACACAAAAGTCCCGTACCTAGCCCGGTGTGTGGCTGTGTGTGGATGTGTGTATTTCTTGATTTAATGAAGGGTTTTAGCGGTGCGCCCGGTATCATCGCAGTCGCCTGCAGGCCATGCAGAAGCGGCTGCACCTCCGCACATCCACCACCGTCGGCAAGGAGGTTGCTTGTAAACAATTTCTCATGATTTATTTATTCCTTTTTTCGCGTTTTGTTTTTTTCGTGAATTGGAGGCACAACAATTTTAATTAGATTCCCAGATGTGGTTTACTGTACTCGTGGCGGGCGAGCAGCGTGCCTTGGCCGTCTGCGGCTAAATAGTCGTGCAGCTCTGCACTGCCAACTAAATGGCTGCTGGTGCTTAATTACTCTTGGCTTGATAATAGGCTTCTGGTTCCCGGTGCGCTGCATTCTGATACCAATTACGCGGACTGCGAGGTTTCGAGTCTGAATTATTTCCCCCCGAAGTGCAGTCACTGGCTTCGGCTGTAACCTATGACTGGGTATGATTTTGGTCCAATGGCTGTGTGCCTTGACTGGTTTTGGCATTTCCATATTAGCGATTGCGAGGGGGATGAGGAATCAATTTTGATATTTTTGGAATTCGCATTTAATTAAATTAGCCGATGTAATTGCGGAATGGAGGATGGATTGAGTAACACTCGCAGCGCACAATGTCTCGTATTTGGCATTGTTTGGCTTTGCATTGTTCAGACTGGTGCAGGTCAGCTGCTCGTAAACTCGACTAGAAGTTCGACAGCGGGACGTGACATTTTGTGATATTTAAGATCATAATTGAATGAGGAAGGGCTGTGCAGCACAGAGGCGGGGCTCGTAAAAATGCCATTCGCTTGTGCGGGCTCACGGCACTTCCCCGGGATGACTGAATGGCTTGGACTTGTTTCTTTTTCACGTTTCTCATCAATAACTTTGTTGGAAGTCATAACCCACTGTCTTGAAGTATTGGCTGTGTCGGTACAATACTGGGTAACAAAATTTTGAAACCCCAAGAGCGGCAATTTGTTAACAAGGCCGCTCGTGGGATCTCTTCGGGTTTGCATCCCAAAAGAAATCCACTACCAAATAGGACCCGTAGTTTGCCTACTTGTTAGAGTGGCTCAA
Organism: Eristalinus aeneus; assembly: GCA_955652365.1. Classification (NCBI taxonomy): domain Eukaryota; kingdom Metazoa; phylum Arthropoda; class Insecta; order Diptera; family Syrphidae; genus Eristalinus; species Eristalinus aeneus. The sequence goes on from OY019130.1 coordinate 81,532,020, forward strand.
TCCAAGGAATTTTATAAAGTGGAAAAAGAGCAATCGGCTTGGAAGTTGATTAGTTTTGAACAAAGCAAGTCCAAACAGCGCTCGTACAAGGTGCGCAAAGGTCCATATCCTTTAATGTTGACTGACTGAAAGTTCTTTTAACGAATTTAAAAGTGAAAGAAGTTTTACGCATGTTTACTATCACCGCCACCTGCCTCTAATATGGCCGCCACGAAGTGTAACGAATAAGAGAAGTCAACAATTTAGTGTTGATAGTCTGAAAACTTGTGTTGTAATGGAAAGAAATAACACAGAAGCACAGGGTGAGTTATAGTCTATTCGGGAAAACTTACAGCCCAATGATTGCAGCGCTTATTTACTCCAAAGAACATGATAGAGTCACCTCTGAGCAGTGATGGACAGACAGCATCACAATTGTTTCAGAGACTAAAAAGCAGTCCAAACTGTGAATATGCTCTCAAAAGGCGAAGATTGTGCTATGGTCAGGATTGAGATAATCTTGGCAAGGACCACGTGGAAAAGAAGAAAACAATCAATTGGTTTCCTCTTTCGGCGGATAACAGAGTCTCATTTTTTCATGAGAACAGTTTTGGCTCTTCTTCTTCTCTACTCTCTACCCAATACCCAATTGAAGGACCTAGAAGACAAGCTACTGTCTGATTCACTGTACTCTCAGCATTTCTCTTCTTCGTCTTCTCTAAACCGAATGGAAAATTTAATGATTTTGGTGGCTAACAACTGCCTGATCCACTGTACTATCTGCATTTCAATACTTGATAGAGTCATACATCGCACCTTATTGTGCATAATGGACATAAAACTCTAGAAAATGCAAACTAATTTATTTGTTTCCAAGTAAAAATAAAAAAACTTTATTTAGATATTTAGAAAAAGAAATGCCAAACGCAACTGAGCCGTCCAAGGACTGGGCCGTCGGAGGACTGGCCCGTCCGACGACGGGATCTCGATTACTGGATCGTTCGACGTCTGGATCTCGATTACTTTTTGTAGGATGCTGCTCGGAGTAAGTCACCTCGGTATTCTTAATCTAATGTGTTGTGAAAGAGGGTTGAAATGTGAACTGTTGCACATGTTTAAAAATCATTCAGATATTAAAGTGGTTTCTTGGATTTTGGGATCGCTTGGGTCATAAACCATAATGTTTATGAATTCCAGATTGTATTGTTTGTCCAGTGTATTTAAGGATTGGATCGAAGTGTTAACTTGCATATTACAGATGAATTAAGAAAGTTGGAGCATCACTAGGTCAAATGTATCCAGCGATGACCAGGCATTGCTTAGACATGGATATGTATGACCCCTCAAAGTTGACAGTTTTCATAACTTAAGTACGTTGAGCTGAATAATATTGTAAAGGCAAAGTATTCATCGGGCCGCCAACGTACCTACATATTTCTCTTCTTCCTCTGCTTCTTATGTCGCTACAGTCCTGCATAGATATGGGATTCAGCAGACATGCCTCTCCAGCCAGCACGATCTTTCGCTAGCTGCCTCCAGTTGCGCACTCCAAGTTGGTTGAGGTCCTTCTCTACTAGCGTTCGCCACCTTAGCTTAGGCCGTCCTCTGTTGCTTTATTCCAAAGGCTCAGATACAAGGACTTTTCGGGCCGGAGCAGTAGTGTCCTTATGCTGTACTTGGCCTAGCCGTCCTAAGCGTTGTATCCGAAGACGCTTGACCAGGCGCATGTCGCTGTACAGCCCATAAAGTGCGTCGTTAAATCTTCTTTTCCCGATGACATCAACGCAAACAGGGCCAAAAATCGCACGCAAAGTCCTTTCCTCGAAAAGACTAAGGGCTTCCCCATCTGCTTTTAGTAAAGTCCAGGCGCGAAAGCCCTTAGCCCTTAGTTACATCGCATCGAGACTTTAAAGTCCCTTCACCCTGACTGTGATGCGGTGAAGTATGATGGCAAGAACGAATGATGGCGCAAACGAGTGCTCCTTCCAATTACTTGTTGAAAACGACCATGCACTCAGTTTAAATGTGTTTTCTTAAGAAGTATATATCTTTGAAAAGGAATGTAATTAACATGCTTTTCTCAAATTGACATGCAAGTAACATTTTTTTGGGAGACAATCTTTTGTCATTGAAATCTAAGTGTGAATTCAATGCCAAGGCTTGCTTGGAGATGATCTCATTTGGAGGTTTTCAGTGATATTTTCCAACATTTTTGGCCTTCGAGACGAATGTTGTCCTCCATGAGCAAGATGATGTAACTGGATTCTATGTATCTACTGAGACAAAAATAACGTCTGTAACACTATTTATAGTGTCAACGGAAACACTGATGGAGAAAAGAACAAATTGTGGTGGGATGGCGGCTAACAGACCCAGGTTTTAAGGGAGCAAGGCTGGTAGGAACAGCTTGAACAGAGGCTACGTTCTGATACGACGGGAGGTCAGGGGCCCCTGGACCTTCGGTTCCAGCCTAACCGTGCGGTAGGCCCCCTTGTGGAAGTATTGTTGTGGCTTACCACTTTGGCTTACCACCTAACATCGCGGGTAGAGTCGAGGATAGTGTACTGTGCTAATTTGTCTAGATTTGGTTCACTGTGGGCTAGGCAAGGCGGTTAGGGGACTATTCCGGCTCAGAGTGGAGTTGCATTCTCAACCGGGCCTGCGACCCAGAGAGCGGAAGAGGTTTTAGGAAGGCCTCGCATTAAACCATGGTGATTTCCATTTGGTACTTGGGTAACGTTTAGTCTTGCGTTATCAACGACTCTTGAGAAAATTGACCCCGTTAAGGCAGGCGACCACGAAAACCAAATCCCACACCTGTCCTTAATATGGTAAATTATTTCATAAAATAATCGACTTCACATATCTAGTCAAGTGGCGTTAAATCCCACTATTTTGGAAAGCAATTCGCGGGAATGTCACATGCGGTCACCAAACGTTATCTTCAACAAATCAATTATGTCGCGAGCTCCGTTTGGCATGTTGGGCCATCTCGTTTTAAACCCTGTTCCTGCACATAACAGTTGTTCAATTAATGAAAGAAAAAGTCAGAAATCATTGCTCTACAACGGAGACGATTGAATGAAGGATTGTGACCAGCATCGGTTCTAAAGAAGTACAGACCAATTTTTGCTCCACACCAAACAGTCAGTTTTATGAATGCGACAATGTCTCAAAATACACTTTAGTATCACCTTTACTCCGAATTCAACTAAAAACGAGCTTCACTGCTTAATAAAATTAAATTATTAAAATTGAGATCATCGGTAAAAATCTAATTTTGAACCAACTGACCAAATATGTGCCTGTTTTGTTTACATATTTCAAAATGTCAAACTAAAGAAAACTTAAATCACTTGACAATCGTTGACAGAATGGCCACCGGTTGAAAATGTTACCAGCTTAAAGTTGAATATCTCTAAAAGAAACCCTCTTTTCTGGTTATAGCTCAATATTCCATGAACCTTTGCTGATGCTATCGGACGTTGGTTTCCTACTTCTTGTCTAGGTTTTACTTTGACGTGGCCCTTGGTCGGATTATTTTAAACCATTACTGCTGAAGTGAGCAAGCTATCACAGTCCCTTTTATGCATTGGCAAGCAAAATAGAGAACAGTGATTTCCATCTGAAGTACATTTTTACATGTCGCACATACCTCTGCTGTATTTTCTGGTTTCACTTAGTTAGCAGAATCTGTTGCTAAAAAAACTACCGTATCTTCGATATTCTCATAGCTGCAGTTGGGCTTCATAAATCCTGATGGTGTTATTGTTTGATTGATACTGACTAAAACTGGATTGGATTTTGACGAAAGCGTTCAAAAATTCAGTTTCCACTTCAATGTCTATAGCGTGGTTCTTGTCTTTGACTTGTTTCACGAGAGGATGAGATACATATATGACATGTCATATCCGCTAAGTCATACTAATTTAATTCCTCAAAATTTTGAACGTTAGAGAAACTTTTTGAAATGTTTTTCGCTTTCTCCGAAAATGCTTCAACACCTTCTTGGATCTGTTTTGCTCATTTGAAAGGAGTTTTTGCACCCATATGCCTTAACCTACACAGCAGAACTCTACAATATTTTAAAACCCGTTTGCTTTTTCCAGGAAATCAGTGTAGAAAGTAAAAATTTAAGTCTTTAACTAAGAAGGGAATTACCTCCTCCACAGTCTCTGACTGTGATACTAGTTACTTCTACCAGAATGTACTTTTTTTTCGCCACAATATATATGGTTATATATATATATATGGTTATTGTTTATATGCCGCCAAAACTAATGAACTGTCATTTCCAATTTAACCCATTAGTGACCAAACCAAAAGTGTCGAAATTTTTTTTTAATTTTCTTTATTTTCACTTCGAGATAAGAATAAACAAACACAATATACATGAAAAAAACAAAAAAAGTATTTTTTACGAAACTATAGGGGTGTACTCAAATGAGTACACTGACCACTTAAGTGTGGAAATTTTCGAAGCACGCCTTTTTGACACAAAGTATTTTTAAGCACTTCTTACAATGTCAACGCACTCTTGAATGGCAAAGAACACACCGCAGCTGTTTTTCAATTTTAGCGGGATAGTGTCGAGCTCCATCTTAAGGAAGGCCTTCAACTAATGACGCTGGCTGGCGTGATTTTTTTTGTTCACCTTTGCGTAAATAGTATCTTGCAATGTGACGGCGGAACATGAGTTGATCCATACAATCTTTCTCACTCATTACATGTAAGCGCCAAGCATTTGCAATAGCAATGTCTACCATGTAAGTAAATAATACCCACCACCACTTTTTGCGATGAACAGCAATTCTATAAAATACAATAGACTGTTCTAATTCATTCACGCCTCCCATATTTTTGGTATAAGTTTTGAATAGGTTTGGTATAACCACATCTGATTTTTCCTTTTTTATTGGACACCAACGCTTCACAGTCCCTAGCGGTTCAATGGTATAATAGTTTGTTGGTATAGTACACACACTATTGTCCTTCCACCGTACCATTAAAAACTCACCTTTGTTGTCAAACCAGTACTCAAATGTAGCACGTTCCTTTTTTTTCATATATTTTGTGCTAATCAGTGTTCACTTTTTTGTTCTATTCTCCCGTATTGTTCCTGTTGCGCGGTAGCCTAGGCTTTTCAATTCCCGTAAAAGACCATAACTGGTAAAATAGTTATCGAAAAATACTTCATGATTAGCTGGGGTACAATTTAGTTTCTCTAATAAATGTTTTACCACTCGAGAACCTAATGGATCAGAAGACGGTGTTTGCGATTTACCGCAGTAAAAGTCGAATGAGTAACAGAATGGTGGAATTTGCTGCTACCCAGTTTTTATATCCAAACCGGATTGGCTTACCACGAATGAATTGTTTTGCAGTATGATGGCCGTAGTATTTCACCATTGATTCGTCGATCGAAATACATTCATGAAACACTCCCCACTGCAAACATTTTTGTATAAGTTTCTCTGCCAATGGTCTTATTTTGAACATTTTATCGGTTGACGCTGCTGTCATGTTGTTGTCCACAAGATGAAGATTTCTCTTTATATCCCGAAACCTATGTCTCGGCATGGCTTTACCAACCAATTCTATGCCTAGGTCTTCATCTAGAGAGCAGTACATTTGTTCTCGAGGAAGCCTATCCAGACAATATCAAAATCCCCAAAAACCTTTTTAGATCCAAAGAATTCAGCTGAAAATCATGTCTATTACGTTGACTAGCGTACAGTTTGCTATTAGATACGATCATATCGATTATATCAGTACCAAACAATCTCTCGAAGATTTGTACGGGATTGTGACTTTTTAGGTCTTCACAAATAGCACTTCTCTTCTCAAGTACAGCGGAAGTATTCCTAGAAGTTGAAGTGTATGAAGGGCCACATTTTTGCCAGATTGGCTTCGAGCTCGGAGTGGAGTTGAATGTGTCATTTTGGCGTCTTATTTTTGATGCCAGCGGTTCATCATCACTGTCGTCCAGCGAACAATTCATAAATACTTCAATAGTACCAGCAACGTCTTCCGGTATGAAACACCCGGTCATATGCTCATCAGCACCTTCTTCTTCATCGGTCAATGCACTTACATTAGGTGGTATTATGGCCAAGTCACATTCGTCATCATCGCTGTTCTGTAAAATGGCTTCAACAGCTTCTTCAAGCCCTCTATAGCTCTTTTGAGCAGTAAAACGTTGTTTCTTCATTATGAATAATCTGAATAAATGCATTTATTTTACCTACGCATGATGTCAGTGTACTCAACTGCGTAATACTTACTGTGACTTGTTGTTTAAACAATTGAAGTGAAAAAACAATAATCTGCAGCCAGAAATTGTTTAAAATATTTTCGCTCATTTACTAACCTCAAGCGTGTCTCGGTGACAAAACATAAGCTGATACATATTCAAGAAAAAATCACATTATCCGCGAAATATTCGTTGATACATATGAATTATGTTATTATGAAGTAAATTTGTGGTCGCCGTGGCGTAGTGGGTAGAGTGCGACGCTCACACGCCGAAGGGTCTAGGTTCGACTCCCAGTTCAACACCAATTTTTCTAATATTTCACGGCACCACCTCTTTCGAGCTGCTGACAACACTCAAAGAGTAATAACTTCTAAGAAAGCTTCTCAAATTTCGCCGTTCGGAGTCGGCAAGAAACTGTAGGTCCCTTCTACTCGTGAGAGAACAGTAGCGCGCACAACACGAGTAGTTGATGAGCAAGCTACGCCCTGGTCCCCCTGTGGACTGTAGCGCCAACAATTATTATGTTATTATGAAGTAAATTTACCAGCCTACTAAAAGTTTTCCTTACGGAATTGGAAGTTGGCGGTTAGAAATATGGGTGTACTGAATTGAGTGACCTCAAATTGGTTAATTTAGGCTTCAAGAAAAAGCATGAGAAGCTGCCGATGTTACTTTCTCACTGCCCAAAATTATATTAATGTACCTTCCCTCATAAATGACTTCAATTGTAGTCATTTATGTTGCAAAATTTGTGCTGAAAGGAAAGGACGAAATATTGCCTCAAGGACAAAATAATGTTTCTTTTACCAACTTTCAAAACAATGCACACTTACTTCTTGGGTATTTTTCCAAGATTTGTCGAAGAATAAAGATCTGGTCTTTTGTGAACCTCCCTGGCCTGACACCATTTCAGGTGACTTCTTCCCTGCTTCAGTCGGTCGGAGCGTACCCTCCTGCTGGAGGATAACCACCACTTTGAGGTGGACCGTACCCACCTGCCTGCGGCCCTCCAAATACTCCCTGCTGCGGCACACTCGGATACTCCTGATGATTTGCGTACGCTGGAGCTAATATGCCATCGAAAATGGGTTAGGTAAATAAATTTGATTGCCAATGCCGAGAAGGGAAGCAGTGAGCAAGTAAAGAAAAACAAAACGGACTACAAACGTGTACCAATGCCGGGATACGGCGGCGGATTGTCGCTCATGAAGACCGAATTCGGCGCTGGCCCAGTGAATCATTAGTCGGCAGCCATCCGTAGTATTCTTCTAATTGTTTCACTTTACAAATTGCTTTGGATCTCCTCTTGACAGTTTGACGAGCTTCTCCTATGCTGGGCTTCTATTGAGGTCAGTTTCAATTGAGGTGAGCTTCCTGTATATGTTGTCAAGATTTCATTACCTTTCGGAAAGCGTTTCTACATCAACTACTTCCGTATCTGAGAAGCTGATTATGAAAGAAAATATTACCTTGAATTGTTTCAAATGCATAGATGTAATGAAAAGCAGGCGGAAGTCCAGGTGTGACCCACTGAAATGAAGTTTAAGTTATACTCGAACTATTGACAGTTCTGTGATAATAGTAACTGTGTTAGAGCTTGCTTCTTCCGTTCGGAATTCTTCTTCTTCTTCTTCTTGTGGCGCTACAGTCCGGGGTGGACCTGGGCCTCAACCAACATGCCTCTCCAGCCAGCACGATCTTTCGCTAGCTGTCTCCAGTTGCGCACTCCAAGTTGGTTGAGGTCCTTCTCCACTTGTGTGCGCCACTTTAGTCTAGGTCGTCCTCTGTTGCGTTGTCCCAATGGCACGGATTCAAATACTTTTCGGGCCGGAGCAGTGGTTTCCATTAATGACGTTCGGAATTCGCTTTGGTTTTTTACTTCTTGTCTACTATTTACTTTTCTTAAACTAGTAACTAGTTCCACCTTCTTAGAATTTTATAACTGCCTGCAAGCGTCTTGTCATTGGGTTAACCGGGGCTGTAATCACGTAACTTTTCAAAGGATTATCGTCCGGGCGAGTGGCCGCCGTGGCGTAGTGGGTAGAGTGCGAAGCTCACACGCCGAAGGATCTAGGTTCGAATCCCGGCTGAACACCTCGAAAAATTTTTTACGGCACCACTTCTTTCGAGCTGCTAACAACACTCAAAAAATAATAACTGTCTAAGAAAAAGCTTCTCAATTTTCGCCGTTCGAAGTCGGCAAAATACTGAAGGTCTCTTCTACTTGTGAGAGAACATTAGTGCGCACAACACGGGTAGTTGATGAGCAAGCTAGGCCCTGGTAGACTGTCGCGCCAACAATTATTATCATTATTATCGCCCGGACGAACAACCTTTACGATATCGTCAATATCGTCGTCTGGACGGTTGGCCAATGCAAGTGGTTTGTTATACAACAGCCAACTTGACTCCAAAGTAAAGCGAATATGCTGCACGGCCCTCATCCGGCCAATAATGGTGTATGGCTGCCCGGTGTTGTTCAATGTGAGTCCTTCCCAAATGGAAAAGATGAGGGTCTTTGAGAGACAATGGCTTCGCGCATGTCTCAAGAAGTACAGAAACCCGGGATCTGACTACAAGAAGTTCTATCCTAATGAGGTCTTGTGTAACGAAGTAAACGTGAACAGGGTTGATGACGTGATGACGAGCCATGATCTCTGAGAACGATCTCATATTTGAGGCTTACTACCCAAATGACGAGTACCATGAGAGCGCTAGCCGAATTGGTTTCATTCCGCCGAAAGCGTTCTTATATCTTGACCTCATTGGACTGATTCAGGTTGCGGATGCATGTCCACTTATTTACCACGTGATGAGAAGGACAATGGACTGGCGACTGATTTACGACGCCAACGTCGCAAGTGTTAGTCGGGATGCTTCATATCAGCATTTTGTTCCTAGCGTTAAGTTATCATTAATTGAAAAAAAAAAAATACAAATGCATTTTAAACTCAAAAATACTCAAACTCAAGACGGTTGGCCAATGGCGCAGCATGAGAGGTTGCAAAAAAAATAGGATTTGATTCCTTCCTCTCCATCTACAATCCGTTTTGACTTGAACTCGAGCTGATGAATTCTGACTTGAAGGCGAGACTTTCTGTAGAAAACTAGTCCACATTCTGGGCTTCTGAATGTTCTGGATATCAGAAATCACGTTTGAAAAGATTTAAAAAATTCAATTCCAACCAATATGTCTCACTCACGCAAGAAAGGTGTATGACAAGTCGAGTAAGTCAGTCCACTCCGCCACCTCAATCATCCGAAGTCCCCCGAAGTGGTTGTTTAAAATATCCTCGGGACAAAGAGCGAAGACCGGCTTGTCTGTATAGGAGAGAGTAACACAGTGTTAATTCCAGTGAAACTAATAACGCAAACTGTACCCGCGTCTGATAGATGAAGAGTTAAAAAGTGTCAAAGCTATGACTCACTCACACTGAACAGACACACCCACATCCAGGGGATTTATTCCTTGCAATACAAGCGCGTCCATGTGTGTGGAAGGAACACTAAATGTCCATAGTCAAAACTATCTGACTTTGGCAAAAAACAAGGGACGACAATGACGACGAAGACGATGGAGACGGAGAGAAGGAGGGATATAGGCAATGGAACGCTTTCGTTATTCATAAGGGATAATGGCCTTAATTTCAGAAAGAGAGAGACAGAGCAAGCGAAAGAGAGACTTTCACTCGCCTCACAAAAATAGACTTTTGTCCGATTACAAACTTTTAACTAATCTCTCCCTCATCGACATCCTCCACCCACCCACTGTGTGCTACACATTCACGTTTCTCGGTGGATGGCCCAAACCCTTCCGTCCCCCTCCCACTCCCCCACTCCGCAACTCACACTAACGACCACTGTAAAATGACATTAAATACACACGCGTGTGTAAGTCAGCCAAAGACACAAACACAACGGTCCTCTTAAGGACGCCACAGCACAGAGTAGGTTAATATGATGCCCAGGTTATGTTATTAATGGCATCGCACTATGTTAGAACTACTGCAGTGGGACAAGAGGGCGGCTGATGGCGGTTTTGGGCCACTGGCCGAGAGTGCGACGGCGGCGGCGCTGCTGGTAGTGGTGAATGATAACCCCTACAAGAAAATGTCCATAAATATGAAATTGTTGCTCCGGGACGACGACAATGAGTGAGTTTCCTTTGTCACAAATGAGTTGGGTCATTCACTGCGTGTGCTGTGGCGCCCACCCTCCGGTGCCCTGGTGCTCGGAAAGGATTTTGACAATTTCCATTTCTTTTCGGTTGCGGGTCCACTGAAGCTCTCAGAGATTTCGCTTTCGCTCACACGCCCCGCCGGCTGGCGTAACTATCATAGAGCAAAAGATTTCTGTTTAAATAAGACAAGAGTGACAAGAGTGCACGGGTGTGTGTGTGTGGCTGGGGGAGGGGGAATGTGCGATGTGCGATGTGGCAGAGGAGTGAAGGATATAACCGCCTAGGCAATTTTATGCTGGCGGGATATTTTCCGTTGGACGTGCGGGGTAGTGCGAATCGCTAAATGAGCCGGATGCCACCTCGGGAGGGGTTGATAGCGTACTCAAATGGTTGCCGGAGGCATTTTATTATGTGGACGCTACACTGCCACTTCGGATCACATCATTTTGATGATCTGCGATGGACTTAGTTAATACACGGGCGGGTTTTCACTTTCGCCGGGTACACATTTTAGTATGCTCCTTCGAGATAATGTCACGCAGCACTTTGAATGGCTGGTTGCTGCTGTGCGGGACGGTGGTGGGGGAGGTACTCCAGAACTATTTTAAATCAGAGATACATAAAGGCGATTGCGACTTTGTGTACACATCATTTGTAGAACTTCGAACGGATGCTGGGCGGTTTCGGAGCTGTTGTGGAGCAGTGGTGGAGGTCAATCATGAGTAGGGAAATTATGTCCCGGTGGGTGGGCCGCTGTGTAGAGGAGCCACTGAAATATGGGTCGATTGGAGGGGCAAATGGATGAGTGGCAGCGATGTATGCTCTTCGAACTGAAGATGAGATTGACACTTGTGAAGCAAGAATGACGAAGGGAAGGCAGTGCCTCGTGGCTGGCCAACCATTCCTGCTCGAAGCAGGTACTTTATTTGAATCAGTTGCCTTCCATCGGCCAATTATCGGGAAAAGCGAAGGCACTGAATGATTGAGTGATGATTAGCCCTGATTGGATATCTCATTTGGTCGATAAGCGTGAAAATCAAATAATTTAAAGGCAAGTGACGAGACTCGCAAGTAGAGGTTACCGGTACGATGTACTATGGTTGGAATTTCAGAAGATATTTCTGGTTTTATTTCAACGGAGATCGAGGTATGGTGGTCTAGGATTTCAACTTGTGGCAAATTTGAGTGTTTAAAAGGAAGAGAAACCATTACCACGCCACGATCCTGGAATTCAATTTCTAGCTAGTTCCATTGGAGTTCTGGATTTTGGACAGAGACCGAGACGAACATGTGTCTATTTGGATTTACGTGATCACTTGCCGTTGAGGCTTAATACGGCGGTATCAATACACCCGTAGTTAGGAAAGCGTTGACTTACGGCTTTTGAGTTGTCCCCAGTGCGAATGTGGCTTACCAAGTATCAAAGTGAAATCATGCTTGAGAGACTATTACTTCACCTTGGATTCAAGTGAGGCATTTCTGAAACCTCTTCCGCTCTTTGAGTCGAAGCACACGATTGAGAACGCATTGCCACACTGAGCTGGCAAAGTCTCCTAATCGCCTCATCCGACTCAGATGGCTTAACAAGCAGCTTCAGGCTCATCTGCACAGTACATGAGCTTTGATTATGCCCGTGGTCTTGGGTTACAAACCACAGCCACCTCCCTACACCCTCAAGCGGGCCCGCAGCATGGTTAGGCTGGAACCGATGTTCCAGGTGCTTCTGACCTCCGTGGCACCAGAATATAGCCTCTGGAATCAAGTTTCCTTTCAGCCTGATCTTTGGTTCCATCTCTATTTCCAAGTGAACAAAAAAACTCTGACTAACCCCTTTGTTACAAACTACGATCTTGCTTTGAGGGACCAGTAATTCCTCCTCGGTGAGGAGTGAGGCCGTTCTAACACCTCTGTTGTTCTATGGGTCAAAGCGCTCTATTGAATGAAACTCCATATCGAATTGAACGTAACCAAATGACCGTATCCACCCCAGGCTTAGGCCAAGCACGGTCCTTTTGCGCTGCCGCAACCGCAGGGGCCACGCTCACTCGTCGTCTGCTGAAAGCTTCCATAACAATGCTCCTGACGGTATCGTTCCTATGTTCATGCCATAAGTACATGATATGTGCATAGCTCAAAGATTCTTATGTCATCGTACAGACGACATTCGCACAACAAGTTCAACCAATCTCCGGAAATATATTCGCACAAGCAGGCCTTTAACTCGCTAAGGGGCTGCTTGAATAAAACTAATTTCAAGGAGCCGGTAAGCAAGCTGCTCAGACACATGCTTAGATTGAGACTACCTTTGGATATAACGTACAACACGGCTCGAAAGAACCATCTATATTAAACATCATTCAATACGTCTTGGAACACATAGGGGGCGCCACTGACAAAAAATAAATAATATTAAATTAATAATTTTTTTTAGTGGCGCCTATATGTCGCGAGTCCTATTGAGTGGTATGTTCTAGAATATATTGGATGGAGCCACAGTCCACAGGAGGACCAGGGCCTATATTGTGATGTGAGCACTTCTGTACCCTCCCGAGTAGAAGGGACCTAACGTTTTTTGCCAACTCTGAAGGGCGAAGTTTAAAAAGCTTTTGTCTTGTCAGCGGTTCAAAAGAGGTGGTGCCGGGAATCGAACCTGGACCTTCGTCGTGTGAGTGTTGCACACTTCCCATTTTGCGGCAACAGATATCCCATCACTGGTCGCCGTGGCGTAGTGGGTAGAGTGCGACGCTCAGACGCAGAAGGGTCTAGGTTCGACGGCCAGCTCAACATCAATTTTTTGAATTTTTTACGGCACCACCTCTTTCGAGCTGTTGACAACACTCAACGAGTAATAACTGTCTAAGAAAGCTTCTCAAATTTCGCCGTTCGGAGTCGGCAAAAAACTGAAGGTCCCTTCTATTTGTGAGAGAGCAGTAGTGCGCACAACACGGGTAGTTGATGAGCAAGCTAGGCCCTGTTCCCCTGTAGACTGTCGCGCCAACAATTATTATTATTAGATATTCCATCAAGATGGGATTGCCACGTAATGTGTCGTATTGTTCGCACGAGACCGAAACGAAATTTAACAACACTAAGAAAATCGGGTCCAGGGCTGGTAGAATCGTAAGGCGTGTACATAAACAGAAAAACTCCAAACGAGCCGGTTTTTTAACTCTTAAATGTCTTTTTAAGGCAGAAAACCATTTTCTTTGAGGTAACTTTCGACAAGAAGGATGCCAAGCATGGCGATCCATATTTCTTTATGCGAATTTATGCGAATAGACTTACGGTAAGCGGAGTACCGGGAGAAAAAGAGAGAGATATGAAGATAAACGCGAGCAGAGACAGAAAGCGGAAGATGTGAAAAATAATAAAGGCACCAGATTAGGTATAATTCGAGGGTATCACAATTTATCGCACATAACACATCTTTTAAAGCATTTTGGAGACCATTGAAAGCATTCTAAAAAGCGTTGCTAATGTTTGAACCTAGGCAGGCAAGGCAGTTAGGGGACTTTTCCTAAGTCCCATTAATAATAATTTTTATCGCGACAGTCCGCAGGGGGACCAAGCTTGGTTATCAACTACTCATGTTGTGCGCGCTACTGTTCTCTTACGAGTAAAAGGGACCTACAGTTTTTTGCCGACTCCGAAGGACGAAGTTTGAGAAGCTTTTTATAGACTGTTATTGCTCTTTGAGTGTTGTCCGCAACTCAAAAGAGGTGGTACCGTGAAAAATTCGAGGTGTTCAGCCGGGATTCGAACCTAGACCCTTCGGCGTGTGAGCATCGCACTCTACCCACTACGCCTCGGCGGCCCTAAATCCCATTAGCATGACTAAATCGATACTGGATATCATGACTTCTTCTTCTTGTGGCGCTACAGTCCGGGGTGGACCTGGGCCTTAAAGCATCATGACACATCACTAAATAAGTCACTATATGCCAGAAGGTTGACATATAGAGGGCGCCACTAACAAAAAATCCATATTATTTTAGGAATTATAAATATTTAAATTATGCCTGTCAAGTTTTCATCACAATCTGATTACAGGTTACAATGCTTCAAGTGACGTTACTTTCGTGATTTTTAAAACAATGGAAAAAAAAAACAGAATTTCGTTTGTTGACTACATACTGCTGTTTGATGGGGAAAAATGCCGTGCAAGTTCAGCAGTGGCTTGAAAAGTTTTACAATAATTTTGCTTCATCAAAAACAACTATTTGTCGGTGCTATGCTGACGTCAAACGTGGCCGTACAGACGCCAACGATGCTGGACGATCTAGAAGGCCAATTGAGGTGGTTGTACCTGAAAACGTCAAAAAATTTCACAAAAGCGGTCTTAGAAAACCTCAAATGAAACTAAGTGAGATAGCTTAAAGATATAAGAAGGCAGTGTGTACACTGTTTGTCATGAACATTTGTTCATGAGAAATCTGTTTTCGAAATGGGTGACGCGGTTGCTCACAATGGACCAAAAGCAACAACGTATTGATGATTCTGGGAGCTGTTTGGAGATGTTTGGGGCTGTTTGGGGCTGTTTGGTGCTGTTTGGAGCTGTTTTGAGCTGTTTCATCAGTAAAAACAGGACGTTTTATGTCGGTATGTCGCAATGGATGGAACATGGATTCACCACTACCCTCCAGACTCAAATCAGCAGCCAGCGGAGTGGACAGCAGACTGTGAAACACGCTCACAGCGTCCAAAAGCACAAAGTTCGGCTGGCAAGGTTATGGCATCCGTATTTAGGGATGCGCATGGAATTCTATTCATCGACTATCTTAAAAAAGGGAAAAGGATCAACAGCGAATAATACATGGCATCATAGGTGCAATTAGATTAAGAAATTGCAGAATACCGCTCCCATATGAAGAAGAACAAATTCTCTTTACCAAGGCAAGGAACCTTGTCACAAGTCGTTGGCTACGATGTCCAAATCACACGAATTGGCTTTGAGTGGATTCCGCACACACCGGATTCTCCAGCTGTGGCCCCAACGACTTCTATCTCTTTTTAAACCTCGGGAAACGTCTATGGCTATATGTTACATTTATAAATACCATTTGAAACTACTCATCATCAGTTGTCAATTCTTGTAGGACCTGTTCTACATTTTCCTCGAACAAATATTAAGAATCATGTGCTCTTACTCTATCACTAACCACAGTTACAGCAAATGTATGAGCGTAGAGAAAATACGTATAAAATAATGAAGAGGGAAATCCTGAAAGTCTTCTAAATCAAAGAAGACGGAGAATATACACATTTAAGCCGAACTGCCAAGAATTTTTTCAACCTACTGTGGAGGTACATACAGTGAGCCGAGCTGTTGACATCCTGATTGAAAAACGTATCGTACACGTTGCCTGTTAATGTCATACTTCCTGAAAATAATTTCCAATCCAGATTCAGTCCTTAGCAGAAATTTCTTCTTCTTGGCCACTACTGCATGCATGTAAAATGACAAGGATCACGCATTTCTTCACACATTCACTGCCCGCCTCGACTGAATACACGTCCGGACTGCTTAATGAATTTGACCCCTGCGATTCCATTGACAACAACGAATATCAGTTCCCTCGGCAAGTGATTACTGTTCGCTTGCCATTGTAATAGTTCCCCGCATTATGTTGTTAATGCATTAGTCTCCTGCTTGGGGCTTCCGAATGCGCGCTTAAATTATGAGCAGACGCAGATATGATGCGGTCATTTGAGGACCAAGGCGGAAGCCAGTGTATGCGTGCAGAGCATGTACCGAAGAACCCTCCCCCCCACATTAAGTTCTATCCCACAGACATTATTATCCTTTCAGTTTGCCGCATAGACTTCGCATTCTTGTCTAGCTGAGGACACGGTGTGGGGCTTACCTTATTAAACAAAAACCATTTAGCTCCCCAACGTTCGCGCTGAATGCTCGGGCTGAACACACTATTTGCACAGAATGCCGCATCATCCTTGTCAGTGGCATTCTCATCAGCAGCCAAGTCCCAGACGCAGTATGGGCAGTGGATGAGCTATCGCCGTACAGCGCCAACATCAATTCCCGATGCCGGTTTGCAATCTACCCCCTCCCCCCCCTCCTTGCTGTGTGCTCCTCTCTCGTTCTGTCACACTCATCATGTCTCTGTCCCCATGGTATAAGAAAGCTTTGTATGCCGATGCGTCTTATGTACAATCCCGCTAACTGGCTCACCTGATGCGATGGTCACGTCTTCTCTAGGAGGCGGCTGTCCCGTCTCCGCTTTGGCCTTTGCTGCAGGAAAGAGAAATGCGAATTGGGATCACTTCTCCCGCATGGTATTCCTGCATAATCATAGTGGACACTAATGCTGCACCGCCACGATGGGCGACGGAGCAGTGATGAGCACAAACAACGACCAAGAATCTGGACGGTAACCTATGTACATAGGTGACAGTATACAGCAGCCGTTTCCTTATGCCATAGCGTCGCCGTGCAGTGTACGAGGAAGAGCAAGAGCCATATGTACGCCGTCCAGGATCTGTGTGCTGCAGTTTGCATCCCAGAACAGGGCATACCCCGTAATCGTACATCTCTGCTTTGGACACTGGATGGCGGAGCCAGCCCTTCGACTTCCGACGAAGAAAAAACTCCTCGCTTGGCTCTCAACCCTCAAATAAGGGTTGGCGGGCCGGCAATGGGCAGCAAGTGTTCTCAAAGTCTGATGTGTAGTTCATCAGCAGGCAACTCGGACTCGGCATTACTGAGGACATCGACGCCGCCGCTGGTCAGTGAGGATGGTGGTGGTGTGTGCTTGTGGTGGTATGTACTGGATTCTAAAGAAGATCCAACGACGATGACGTAGCCGATGTGCAAAGCGAATCTGCTGGTAGCCGCTGAATACTCTGCAGCAGTTGCACATCCAATCATGCCATGGGAAACAATGACCAAGAAAACGATGGTGACCACGGCTCGTATTTTATTTGCTGATGCCAATCTAAATCGTGTCGGGGAGGAAGCCTGTCCACACACACCCTTGAGAAGTTTTCATCTTCTGCAGACGGAGATAAAAGACGTGGGAGATTATGCAAAAGGAGCTGTTCCTGGTTTGGTTGAATGCAACGCCCTCGAACGTTGATTTCTATCCGAAAGATGGGCGGGCGAACTTTAATCTGAATCGTACTCCTTCAAGTCATTCACAGCTATAGCGACGGGGAAGCTGTGTTCTTTACGCTCTTTACTTGAACGGATTTCTGTCAGACTATCCTTGTTATTGTTTATTCTCGAATGGGGATGGATACGGAGGTCGATGCGTGATACTGACTTATGGTGGAGTCTATTCTTTTCTAATGGGCTAACATTCCTTGTGCTCAGTGAAAATAAAAAAATAGCCTGAAGAATATCACGCAGAATGTCGCAACTGAAAAAGAAACCTACACTGGTGTCTCAAGAAGCCTCAGCAACTTACCCGATTTTCATGTCTTTGGGCTACTGCCGCATAGGGCTACAGTCTTAAGTTCAGCTGAGTCGTACAGTGGAAGCGAACGCATATCGTTCAATTTTGTTTTTTTTTTTTTAATTTTATGCAATTTTTGCCTTTTCAATGAAAGTCATGCCACGAACCCAAAGAGCGCGATAAGCCTAAGCGTAGTGACTCTCCACCTTAGACCAACACCTTCGAAAGTTTCTTTAAAGAGCGCCATTGTTTTCAATGACCATCGACTGAGTTCTCTTAAAACCGGCAACCACCGAGGCTTATGAGAGCAAAATCCACGATCACGTATTGGCAGGTCAGCAATTGAAGTTCCTGAGACAGTGTGGGACAAATTCTGTAAGAAATATTTGTCCGAGTCTGAGCTCTGGGTTCCGCTTTTACAACTTTCGAGTATCAAGCGAATTTGGTGTACTGCTTCAGAGTGGGCGATTGGCGTGGTTTAAGCGCAGCCCGAAAGAGTCGCGTTACACGCAGGTTTGCTCTAAAAAACAACTTGCTGCAACTAATGACTGACAATTACTGATTTACTCCATTTTGTTGAATTTCCATTTTGGCTCGTTTTGCAGAGGTGATTGCATGAACTTTATTTAGGGCGAACTTTATTTAGGATATATGCCCAGACGTTGACATTGCAGTTCATGCGGTCACAGGGTGTGCAGGCGAGTGTCATACTATAGGCAATCGTCATTGATGTTAGCCGCTCAGGGAGAAACGGGTGCGATAGGTGTGCAGGCAGATGCCGAAACTCACGTGGATACACTGGGCCAATGGACTTTGTCAGGCGAACTTACTCCACAGAAAGCAAACTATTCTGTCGGTCGCCGTTTAGTGACTGCAGAAAAAATCGCCAATCTGGAATAGTCGGACAAAGGTTCTGATTACTTTTTAAGTAAAACAACTAAAGGATATTCTTTTTTGATATATTTATTCTTTGATACACCTTCCTCAGTAACAAAAACAAACATTTAAAGAAAAACTGAACATAGCGTTTAAAACACAACAATAGGAACAAAACCAATTTTAGACTGCGCAACAAATAATCAGACGAAGGACGAAAAATAACTAAAAATATTAAGTTGAACAGCTTTTGGCTTGCAACACTGATTGTAATCGTGTTGGCGCCGTATCTACCAATTTTTAGAAGGCTAAATATAATGCCGTGCCTTTACCAAGCCATTTTCAAGCTCTGTCAATGAGTTGAACTTTACTTCGTATACTCACCTACCAAGTTCTTTCCGAAGATGCTCAAGAACATCAAAGTCGGAACCTTGTGCAGGTGCCTGTAAGAATTTGGGACAGTTGTGGATCAACAAGAGTTTTGTTACCTATGAAGTGTGTTTGGGATCATTGTTCCGGTAAAACGCAAAGTCACTTCAAATGCCCAACTCTTCTACACTTTGCTTCACGTTTTTCTTTAAGATGTTGAGGTAAGTATTTTTGTCCATTTTAAAATCTATAAAATGCAAAATTGTGGCCGCCATGGTTTAGTGGGTAGAGTGCGACGCTCACCAGCAGCAGAACAAGGTTCGATTCCGAGATCAACACAAATTTTTCGAATTTTTCACGGCACCACCTCTATCGAGCTGCTAACAACACTCAAAGAGTAATAACTGTCTAAGAAAAAGCTTCTGAATTTACGCCGTTCGGAGTCGGCAAACAACTCTGGGTCCCTTCTACTCGTGGGAGAACGGTAGCGTGCACGACACGAATAGTTGATGGTCCCCCTGTGGACTGTAGCACCAACAATTATTATTAAAATTCAAATTGCCTACCCCAGCACTGCAAATGTAGTCTCAACCCGTTACAGAACCTCCTCCAGTCCATGTTTGACGGTGGCTTTTGTATTATTGTGCAAAAACTCTTCATTCGGTGGCCGCCAAACAAACACTTTGCCATCTGATCCATGCAAATTTAATTTGCTTTCATCAGTGAGAAAAAAGATTTAAATTAAAAAATAAACTAGGAGGAAGAAATGTTTTTAAGATATTTAATAAATGATTTACCGTGTTCCAGAAATGAAAAACTATCAAGAAATATTCTTAAACAAATTTGCACTTTTGTTTTCCGGACTTATAATGTGCTTTTTCCTTGCCACAGTATTCAAGCAAACATCTTTTCCACTCCTTTATTTAAACAAAATTCGTAGGTTCTTAGCTATTTTAAATATATCTTTTTTTTATTTAGTTTAAAATTGACCGTTCCTCTCTTTCATTGAGTATTTTGCTTGCCCCAAGACAATCTAAACTCTTTGTTGTACCTAGTTATTACGTCATGGACAACATATTTACTTTTTCCTCAGCAATTTCTCTTACTGCTTTTTTTTTCACTTTTTAATTTCACGATCAATTGTCGAACTTTAAGAGATGCTGGCATACCGCTGGGAGCCATTTTCAAACAAAGGAGTTTAAATAACGGAAGCTTACTACTCAATGCCAGTATGAAATTAATGTGAAACAAATTTCGCCAAGAGGCACATTTTGTAATCGATGAAGGTAGTTTCAAGTTCCCCGTTTATTTCTTGCGCAGTATAAAATGAGTTTTGTTCAGTGTTTTTCTTTAAAATTTAGTTTTTGTTGAACAATAGGAGCCAATCAACGACAAACACCATCATATGGCATCTGCTAGAATCCCTTTTCGGACGATGAAATATAGTCGAATTTTAGGGGGAGCCGTGGAGCATGTGGAGCAAGTGACCAACCAGCACAAAGGTGGTTACCGGTAGGAGGAACCTACTTGTCGTCAGAGTCTGGAAAAGATTCCCAATGAAAAAAAAAATGCCCTTTCAAATTATTTCATTAGTTGTTTTACTTAAAATGTAATCAGAACCCTTGTACGATTATTCATTGGAGCCACTGTAGATTGTTTAGTCTTTTGAAAGCAGAATTTGAAATCTACGTTCATTCTTTTCCAGGTCCCACAAGTCTGTATGCGGTTTTCTAAAGAATACTTCACATTTTTCGCTTTATTCTAGCTGTGAAAAGAGGTTTCTTGCAGTCATCAGCCGCAAACAGTTCAGACGTCGAAATTATGGTTAACCTTATGTTGGCGATCGTTTGTAAACTCAGACAATACAGTGCTTACAATGTCATATTAATTAAGTTGGTTAGACCAGTATCTTATGTATCACGAAATGCCCGAAGCATTTCTCTATCTAGACTCCAAAGGGTCTAGAAGGATTGGGAAGGATGTCCTTTCATTTTCCTATTCTAGGCAGAACAGTGGATAAGCGAGTCCAATATTACGCCGTAGCCACGAGGAACTTCTTCGGTTTAGTAAGGCGATCTCCCCCCGAGACAAATCACAGCCCGCCAAAGAAGGTACATTTTTCCGTGAAACAGCCAACGTTGTGGGCAGTTGCCATAAAACTGTGAAAAAAATTCGGACGAATTTAAAATGTTTAAAAACGTCAAAGATCGACCACGTTCCGCAAGGCCAAAATGACTATCCGCTATTGATTGTTCGAGAAATCAGAAAAAATACAGAAGTGAGTGCAATAAAGAGTGCTGCAACCATAAACAAAACTTCTGCAGTCAATGTAAGTGCAAGTACTATTCGCCGAACCCTTCATAAGAATGGGTTTCATGGCCGAATTCACAAACAAATTAGGGGAGTCAATGCCCAGACCCTTAACGGCCGTTTTAAAAACCAAAGAAAAGCAAACTAAGTATTAGTTGAAATTTAAGACCTTTTAATCAAATGTGCACTTTCTTTTGACGCGTTCAAAGTTACTTTTTTTGGTTATGTTATTCCTTTGTTTTTATTTTAATATTTTTTGAAAATTTTTTTTGGCATTTCATTAAGAATAAATTATTTGAAGAATGATATGTGTCTTTTAATCAATATCCGCAATCCACTTACTTCAACATTTCATTTAAATCTAAGATAATAGGAGTAAATTTTTTTTGACGCTCACTGTATACAACAAATAAGTAATTTCACGCTAATTAAAGCCAATTATGCCTAATTATGGCCAAAGGCAATTTCAATTAGACTAGATATAGATTAACTTAGAGCACCAGTTTAGTGTCAGTAAGCTAGATGTTAAGCTATTGTTTGGATTTAGTTAGGTAGTTTTAAGTATTTTCCTAGGACTAAATCATAAGACTATTATAAACAGATCAATGAAAATGCTTAAAAAAAAATTACATTAAGTGTCTTCTGACTGTCACTTATGTTGTTAAATGCTCTCGGTTCTTCTTCTTCTTCTTGTTGTGGCGCTACAATCCGGGGTGGACCTGGGCCTCAACCAACATGCTTCTCCAGCCCGCACGATCTTCCACCAGCTGCCTCTAGTTGCGCACTCCAAGTTGGTTAAAGTCCTTCTCCACTTGTGTGCGCTACCTTAGCCTAGGCCGTCCTCTGTTGCGTTGTCACAATGGTTCGGTTTCAAAGACTTTTCTGGCCGGCGCCGTGGTGTCCATACGCTCTACATGGCCTAGCTATTTGACCATGTGCATGTCGCTGTACGGACCATGGAGTTCGTAATTGACAGCATGTACTTCGTTTTGCCCTCATTTGCCGCCAGACCCATTTTTGCCGCTTCCGCTTCAATGGCAGCAAACGCCACATTGACGGCTCGCAGTGTTTTTAAAATCATGTCAATGTCATCAGCGTACGCTGGCAATTGATCTGACTTTTGATGGATCGTGCCTCTGGTGTTGACTTGTGAGTTACACACGATCTTCTCGAGGATGATGTTAAAGAAGTCACATGACAGTGCGTCGGCTTGTCTAAAAACTTTTTTTTCCCGTCAGGCTTCGGTCCGAACTTTGTATCCTCCGGATAGGAAACTTCCGGACTTCATTCCTGCCATAACACCTTTCCATTTCCTCGATCGCGCGCTGCTCATGCTCCTTCTGTATCCTTCTGAGAAGCCGGTGCTCTTCCCTTCTTCTCTGTTCGTAGAGCTCACGAACAACCCTCATTGTTTAATGCAGCGTCGCCTTATAAGCGTCTTGTTTGGCTGCATGCGCTTGCCTGCACTCGTCGTCCAACCAGGGAATCCTCCTGGGTGGTGATGTGCTGCATATCAGTGTCAGCTTCTTTGATGGCTTCTGTACAACGTTTCCAGTCTTCTTTAAGCTTCGACCTCGTCAGCGAACGCCTCAAGACAGTCCGCATCAAGGCTAAGTTCGAGAATAATGACCTAATTTGCGCTCACATTCCGGCAGAGGAGAAGGATGACAACACCAAGGTTGACTTCTATGATCTCCTAGAAAGAACATACGATCGATGCCCCAGGTACGACACCAAGATCGTTCTAGGGGACTTCAACGCACTGCTGGGAATGGAGGACATCTTTGCTGGAATCATCGCAAAAACACAGCCTCCCGGCATCACATCCGGAAACGGACTCAGACTGTTGAGCGTGACCTCTCTGGGGTTAGCAAGCGGTACCCACACCTAAGCATTCACAATGGAACCTGGCGATATCCTGATCAACACACTGTCAGACGCTCGCCCAGTAACCTGGCGACCTCCTGATCAGTTCGCCGTCAATCAGATTGGTCACGTTGCGATCGACGTCAGAGACTCCTCCAATAACTTCCATGTCCGTACCTTCCCAGGTCTCAACATCGACTCGGATCATCGCCTTGGTATAGCCAAAGTAAGAACCCGGATATCAAGTGAGCGACGGAGTCGAGACAGGCCAATACGGTTTGACGTCGGAAAGCTACAATCGCAACCGATCGCTAGAGCCTTTGCCTGCTCATTGGGAACTTTGCCGACCGATCTCCATTTGCGCACTCCAAGTTTGTTTAGGTCCTTTCCCACTTGTGTGCGCCACCTCAGCCTCAGGCCGGTCCCTTTTTACGTTTTATCAATGGCCCAGAGTGAAATGCCTTTCGAGCCTGAACAGTGAGGTCCATACGCTCTACAGGGCCTAGCCCTTGTTGTATCCGAAAATACTTCAACAGGCGCATGTCAACTTACATCCCTTAGAGTCCATCTTTGAATCTTCTGGTCCAGATGGCATCAATGTAAACATTAACTAAATTCGCACGAAAAACTTTTCTCTCGAAAAGACATAGGTCTTCCTCAACCGCTTTTAGTAACGTAAAGGTCTTCGCGCCAGAAACCAAGTCTTTCGGATTTCATTCCTGCCATAACTCCTTTCAATTTCCTCACAATGCGCTTCTGATGCTTCTTTTTCCTTCTGCCAAGCCGGTTGTCTTCACTTCTACTCTGCTCGTAGAGGCCACGAACAGCTCTCGTTGTTCAATGCAGGGTTGCCTTATAGGCGTCTAATTTGGTTGTGTGGGCTTGCCTGCACTCGTCGTCAAACCATTCGCTCCTTCTGGGTGGTGACGTGGCACGTCACTTCGCCTCTGGTGGTCATGCGAAGGAAACTGAGCTTCATACGTGATAACAAGAAAATGTTCTTGAGCACATAATCCGCCTTAGTTTTAAGAATAAGGTCATTCAAATCCAGTTTATTCGTATATCTTGGTATATCAATGGGCTCCGAAGTGCATTTGGCGTCAACAAAGGGCTGGTTCAGATTTCATAAATGATTTGCACGAGAAACAACTCCTTGGGCCGAGTTTCTTTCTCTTTGCAAAACAGAGCGTTACGAATGCGATTCGCATGAGAACTCCTTGCTACTGTCTCCGTTACTAGACCCTATCAGGTATTGTCACTTAAACGTTCACAGCTGTTCCGTAATCAGCTTTATGTTTTTGCATTTCAAACAGAAATTAAATGTATTTGGAAGCAATCACCTGCCCAGATAATGCTTCCGCATCAGCATTTGGAATCGAGAATCACTTCGCTTCCTCCCCCCAATGTCCTGGTTCGATTGTGCATTGGGTTGCTTTTAAATATCGAATTTGAGCCGACCAAAACGATGAACACACCAGTCTCTTGTTACGCTTACAGAGCTTTGGCTTTGTCTCATCTGCTGTTGTGTGCGAGTGGACGTGCTCATGTGCGATTCGGATTCAATTCGTCCTGCCCACCGAACTCCATTCGTAGTCAAATTAAAGTTGACAAATTGAAAATTGATTTTCCCATCTGCATGTGACCTAAAAGGATTGAGACGTTGGTCCAGCCTCCCATCCTCAAGATCGTGTAGGAAGCGCACAGAAACAAAGCAGCCGAACTGATACTCATTACGATTTATTCCTCGACGAAGCCAAAGACAGCCTTCGTCCTCCTTTGGTCAGCCTACATGTAATGCACACATGCACGGGCACACGAGCTGGGATCCTTGGACTCGTCTGGGAGACGACGAATGTCCGAACGGGCGTCCGTTACGCCACACGAGAATGACAAGAACAACGGCTGGCTGTGGTGGCAATGTCGGGAACATGCACAACGCAACTGCAAAGACTCTGGCAAAAGGAATTCCTAACTCAGTTTTCTCTGCTTCGTAATTAAAGTCCATCTTAATGGTTTTCTGCTCTTTTACAAAACCCAATCAGTGTGTGAGCTGTGGGAGCGATGCGGGGGAGGAGCGGGACGTGGGGCCTGTGTCGCAGCACATGGGACACACGTGCACTCACGCAATTTGCTGTACAATTTATGCGACTTGATGACCATATCCTTGCATGAATGGTCTTAGCAATCCGTTTATTTCACGTTTTCTTCTTCTTCAACGAGCACACAAGGATCGCCTTGCCAGCATGTTGTGGCTCTGCTGTCTCCGGCTTTGGTCCTAGCCGCCCGTCTCGGCCGTTTCCATCGTCTTCGTAATGTTGCACACAAAATTATTTGCATTTGCATAAACTTCAGGCGGCCCACCCACGCCGACAAGTGAGTGCCCCGGAAGGGGGATGGCAGGAGGCAGCGCAATGGTCGGGTGGCAATATTGCGGTGCCAGTGCATGTGAGGGCGCCGCTTGGATGTGTCATCTTCTTGAGAGAACATAAATTCAATTTCCTATTCGTACATAAACTTGAGAGATCTTCATTCAGAGTTTAATCTCTGCCGTCGCCTCCTGGCGTGGGTCTGCACCTGCCTCCAAGACGGAGCTGCTCCCTGGCACGCCTCCGTGCATCTTCCTCGTTATTTCCTTATTCTTTCTGGGCCTATCATCGATGCTGGTGAAATTAAGTTACTCCTGGGAAAGTGCAGGCGTCAAGTGGAGGCTTTCGAAGACAGTGCTGGGCTGTGCAACTGACCACATGGGGCATTCTCATCGGTCGGAGTTCTGCGTAGATACGAGTGTGTGTGCACGTCGTCCTGCTTTCGCATTTCCTTAGCAACTGACCATAAGATGTAGTGCAATGGCTTCGGCTGCGTCGTCGACAATGACGACAAGGACAACCATGATGATGATGATGATGAGGATACGACAACCACCGGCACCTCTTCTCGTGTAGACTCCATGTTGGTCCGTCTCACTTGGCACTAATGCTCACAAATATGGCCGACCGACGCGAATTATTTTGACCATCTCTGGAGGAAATCTTGCATCGGCTAAGAAATTATAATTGAAATGGGCCGCTTTCACAGGAAGGAGCTGACCTAGGACGAACGTGCAACTTCAACAGCCCGCTTGTCATTCGAGCCAGCAGGACAGAGAGCGTGTGGAAGGATACATAAATCTGCACATAGTGAAAAATATGAAGAAACCAGCATTCCAGAGCACAGTCCCCCCAAAAGGACAGGATGCATCATGTGACAGCCTAGCACAGAGTGGATCATCACATATTTCTTGCCCTTAATGATACCGAAGGAACAGGAGCCTTCGAACAGCTCCGGGCGCGGTGCGCGGGCATGTCTTGCTCGTTGTTGATTTCTGATTTGTCACACACAGAGATGGGGTCTATGTACTGTGCGGCGTGTGGGGAATCTATTTATTGTGGATGGGCTGGCTCCCATTAAGACGCCTTAACGCATACAGATTTTGACAGTTTGAGCTGGAGTCTGATCTATTACATTAAAAATGTTCATGTTTGGAAATTTCTGCCAGGAGTTGTTCAAACACAGGTCAAGCAGAAAACGCAAAACTTCAAGATGGAACACTTTGCTTTCTCTTCGAAAGCTTCCCTCAGACAGGGTAGATTGAAATTGGCTATTATTGATTTCAAGGAAAGAAAACTCATTTCAAGAAAATGCTTTTCACGTCGTTGCAAAGAGGTTTTGAGCTTTGATCAATTTTTTACGAAGCAAGTCCAATTTAACAGTGATAATGTAACAGAGCAGAGTCAAAGTTTAGTTGAATCTTCGAGAATCCAAGCGGGCGGTAAATTTTGGTTGTTGAATGTGAGCCACTTCTAACCACTAATTACTGTCTATTTCTGAATTGGATCGACTTCGGCGTCCTTCAGCGATTCGTTTAAAACCAAAAATCTGTTCATGAAGCTTTTTTGGGTGATACATGTGGTTTCAAGTGTTTATTCTATTTACAGCCATGGGCAAGCTGTTCGAAATGTGCTTCTGAGAAATTGAGGATGTATAAGGTTGTCAAATATCCCCCTTCTGCTTTTTTGCTCTTCATTCAGTGCCTCACAAAAAGTGTTACAGTGATCGGATTTAGTTCAACTATGAACCGTTTTGTTCGATAATCTGTTTCCATCTAGACGGCAACTTCATAACACCCAATTCATAGAAGCCCCCCTTCTTATTTGCGAAGAACTCGGACAGCCACTTTTCACAAGCCTCTTTTAAGTTCAACTTCACACCACCAAGGGCGTTCGCCATGGACAGGAACAGGTGGTAATCCCTTGGCGCTATGTCCTGGCTATATGGTGGATGCGATAAAACCTCCCATCTGAGCTCCCGTAGCTTCTGACGAGTCATCAATGAAGTGTATGGTCTGGTCATGTCCTGGTGGAACATTACACTATTCCTGTCGGCCTGGCTTCATGCGAGGTAGGTCATGTTCTACTAACTTATCTTTATTTACAAATTATGTATTTACAAATTTAGAACATCGCCTACAAGTTGATGTACTTTATACTGACTTTTCGAAAGCCTTTGATAAAGTGCATCACACTTTGCTTTTAAACAAACTTAAATCCATGGGAATTCATTCAGCAATGCTAGAATGGTTTTCAAATTATTTAAAGGAGAGGAAGCAAATGGTTAAGGTCGATAGTTATATTTCTCGCGTAATAAAGGTAACATCGGGCGTGCCACAGGGTAGCCACTTGGGCCCATTATTATTTCTTTTATTTATAAACGATGTTCACGAAATATTTAAATTCTGCGAAATTCTAACATTCGCGGATGACTTTAAATTATTTTTGTCGATGAACAGTTAATCGCATACATAACCTAGCGGAATGGTGTAAACATAATGCTCTAGATCTAAACATATCAAAATGTAAAATTTTTACGTCACATAGGATAACATCTCCAAATGTTTATGATTATTTTATCAATAATCATAAACTTGATCGCCTAGAAGAAGTTAAGGACATTGGAGTAATATTCGACCCCAAGTTGTATTTCTTACTACATTATGATTACACCATTGCGAAGTCGAATTCTATGTTAGGATTTTTAAAAAGAAATAGTAAAGATTTTCGCGACATATCCAATTTAAAGACCATCATTGTTTCGTTAGTAAGACCCTATTTGGAATATCCATTATCTGGGACTCACCTTACGATAATCAAGAACTTAGACTCGAACGAGTTCAAAAGAATTTCACGAGATATGCTTTCCGAAAGTTGTATTCCTTTGAAGATCTTCCTAATTATGCTGAAAGATGCAGAACAATTGGCCTGCAAACCTTAAGTTTCAGGCGTAAGGCAACGTCAGCCATGTTTATTCGTGATATTATTAATTATCAGTTAAAGTCACCAGAATTACTTTTTCTTATAAATATATATGCTCTCCAAAGATTTATACGGGTGAGAAACTTACTTTTTGACAAAAGGCACAGAACCAATTATGGTCGCAATGAACCTATTACAAGGTGTATAAATACGTTTAATGATCTTTGCAACGAATTTGATTTTAGCTTGCCACGGTTAGAATTTAAAAACAAGACTATTGCATCGTATTTAAATTAATATTATTTATTGAAGTAATCTGTAAGACGATAAGAGTCGGTAGATGATCCTAAGTCGCTCAGCAAACATCTGCTGTGTAAAGCGATACTGAGAGTTAACACTTAGAGAACGTAGTGTTTTGTGTTACTCTATGATGGATATAAAAAAAAAAATCTGGACGCTTCTGGCCTGCGTTAAGCGGTCCAGTTGTTCGCAATAGATGGTAGAATTAAGCATCTGGCCGTATGGAAGCAGCTCATAGTGTCACGAGATGCCACATGCCGGTCTAACTTGATGATTTCCATTATTCGATCGGTATTCGTCTCCACAAATGTCTTCCGCTGGCTGGCTTATCCATGGTATCGTTTTCACCAGCTCAGAATCGTCGAAACCATTCCTCTGCGGTTCGATGTGATAGAGTACCATCTCCCAAAACACCACTAATCTCACGGAACTTTTCTCTAGCGAATTTGCCTTTAACGAAGGGAAACTTTAGAATAGACCGAATATCAGTTTTAGTGAACTCCATGTTTACACGTCTATAACTGTTGAATGCAATATCAGAACTAATTATGCATAGCGTCCTTTTGTAGGCTATGTCAAGACCTTTCAAATGATGTATAGTATTGCCAGATATAGGCTGTGTAGCGCTTAGTAAATAGCCGGAAAATTCAAAGACAAAATTGCGGATATTTGACAACCTTATATTTGCGTGTCTCCCAAATTGGATAATTTCGTGGATTATCGATATTTGGAACCTTTGTGTTGTTCAATTATCAAGTCTGCGTTTTGGCCTTTGTTGGATAAAGACCATCTGGGATCCTTTTAGAAAGCAGCGGTCATGAGAGAGAGAGAGAGAGAGAGAGAGAGAGAGGGAGAGAGAGAGAGAGTGAGAGCTACATAACACTTGAATCCCGACAGAAAGTGAAGGAAAAGTTTCATCTGGCTTTGAGTAGTAGTTTTCCTTCTTGAGATTATCAGTATTTCGGGCCTGGGGTGCAGAGTTCAAGAGTCTGGGTAATTTTTCGTAATATTAATTTCTTTTTGGGCAATCGATGAAGGAACGGTACAGCAGTCCTGACATACCTCAGGAGCCCATGAAAAAATTTTACAACACAAAAAAACGATTTACCTTCTCTATTTGGAGCAGTTTGACTCGTTCATAACACCTCTTTCCTTTCATTCAGTCCCTATACTCCAACACGTGACATTGCATAATAAATGTTGAACTAAATCTTGTCTGAAAACTTCTGAAGGTTGGAATACTGTTTTGCTTTTCGAAACGCTTGGCAACTCTACTAGTAATTACAAAACTTCTTCTTGTCGTGGCGCGACGGTCCGGGGTGGACCTGGGCCAACTAGCACGTTCTTTCGCCAGCTGCGTCCAGTTGCGCACTCGTTACTTATTTGAGGTCCTTCTCCACTTGTGTGCACCACCTCAGCCTAGGCCGTCCCCTGTTGCGTTTTCCAATGGTTCGGATTCAAAGACTTTTCGGGCCGGAGCAGTGGTGTCCATACGCTCTACATGGCCAAGCCATCTTAAGCTTTGTACCCGAATACGTTTGATTAGGTGCAGGACCTCATACAGCCCATAAAGGTCGTCTTTGAATCTTCTCCTCCAAGTGTCAGCAAAGCAAATAGGACACAACGCTGGATACGAGAAGACTAAGGGCTTCCTGATCTATGAAGAAGAAATAAAACGATCAAGCTGTTATACAAAGCCAGGCTCGCCTTTCGAGGTCCAGCTCCACTACTTGAAAATGGAGCTCATCCCAAGAGTGATTTAGCGCTTGATTGTGGTACTGAAGTTGTTTGTCCTTATTAACAGAGAAGCCGAGCTAAACGACGTCGTTGACGATCTCGAAGTGTCTGCTGCCGCTCTGTCCGAGACGTCGATGTTGTGTGTTGGTTTCTATGACAACAGCATGTACTTCTAACTCATATTGCGCCAGACCTATTTAAACCGTTGCATCATTGCCATTTACCTTCTGATTGAGTAAATGACTGAATGAATGAATGAATGAATGATTTGTGGTCGCCGTGGCGTAGTGGGTAGAGTGCGACGCTCACACGCCGAAGGGTCTAGGTTCGACTCCCAGCTCAACATCAATTTTTCGAATTTTTCAAGGCACCGCCTCTTTCGAGCTGCTGACACCACTCAAAGAGTAATTACTGCCTAAGAAAGCTTCTCAAATCTCGCCGTTCGGAGTCGGCAAAAAACTGTAGGTCCCTTCTACTCGTGAGAGAACAGTAGCGCGCACAACACGAGTAGTTGATGAGCAAGCTAGGCCCTGGTGCCCCTTTGGACTGTAGCGCCAACAATTATTATTGTGCTCAATGACAGCCAGACCCATTTTATCAACTTCTGCTTCAACGCCTCATTGAGGGCTCACTGGGTTAGTCCAATCAGGTCAATGACATCGGCGTTAGCTAGCAATTGAACTGATTTTTGGATGATCGTGCGTCTAGTGTTGACGTCTGAGTTATGCACGATCTTCTGAAGAATGATGTTTAAGAAGTCACATGACAGTGCATTGCCTTGAAGGGATCGGTGAGTTCGTTTTTTGTCATACTACATACTTTGACGAGTTTGGCTGCAATGCTAAAACGAGGCATGGCACCGTATGGCTTATCTGGACTCGCACTGTAATATGCGGCGGGACATTTTTGAAAAGGCAAAAACTATTGTTGCGTAAAACAGACGCTGAAGCACACCAATTATTACTGACAAATGTCAAACTTCCAATGAAGTAACTAATCACTTCCTAGATCAGCAGCAGCTTGCAGATGGCAACATCTTTCGAAATTGAAAAGGATTTGTCTTAACCGTTTTAAGCTAAAACTCATTTCGAAAGATACTGCTTTATAGTCCGTGTGGCACGTTTCTTGAAAAGTAGTTTTGGGGTAGATGAGCCACTTTTACACGTGAAATTGTCCGAAAAGTGCCTTTGATTGAAATGCTTAAGGACAACACTCATGATCATCATTATCTCACACTGCGCGTAGATTGGAATGTCCCTGCCGTCGCCTGGAGTATAAGACTCAGTTCACGGACCATTGATCTTAACAGCCCAACATTTCAATAGCAATCTTATACGAAGGATACTAATTCAATTGATAAACAGGGAGTCAGGAGGCGCATTACGAATTCTCATGTCGGTCGAAAATGCATCGTTTCTCTCGAGGCGCGTTTTTCAACTCGGAAGCTACGATGAAACGTGGCCGCCGTGGTGTATTGAGTAGAGTGAGACACTCACACGCCAAAGGTCCAGGGTCGATTCGCGGCACCTTGCATTTTTCAAGGAACCACCTCTTTCTAGCAGCTGAAAACTCTCTGAAAGTGATGACTGTCTAAGAAAAATGCTTCGCAAAACTTCGACGTTCGGAGTCGGCAAGAAACAGTATGTCCCTTATACTCGTGAGAGAAAAGTAGAACGCACAGTACGAGTAGTTGTTGGTAAAGCTAGGCCCTGGTCCCCCTGTGGGCTGTTGCGCCATAGATTTTAATTATAACTTGCACTTTATTTTTGAAAAGCTAGTGTACCAACGGAGGCTGACGGTTAAGTGCGACTTTCTTCTAAAAGGAAACTCGGAACAACGTCTTGTGTCAACTTATCGTGTTAACTGTTTGTTGGCTTTTTTCAATATAAAGCCTAGAATTGGATAACCTCGTTAAGGGGATGGAATGACTACGCTGCGGAGGACGATTACCGCATTAAACGTCACATCATGTAGGTTTCTTGTTTGGCGATGGCAGTTGGACAGATTAAAGTCCAATTTCGACCCCTTTTGAAGCTGTTTGTGTGTAGCCTTGAACGGTTTTCTTTTTTTAATGTAAAACCTGCAATTGGATGACCTCGTTCAGCAGTTTCCTGTGTGTAGGGCATGTTGGCTGAGGCCCAGATCCACCTCGAACACAAGCGCCACAAGAAGAAGAAGCAATGAAGGGCAGGTATTCTGACACTGATTCTAGAAGGGGACCACGCAATTAACATCAGTTAGAGGAAACTGAATGAAATTGACGAGAAATCGTCTTAGAAAATGAGACAAAAGAAAAAACTGTCAATCAAGGCTACGTCGTATTTCATAGTTGATAAGGTCTGAACGCCTTCTCTTCCTTAAAAATATTCGTTAGTGTAAACTGAGTCCGTGGCTGCCGCGGAGTAGTGGGTAGAGTGCGACACTCACACGCAGAAGGTCTAGGTTCGATTCCCGACTGAACAACTCCAATTTTTCAAGGCATCACCCCTTTCGAGCAGCTCATAACTGTCTGTTGCAAATAACTGTCTAAGAAAAGAGGTTCTCAAACTTTGCCGTTCGGAGTCGGCAAAAACTGTAGGTCCTTTCTACTCTTTTTGCCGCGGTCAATATTTTGACACCGTCGCATTTTCTATCGCAGCAAATTATACTCAGTAAGCGTTATCTGAGTCTTCAAACTCAAGCCTCCAACTCCTTACCAGTGCAACAACCAATTCTATCGACCCATGGAACGAATGTCGCGCGCAATTGCGAGAAGGGCTGCAACTCACTCGGCGAGTGAACTCGAAGGCAGCCCGTTAAAGACCGTGTTAACTGAAGAGCCTTCGATTTCATACGCCGAGTGAATTGATGTCCTTCCATCCGTTCGATGGTTCCATAGAATTGGTTAGTTAGGAAATGGAGGCTTTTCCGGCTGGAGCAGTTTTGTCTACGCGGCTTTCGTCGTCGAGCCCGTGGGAGTCTGACTATGCTCTTGCCGCTACAGTCCGTAGCTCCTAATTAAATCAATCAAGAACAATGAATGTAAGTGGACACCTTTCCTTCGACGAGACAGAAGACTTCCTCATATGCCCTTCTGCGCCATAGAGTAGGACTGAGATGATAAAGACTCATAAGACTTGGTGCTTGAAGCTGTTCTAAATCGTAACTGATCAGAGGCTACGTTCACTCCCTGAATGACTTTGCACCCAGAATCGGTTTGTGTGAGTATTTTCTTTCCATACTCTGATCTGTCATCTAGCTAATCAAACCAATTGCCCTCGAAAAATGCGCCCCGTTTCACATTTTTTCTTTTTCATGAATTTCCTTCCAACGTTCTCATCACCAAACTGTCTTCGGAAACCCGTTTCTCCTCCTCACAAATCCAAAACATAGCTAAATCAATTGTAAAAACATTGCGCCCCTCTGACCCGTCCACCTTTTCCGTGCAGTGAAATCCATTTGAAGACAAGTCAGCCATCCCGGCCAAGGATAACACCGCTGCACACTTAATTACACCCGAAAGGATTCGCTCGCAGCCCAACCCACCGAAATGCAGTGGTGCGTTCAAAATCCTTGCACCAATTTACTCCCGATTTATGAATGTCATTGTTTTGATTGCGGACGAGGCAAACCTTCCGCCTCAAGCGTGAACCGTCCCGTATCGCTCATTCCGGCGGGCATGTTTTCCGAGGGAATAAATCAAGCTCCTAAATTAACTTGCACTCTCTGACAGGGTCCTTGGAGGACACGCGGAGGGGCTGTGATGCGGTGGTCTAAGGACGCGAGCGCAGAAGTCGCATCAACTGTCAAGATCGAGACAAGGGTCGTCGCAGTGTCCCCTGCGTCTTAAATCCATTCTTCGGGGTTGCGCGAGAAAATAATGCGCTCCGCGCGCACGTACCCGGACAAGAACACGTTAAGGTAAAATATTTTCTAATCACAAATTTAATTGCCTGACGTCCTTAAATGACGGGGTTGGTTCCCTCTCTCTCTATCTTACTGCACTGTTTCCTTCGTGTCATCCTGGCGAGTGGATGAGGCGGGCAAACGGTGCAGGTAAGCGCATTTGCCAAGGCTTATGGGGCTGGGGTGGGATACTAAGTGACGGCGAAAAGAACATAATACTGTATAAACATGCTAATGAATATGTCAAAACGAAAGGATAAAATATCCTTTTTTATCGTCCTCAATTGTTCGCTGTTGTCGCTGCAGATACTCCAGTGCTGTGGATCTGCGCACGGTGACGTGGTCATATACGTGACATGATTTCTAACTTCGCGGTTTATAGACAGGATTTCGAATCCTTTTCTCATCATGTCTACGTGCATGCCCGGGGGCAACGATGAGCGTAGAGGGAAAAAAGAACTGGTATGACTGAGAGTGCTTTGAGTTTGTCTAGCGTCATTGTTCCCAGCGACATCAGACATCATTTTCATAATGGACGGACATTAGTTTTTAATCCTTTACGAAATAATTTATTTTTTTCCCTGACGTCCTCCTCTCGGCTTTTATCTTTTCAGTTCACCGTGGTTTTCAACTGTTTCCTTTGCTGTTTTTTGTGTGTTACCTGTTTTGTGCTGGGGATTTGTCTTTGAGGCGATGCGTGTCGCGGAATACAACGGCGAGCATTATTACTGTGTCATGTTAATTTGATGGACAAAGTGACGTTGCAGTGTCCCGTCCCTAGGGGGACATCACAAAGAGTAGCTGTCTGTTGAATCCTGCAACAAAGGAGCTCATTCTGCGAATTTGTCCAACAAGGTATTGTTTTCTTGTGGTTCACAACTCCCCACTGCTTGCTTGCTTTTTTGGACAGAGGCTTCTTAAGAATGCAATTTATTCCCTCTGGCTTGCACATCCGATTAATCAGATGCAATTGCAAGGATCAAAGTGGATTAGGGTGCTCCACCACCCAGTCAAAACAATCAACCCCCTCTCCTCCACCCGAACACTTGTGTTCAGCAATCAACACCATCAAGTATCAATTCAATGCCGAATTAGTGTGTGTTTATCGTTTATCAAAACAAATACCACACCGACGTGTCCCTTCGACTCACAATCGTGTCTGCCATGAATAAATAACTGTAATGCAGTAGTAAATCGCTTCTGCTCTTGACCTTGAATCCCATCAATGGCTAATGGACGTAATATGAGTTATCATCTGTGCACACATACACATCGGAATGTGTGGCTGATACCAATACTGGCGCACATAACTTTCACTTTATGAAATAAAACTCGAATTTTACTCCTGTGAAAGTAATAAAATAAATATTGTTGGGGGAGTGTGTCTATCCTGCCGTCTGCAGCTCACCAGCACACCCACCCACAGACTTCCTTCTTTGACACACATTTCCACAGTCTGTTGGCGGCCGGCGTTTCGATGGGTGATGTGTGGGGTCTGGGGTGTGGGGGACAAGGGCATTCCCCGGTTGATGCCATAAAAAGAAACCAATGTTCGTCGTTCTGTTTACTTTTATTTGTTTTTGTATTAACTGGGAAAAGGATATAAAAATGTAGTAAAACTGATTCTATTACAAACTTATATTCTTCCTCACCTTCCGCCTGCTTCGGGTTCGTTCTCTTTTCTTCTTCATTTTGTTGGTTTCTTCGTTTTGGCGGTATTCTGTGGATCGGTTGTTGAATCTGAGAGCTTTTGTGCAATTTGTCGGCTTTAAGTGGTGCTGTTGAATCGGGCAATTGGTCACTCAGAGGGACATACTTTGATGCACAAGTGTGTTGCTCAGGAACGTTTGCAGGAAATGTAAAGAATTTGAAAAGAGGAAACAGATCTTTAACATTTAAGCATAGCTCTTGTATATTTATAAACCGGGTGGCGCAATAGTCCACATGACGACAAAGGTGTACTGTACTGGTGTTGTGCGTGCTCTTGTTCTGTCACGAGTAAATAGGACCTACAGTTTCTTACCGCCTCAGAACGGTGACACTAGAGAAGCTTTTTCTTGTGAGGTGTTCAATCCAGAAATCGAATCTGGGATCTGCGTCGTGTAAGCGTTGCATTTCACCCACAACATCACGGTGAACACAGAAGTCACGGTGGACACAGAAGTCACTTGCCGAATGGATGTTAGTCCTTTAAAAGGATTAGTGCCACCTCGGCTCTTTGTAAACCTTCAGAACGTGTACATTTGATGCGGCTTATTAAAGCTTTATCATCATTGCGTCATGGTGGTCGCCGTGGCGTAGTGGGTAGAGTGCGACCCTCACACGCCGAAGGGTCTAGGTTCAACTCCTAGCTCAACACCAATTTTTCGAATTTTTCACGGCACCACCTTTTTCGAGCTGCTGCTACTCAAAAAGTAATAACTGTCTAAGAAAGCTTCTCAAATCTCGCCGTTCGGAATCGGCAAAAAACTGTAGGTCCCTTCTCCTCGTGAGAGAACAGAAGCGCGCACAACACGAGTAGTTGATGAGCAAGCTAGGCCCTGGTCCCCCTCTGGACTGTAGCGCCAACAATTATTATTATTATCAATGCGTCATAAACTTTTTTCTGGGTAAGCACTGCCCGCGCAGCTTGTATCACTTAGAAATCCTCGACGAACCCAAGAAGGTTTCAGGTTGGCTAGCTTTCCAAAATACCGCATTTTAAAAGAACAGTATCATTTGGAGAAAAGTTCATTATAAAGGAATATAACTTTAAAATGGCGGCACTATTCTAACACCATAGACGACTATGGATTTTTTGTAAGTGGCGCCCCCTATATGACTTATTGAGTGATTTATTAAATGACATAATGTCGGTTGTGAATGTCAGTTGTGTCTTTGGCTTGACACTTCAAAATCAATTGACTAAGGCTTGAACAGCTCCTTACTTGGCCCATAGTAAAATTTTTGTTGATCCCAATATTCATGAGCGAATTTTGCTAAACGATAAAGTTAAATTTTAGTTGATTAAATGCATCAATTAACAATATGAAAATTTTAGGAGTGATGGTATTCCTCAAGCGTATGTTGAAACACCAGGAAATCTACAAAAACTGACTGGTTTGTATACTGCATTTGCTAATCGAATACATGGGTCGTACTTCCTAAAAAATGGTGCTAGCCAGAACGTTACAGTGAATGGTGACCGCTACAAAGTCATGGTTACTGACTGGTTTTCTTTTAAGTTTAGGTTATTAATTAACAATGCGACAATGCTGAGTTTGCTTACGAAACACGAACAACAAGAAATAAATCCTGCCAGGGGGAAGCTATTCAACCCACTTAAGCCCATATACAGTCCTCTTCTGACAACAAACAAACTTTTATTCGAAGGTAGGACATAATTGCCGTTGTGAAAATAGTAACCGCTCCCTCTTCGAAGGTTGCCTTTTATAATTCTGGACAGGGCAGCCGCAGTTTTGCAATCTGGCAACTGCCAGCTCTATCGTAAGATTCGACATTTTTAAGGTTATACGTACTCAGAACGTTTTGAAATACGAGCGCTATTTGTGCTATTTACAGTAACTAAAAAGATTTATCCCGCCCAAAATATGGAATTAAATCGTGAAAATTTTCGTTACCACCCAACACCCACCCTATAGTCCAGACCTTGCCCCTAGTGGTAATTTCCTGTTTCCGGATTTGAAAAAAATGTCTTCGTGGTAAAAGATTTCGGGATGATGAAGAACTCAAGTCGGCAATAAATGAGTATTTTGCAGAGAAAGAGGAAATTTATTTTTTTGAGGGTTTAAAAAGCTTAACTCAAGATGTAACAAATGCATTGATGTTAGGGGAGATTGTATTGAAAAATAAAAACACTTTAAATTGAAATCGCATTTTCCTCCATATCGATACCGAGAATATATTGAACGCCCCTTGTATTTAGTTTTGCTTTAGACTTCGCCACAGACCCATTTGAGCCGGTTCTCCTTCAATGTCAGCAAACGTCTTATTCAGAGCTCTCTGTGTTCGTGCAATCACGTCAATATCGTCCCCGTAAGCTAGATATTCAACTGACTTTTGGAAGATCGTGCTTCTGGTGTTGTCGTCTGAGTTACGTACGATCTTCTCAAGAATTATTCTAAAACAGTCATATGGTAGACCGTCGTCTTATCTAAGAGCTCTTTCTGCGTTAAAGGTTTCGGATAGTTCGTTACCGACCTTGACGGAGCAGCGAGAGTTCTCCATCGTCATCCCACACAATCTGATGAATTTGGTAGGAATGCCAAAACTAGACATGGCACTGTATAGCTCGTCTCTATGCAAATTGTCATATGTGGCCTTAAAATCGACGAGTAGGTGGTGAGTGTTGATTTGCACTTCTAGGGTCTTTTCCAGGATCTGCCGTAAAGTGAGTGATCTGGTCTAATATGGACTTCAGCGACCTGAAACCAAACTGAAGAGAGCCTATCAGCTTGTAGACAAACGGCTTCAGACGTTCATACAATGCAGTCGAGAGGACCTTGTGAGCGATATTGAGGAGGCTGATGCGTCGATAGTTATCGAGCAGTCAAAGAGGTCCCTTTATTTTGTGGGCGGGACAAACGACGCTAAAATTCCACCCATCTGGGATGCTTTCCTCTGAGCATATATTGCAGATGAACTGGTGCATTCAACCACATCATCTCCAGCTGGTTTGAATAGTTCCAAGGCTGCCACTTCTACTTTTTAAAGTTATTCACACTTAGACGCATGGTCTTCGAAACGTTTTCATATCTTGCGTTAATATTATCCTTTTGAAAACGTTTGTTTTTCTTTTTCTTTTTAAAGAAAAAGTTAACTTCTTGAGAACTGGCAGCAATTAAGGTGATTTGCACAAATTTGACTCCAATTCTTTTCCTCAATCATTAACCACCAACAGAAGGGAAATATTGCAAGCAGATTATCGCCTAATTCTTTGAACTCATAAACTGCCAACTCCTACCAATGACGTCAAACTCTCGCGTAAAAATTTAATTAACTACACCATTCAGCGGTGCAGTGCTTATTAATTTTCGCAAGAGTCCCTGCTCGGAATAATGTCCAGTGAACCCACCCATCAACTCAATTCCAACTAACTGCCCCGCACATTTCGAACATCTGCGATGACAATAAATCACTCTTGAAGAAGCAAGCCCGAATATTGTTGTGGCGAAAGTAACCAAATTTGGGTGGGACCCAGGTTCGGAGAAGTAAAACCTTGACATAAACTTCCGCACCATCCACTACATCGCCACTAATACCATCGTCCGAGCCCACATCCCGTTGCCTATGTGAGGAAGAAAGGTCGAAATCCAAAAGTGGGAGTTACAGGTCGACGGACATCACCCAAAAACTACGTTGACCACATGCCCCTGCCAAGAGCTGCCGTACTGCCGCACTATTCCCAAATAGACGTTCTGCTGTCTCCGCAAAGTGGAGAAAAACATTTCACCCATCAGCTCGTGTCCGCTACTCCCGGGGGTCTAGGAGTCGGGGGTTCGGTTGGCAATACTACCAAATGACAAGCAGCTTCACCGTACCGCACATGCCGATGGAGGGAGCCAACATTAGCGATGCCAACGGTAGCAACGGCGACAGGACACGAAATTGTGCTGGCTGCCACCGCAGTGTCCACCAAAAAACTAAGACCAAGGGAAGAAAACCCCAAAGTCGTATCTACACCCTCACATCGGGCAGGCACCCGGGGTCGCATCTCCGGAATATTATAATGGAAAATGCCTGCACGTGAAGTCCTTTTTTACTGCTTTATCAAGTACTCGTAGCGGTGCCCGGTGACGAGGACGGGGAGCGACGATGGCGGCTGGCGGCTGGTGGGCAAGAAGACCAAAGCGACATGCTGGACCATTCAATGTGTGTACATAGAGATGTATTTCTGTGCCCTGCTAAGCTGTGCGAGTGATAGACGGAAAGGAGGTCCGAGAATGAGAAGGCTGCTTGCTGGACGCCACGATATTGTGCACCGTTGTGTTGCTGCCTCTTCGTGCTTCACTGTACCCTTTATTATTATCCTTCGAAGGATGTCACAAGTAAAAGTAGAAGGACCAACGAAACTAGTTCGTTTATCGTTTATCGGCACATACATCCCTGCATACCTATACACTATAAACATTGACATGTGCATACACACATATTTCAGGAGTAAGTGTAGGTATTTACAGTTTGCCGAGTCAACTAAACTAACGACGACGACGACGACGACGATAGCGACGAGGGAAAATGAGGGCCCAAGTAGTACGGCAGTGTCCCGCCACCATCACCAACACCAGCACCACTGCCACCACCACCGGCACGGGTGACAGGGGAACAGTGGCAGTGTCAGTGGCAGCGGCAGCGGCAGCGGCAGAAGTAAAACTACAAGTAGCACGAGCAAAGCTGGATACATCCGTAGAAAAGGGGTTCCTGTGTGCGGCCGACCAACATCAAATAACTTCAGAAACTATTTCGCTTCTCGGATGTCCTTTCGCATCACAGACACACACTTACATCCATGCAGAGAGGACCGCTTGAGAGAAAACTCCAGGGGTATGGCTTGGGAATAATTTATCTGCACAAGACATACATTAGGCACATAGATAATGGCGGCCGCCGCCGATGTTGCCACCACCACTGACCGAACCGTGCCCGGTGTTCGTCTGTTTGTCCACCCCCTTGGCCGCTGGTCAGTGCCGTGCTTCTTGTAGTTTTTGGGGGTAACCCCACTCCTCGTTGGCTGCGCTGCCATCTTCTCGCCCCGCTCCCGCAATTATATTCCGTAGCGCACATCCGCATATTGTTCTTATTCTGAGGCGAAGGACCAGCGAAGGATATCCTCCTTACCGGTCGCCAGTCATGCCACATTATGTATGCCATCGATGTGAGTGTAGGAATTTTCGCCGCAATGGTCATGTTAGATGATGGCCGACAACGAAAAGGCTGCGACGGTTGATTATTTTCTAAACTCACCACCCTTTGGACAGAGGGGGATGCGTCCTCACTTGAAGTCGTTTCCATCCGAAAACTCCATGCCTCCACACCATCGCTCAATTGGTCATTGCGGGTGACACAAGGCGTGCTGAGCATTTGGTGGGGCGGCTGATCGGTGGGTCGGAGGCGCATATACCTGGTCATAAGCGTGTACATACACACCCAAGCTCCAGTCTAAGGACAAAGTTCCTAACTCAGCTGAAATTTTTCACGTACACTTAAGATCTCTCAATTTGCGTGGGTTGATACGGTGGGAGATTACGACTGCTGGTGGGTTGAGCAAGGAGTCTGGTTTGGGTTTGAGATGCGAGCGCACCTCCTTGCGCCACTAAGTCTCTCCCTCGAAGGGGGTTAATGGCATTGAATATTCAATGCCGGAATTTGTATACTGCCCCTCGTGCACTTGTGTTCGTATCCGAAGTGGGAGCGTGTCTGTGTATCTGTGCCTGTGGGATGGTTCCGTGTCGTTTATTTGCAAGGATAAACGACGCTTGTGATAAAAATTGTTCGGCATTTAAATAAAATAACAGTAAATAATGCTAAAGATGTAATAATTTTAAAAACAGGACAAAAACCGTGCACTGTGTGGGGGGCTTGGCTGAGGAGATGGCGTCCGGCATGCTCGGACGCACGGCAGGGCGGCATTTAAGGTGCGAAAGGATTAAGCAAATGAACCGTTTGAGGATTTATTTATTTTGTTGTTATGTTGACACTTCCTCGAATAATATCGTAAATTGGTTTTACCGTAAACGGATAGTTTTTTGCTGCTTCTGTGAAAAAATACACCCAACGGGGTATGTGTGTGCCAGAAGGAAGTGTGGAAGACTGTACTTTGTGGGGTGGAGTGGTAGAAGTGCAGAAAGTTAGAATAAACATAAATCGAGTGACTTTATTGAAGCGGGAGAGCAATTTGTGGAGTTTGCATCATTTACCTTGGAGTGCGGGCTGATGCCTTGCAAGTTTTCTGATCTCAGATAAGTGCTCTGGCGACTGGGCAAAGGGCATGGGGCATAGGGCATGGGACATAGGGCATGGGACATAAAGCATGGGGTAAGGGGCATGGAGCATGTGTAAATGTAAAATTTGAAATCAAATAATAAATAATGATGATGACTTGGCTGGTTCGTTGATGGATTGGCAGATGAAAGGTGTCTAATTTTGATCTCAGTGGACCCTTTCTCACATAAAGTAGCGGACAAAACATTTGCAACTAGAACAGAAACTAGGAAATTTCATCAAATTCATTATACATACATTTCATTCGAATCCACAATATACAATTTAATCTTGAAAATGTTCGTGCGATTAGTTTTTACAACTTTCGACGTGGAAATAACTCAACAACACGGACCAGTGTTTATCGATGGAATGGTGAATTCAACCGAGGTCGTAGTTCACTCCAAGACAAATTTCGAGAAATCAGTTGTTGTTCCAGAAACCATTGATGCTGTGCGCCAACAGCATATTGCAAGATCGTCATATGACCTGTCGTGAGATTGAGACAACCTTAGGCATTAGTGAGACCAGCATACATTTAATATTGCATGAATATTTGACAGTCAAAAAAAATTTGTTCGCGTTGGATCCCACACAATTTGTCGCTCAAAAAAAGGCTCGTGTCGATTGGTCAAAAGAAAAGCTCCAAAAATACGATCGCGGTGCTTCGAAACACGACTGTGACATCGTGAGAGATGACGAATCGTGGATTTACGAACATGAGCCTGACAGTAAACAGCAGTCGAACGTATGGGTGTTTCAAATTGAGCTAAATCTAACAAAAGTTACTCGCGCAAGAAGCACTTCCAAACAAATCGTCGCCCGTTTCTTCTGGAAAAAGTGAACATGTTGCAAACGTACCCCTAGAACAAAGCAAAACAATCAATTCCAAGTGGTACGCAACCATTTGTTTGCCAGTTGTCTTCCAAGGAATCAGGAAAACCAACCACGGAAGGCGAATCACTTTTCACCACGACAATGGGAGCTCTCACACATCGGCTCAAACAAGTGCATTTTTGAGCACTCAAGACATCGATTTGGTGAGTCATCCGCCGTATTGTCCTGACTTTCCAGCGAATGACTTCTTTTTATTCCCGTACGTAAAAAATTAAATGAGAGGTCACCTTTTTTCGACATCTGAAGAAGCGGTTGATGCGTTCAGAATGCAGGTTTTGGAGTTTTGGACCTCAATCAGAGTGGCAAAATTGCTTCAACAATTAGTTCAAACTCATGCAAAAGTGTATGGATGTGAATGGGGAATATATTGAAAAACAATAAAGCTATTTTCGATGATTAATATTTGTTTTTGTGGCCGCCATGGCCTAGTGGGTAGAGTGTGACGCTCACACGCCTAAGGGTCTACGTTCGATTACCGGCTGAACACCTCGAATTTTTCACGGCACCACCTCTTTCGAGCTGCTGACAACACTCAAGGAGTAATGACTGTCTAAGAAAACTTCTCAAACTTCGCCGTTCGGAGTCGGCAAAAAGCTGTAGGTCCCTTTTATTCGTGAGAGACAACACAACACGAGTAGTTGATGAGCAAACTAGGCCCTGGTCTGGTGGAGTGTCGAGCCAACAATTATTATTATTATTAATATTTGTTTTTTTTCTCTAATCCCGAAATATAAAAGGCAACTCTCGTAAGTACTGCCCTTACCCAAAGCACAAGTACTTACTGAAGACTTAGGCAATTGTACATTTGTGGATTGAAGCGTCATTCAGTAAATTATTTCTTCACTCCTACTGTCGACTCAAGCACATAATTAAATAAATGCCGGGACTGACATATGGAGCCACTAACAAAAAGTCCATATTATTTTTGGAATAACAAATATTCAAATGATGCCTGTCAAATTTTCATGACAATTTGATTATAAGGTTTCAAGTTACAGTGCCTCAAGTGACTACTTTTTCGAATTTTAAAAAAATGGAAAGAACAGAATTTCGTGTGTTGAGCTAAGACTGCCTTAAGATGAAAAAAAATACCGTGAGAGCTCAGCAATGGCTTGAAAAGTGTTACAGGGTCTCCGATCCATCAAAAGCAACCATTTGTCGGTGTTATGCTGAATCTAAACGTGGCCGTACAGACACCAACTGTGCTCGACGCTCTGAAAGGCCTTTTGCGGTGGTTATACCGGAAAACGTCAAAAGAATACACAAAAACGTTTTGAGTAACCACAAAGTGAAATTGCGTGAGATAGCTTGAAGATATCAGAAGGCAGTGTGTAC
The DNA here is from genome assembly GCA_955652365.1 of Eristalinus aeneus. Taxonomy (NCBI): domain Eukaryota; kingdom Metazoa; phylum Arthropoda; class Insecta; order Diptera; family Syrphidae; genus Eristalinus; species Eristalinus aeneus. The sequence goes on from OY019130.1 coordinate 81,576,690, forward strand.
ACTATTTGGTGAGAACATTTGTCCATGAGGAAGCTATTTTCGAAATGGGTACCGAGTTTGCTCAAAATAGACCAAAAACAACAATGTATGGATGACTCTGAGGGCTGTTTCGTCAGAATTAATTATGTCACTGTAACATACCGAACTTTTTACACCGGTATGTCACAGTGGATGAAACTTGGGTCCACCACTATACTGCAGAGTCAAATTGGCAGTCAGCGGAGTGAACAACAGCCGGTGAACCGCGCTCAAAGGTCCAAAAACACAAAGGTCGGCTGGGAAGGTTATGGCATCCGTATTTAGGGATGCGCACTGTATTTTATTCATCGACTATCTTGAGAAAGTCAAAAGGATTAACATAGAATACTACATGCCATTATTGGTTCATTTGAAGGAGGGAATTGCAAAAAAATTCAGTTCAGGGTCAGCCTCGATGGTAGGTTGTATCACTGCTGGAGAAGAAGTAATAGAGCTCGCATGCAGAAGATGTCGGAGGGATAATCTCTTCGTTTACTATGTTGTGCGCATTGAGAAATCGTTGTCCAGGGACTGAGCTCCTTAAGTTCCTGACGATTGGGTTAGGATGGGTTTCAGTTTCGCATAAATGATTCTGGGAAAGTTGCACCAAGAATTGCTGCAGGGGGATGATGCTCGATTTTTCGTAGACCCTCTTGTTGCTATGATGTTTCATCCGGTCCTTGTCAAAGGTGAGACCGGTGCAGATTCGTAGTATCTTCCTTTCGAAGATCGATAGTTTCTCCATGCTGGTCTTGGAGATGCTGTGCCATAGAGGGAAGTCATACGCTATAGTGGGTCGTATGAGCTGCTTGTACAGTAATAGCCTCGTCTTCTCGGCAAGTCCATTCTCGCGTCGCATCAGTGGGTAGATGCGATGGAGAGCGAAACTGGGTTTTTGAAGGGTCACTTTGGAGTGAGGATTGAAACTCAACCTCTCAGTGAAGTTCCCTCCAAGATACTTCGCCTTGTCCGTTATCATTAGTGCTGTCCCGTTGGGTAGCACTACCTTAATGCTCCGGCATTTTCCGGCTGTTAGGGAATCCCGTCGTGTTGGTCTCCGCAGTTACATGAGGACCGATTTATTGGTGTTGATGTATAAGCTCGGGGGGCATGGGCCTATGCACGCGAGGTAACGTCGTTGATTGCGCTCAACATGGCGAGCTGCCAAGGCAATCCTCGTTAGTGCACAGGTCAAGTTGACATACAGCCTCCACGTGGCGCCCCCTGGATAGCCATCACAACACCCGTTGTATGGTGAACTAATGTATGCAGCGACACCCTCTGCCCGAGGATTTAAATAATGGGCCTGGCCTACCAGTCCGTGGGTTGTGCGTGAGGGTAACTTCCTCACCACGTAAAAAATGGAAGTTCAGAGTCAACAACATGCCTCGGATAGAGACGGATCAACTGTTGACGACCACAGCAAACGTTTTAAGGACAAAGATTTTCGGTTTTGCACGTGGAATGTGAGGTCCCTTAACAGGCCACGTGCAGCCGAACAACTTGCGGAGGCCCTTGACAGCTACAAAGCTGACATAACCGCCATCCAGGAAGTGCGATGGGATGGGCCTGGCATAAAAGCGATGAAGAACTGCGATATCTACTACAGCAATTGCTATAGAGAGAGAAGGCAGCGCTTATTCAGATGCGGATTTGTTGTTCGAGGCAGACTTAGGCAAAAAGTCTTGAGCTACGACCCAGTCAGCGAACGCCTCGTGACAATCCGCATCAAGGCTAAATTCGGGAACATCAGCCTAATATGCGCTCACGCCCCGACAGAGGAGAAGGATGACAACATAAAGGATGACTTCTATGATCTCCTAGAAAGAACATACGATCGATGCCCCAGCTATGACACCAAGATCGTTCTAGGAGATTTCAACGCTCAGCTGGAAAGGAGGACATCTTTGCTGGAGTCATCGGTAAACACAGCCTGCACGACAACACATCCGGAAACGGACTCAGGCTGTTGGACTTCGCCTCGGGGCGAAACCTCTCTGTGGCTAGCACGCGGTTCCCACACCTGAACATTCACAAAGGAACCTGGCGATCTCCTGATCAATCAACCGTCAACCAGATTGATCACGTTGCGATCGACGTCAGACACTCCTCCAGTATTCTCGATGTCCGAACCTTCCGAGGTGCAAACATTGACTCGGATCATCACCTTGTTGTAGCCAAGGTAAGCACCCGGATATCGAGAGAGCAACGGAGTCGAGAAAGGCCAAAACGGTTTGACGTCGAAAAGCTACAATCGCAGCTGATTGCTGGGAACTTTGCCGACCGAGTCTCCCGGAAACTCGCCCAGAGTTCGACGCTGCCTGCACTAAGCTTAGAAGAAGAATGGAAACGTTGTCAAGAAGCCATCAAAGATGCTGGCACTGATGTGCTGGGTTTCACGTCACCACCCAGAAGGAACCCATGGTTTGACGACGAGTGCAGGCAAGCGCACGCAGCTAAACAAGACGCCTACAAAGCGACGCTGCATCGAACAACGCGAGCTGTTCGTGAACTCTACGAACAGAGAAGAAGGGAAGAGCACCGGCTTCTCAGAAGGAAGAAGAAGGAACATGAGAAGCGCGCGGTCGAGGAAATGGAAAGGTGCTTTGGCAGGAATGAAGTCCGAAAGTTTTACCGAAAGGTAAAACAGCTATCCGGAGGATACAACGTTCGGACCAAGGCCTGTCGGGACCAAAATGGACAACTAGTAGTAGAGTCGCAGTCTGTGCTGAGAATCTGGAAGGATCATTTCTGCAGACTCCTTATCGGCGGTGACGGCCAAAATCCCGCTGTTAGGCAGAATGTTCCACTCAAATTGGACGATGATAGACAAGCATTCCGTCCCCCCGACTTAGACGAGGTGAGGATAGCAATATCCAAGCTAAAGTCGAACAAAGCTGCTGGAGCGGACGGACTGTCCGCAGAACTATTTAAAGCAGCTGGAGATGACCTGGCTGGGCGCATGCACCAGCTCATCCGATGAGTGGAATCTCAGCGTCGTTTGCCCGGTCCACAAGAAAGGAGACCCCTTTGACTGCGCCAACTACAGAGGGATTAGTCTCCTGAACATCGCATACAAGATCCTCTCTGCCGTATTGTGTGAGCGTCTGAAACCGTTTGTCCATGACCTGATAGGTCCCTATCAGTGTGGTTTCAGACCAGGGAAGTCCACAATAGACCAGATCTTCACAATACGGCAGATCCTGGAAAAGACCCAAGAAATGCAAATTGACACTGACCACCTATTCGTTGATTTCAAGGCTGCATATGACAGTGTGCATAGAGACGAGCTATACAGTGCCATGTCTAGTTTTGGCATTCCTACCAAACTCGTCAGATTGTGTAGGATGACGATGGAGAACTCTCACTGCTCCGTCAAGGTCGGTACCGAACTCACCGAGACCTTCAATGTCAAAAAAGGTTTTAGACAAGGCGACGCACCGTCATACGACTTCTTTAACATCATCCTCGAGAAGATCGTGCATAACTCACAAGTCAACACCAGATGCACGATCTTCCAGAAGTCAGTTCAATTGCTAGCTTACGCAGACGACATTGACGTGATTGGACGAACACAGCGAGCCGTCAATGTGGCGTTTGCTGGCATTGAAGCGGAAGCGGCTAAAATGGGTCTGGCGGTAAGTGAGGGCAAAACTAAGTACATGCTGTCATCAAGGAAGGACACACAACATCGATGTCTCGGACAGAGCGTCACACTAGGCAACAGAAACTTCGAGGAAGTCAAGGACTTCGTCTACCTCGGCTCCGCGGTAAATAGGGACAACAACATCAGTACCGAAATCAAACGCAGAATCACTCTTGCCAACCGCTGTTTCTTTGGGCTCAAGAGGCAATTGAGTAATAAAGCCCTCTCTAGAAGGACTGAACTAGCTCTGTATAACAGCTTGATCATCCCCGTCCTACTATATGGCGCAGAATCTTGGACGTTAGCAAAGGCGGATGAGGAAGCCCTTAGTCTTTTCGAGAGAAAAGTTTTGCGTGCTCGGCTGAAAAAACAAACATGGCTCGAATGAGGACGTGAGGAGGTGCTAGCAGACAAAGTTTTCTGTGTATTTGATTATAATGACATTAAAAGCAACCAAAGAAAAACTATAAGCAACGAAGAAATAATGCGAAAAAGGACTATTTTCGTATTCCCAGCCACACCGCCGCTCTTACAGTCCTTAGGCTGAGATGAAAGCAGTCAAACTTCATAAGCCAGATTGTTCTTAAGCCCAATGGAACAGATGTGGGATTTGGTTTTACTTGATCACCTGCCTTTAGGGCTTATGCCACGGGGTCCATTTTCCCAAGAGTCGTAAGTAACGCAAGACTAAGCGCCCTAACTACCCAAGTACCAAACTGAGATCATGCTTAATGGGCAATCAGCCCACTTCTTCCTCTTCCGCTCTCTGGGTCGCAGCGCCCGGTTTAGAATGCAACTCCACAGTAAGCAAGGATAGTCCCGTAACTGCCTTGCCTAGTTTCTGGTCAAACAAGCAATTAGACAAGTCAGCACATTACACTATCCTCGACTCTACTCGCGATGTTAGGTGGTAAGCCACAGTGGTAAGCCAGCCACAGCCACCACAATACTCCCACAAGGGAGCCTACCGCACGGTTAGGCTGGAACCGAAGTTTCAGAGGCCCTTGACCTCCCGTCGTATCAGAATATAGCCTCTGTTCAAGCTGTCCCTACGCGCCAGGCTCCCTTAAAACCTGTGTTTGTTAGCCGCCATCCCACCACAGATGTTCTTTTCTTCATCAGTATTTCCGTTGTCACTGTAAATAGTGACACGGATGTGACTTTTGAATCATGTGATACATAAAATTCAGTCATATCACCTAGAACCCAATGGAACATCGATATACAGCAGTAAGATAGTGCTTGACTGTTTTGTTTGTTTTAGCTTTCCCTCCTTTTTTGAGGTGTGAAAGACTCAGGCCACCGTGGTGTACTGGGTAAAGCGCCACACTCAAACGCTAAGAGGTAACAGGTTTGATTCCAGAACTGAACACCTTGCATTTGCCAACACCTTTTACCAGCTGCTGACAACACTCAAAGAGCTATAGATGTCTAAGAAGAAACTTCTTAAATTAGGCGTTTCGGAAACGAAACAAAACTTCTACTCGTGATTGATCAATAACATATAAAACACGAGTAGTTGCTGATAGATCTTGGTATGCTTGTGCACAGTTATACTACGTTGTGCTATCCAAAATACATTCGCAGAAGGCAGACACCTTCTCAAAAGTAGACCAAAGCCTCGTTATCCTCTTTTTTGGGGTCTATTCGTTTGCAGGACTGAAATAAGGAAAGTGTTGCAAATGATTGTCAATTACCGATGTTTGCTTCGCGTATTAGCAGCCAATTCCTGAGCACCATGTTTTCTCTGTCCATTGTGACGCTTTGTCGTTATAATAATAATAATAATTGTTGGCGCGACAGTCCACGGGGGATCCACGGCCTAGCTTGCTCATCAACTTCAAATGTTGGAGGCGCTATTGCTCTCACGAGTAGAAGGGACCTACAGTATTCTGACGACTCCGAACGGCAGTGTTGTCAGCAGCTCGAATGATGTAGTGCCATGAAAAATTCGAGCTGTTCAGCCGGTAATAGAACCCAGACTCTTCGGCGTGTGAGCGTCGCAATCTACCCACTACGCCACGGCGGCCACACCCTTTGTCGTTAGTGACAATAAACACAAAATTTTGAAACGCTCAGAAGATCAGGAAAGGCTAAACTCCCGAAAGGGCAGAATCCCGGAAACTAGAAGACCTGGGAATCGGTTTCCCCAGTGAATCACATAAGACAACTACAAATGTTTGTAGGCATACTTCCGTTCTACTCTCTTGTTTTGTGGTTATTGCTTAGCTAACTATTTTAATGGTAGTGGTTCATTCGATAGCGTCACTTTCAAACTCACAACGTAATGTTCATAGAACTGTAGAATTTGACGATTTCAAAATTTGGAGCATTTTACAAAATTTGTTACCCAGGTACCTTGAACCTTTTGTGATTTTTATATTTGGGGATGGTGAATTTTATGGTAATTACTGTGCCTTAGGAGTTTCGGCACTTTGGGCATTTTGAGAAACTGGGAAAGTTTGGCACTCGGTTTACTTGGACACTGCGAGATTCTGAGCATTTTGAAATTTGGATCATTCCGGGATTTTGAGCACTTTATGGCTTTTAGGCTTGCTATGACTTTGGGCATTTCGGGATCTTGGATCTATTTGGCATGTCGTGATTTTGGGTAAATTCAGAACTTTGACCACTTCGAATTTTGATCATTTTAAGCATTTCGAGGGTTTGCTTATCAAAGAATTTTAGCTTTGAGACTTTTAGCCTCCCTTACGTTCATGTACCTTTAGCCACCTCGCACAAGAAGGGGATCCCCCTTATACCTCAACTCCTATTAAGTGAAGTGAATATTTGTGAAAGAGATGAGTGTCAAAACTTCTATTGAGAGAGACTGAGTCATTTGGAGCTTTCTAGACTTGCTGAAAATGTTCTAAGAACCATCAAAATGACCTTTGGAGCGTTCCCCCACTTCTTATATGATCCCCGCCTCTTATATGAATCTAAAAGAAGAAGAACATCACGCTTGTACCATAAAACAGAAAATTCACAGATCAGTAAAGGATCCGTGCCTGGAATGACACCATTCGTTTGATCGTTACTTAAGCTGGGTTTTCGTAGATGAAGTGAAGTTGACATACGAGTACATCCCCTATCAGTTCAAACCAAAAATCTAGTCAACATAACCGCTTTCCATTGTCAGCCTCCCATTACGCATTGAAACGAATCCAATTTAAAGTATTGCCTTCCCTCAAAATAAAATAATCCAGCAGCAGGTATCACCCCGGCATTGATGTCAAATTTTGTGAAACCGGCTCACTCCCCTAAGCACGTCGACGAAGGATACAGTTTTCAAAAAAATTCGACTGAAGACAGTTCCGAACAGGACGGCCATGCGGATTTCCTTTAGCATTCTGCATTCATTCGAACAGTGTCAAAGATGGGCAAGTGGAAAATAAAGATTTCCACGAACTCGATCATACAAGAAAATGTACTTGACATCGCAGAAAAAGGACTCGAGATTTCTGTTGCCGCTGCCTCCTTTATTCTTCGTGTCCTTCTGCCGTTATTTAGATTGTCCCTTGGCGTGTTCTCTCACCCCCTCCGGAAAGCAGCGACAGCGAACAGAAAACTAAGGCGAACGCAAGAAATAGCAAAAAAGGCCACGAAAAGAAAAATTAGAAAATCCTGTGTCATATGGGTGTGCGAAATGTGTGTAGTGGCCTGATACGAGTGCAGGGTTCTGTGCTCGCAAGGCCACATCCGCGTGTGTGTGAGAGACTGTGTTTCCCTTGTCCATCTTCCATTCGTATCCTTGCTACGAAGTGGAGGTCTTTTATTGTTTCGTTTCTCGTCTCAGCTAAAATCTTCAGCGAAAATTGCTTTTTTCTTCTAACATCCTTCGTATTCCTCGACAGCGACCACTCCAAGCAGCGGAAAAAATGAAACGAAGGATCAAACGGAGGGGGATGAGATGGAGGAGCGCTCAGCGCCCAGCGCCCAGGCAGGGGCGTTATGTCTTTTAACGCCCCTTCCAAGTCGTGGCCGCCTTTTTCTAATGAAATTTCCATGTCAGATCGCATCCCACTCGTCGTAGTTCAGCTACTCATACATGTTCGGATTTTCTATCGCCTCTTGCGCCTTCTTCCACTCCGCGTGCTCCTTTGTTATCCTTCGTTTGCGCTAGTAGCCTTTACCGGTTCTCTAGATGAGTAATTGTATTTGGGTTAAGAGCCATTGATATCATATCCTAGCGACTATGAAACAAAAGCGCCAGCAGTCGACCACCATCACCACCACCACGGCCGCCGTCGACGCCGCAACATCAACAGCGGCGAATGGGGAGCGGGCGCACAAAGCCCAGCGGGACGTGTAGGTGAGTGCAGAAAAAACCGAGAAAACAGAAACAATCTCACATGTGCGATATGTAAGAGTGGCTGACGGTGTGTGTGTGTGTGTGTCTGTACCGCATCAGGCCGAGGCAGGGAAGCCTACAAAAGGTCCAGCGGAAGTCGAAGTAGGAGAATAAAAAAGCAAGAGAGAAAAAAAAAACACAAAACATAGCAGAAAGAAACAAACTCTCCCTGCCCGCAACTAAAGATTCAAACTAATACAGGATTCCCAAACAGACACCACCACCGCTGCCGCCCGGACTGCCGTCGCTGCGCCGCCTTCTTCTCGTGACTGACTCTTGACATCCATCAAACCACCACCGCGGGGATGTGGCATCCATTCCGCTCCCCGTTAGTGGCTCGTTCTGCCGTTCGAATTCCATGCACGGCGATGGCAGTGGCTGTACACCGTGTATCTCAGTGTGCTGCCTGCACGTCCATTCACCGGTCGGAGTTGGGGTAGGAAAAGTCGCGCTTTTCCCTCAGAGTGAATCCGCAAACGGAGGAAATTCTTTGAAAGGCCAGTTAGAATCGCTGGGGTTGGGCGTAGTCAGTGCCGGCAGGGGATTCTTTCTTTTTCTTTATCATGTGTGCACATCCACTTATAATGGCCAAGTTTTGCAATTTTTTTCCATCCCTTTTTGCAGGTTTTTGTTCGCTTCTTAGGTGCGCTTTTCATTCAACGGTGACCCCCTTCTGGCCGCCGCTGCCGCCGCCGCCGCCGCCCTGTATAATGTTATCGCAACTGAAGTAGCCATCGCGGTTGTTACTCTTACCGCTTGGCAGCTGCTGCTGTACATACTGTTGTAGTAGGCTCTTGTGGCGTCCTCTGCAATATGTTGAGCGGAAATCCACTCGGTTATGTACGCTTTGTGCACTTGTTCCAAGGAAAAATGCCCCCATCTCTAGAGCTGGCTTCTTTTCATCCACGCTGCTGTCCTCCTCGTATGAGATTGAGAAAAGTCGCAGTGGTCTGGTGTGTGGGGGTGGCTGTGGCAAGTGGGTGGGTGGAGGGGGGCAGGGGGAAAAATCGCGCGCGATTGTGTTTTATTGATTTAAACTCATACCGTCGACACTGAAGCTAATGTTGTTGTTGCTGCTGTTGTGGCAGTGGTGATGGTGGTGGTGGTGGTGGTGGTGGGCACTGTGGTAGTGGTGGCGCTGCTGGCGAAGGACCTTCGTCGCAGCTATAGGCACGATTCTGACGACGAGGCTTACAAGAGCGAAGCAGAGTAGTAGTCGCTGCGGAAACTCCTTCGAATCCTGCTGATGATGGAAATAGTTTAAATAGGAGAATAAGGTCGCGAGGATGATGACAACGTCGAGAATCATGATGTTGCCGAGGCGGAACATGTACGTAGCTGGTGGTTGTGGAGCGTGAGTGTGGTGTGTGCGAGTGAATGTGTGTGAAATGCGCTGAATTCGCTTGGTTGTCATTGTCGTCTTAAATGGGGTGGCGTTGGCAGTGCTTCTGGAAGCGCTGTTGCGGCACCGATGCAGTTGCAATTGAGTTGCAGATCCTAAGATGAGATATTGTCGTTGTCTATGGGAGGACATGGCAGGCTGTCGACAGCCTATTGGTAGCACTAGAGCACTTAGGCATGTGAGTACTGCGGTGCGGCTGAACGTAGGGATAAAGTTGACAAACGGAAAACAATGAATTGTCAGCTTGTATCAGTTTAATACTTCCGCGATTGGTCATTTAAAGTGCAAACAACATGAGTTGTGCATTTAGCAGGGAAATGCCGCTGAAAGGGTTGGGCAGAACGGATACATCTGTCGCATGCTTGGTCGCTTGGATCTTGGACTTGGATCTGTCGCATCGTAGCTTAGTTGAGTGCAGGACACAATGTGTGCAAAAGGACTTCGTTTTGAATGACCCAACGAATGTCTGCTTAAACAAGTACCAACATTACTTAAGAATATAAAATTTCTATGCGTTTGGGACAGTGAGCTTTCAACTTCAAAGCGATCATCCCGTTCGCGGCCTTAACTTGTGGTTTGAATTTTTGTATTATAGTTGCTTCGATTTTTTTAAACAGTTTAAAGGACTCTGTAAATTCACAATGGTCCGGTACACTGATCACCTGCCTTAACGGCTCATTTCATGGGGTCCATTTTCCCAAGAGTCTTAGATAATGGAAGACTAGATGACTTTGTTACACAATACCAAAATGAGATCATTCTTAAGGATTAGTTACTCTGTCATGGTAGGGAACTTGATCTCTCTGAAGGCACTGCTGATCTATGTGTCGCAGTACGAGGTTGAAATGCAGCTCAGCACTGAGCAGGGAAAGTCTCCTTTCCGCCAGCGGTAAGTCTCTGTGTTAAAGAAACAGCCAGAGAAGTCAGCTCTCTAACATTGGGCCTACCCACGGTATTTGATTTTAAGCCACAGCCAGAATGATGCATCCACTAGGGACCATACTACACGATCAAGCTGAGAACGAAAATTCAGGAATTCTTGACTTTGGGTGGAATCAGAATACAGCCTCTGGTCAAGCTGACATTACTAAACAGGTTCCCTCAACACCTGTGTCTGGTAGCCACCATTGAAAAACAACTCAAGTCATGCTTTGAAACTTTGCAGTCACGAAATTGTGAACTAACAAAAATATTGACCGCTAGCGAAGTACTGTTTTGGCTAAAATGGATTATCGTATCCTCAAGGGATATGTGCTCATCCCCCCGAATGACAAGACAGTGCTCAATCAATCCCTGGACTGGTGATGGGCGAAGAATTCATTTAGGAACTTAAAGGAAGTTGTACAACTGACGAATCAGCCAAACATGCCAGGACATACAGTGATGAACGTAGGTATTGGCACATCACAGTTGTGATCTTGAGAGAATTATATATTTTCATGGAACACAGTAAGTAACGCATTTTTTTTCTGATAATTTATATTAGAAATATATTTCTTAGTTTTTGATTAATACACTTTTTACAAAACTGTTGTAATTATTAAAAAAAGAAAGAAATAAATAAGTCAACTTCACTTAAATGAACAAAAGTATTGACACATTACAATTTAAACTTTGACTACAAACAATAAAAACCTGTTGGTACCGGGTAGCCGTTTCTTTTTATAACTTCCAAAAGTTTATTTTTCATTGAAAATACCAATTTTCTGGTGACATCTTCCCCGATTTTTAACAAATCCTCAGATATGACCATTTGAATTTGCATCTGAGGAGACTGAAAGAAGCAAAAACTTTACGTTTTGGAGTTATCTATTTTATTATTCCGCAATGTGTGTTACACGATCTTTAATAGAATTGGGTAAACGGAAGAATTTCGCGAACAGAGTTCAAGAACCTTAGGACCGATTTAACGGTGGCTTATTTATTTTAGAAGTATAGTACGTGCACAGGGTGTGCATGAACTGAAACTGGGATTAGTGCAGGAAGCACATTTTTATTTTTTTTTCGCCTACACTTCTTACTGGTTATAACATCTTTTCTTATTCGTCTGTCCTGTTCCTCTCAAAGGTGCTCAATAGAATTAAGATCTGGCGACTGGGGAGGTGGACTTAGGAGGTGGGGAACGTTAAAGACAAGCCACTGCCGAACAATATAAGCAGTATGCTTAGGGTCCCTGTCTAGTTGAAAATAGTAATTTCTTCCAAGGTTTAGATTTAAATTTTTTTTTTTGTCAAATTGTTCTTCCAAGACCATGACTCCTCCGCTGCAGTGTTTAACAGTGCTTTGCAAATTGTGTGGATCGAGATCGGTGTTAGACTTCCTCCAAACCAAAATTCGCCCTTCGGTTTTAATAACAATAATAATTGTTGTCGCTACAGGCCAAAGATAGACCAGGGCCTAGCTTGCTCATCAACTACTCGTGTTGTACGCGCTTCTGTTCTCTCATGAGTAAAAGGGACCTGCAGCTTTTTACCGACTCCGAACGGCGAAATTTGAGAAGCTTTCTTAGACAGTTACTACTCCCTGAGTGTTGTCAGCAGCTCGAAGGAGGTGGTACCGCGAAAAATTCGAGGTGTTCAGCCGGTAATCGAATTAAGGCATTCCGGCTTGTGAGCATCGCACTCTACCCACTACGCCACGGCGGCCAGAGGTATACAAATTTGAATTGTAATAAAGCAGAAACAATTTTCTTGAATTGCCAAAATGGTTACGTTAGTCGAAAGATAATACTCCGGCAACATGATTTTTGTATTGCAACTTCTGAGTTATGACCGCGTCAGAATTCGAAAATCCAATTTTTAATGTATTTTTCCAACATTTATGGCATCCTTCTATCAGTAATATCGCGCTGAATGTGGTCCTCTAAGCGCCTGCGACGTTAATTTGCCATGTAGGCCTGCGACGTAGGCCTGCGACTTCACATTTAATAATTGCATGGAGCGACCGTCCACAGGGGGACCATGGCATAGCTTGCTCATCAACTACTCGTGTTGTGTGCGCTACTTTTCCCTCACGTGAAGAACTGATCTAAAGACCCACAGTACTCTCATTAACAATCTTGCATACAAGTTTTTAATGTATTAATTAATTGAAGTGTTATTGTTTCTTATTAATTTATCTATTTATTTATTTATCTATTTATTTATTTATCTATTTATTTATTTATTTATATATTTATTGATGTATTTATCTGTTTATTTATCTATCTATACATATTTTTTCTCCTATCAGTGTGGTTTCAGACCAGAGAAGTCCACAATAGACCAGATCTTAACATTACGGCAGATTCTGGAAAAGACCCAAAAAATGCAGACTCACACTCACCACCTAGGTTGCATGTGACAGTGTGCATAGAGACGAGCTATACAGTGCCATGTCCATTTTTGGCATTCCTACCAAACTAGTCAGATTGTGTAGTACGATGATGGAGAACTCCCACTGCTCCGTCAAGGTCGGTAACGAACTCATCAAGACTTTCAATGTCATAAAAGGTTTTAGACAAGGCGACGCACCGTCATACGACTTCTTTAACATCATCCTCGAGAAGATCGTGCGAAACTCACAAGTCAACACTAGAGGCACGATCTTCCAGAAGTCAGTTCAATTGCTAGCTTACGCAGACGACATTGACGTGATTGGACGAACACAGCGAGCCGTCAATGTGGCGTTTGCTGGCATTGAAGCGGAAGCGGCTAAAATGGGTCTGGCGGTAAATGAGGGCAAAACTAAGTACATGCTGCCATCAAGAAAGGACACACAACATCGATGTCTCGGACAGAGCGTCACACTAGGCAACAGAAACTTCGAGGTAGTCAAGGACTTCGTCTACCTCGGCTCCGCGGTAAACAGGGACAATAACATCAGTAATGAAATCAAACGTAGAATCACGCTTGCCAATCGCTGTTTCTTTGGACTCAAGAGGCAATTGTGTAATAAAGCCCTCTCTCGAAGGACTAAGCTCGCTTTATATGTAACAGCTTGATCATCCTCGTCCTACTTTATGGCGCGGAATCTTGGACGTTAGCGAAGGCGAGGGAAGCTCTTAGTCTTTTCGAGAGAAATCTTTTGCGTGCGATTTTTGGTCATGTTAGCGTTGATGGCATCTGGAGGAGAAGATTTAACGACGAGCTCTATGGGCTGTACAGCGACATGCGCCTGGTCAAGCGTCTACGGATACAACGCTTAAGATGGCTAGGCCATGTAGAGCGTATGGACACCAGTGCTCCGGCCCGAAAAGTCTTTGAATCCGTGCCATTGGGAAAACGCAACAGAGGACGACCTAGAATAAAGCTCGGTGTGGACGTGGGAATAAACCAACATGCCTCTCCTGCCATCTTTTTCCAACTGCATCCAGTTGCATTTTAAGTTGATTGAGGTCCTTCTCAACTTGTGTGCTCCATTTCAGCATAGGCCGCCCTCTGATGCATTGTGCCAATGGCTAAGGTCAGGGCAAGGATCGGGAAGCTCAGGACGAATTTGGTGGACATGCCAATACGAGACATGGCTTTGTATAGCTCGTCCATATGCACACTGTCGTATGCGGCATTAAAACCAGCAAATTGGTGTGAGTCTCGATTTGTTCTTCTTGGATCTTTTCCAGGATCTGCCGTGATGGAAATGCTGATCCGTCGACCGGACAAACGACACTGAAATTCCACTCATCGGGCATTCTTTATTCGAACTATGTTTTACAGATGAGCTGGTACATGCACCCAACCAGCCCATCTCCAGCTTCCGTAAATAGTTCCGCAGGCAGTCTGTATGCTCCAGCAGTTTTGTTTGACTTCAGTTTCGAAAGCGCGAAGTCATGGACGTTAATTTCTTGGAACCTGCCTTTCAAAGTGGCGTTCATTTATCTTGAAAAACCCCGATGAACACGTTCTTTTGTATCCACCGCTGATTGGTTCTCCTACAGAACACCGATATTTAACTCGCACCTTGTAAGTATTGTTTAAGGTTTGACTGCAATGTACCACAAGAACTGGACAAGAAACTTTTTGATTGTGTCGATCCACGCGCTGTCCCCTCTTTATTTTCAGCCACGTCATAATTAACTTTCAAAATGTACATTTCTCCCTGACACCTAATATGAGCAGGGGCCAAAGAGAATATCCTTGAACCACAATCTGATGTCCAGCATGAATAGACCACCCTGATACAGCAACCGCATCCATCATCAGAAACAGTCGCGTAAGTCACTCCCTTAATTAATGTTGTTGCCACGCCACACAGACACTTATCAGTGTCACTTGACGCTGACGCGTATGACTGCTCATCACTCCGATGTGCTTTGTCTGCCGAACACCCAAAATCCCCTTTGTCAACACGCGAAACTAAAACGAAACAAAAATCTCTGTTTACGCGCCACCTCAACCCACGGACAACGCTCAGCATGAGCCTGTGCCGGCATGAGTCTGATTCCTGTCAAACCACCCCGCGAACCAGATGGACACACGCGCCGCGGAATACACGGCTCACTCGCGTGGACGAGATGACTGGGTGCCAGCCCGCCAAAAGGATATTTTTTCCCGTCCAAATGTCATATGCAAATGTGAGATCATATACGCGACTGACCTTTACCTGCTGCCATCGCGTTGTTTGCGCGTTTCGTCGCCCCTCGAGCCGTTGTCATGTACTGAGTGTGAATGTGTATTTACGGTTTTTTTTATCGGGGAAAATTCGGCTCGATTTGGGGTGTAGGTCGCTCCGTGCGCTCTAATTTATGCGAAAAATTGAATTCCCGTTGCGCAACACGTGGCCCTTGGTAAACAGGAGGTGATAAATCGGAGCGCGAATATGATTTCTTCTCGGGCATGGAGTAACTGGAATTTCGGAACAAGGTATCGCTGTAATCGCTGTGCACACATTATGCACGTATGTTCCTGGGTATCGCCGGAGATAAACACATTCAGCTGGCGCAAGGTGTTATTACGCAGCTTAAACTGTAATTGAGCTGTTAATGATTTTGTGAATGTGTGCGCCGTGAATGGCTGTCCTTTTTGAGTGGATAAATGTGGCGTTTATCCTTTTTTATCAGCGAAATTCATTTAAACCTGCCCGGCGGTATGAATGGGGTACTTACGTGTAAGCTGGTCGTTAGAGCGCGAAATGACTTAATCGCAGATTGGAAGGGTTACTGTTGACTTTCCAGCGTGTATATGCGGGTGAAATTTTGTTCAGTGCTTTGTACAGTATTTGCAGCCAGTGTACGTTGGGGGGTGAATTTAATCAGTGTCCTGATCTGCCTTGGTGACATTTGTCAGAGGTGGGAAACAGAGGTTTGTTAACAATTTTAACTGCTGGCATTTGGCGCGTTGTTTTTTTTTTCAGTGTTTCAATTTCGACTACGGGCAGCGCTTCAATAAGCGATATGGACATAAGTTGAGTTTCTCGGTGGATGTTAAGGTGCACATCCCTTAGTCCGTATCGGTGAAAATGGCCTAGAGGCTACAAATCTGTATTTGGCTCTGTGACATGCCGCCAAGATCCTGTCGAGCATATTGGGTGAGAGTGCGCTAATTGGCAAACATCAGTTATGGCATCGAGAGGGCTGACTTTTGAGCTCACTCTTCAGAATTTTTTCTATTATTGCCTAGCTACCTGGTCAATGAGTTCCGCTTGAATATCATTCTGCATAGAATAGTAGACCATTGTACAATGGATTTGACGCAAATTCTCTTGGAATCAGTTTCTTTAAGACTAAGTACAAGATGAGGATTTAGTTATTGCCCCTCTTAAGTAATTGAATTTGGCCAGAAATATGTTTTTGTCTTTTACTACTTGAAGCGTAGATCTCTCCTTAAAGATACCAGAAGTCTTCAGTTCCCCTATCAGAAGCGTCAGAAACTCCTATAAATATTGAGAAGTGAAATGAAGTAAAATTCATTTTTTACTTGTTTTGAACAGCTTTGAAATATTTCACTTGTGCACATTAGTCACGTCGCACTCAAACGGCCTTCTGGCTTTATTTCAAATCATTTCTTTCAATTCTATTTCAACCACCTGCAAATAAGCGATAAGCTTCGCAGGTAACTCAAACTTAAATTGTAACTTTTTCAAAAAAAAAAAAAAATTAAATTAAAATACAAAATAAACTAAGTTTCAATTTATTTGTCATGAATGTCTTTGATCCTACTTATTTA
Source organism: Eristalinus aeneus (assembly GCA_955652365.1). Taxonomy (NCBI): domain Eukaryota; kingdom Metazoa; phylum Arthropoda; class Insecta; order Diptera; family Syrphidae; genus Eristalinus; species Eristalinus aeneus. Next base: position 81,593,249 of record OY019130.1, read on the forward strand.
AAGGTATTTTTAAATTCTTTCATTCTATGTCATAATGACTGGTGGCAGCAAGCGAAATACAATTTTGACGTCTCCACATTGGAACTATCATTTCAAGAAGATGAATCCCGCTTTCTAACTAAGTTTGGGTGGTATGGTTCACCCGGACTCAGACTTTAAACACTTTCTGAGTACTCCAACTAGCATGTCTTCCAAAAGTATAATAGCCCCAGTTCACATCTGTTCTGTAAACGACACACAAGCGCTGGGTTGTATGCCGTTGTCCGGCAAATTGTGTTTTATGGACAAAATTGGAATGAAGCTAAGGATATTTTGTTTAGAAAAAACTAAAGTAATTCGAGATGCGAATATTATTGTCTGAGAGCCCCTCTAAACATTATCTTTAACTGTACCTCCGAATATTAACATTTTAAAAATGACGGTGGTTAAAAATTTGGAGTACAAATTTATTTGGTTAATTTTCTAAAGATGGCGCCACCTGCAAATTGTGGGTCATCTTGGAAGCGAGTGGCTAATGATTGGAAAGGTGCGACATTTGCCAACAATAATGAGTGTGGACTAGCAAATTTTTGTTTGCCTCTTCGAATCCGGATTCGTCTTAAGAAAAAGAAGGACATTTGTTTTTTTTTTTTTTATTGAAAGAAAAATTCAGCTAAAGCCTATCGGATGCTTGTAGATGTTTATGTTGACTTTGCTCCGGCGCTTCACAAGTTGTTAACTCGTAGAATCATTAGAAGTAACTCAGCAAAGGATTTTTGTTCATTTGGATTTAATTAAATGCGAGGAAATTGGGTACCTTACGAGTTGCAATAAAGTACTACAAGGCGTTCTGCCAGCTCGAATCTGCTTCTTGAAAGACATTTTTGTTATTAGGTTACTATTTGGTCGTATAACTTTTATTTTTAAGTACAGTGTGACAACGTGGTGGCATTGAGTCGATTAGGGCCCGATATCGCCGAACACGCAACCTGCACAACATCCCGTAGCTATTTTGTATTTTTGGCTTTTTCTTCGTATACAGCTTTCTTTACGTCTGTACAAAGGGAATTTATTTTTATCATCGTCTAAATCGATGCCAAAGAACAAGTTATTATGCTCTGCATACGGAGGGGCATATGGTTCTGAAGTGGTGCTAAAAAATAATGTTCTGTTTATTTTAAATTAAACATTGTTCAAACGAAAAAAAAAAACGAAACCATGTGTGCTTAAGAGTAACTTGCATATGGGATATGCACCTTCCGAAGCCCTGAAAGTCTTTGATGAAACGAAAGCACGTCCATTTGACTTCGAAGCCTGCTACAGGAGCAGACAATAAGTATGGATTAAAAGTGTTTTGCTATCTCAGTGAAATTATTTTGATTAAAAGATAGGTGAAATAAGCTTATACAGTGTTTTTTTTAAAGATATAGAACTTTAAATTTACAGCTCTATGTTGGATATTTGTGAGATAAAACTTGTTTGTATGAAGTTTAAACGAAGCTACCAAATTGACCAACAACAGGTTTACCATTGAACTCAATATTCATTGGTTGGATGGATATATCAATAAGCAAAATTGCCGTATTTGGAGTGATAATAATCCTCCGGAGACACCGTTCCATCACCAAAACCTTCATGGTGGTTACTTGGTGGTATGGGAGGTTGAGTATCTGGTCCATATTAATAATGACGCTTCAGTTCACAAGGGGACCAGGGCCTATTTAGCGCATCAAGCACTCGTGTTGTGCGCGGTAATGTTTTCCTACGAAAAGAAGGGATTTACATTTTTTGCCCACTCCAACCGTCGCAAGCTACTCACTACGCCACGGCGGCTACATTTTGTACATACCTCTCTAAAAAGGATGCTGGCCGGACTGTAAGAGTCAATGCTGTCCGCTGTTGACCTATGATTACTGATTTCTTCGTTCATTATTTAAACAAACATAATGAGCAGGAGCAGTGTTTTGAACAAGACGCCGCAACATATCACACAGTTTGTGCCTTCTTCTTTCGGGTCCGGGGTGAACCTGGGCCTCAACCATCATTCTTCTCCAGCCAGCACGATTTTTCGCCAGGTACCTCCAGTTCCGCACTCCAAGTTGATTGAGGTCCTTCTCCACTTGTGTGCGCCACCTTATCCAAGGTCGTCTTTTGATGAGTTATCCCAATGGCTCAGATTCAAAGACTTTTCGGGGCGGAGCAGTGATTTTCATACGCCCTATATGGCCTGGCCAACAACAGCTTTTACCAATACTGATTTATTAAAGGAAAGGTTTGGTAACTGCATGGTTTCACAGACGCATGAGTCGGTCTAGTGTGAATGTGTGACATAACGTCGTTTGAATATTTTGAGTGGGCATATGTATGTGGCTGCCGTGGCGTAGTGGGTAGAGAGCGACGCTCACCGCCAAAGGGTCTAGGTTCGATTCCCGGCTAAACACCTCGAATTTTTCAAGACACCACCTCTTTCGAGCTGCTGACAACACTCAAAGAGTAATAACTGTCTAAGAAAGCGTCTCAAACTTTGACGTTCGGAGCCGGCAAAAAACTGTAGGCCCCTTCTAGTCGTGAGAGAACAGAAGCACGCACAATACGAGTAGTTGAAGAGTAAGCTTACTCCCTGGTCCCCCTGTGGACTGTCGCACCAAACAATTATTATTGTTATATGTATGTGTAGCCGCTAATCTATCATGGAGGGCGACCGATGCCCGATATAGGGCTACAGAAGCTATCGATATTTGGACCTCCAGCCTGGTCTGACAGATGTGGGATTTGGTTTTACGTGACCACCTGCCTTTACGGCTTATATCACGGAGAACAATTTGCCAAGAGTCGTAAGTAACGCAAGACTAAACGCCTTAGTTACCCAAGTACCAAACTGAGATCATGCTTGAGGGGCAATCACCCAACTTGGTTTGATGCGAAGCCATTCTTAAACCTCTTCCGCTCTCTGTGTCGCAGCGCCCGGTTGAGAATGCAACTCCACACTGAGAAGGGATAGTCCCCTAACCGTCTTGCCTAGTTGTGCTTGAACAATGAACTAGACAAATCAGCACAGTACACTATTCTCGACTCCTCCCGCGATGTAAGGTGGTAAACCACAGCCACCACGTTACTCCCACAAGTGGGCCTACCGCACGGTCAGGCTGGAACCGAAGGTTAAGGGGCTCCTGACCTCCCGTGGCACCAGAATATAGCCTCTGGTCAAGCTGTCACTACCAGTCAGGTTCCCTCAAAGCCTGGGTCTGTTAGCCGCCATCCCGCCACAGACGGTCTTTTCTCCATCAGTGATTCCGTTGTCACTAAAAATAGTGATACGGATGTGATTTTAAATCCTGTGATTCATAAATCCTGTCGCATCATCTGGAGCCTGGTCTGACAGGTGACAGATTTCGTTTTCAAACCTTAACGCATTCCGATTAAAGTAAGTTGCACCTCAATAACAGGCAAATCGTTTCGGTTTTATGCCACTTTAAAATTGTATCTCCAAAATAACAGCCCGTACGTCGAATATAAAGTTTGTTTCGAATTTCTGGTGGCATTTAACCAAGTGGAAATTAACATCTTAACTGCATTTAGGAAACAATGCTCTTCGGAGAGAGCCTATGAGATGTTTCCTTGTTGAACTGTTTCTTGCGCTAAGGACTAAATTTATTTTTTTGATACCACGGGAGGTATCAGATCTATAAGAAAAATTAAAGAACATAAAAATGTCAGTTTTAAAAATTGCTGCTTGCTTGTACGGTGTTGTGGTCAACGACAAGGAAGTTTTCATTCCACGCAGTAGTCGTTGTTTCGATAGAAATGCACAAATATCGAACAGATTGGTTACATTATTTCTTTCTAGAACGTAACACAATTGTAAACATCGAATAAAGTCCAAAGGTTCCTTGCGGGTTTTGCTTGAAGGATAATCTTTTTGAATCAATGCGAATATAAGTCAAAATAAAATCAGTTTGCCACAACCTAAAGGGTGTCCCAACAAGAACGCAGGATTTATATTTATATTTAACAAAATCGTGAATTATTTATTAAATCGGAAAGTAGACAGGATGAGGTTATGTGTGGAATAACACAACAACCAGATGGCCGCCGCGGCTTTGCTGGCACATACGCGATCTTTTAATGAAATTTTCAATGACCGTTTTGCATTAATGCAGCGTCCAATTTCCTCTTTTAAGGCTTGAGTCGTCGTCGGCTTATTCGCATAAGCCATCGACTACAAAAAACCCCAAAGAAAAAAGTCAAATGGTGTTAAATCGCACGATCTATGCCTCCAATTCTGGTCTCTAAAACGCGAAATAACACGACCGGGAAATGACTGATGCAGCAATTGAATTGTTTCTATGGCTGTATGAGATGTGGCGCCATCTTGTTGAAACCACATTCCCTCCACATGCATTTCTTCAATTCTAGGCACGAAAAAATTGGTTGTCTTTCAAGACATCGAACACCATTGACTGTTTGCGTTTGACCTGACTTATTTTCGTGTAAAATGTGACACGTTGAGGATATATTTGCTTCTCGTGAATCACTCGAAGATTTTCCTCGCCCCACATGCAACAATTCTGCCAATTGACGGAGCCATCAAGATGGAAATGGGCCTCGTCACTAAAGATGATTTTTTTTTTCGTCAATATTCGCTACATAGTGGATTTGGAAACACCAATTTTCTGAGCTCGGTGTCGAATTGAGGTGGATGGAGTTTGAGCCACATCATCACGTACTGTTGAGATATTTTCGGTCGAACGACCTGGTCGAAGGCGCGTTGTTGTCTTTACACCAGTCACAGACCCAGTTTCAGCAAATTTTTTCATTAATTGCTTTACAGTTGATTCTCTTGGAGCATTATTGTAACCCTAAATTTGTTGGAATTTGCGAACTGTAGCCGCAAAACTTTCACCATTTAATTGGTAAAACAATTGGTAAAACAATTTCACAATGAGAATGCGTTGTCCATTCACGTACGGCTCCAATTTTTTAACCCTATACCTTCTACTAACAAACAATAATAATTGTTCAAATGTCAAACAATGACAATTCGAATGGCGCCAAATTTAAATCTTGCGTTCTTGTTGGGACACCCTCCATAAGCAGTATAAACAGTTTCTATTTTCGCAACTAAACTTTTGTCAAACTTGGGACAAGAAAGAACACTACATCTAAATGAAGTCCTGACATGCCTTTTTCTGAATATTGCATTCCTCCTCTGTCGAGAGTCCTGACTCGTGACATTCCACAGGGAGTTTCTGCCCTCTGTTAGAGGAAGGAAGGTGAATGTAGGACGACACGCAACCGCATACCTTGCAGGCAAATATCCATCAGCGCTATTTATCGGGCCACTTTCAGTAGGCGATGTACAAAATTTCGCTTAAAAACTTTTGTTTTATGGTCTGAGAAGGAGTGAGACCGAATCTTGGCAAGTGCATGACAGCAGCTCACGAGGATCTCATGAACAGAGGACTAACCCCATTCAGGCTCAGACCTTTCATTCACCGTGAGCCTCATCAAGTGAACAAATGTCTGTTTATTCATTTGGAAGTTGAGGTCTACGTTAGATCTAAGAAAAAGTAAGCTTAGAGCCTGTAAGTTTCAATGACCTGTTGATGTCCCTGCTTTCCGACAAGTTCATTAAACTACGAGTTTGACGCGCTGTAGAATATTTTTCTCCCCCTTGTGAACAAAATTTATGTTCTTCGCAAGACTCAAGCTTTCTTCACATTTGGTAAAACAAATCGTCGCGATTTCCAAAGAAAAATTGCAGAAGCTCCAAGCTGGTCTTAATTTTTGTAAGATACTTCCAAACAGAACAACACAGCCAAAACTGAATTCTAATCATCTCACATTCCTCCTTCATTGACTGCTGATTACATCAGTTCCACTTTTGCCTTGTCGCAACTGCCTTCCGATCCGCCATAACTTTAGCCAGCCGCTGCTATCCCATTCCGCACCCATCGGTATTCACTTCGAACACTTCGAGCCCCTGGGTCTTCCCCGTCCTTTGTGGAAGAAATTGATTTCGGAATCGATTGTTGCTAGCGAGAGGAAATTTTCGCCGTTCGCGCTGCAGGGTGAATTGACAACGACAACTACAAGCATAGAAACGCGACTCGAGGGAGCACGAGAATGAGACCGAGGGTAGCGACGCCAAAACTCGCTCTCCAATTATTATTGTTGAACTTTGTTAGGTTTCTGTCCACCCCTCCCTTCTCTCTATGGCAACCCATTTAGTTTGAGGGTGATTGAGGGGGAAGAGGAGGGGTGGGAAAATGAAGTGGATACCCGGAAAAACCACCTCCATCAGCATCCCTTGGCCTCTGCCAGCGCCTTCTGTCGATGGATGAATAGATAGACTTTAGCCTCTTCACGTCACAAAAGTCATTCGCATCACTGCGGATAAAATTCAACGACCAACGCGCGCCACAATGAATAACCCTTGCGGGGATAATGGACCAGGTCCTGGCGCTGTCAGACCCATCTCGCGTCGTCGTCGTCGTCGTCGTGGCCGTCGTCGCTGTCGTTGTCGTGGTCGTGCTCGTGGTCGTGGTCGTGGCCGTCCTTTCGTATACTTTTCGCTCTTCTAAATCACCCGCCTTTGGCTGGTTCTGCCTCTTCGAAATGCTCTTCGCTTTTCTTCTTTGACTCTCGCATGTACATACGTGCATGCCTGTGTATAGTCCAAACGTGTGGAGAGTACTTGGCGTGTTTTTGTTGCCGCCGCCGCCGCCGCCAAGCTGATGGCCTGCCAGCACTTATACCGCGCCTCCCCACCAACCAATTCCACAGTCTAACAAACATCCCCTCGCTCGTGTGTCCTGTAGGTCGCTTTTCTCTGTTGTCCTGAAAACGTCGTCTCCATTTCGTTCCGTGGGGAGATAGCCTGTCAATTTTCGCGAAATACTCGGGCGGCAGTGGGTTGGGGACTTCCCGCTATGTGTGCTCACACGGTTTGCCTCCTTCACTCATACGTGGCGGTGGACTTGTGTGTGCATGTATGCTCCTACGGTGTATGGCTTCCTCAAAAAGTTCTACCTGACCCATCCCGGTCATTGAAGTGCAAACTTCAGGGATCCATTTGGACATCGTCGTAGTCGCCACCACCACCTCCGCCGTGCTGCTCCGCTGTTGTCATCTCCATCGCCGTCGTCGACGGAGTCGCAGTCACCGTCACCGCTGCCGCCGCCGCCGCCAAAGTGGAGGTGGTCGTCGAATTCGTTGGATGTCCTAATACGTGGCATCCCTTAGCGGGAACGTGAATAAGATGAAAGTGGATATTTCGCCGTGGGTTCGCCGTCTTTCTCCACACACTCGCTGACTAACATATATGTACATGCAAGTGCGGCCATACATATGTGTAGCTGTGCATGTGTTCGGGCAGTAAGCACATGTGTGCGCATATATCCGCACACTTCAGCATATATCACCAGAGGGGAAAACTTGGCCAGTTTTCATGGAAAGAGTGGTCGAGATTGGGCGGGGGTTGAGTAGATTTCTGTACTTTTTTCGGGTGAAAATTCCCGTTTTCTCAGCGATGGGCAGTTGATTCTGGGCGGCAGGTGGGGGCGTGAGGGCCTTCCACTTTAGATTAGAATGGTTGTGTGCCATGTCAATCTGAACACACAGACGCCGCCGCCGTCGACGGACGACGGCTAGGGGATGGTGAATTCCCTGCGCTACATGTGTGGGGGATGATGATTTCAAGATACATTATGGACGGGATAATCCCACATCCACTCGGGCTGTATCGCCAGCGACCGTGCACGAAAGTCTTTTGTTGTTGCCCAGATGATGGTAGTCGTGGTGATGGTGATGGTGGTGTACTTTAAAAAAATGAAGGAAAATAGAAGAAAATCGTTCACGTCAACTGTCGCCTGGATCTGGTTCCTATTTTTTTTTTTTTTTTGAGATCCGTGTTTAGCGCATATATCGAAGATTATCGATTCCGCTCTCCAGAAGTTGACCATTCGATGTGCGCGGCAGATGTAGATGTAAAGGCGCTTAGCCACCACCCACCGAGTGGGGTGTGTGTGTCTGTGTGCGCGGCGGACGCGAGATGTTAGGGGGATGCCGTGATGTCTGAATGTTTGTCCGCTTCGCTGATAATAGAAGACATCGCTGCCACTGGAGATGCTTGCCCAAGTGGAATATTTATGAACTCGGCATGCTCGTGGTCGCGGTGATGTGCGTTGTTTGTCGTGAAGTTGGCATTTTCAATTTGAATCCGGTTCGCAAGAAATGAATCGAAAAATCCTTTTAACTTGCAAATTCAAAATAAATTATCCTTCGCTTCTTCTTTGTTGTCTCTTCTCGGCGAATGTCCAGTTCAGATTTGTGTCTGTGGAGCAAACTTGGCAATGGATACAGACATCGCATATGTGTGTGGCATGCAGGAATAATCTGCAAGGATGAGAGAAAGCTTAGTAACTCTGGCACGCGATGCAACAGTGGATTGGGCTTTAGGTGAGGTTACTCGTGTCCATCTTTGCTTGTAAATGTATTTAATTTGTGTTTTCCCTGGAATGGTTCCGAAGTCAAGTCTGAACTGATTATCTTATTAGTTTTGAAAAGGAAATATTTGTCGGAAGAATGTTGGTAGGCAAAAAACTCTAAATTTTTTGACACATATGTGATTCGACAGAACACCACAGCCAATTTATCTTTTTAAACGTTCAGTTATGCCTCCCAACAGTGCAATCATTTTCAAAATCTAATTATTCCCTTGGAGACTACCTTAAACATGTTTGGCATTTAGAACCAAAACCTAAGATCATAGAGCAACCTACTAACCGGCACATACCAATGATCTTGAAGATCTAACAGTGGCTACACTTCCATACCAACCACATAAAAAACAATGAAAAGTGAAAATAAAATCAAAGCGCATGACCGTTTTATGACATTCAAGCCATGGACGACAGCAGGGAACTGGGTGTGCACAGATGAAACTCTCCGATGACCTACTGTGAGTGTCAAAAGTGAGCAAACACGGCATATGAACTTTCTAAAAATATTCCAAATTGGAAGAAAAACAACAAAAATTAAATTCCTTCGATTCAAAATAACGGTTTTATTCAATATGGAGAAAAGAAGAAGAAAAAATATTATGATAAAAATAAATAAAAAACGAATTAATGAAAACTAACAATACTTCATATATTACGCCTCAAAAGTAAGTAAATAACATGCAATTGTCCCACCTTTGATACGAACCCGTTACTTTCACCGCAAATATTTTTGATAAATATTCTTGTGATGACAAGCCTTTGTTCTTACATTACTCTACAAAGTGTGCTGGTTGTGTGTAGATGCTTAAAAGTATATTTTCTAAAATGCGAAGTGAAATTTTTTTGAGACGAGACGAGAAAAGTTGTTGTGGACTAAAGGAAAATGGGAAAAACGTTTCGGGGAATTGGAAAAATTGTAAAAAGAAACCATGTATCTTGTATAAAAAATTGTTGATAAATTTTAAAAATTTAAAACGTTAGAAGACTTTCCACGAAAAGGGAGACCGAAGAAATTAACAGAAAGAGAAACCAGACAAATTGTCAATGAAGTTCGACAAAATCCAAGTTCGAGTGACCGTCAATCCCGGCTTGGCCATTGTTTGGGACGATTCACCGGCCTTTAAACACGACCATTTTTAAAATAGCGCGAATTTCGGCGTTAGTGAACTCCATGTTTACACGTCTATAACTGTTGCGTCGTTTTGTAGGTTATGTCAAGACCTTTTAAATGATGTGTAGTGTTGCCAGATATAAGCTCTATAGCGCTTTATAAATAACCGGAAAATTCAAAACACAAAAAGGCGGAAGGGAGATATTTAGCAACCTTAAATTTATGCCATGGACGACAGCACGGAACTGGGTATGAAAAGATGAAACTCTCCGATGACCTATATTTGTCGATTCAATCAAGGTTTTTATAACTTCCGCGGGGACACATTTCCAAGCCATTTCCGTTGAAGCAACTAAAGAATATTTGTTCTTGCACTTTTCACACTGAGTCCGTCGATTTAAATTTCGAAGAGATTCCACAAAAGGTTCAGATCTGGTGACTGTGCTGGCCAGTTCGAAACGGTGAGTTTATTTCCTAAAAGCCAATTTTGCACAATTTCAACGGTGTATTTTGGATCATTGCTATGCAGGGGCTTTGCCATACACAGCATCACGTTATGAGGAATATCCTTTTACGTGAGACTTTTCATTATACCGTTTATTCTATGGACTGGTTCAATTCCCTGACTGGAAAAACATTCCCAGACTAAAATATTTCCTCCACCATGCTTTATTGTACCCTTTGTAAAGCGTGGATTCTGCCGTTCGTCTTTGCACTTGTTTCATTCCATCAGAACCCTTTAGATTGAATTTGGATTCATCTGAAAATAAAACCGTTTTCCATTTGGCAATGGTCCAGATATTATGCGCTTGTGCAAACGCATGTCTTGCTCTTTGGTTTTGCGGTGAGATAAATGGCTTTTTTAGACCCCAGTATGACAGAAAATGGTAGCCGTGGCGCTCACACGCCGAAGGGTCTAGGTTCGACTCCCAGTTCAACACCAATTTTTCTAATATTTCACGGCACCACCTCTTTCGAGCTGCTGACAACACTCAATGAGTAATAACTGTCTAAGAAAGCTTCTCAAATTTTGCCGTTCGGAGTCGGCAAAAAACTGTAGGTCCCTTCTACTCGTGAGAGAACAGTAGCGCGCACAACACGAGTAGTTGATGAGCAAGCTTGGCCCTGGTCCCCCTTTGGACTGTAGCGCCAACAATTATTATTATGACAGAAATCCGGCTTCCACCACCCTTCGCTGGATAGATCTGGTGGATATATCGAATTTTAGTTGAATTCCTATCGCTCTTGCGGATAAAAATGGATCCTTTTTTAATGGCACGGACTATTGCGGGATCAGCACGCACGGTCTTTCGTCACGTACGTTATTTTTTGGCAATAAACTGCTTCCCCGGCACGAAAGTCCGTGATAATCTTTTGTTTGTTTGATGGAGTATTTGCTAAGCGCCATTTTCTAAACTTTTTTGCACTTAAAATTTTAAGGACTCTGTTTCACTTATAATATTGCAAATGAGATTAATTTACAACATCTTGTGGTCCTAACAAATGTAACAGGAATAAAGAATAACAAAATAAGCAAAGGGATAATCGAGTGCAGCTGATGCAATATGTCCGTGCTTCTGTTTTGTCGCAGCTCTTTGTATTGAATTGATAAATTTTTTGTAGTAGTTTTTTTCTTATCTTGAATCAGCATTATTTAATTTTCGGTTTTATTAAGTCTTTTGTTTATGTAAATTACAGAAATAAGTTTTTTGTAAATTTAGCAGTTTCATCCAGAAAAATGTATCCAAATGCCATTGAGTGCTACTGTTTTGTTCGACACTGTATGTCGTTTACGAGGCAAATAGTAGCGCTATGTGATACAATGATCGTGTTAAATGGTTACGACTGAAACAATCAGCCTAAGTTCGAAACAAAACTCCTTCCAGGAATTTTTTTATTACATTCATGCCGTTGTGTGCTGAGATATCACTGAAGTGATACAAAGAGTTTGCAGTGCAAACGAAAAGCTTGGAAGAGGCCACTCTGTTTCCCAAGATTCGATGTCCATGGTGTCTGCTGAGGTATTCATCTTCTCCACCATCTAAATTTGAAAAGCGACATCTCCGTTTGAGCTGGTCATTTCAAAAGAGGTCGTTCACTCTTGCGTTTTTCCCAAAGGTAGGGTTGAGAGATCTTTTAGGTGGAATTTCGTAGCTTATATGCTCCTGCAGACTAGTTATTTTGAGCCTTGTGTCCATAGACGATTTTCTAGACACATGCTGTCATCCATTGTCGTTGAGTCGTTTCTTCCAGATGCCATGAATGCAAGCAGAATGTGGTTGAAGTGTTTTTTTTTAATTCAAGCTGGCAAAAGGCAGCCTGCAGGAATTTTTTTTTTCATTTCCAAATTTCTGCATTATAAATCAGCACACAGATCACAATCCTTTCAGAGGAGACTTGGCTACTACATTATTTCTTGTGGCCAAATTAACAGCACAAACATAGCTTGATTTCTGTGTTGATGCCATTGTAACAATTTATTGCTCATTCCAGTTGAGAGGAAATCGCTGCCCACTGTGACGCTTCTTCAGATACCTTGGTGTTGTACATCATTCCTTTTATTGCTAAGATTTATCACCAGTCTCAGTTCAGCCTCATCTATTTCAACAACAGCAACATTTTTACCAATCCCTAGCTTTATTTGTATAGTCGCGTCCAAGTCGTCCGTTTATGCATGCTGTTGTAAGTTTTGTTGACACATCGGCCCAAAGATGTTGACTTGTGTGCGGTGCTTCAATAATAATAAAAATAATTGGATGGCGCGACAGTCCACAGAGGAGCCAGGGCTTAGCTTGTTCATCAATGATCATAAGGGACCTACAGTTTCTTGAGAACTCCGAACGGCGAAGTTTGAGAGTTTTCCTTAGACAGTTCTTGCTTTTTGATTGTTGCTAGTAGAGTGAAAGAGGTGGTGTCGTGAAAAATGCGAGGTGTTGAGCCGTGAATCGAACCTAGACCTTCTGCGTGTGAGTGTCTCGATCTACCCACTACGTCAAGGCAGTGCCTAATCTTCCCTGGAAAGATCTTTAAAAAAAATATCCTATTAGAGTTCGTTATCGTCTTGTAAACTGCAATTTATCCCAACAGTACGCAAGGTCCTGCAGACTATGGTTAATATGCCTTGAAATCAGTGAATAGGTGGAAGATCTCTATCGACTTCCTTGATCTCCTTTCCTCAACTTAGGTATAAAGGAAACTGAATGCCCTAAGTTTGGCATAATTGAATACGTGTCCTTTCAAACGACACTTGAACTCAACTCCTCGAGCATGTTCTGCTCACCCCAACCAAGATAATCATCAACTTGCTATAAGGAACTTTGCAAACTGCATCATTCAGCGACATTCCTGCCTATACTCGTGATTTTGTTAAAGAGGCTGCCGAAAAGATTGGATTATCCACAGTCATTGGTTCAAATTTGTTTGTAGATAATCCTATCTTTTCAGCAGCCTCTTAGACAAAATCACGACTATAGGCAGGAATGTCGCTGAACCTGAGAGGCAGTTGGCAGAGTTCCTTATAGCGAGTTTGAAATAAATTTCTAGCTTCTGTTCCTCCAATACCAACCCTTCTCTCCATATCCTCGACCACGATCATATTTCTTCTTCGGTATTTGTATAGCTCAACAATGGCTCAAGTTGATCGAAGCAGCACCACCTCGGCTGCATGCCACTACCTGCAATTGTTGCCATTGCGTTCATTCCTTGAAGCCGCAGCCCCTTAAAAAGTCCAAAACTTTAATTCGCAGAAACATTTTCATGCCATTACAAAGTGTACAAAGCGTAGCAAAGATCGCCTCGCTTTCTACCAGAGTACTCCTCTGATATCGTGGCTCTGATGTCGATCATCTGTTCTCTGTGGAAGATCATCGAAGGCATTCTTGCCAGTAGCTTTTTTTCAAATTTGGACGTGGGTACGAATCAGGCATACTTTGGGAACACTAGTCCCAAAGTAAGCCTTGTAATAAGGCTTTAAGGAATGTAGGTTTTGTACGAATCCGTTACAAACAAAGCGGCCACACTCAAACATGTTCAACGACCCCTGTCCTCTGCAAATAAGATTAGATTCCACCCAATTTTATTCCCTTCATGTGAAGATAACGCTGTTGTCCTACGATGTCCTCCAGTGGGTGCTCGGGGAAAATTTATCTTGACAACCATCGTGATTGTTTCCAGTAGTACTCAACCGTAGCTCTATCCGCATAGAAGGCAGTTCTCTTTTTTAGCGTCATTGGGATGATAACCTCAAGCTCATGCAGAATTGGTGAGTGGTTGGCCGCTTATTTCAAATCTCGGAAAATACTTTTTTTTGATTACCTCTTCATTGGCCCTTTATTGTCGGCCTCATCAGCCGCCAAATCACTTCCGACCTAGAGACTGTCTGTTTGGGCTCTGAAATGGGACATAGTCAGCCGTGTTCCTCAGACACATCTAGTTGCAGCTTAGAAAGAAATAGAAAAGACCATCTTGTGGTGAGATGGCGGCTAACAGACCCAGGTTTTGAGGGAACCTGACTGGTGGTGACAGCTTGACCAGTGGCTATATTCTTGTGCCACGGGAGGTTAGGAGTAGCTGGAAATTCAGTTTCAGCCTGACCGAGCGGCAGGCGAACTTGTGGGAGTATCGTGGTGGCTGTGGCTTACCACCTAGCATCGCGGGTAGAGTCGAGCTTAGTGTACTGTGCTGACTTGCCTAGTTGCTTGTTCACCCTGAGCTAGACAAGGCGGTTAGGGGACTCAGTGTGGAGTTATATTCTCAACAGAGCGCTGCGACCCAGAGAGGGGCAGAGGTCTTAGAAAGGCCTCGCATCAAACGAAGGAGATCTTAATTTGGTACTTGGGTAACGAAGGCGTTCAATCTGGCGTTATCTACAACTCTTCGGAAAATAAGCCCTGTAATATAAGCCGCAAGGACAGGTGATCACGTTAAATCAAATCGCACATCTGCAGCTCAGAAAGCTGACGTCAAACAGCATTTCCACCTCTGCGCCGAAGAATCTTTGAATACTTATGGAGATTGTTCATTTACGCCAGAGAGAGCTCAGCGTTTTCGTAGTGCGATGAGTGCAGTCTTCACCTCAGCCACTTAACCAATACACTTCGAAGCAAAACTTTCTGTCAGCTTTCCATCTTCTAAAGTAATCTTTGCCTGACAGTGTCCAAATCTCTAAAACGTGGTTGCAGTCATTCAAAGCAAAATAAAATGTTTACCCTCAATTGCACACCTTGTGCTGCTCGGGAACCAATCAACGGTAATGACACCCTTCGCAAATGTTCAAAGAAGCACAAAAATACGCGCCGCTTTCAGTTAAAATTGAACTAAATCACACACCCAAACCAAGAAGCAAAGGCGAGAAGATGCTCACGCATGTGCACGCACTACACATAAACGCCTAAATCAGGCAAGTGATACTCATTCACCGCACTTGTCAAAGACTCGGCCTAAGCACCGACCGTGCAGGCGAACCAAAGTGGGCAACGCAAAACACCAGCAAACGAACTGAAAATAAATATAAATTCTGCACAACTGTAAAATGAAATATGTATGGCGGAGGATGGAAGCAAACGAAAAATCCAATTTTGCTTCAAGGGTCCTTTTTACCCAGTTTCCAATTTCTTTCTCACACACACTCTCTCTCTCTAGCTCCCTCCCTCTTCTTGTTGTCTTCTTCTTCTTCAATTTCTACTTAGACAAAAAAACGGACGAAAAAGATGAGAAATAGAAATTCAAGTCGAACAAAACATGCTCCCCCCTCTCGATAGCCTCAAGTTTAAGTTTTTCCTCCAATTTCTGGCGGTATCCATCTCCAGCAACAGCATCATCCGCATCGGCCTAAAACAGCTCATCCATTCGCCGTCCAAGCCCCACGTCTCCTCCGCCAGTTTATCCCATATCCTGGCAGCGCACATCCTTTAGCCGCATTTTCTTTGATTCTTTTGCTTGAAAGTCATCGGCAACGGTCCAGAAATCTTTCGCTATTATCCTGACAGCGGATGGACTTCCTCTTCACATCATCGTATCGGGCAGTCGCTCGCCCCCTCCAGCGTTTTCTCCTCTTCATTTTCCCCTCCCCCCTGTCAGTCACCCTGCGCGCTTATGTATGCATACAAGTCTCTGTGTATACTCACATGTGTGCACACTTATTTTGTATTTCAATTTCGTGTAATATAAGGCTGGCACGATGGCAGCAGAGTCCAGTTGGTGGCCGTTCGTTCCTCTCGTCATTTGTACCGCAGTCCGCATCAAACATCATCTTTCAAAGAATCTCCCCGTCCACCTTGCAGATTCGCCCGCCTCCCCATGCGAGAGCGAACGGATTGAATTCTCTTGTGTGAAAGATGCGCGGATGAAAGACGATGACGGCGATGACGACGACGACAACGACGCCGATGGGCGGACGGGTCCTTTGAAAAAAGCAAACGTTCAGCTTTCGCATGTGATCTATTGCCAGGAAAATTTTGCCGCGAGCGACCCTTTTTATAGTCATCTTGATGTCCATGGGATTTCGTTCCGTTCTGCATTTTTTTTCATCATTTACAAAGCGGCATCCCTGGGTTGTTCTTATTCCATCTACCGCTGCCCATCGTAGTCCTCCTTGCCCGCGTCGCCTGGCAGTGAGCGACCCAAGGTACCTCCTGCTGCCCCATCTCAATCAAAATATGCCGCATCAGTATCCTTGTCGTGTATGTTGGACACGCGAGAATATTTTCCAGCCTCCACTCGCAGGATATTCAGAGCTGGTATCTGTCAGTTTACACACATCGCTACGTACGGCGGCGCACACATACGTGACTACGTACGGACATCTCCAAGCATTGGATGTTGATTGAAGGATAATGGAGAAGAAGTCAGCGGATGCGAACCGCAGTGGTAGGGGGTAGGGAGTCGGGGTATAAAAGCCTAAGGATATTCCGTAGAAACAGAGAGCTATTTTCTAGTTTCCACTTTCAAGGATATTTTAGTGGACAGACGTACTCACAATATATGAACCACCACCACCACCACCACCACCACCACCACTACCACCGTCCCCTGCTGACACTTGTGTGCACGTACGTACACGTACTAATAATGATCGCACATGGTGTGCGGAACAGAGTACGTAAGTGAAAAACTGAACCATTCACCCTCTTTGTCATCCCTCGCCTGGCCATTCCCCCCACCCCGTCGTATGTATGGCCGCCAGCGAATCTATTTGTATTTGACGGGCGGACGGACTAACGGACGCGCACAAATTGCTAGTGACAGCGACCAGCGCGCTTCTGTGAGCACAAAGACTTTGGTCCTTCCTACGACGACGACACGAAACATCGCATACACGAGCTTCTCAGTATTTTCTAGTTCGAAGCAGTTCTTTTTTTGCCCTCTTCTTTTTGGTGTCCTTTGTGCCGTTTTTCCGTTTTCATCTTGGGAAACGGCAAGAAATGCCACCTACACGTTTTCGCGTGTCTCATGTGTGACCAAGGATGTGCTGCTGTATGTCATGCTTATGGGTATGTTTGTGCGTTCATATGTATGCGCGCACATGTGGCGGACATCTATGGCGGATTCCGGTGAGGGTGGCGTGGTGGGTGGAGGGTCTTCAGTGCGGATACGGCACGTAGAGTGGACAGCATAAGAAATTGGTTTTGTTTGTAAGTAGATTTTTCATCAAATGGCCGCTCCATGTCCGTAGGGAGTGGGTGGGTTGGCTTCGCCTGACTTGGGTCTCTTCGGAAGCTGGGACACTTTAGCATGCTGTTTCTGCTGCTTTAGCAAAAGGCGAAGGATAACACTGAAATAACGGCTACTACGGCGACGACGACAACGCAGGAGACGCCAATGACAGTGTCCACGATGACGATGGCACGAACGATGACTACGGTGAAGTCGGCGATGTCCGAAGGGTTGATTTGACTGTCGCGCGTATGTACCTTAGCCCGCACATAACTTAACATATGCACATACACACATATTTGCGAGAGGCCATCCAAAGCACTGGCCGGCAACCCCTTATTTGCAATGTCCGCTTCACGCTGGCTATTTAATTTTGTTTAAATAAGGAAACCATGGGGTTGGAGAAGGGACGCTCGGCCCGGATCTGGACAAAACTATTAACTCAAACACTATTTCCACCCCTCGGCGCGCTTTTGTGTGTGAGTGTGTAGTTATTTATGAGTGTGTCCGTGTGCATGTTTCGAATGAGGGGTGGTTTTCCACCGAAGTCCACTTGGTTGATGACTAGTTAGTTAAAACTAAACAAAAAAAAAACAACGCTCATTAACTTGCTTTTCTTTTTTTAAGAATACCCCTTGATTTGACCGCCCAGAGGGTTGCACAATAACTGGAAAACTCAATTAGGTTTCGAGGAAAGTCCCCCATTGCATGCACACAAAAGAAAGCTCATAAGACACGGCCGTGTGCGCGCGAGTGTGCATATTGACCAACGAGAGATGCTATGATTTATTGCCTGAGCAGTTTTCATCGGGGTCGGTGAACCGGCTTTTGGCCCATTACGGCCGCTTAGATGGGAAAGTGAAAATATCAAATCAATCTGTGAGCTGTGTGTGTTGTGTGCTTATTTATTCTTCGTTTGAATGGGGTTGCAATCATGATGTTTGGGAGCTGTTGAATGTGTGGGGGGAGCACTTGGACACTTAAGAGGTGAATGGCTGGCCGACAAATTTGTGAATTTGGATCACTTTGAGGTTATGGAGGGGACAGAGGTGTATGAAATCGAGATCGGCTTCGTGATTTCTGCGATCTCTGAAAGGAATTGGTTGAGGTGCTTATGCACTCCGAATCAAGAAAAAACGACGTTTGACAAAAGCCGAACAAACGTGGTCGGTGAAACTTTCGATCAAACAGGTACTTAGATCGGAGGCTAGCTTCTTATTCTCAGTCACACTTGAATCAGGCCTAGGGTCATGATATATTGCCCGGTAGACGGCTGTAGAATCAATTAATTTATTTTGATCTTAACAGAAGTACTAATAAGGTAGAAATGTTTTGTTTTAAAGTAAAGAGCAACGAAAAGGACAAAAAGAGAGTCGCACCCGTTGCTGGAGAGGCCAAATTTACACAGTGAGGTTCGAATTAAGGTCAAGACTGCTGCTGATCGCAGGAAATGAATTTCGGCTTCCTATTGTGAACCGGCTTCCTATTGTGAACCGGCTTCCTATTGTCGCAACTTAAAGTAACATGAACTCAACTTGATTTTAAGGAAAGAATAGGGAATGAGCAGAGAAAGTTGCTAAAATTTTTGGAAAACATGTTGCTGGGAAAACCAAAGCCTTGGAAAGAGCAGGAAAGAGCAGAGAAAGTCGTTAAAAGTTTTGGAAATCCTGTTGCTGGGAAGGCCAAATTTGGCTGGTTGAAGTTCGAAATTCTTCAGCTTCGGCCATATCAACTTGACTTTTGATTTTATGAAGTTCTCTTTGCAGCTTTCATTTAGGAAATCAACCTGGTGCTCTTTAGAGAATAGTTTGGTGGCCGCAACTGGGATGGTGGAAACTTTGCCGACCGAGTCTCTCTGATATTCGTTCAGCTGCCATCACTAACTGTAAAACAAGGCTGGACACGGTTGCAAGAAGTCATCGAAGAAGCTGCCACTTATGTGTTGGGTTCCACGTCACCACTCAGAAGAAACCCATGGTTTGACGACAAGTGCAGGCAAACGCTGCATCGAACGACGAGAGCTGTTCGTGAGCTCTACGAACAGAGAAGAAGGGAAGAGCACCGGCTTCTTAAAAGAAAAAAGAAGGAGCATGAGAAGCACGCGGTCGTAGAAATTGAAAGATGTCATGGCAAGAATGAAATCCGAAAGTTTTATCGAAAGGTTAAACAACTATCCGGCATATACAAGGTTCGGGCCGAAGCCTGCCGGGATCAAAATGGACAACTCGGGGTAGAGTCGCAATCTATGCTGAGGATCTGGAAGGATAATTTCTGTAGACTCCTTAACGGCAATGACGGCTCAAATGGTGGCCCCGCTATTAGGCAGAAAGTTCCACTCCATTTGGACGATGATAGACGAGAATTCCGTACCCCGACTTAGACAAAGTGAAGAAGATGAAGAAGTCGAATAAAGCTGCTGGAGCGAATAGACTGCCCGCAGAGTTATTTAAAGCAGCTGGAGATGAGTTGGTTGGGCGCATGTAATATATAGTCGGAGGAAAGCATGCCCGACGAGTGGAATCTCAGCGTCGCTTGCCCGGTCCACAAGATAGGAGACCCCTTTGACTGCGCCAATTATCGAGGGATCAGTCTCCTTCTATACTGTCTGCGTCTGAAGCCGTTTGTCCGTGACCTGATAGGTCCATATCACTGTGGTTTCAGACCAGGGAAACCCACAATAGATCAGATCTTCACATTACCTAGAAGAGACCAAAGAAGTGCAAATCGACACTCACCACCTATTCGTCGATTTTGAGGCAGCATATGTCAGTGTGTATAGAGATGAGCTATACAGTGGCATGTCTATTTTTGGCACTCCTAACAGATTGTGTAGGATGACGATGGAGAACTCTCGCTGCTCTGTCAAAGTCGGCAGAGACCTTCAATGTCAAAAATGGTTTTTGACAAGGCGACGCACTGTCACGTGACTTCTTTAACATCATCCTCTAGAAGATCGTGCGTAACTCACAAGTTAACACCAAAAGCACGATCCTCCAAAAGTCAGTTCAATTGCTAGGTTATGCTGATGACATAAACGGGATTAGCTCGTCGCTTGCTTGGGATAAAACGAACACGGCGTTTGCTGGCATTGAAGCGAAAGCGGCTGAATCTGGTGGTTAATGAGAGCAAAACAAAGTACATGCTGTCATCAAGGAAAAACACCCAGCGCCGAATTCTCGGACAGAGCTTCACACTAGGCAGCAGAAACTTCGAGGTAATCAAAGACTTCGTTTACCTCTGCTCCGCGGTAAATACTAGGAAAAACATCAGTACCGAAATCAAACACAGAATCCCTGTTGGCAATTGCTGTTTCTTTGGGCTTAAGAGGCAGTTGTGTGATAAAGCCTGGACGTTACAAAACGCGGATGAAGAAGAAGTTAGTCTTTTCGAGAGAAAAGGTTTGCGTTCTATGTTTGATCCTGTTTGTGTTGATAGCATTTGGAGGAGAAGATATAATGACGAACTCTACGAGTAAGGGCTGCACAGCGACATTCGCCTGGTCAAGCGATTTCGGATGCAGTACTTATAGATACACCTTTATCTGGATGCCAGGCACCCAGTTTGTCTTTCCACTCAGTTGTTCTTACTGGGGGTTTTGTCAGTTTCTTCCAGAAAACACCCAAATCTTCTTGACTTGAAGCTAATGAGATATTTTTGTTAATGCAACTCATTCTTCACTCGAAAATACAACAGGATCACGCATTTTTTTTGTTTTGATTCATTACTCTCCAGAAGTTCTTATCACAGCACGCTTAAAACGTTTCCTGATTACGAAATGATGGGGAAATTTTGTGAAAAAAAATAATTCCCTTGCCTTTTTGTGGTCCTTTCCAAGAGCTCCGCAGACTACTTTTTCTTCGCTTAACCACGGAACATGATCCAATCGAGCAAAAGTCCTTGAAAAATATACTGAACTAACTACCTCATCCCTGTGAAAACAGATCAAGGAGCAATCACCGACTTCCTTTTTTCACAGCTCCACAAGGAAGACACTTGTACCTTGGAATCGGACACTAATGGTATCAGAGACGTTTATTGTCAAAACCGATGTCAGAGTAATTGAACTTAAAGTTCCTGAGGACAGAGTAACAACTCAGTAGTAATTTTAGTCTTATGGAAGGATAGTCCACCATGCAACTACCCTGCAGGTCGAAGTGCCCGTCTAAAGTTGTCTTCGGTCTAAAACTGATGTCTTCAACGAATCATGATACTTCGATTAGTTGTCTCCAATCAGTGTACAATCAGTTAAGTAGGTACACAGCGCATGCATGGTAACCGACGACATTTCTGTGGACGGGAGGTCCAATGGGGAAAACTTCTAAATGTGCCAAAATGTGGAGATTTCTAGCGTCACTCACTTTTGTCCTCACATCTCACCATTTTGTGGACAGGAACAGGCGGTATTCACTTGGCGCTTTGTCCGGGCTATATGGTGGATGCAATAAGATCTCCCCTCCGAGCTCCCGTAGCTTCTGACGAGTCATCAACGAAGTGTGTGGTCTGGCGATGGCCTGGTGGAACACTACACCCCTCCTGTTGGCCAATTCTGGACGCTTCTGGTCGATCGCCTGCTTCAAGCGGTCCAGTTGTTCGCAGTAGATGGTAGAATTAAGCGACTGGCCATATGGGAGCAGCTCATAGTGGATGATTCATTTCCAATCCCACCAAACATACAGCAAAACCTTCCTGGCTGTCAATCCCGGCTTGGCCACTGTTGAGAACGATTCACAGGCCTTCAACAACGAACGTTTTCGCTTGATATTGTCGCATGTGATCCATTTTTCGTCGCCAGTCACCATCCGCTTCCAAAATGGGTCGAGTTCGTTTCGTTTCAGCAGCATATCGCAGGCGTTGATTTGGTCCAAAAAGGTTATTTTTGCGTGAAATCATGCGGCACCCAAACATCAAGTTTTTTTTCTTGTATCCAGCCTTCAGGAGATGGTTTAAAATGGTTTGGTGACTAACTCTCATCTCCTGGGCGATGTCACGAGATGCCACGAGATGCCACATGCCGGTTTAACTTGTGTTGTTTTCACCGGCTCTGAGTCGCCGAAACCATTCCTCCGCTGTTCGAAGTGATAGAGTACCATCCCCCAAAACAAGATGAATCTCACGGAACGTTTCTCTAGCGGATTTGCCTTTAACGAAGGAAAACTTTAAAATAGCGCGAATTTCGGCGTTAGTGAACTCCATATTTACACGTCTATAACTGTTGAACGCAATATACAAACTAATCATGCGTGTATACATGTCGTTTTGTAGGTTATGTCAAGACCTTTCAAATGATTATAGTATTGCCAGATACGAGCTCTGTACATAGCTGGGAATTTCAAAAGACAAAAGATATTTGACAACCTTATAAATTTACTTGCTTATCGAACCGACGACCTTTGGAGAGTCCAAGCCTGAGCAACTATTGGCCTAAATCCTGCTTTGAGTCGTCAAGACTGAGCTGTCTTACGTCCACCGCGATTTGGTGTCTATACCACAAATTTGATTTTCCTGAATCAAGAAGCACCGATTCGAAGACCTTCTTTGCTGGTGCGTAACTCTCCATGTGCTTGATTTGGCCAAGGCAGTGTAGTTGACAAACTTTTGTTTTCCTGACTACATTCACATCCCCGCTTCCGGGACAATAATTTTCCAAGGCTACAAGTTTGTTGAGACCCAGTTCTATCCCGGACCCCATCCCGCAAAAAAAAGAATTAGCTCATCGTCGAGATTTCAACTCCATACACCAGGTTTGACAACATAAGAGGCTGGTAGAATATGTTGTTAATCCTTAGCGTTTGGAGTTTTGACTCCAGTTGCTCGAAAGACAGCAGTAGATTCGTTTGTTCCGAATCTCCACTGAGATGTCGCCTGAGAAGTAGACATTTACGTTCATGTAGACTTTGGCTCTAAAATATCTGCAAAGGGTTTGGCACTACAACTCGCCGTTGTGAACACGATATCCATACTCCGAGGAGAACGTAGAAAATGAAAATTTTCACTGCAGCCCCTTCGCGTAGGAGAGACATTAGGTAAACCTACCAAGCGCCGACAATATGATCCTCTGCATCATGAGATCTGTAGTGAACTAGAATGAGGTATGCTCATTTATTGTGAAAACATGTTCAAAACATAGACAGGCTAAAGCAGAAAGGACTTCTCTCCAGAGCAGTGTGTAAGCCGCTTGCCAATTTCACGATGTAATAGCTATGGGCAGTTCCGCGGGATGAGTGGTTGCAAGGTTCCCACAAAAATAAGACATACTCCTTCTCTTCCTCAAGTTTGTACCTCCCGATAGTATAAGAGGATCGGGAATCGATCGGTGCTGAAGGAATCGATACTAGCGGCTTGGAGGGACCAGATCTTGACGAGCGAAAAGGCCTCCTACATCAGCTGCTCAGACAGAAATAGCAGGATAGATGGGAGACTTGCGTCTCCTTCGCGATGTGTCACTTGTTAAGTCAATTGGTGGTCTTAATCTGAGTACCAGGTTTTTTAGTCTAAATAAAACACAAATTATTAATGGGAAAGTAAAAACATTTTATTAAAAGTATTGGCCATTGTTTTCTACACATTTTGAACACCTTTCTGGCAATTTGTGAATACCACGCCAATAAAATTGTTCGTCTCTTAAACCAAACCAATCAGACACCCAATTTTCGACCTCCTCATAGGAATCAAAGTGCTGCTCAGCCAATGCGTGTTCCATCGACGAAAACAAATGGTATTCGAAAGGAACCAAGTCTGGTGAATACGGCGGGTGGGATAGCTGCTCCCAGCCAAGTGTTTTGATTGTATCCTGAACAGGTTTTGCTTTGTGTGCAGGTGCATTGTCATGGAGCAAAATTACCTTGGCGTGTCTTCTGGCACATTCTGGTAGTTTCTCGATCAAAGCATTGTTCAAATTGATCATTTGTTGTCGGTAGCGATCAGTATTAACGGTTTCACCAGGTTTTAGGAGCTCGTGGTACAGCACACCTTTCTGGAACCACCAAACACACAGCATTGTCTTCTTGCCGAATCGATCTGGTTTTGCAGTAGATGTTGATGGTTGTCCCAGATTAAGCCATAATTTTTTCCATTTAGGATTCTTAAAATAAATCCATTTTTCATCGCCAGTAACAATTCGATGCAAAACCAATTTTCTTTCGAAACAAAATTTCACAAGTGTTTTTTCGGTTTTCCATCTGTCTTTCATTCAATTCATGTGGCACCCATTTTCCACACTCTTGGACCTTTCCCATAGCTTTAAAACGGTCAGAAATTGTTTGTTGTGCAACATTTAACATTGCTGCCATTTGCTTCTGACTCAAAGTGTCATATCCATTCAATGTCGTTTGCAATTCGGCGTCTTCAAACTTTTTTGATGGTCTTCCACGTTCTTCATTTCTCACATCAAATTCATTATTTCTAAACCGTTGAAACCATCTTTTACATGCTTCTGATAGAGCATGATCACAATATGCCTCGGTATGTATTCGATGCGACTCAACAGCACTTTTCTTCAAACTTATCTGGCACTGATGGGACTTACGACGTCAGCCTGGGTCTCTAGACCAAACAAGTTACAATCACAGTCAGAAATTTTCTTAGGGAAGCTTTCAGTAGACGACGAGTTACAATGGCGCCTGGGATTACGGCAGCGCATAACTAGGTCGAAGTAGAACTGTAGGTGACCGGTCCTGGAAATTAAGAAAGCAACACAGAGCAACACAGTTGCGAAGTTCGACCGGAAGCTATATTCTGATACTGAAACTTCTGATAGGAGGTCAGGAGCCTCTGAAACTTAGTTTCAGCCTAACTGGGCGGTTGGCCCCCTTGTGGGAGTATCATGTGGTTTATACCCAAATCGCAGGGAGAATTGAAAGAAATCAACCGTGCTAACTGATGTGATCTGCCCCATCTGTGTTAGATGGGGTCATATAGTTATGGGAATTTACTACTGATTCGATGTGAAGATGCATTCGAGCACTTGCTGTGACCCACAGAGCATCAGGTGTTAGAAAGACCACGCACCTTACCAAGGAGGATTGACTGTCCCTTAAGACAAAAACTCAGATTAGTACTTGGCAAAGCTCCCAAGGCATTCGTCTGCGTTATCTTGGCTATTGGTGTATGGACTAAGTGGTATTCGGCCCTAAGGGCAGTTGATCACGTAAATACAACAAGACACACCTCTCGTTCGTGGAACCTTGCTTCTGAGGGTGTCTTGGGAGGAGGTTCCTTACTAGACCTATTTGGGGTCATTCTCACTTTTCGGAAACACAGCTCCTTCCGCCTCTTCGTCAATTGCGTGAGCGCTGCATGTAAGGCGATTTTAAAGCGCTGACACCGTCGATATCATCTTCTTATGCCAACGGCTGAACTTCTTTGTTCACATCCATGAAATGAAAACAAACCGTTAACTTTCACCAGATTTCCGTGGGAAAAAAGTCACAATTCGATGTAACAACTGAATTTGCATTTGAATCCGTTTCTGATGAGATCAAATCCTAAATCAATCAAATTGCAAAGATCGACAAAATGAAGCACCGGCTTACAGCCGGACGGACTAACCGTCAATCTCGTCACACGGTAGTGGCGACAAAATGTTTTCGTAACAAATCCATGTCACATGCAAATTAAGTCGTCACCGCCTGCAAAATAAGGCGTGCGATCACTTTTCACACATCCCCGTTCGGCACAAGCATCGATCCTGATCGGTTTGATTGCTCAATTCGCCTCCTTGGATACGCCAATTCGACTCAAGACTAATTTGCAATCAAAACATTCTCAAGAAATGCAAATTCGGTGATAAATTCCAACCCATTGGTCGTGAATTGATCGCTCGAGGATCGGTTACACGCTCCTCAAAGGTGCATCGTATGTCACCAGCAAAGTGATGCAAATTGCATGTCAAACAAGGAGGGAATATTGATTACATGTGCTTTTTGATTGAGTGACGTGTCGTGTCCTCCGGTTGAGTCCCACAAGGGGCAGTAGGCAAAAATATTAGCATTTCTGTAAATTGGCACAGTTTCGCGCCATTGTTCGGATCCATACCACGGTATTAAAAATGTATCCTTTTCACTGTGGGCCCGGGCATGTGTGTCCTTTCGCAATGTCACTTTGTCGTTCGTTTGTAATACATTACAAGTCACTCAGTCTGTCTGCAACCCCTGGGGTTGCGTTCTTGATTCTCGTCTCCGAAATTTCGCTGCCCTCATTCATTTTTGTCAATCAAGTGGTGGTGTGTCCTTTTTGCTTCTTATTTTTGCTTTTTCTTATTGCGCGACTTTCGATGTAAATGAAGCGGAAAGGAAAACAATAGCAAAGGAAGTGTACGAAGCCTTGCTGGTGATGTGCAATGCCACGTCTGGATCCGCCAGCAGGGGAAAATTTGAAGGAGAACAAAGCAAAACAGCGAAAAGGACATTGATGAAATCGACTCCTTTAGAGTCTATGCCGTCTTTGTTCCTTGCATAGGGGCTACTTCAAGCATGTGCAAGGACATATTAGGTAGCAGCAGCTGCCGGTCGGTGAGCTACGAAGAGGTGCAGCAAATATCCCGCGAGTATTGGTGAGAAATATTTGTTGCGTTTGAAGTAAAATGTTCTCGCTGAGCCAATTAAAAGTTGAGTGCAACGCGATTTGAAATTCATCTCTGCATGCGAGGCAGAGAAACGAAACGTAAACCAACAGCCACAGAGAATGCATAGGATTACCAGGACTAATATAACGAAAACGAATATAACGAAAAGATAACTTGGACCTGGAGTATAGAGAAACTAGAATCCTTTCGCTTAGAGGACCAGGGCCTAACTTTCTCAACAAATACTTGTGTTGTGGGCGCCACAGTATCTCCTACGAGTAGTTGGAATATCTAGTCTTTTCCCACCTCCGAATGGTGCTTCTTTTTAGATAGCGATTACTCATCAAATGACGATGTTGCTTAAAAGAGGTGGTGCCATGAAAAAGTTAAGTCCGGGAATCGAAATCGGGACCTTTGGTGTCTGAGGGCCACAGTGTACGCACAGCGCCATATCTGTTAATGGGAGAAGAGAAGTAGAAGAGTTGACTATGATACGAGGGTTGCCTATTATATTTTGGGATTAGAGAACAAAAACAAATATCAATCATCAAAAATAGCCTTATTGTTTTTCAAAATATTCCCCATTAAGTTCTATACACTTTAGCATACGTTTGAACCAATTGTCGGAGCACTTTTGCCACTCTGATTGAGGTATCTCCGAAACATGCATTCGGAACGCATCAACCGCTTCTTGAGGTGTCGAAAAACGTTGACCTCTCATTTTATTTTTTACGTACGGGAATAAAAAGAAGTCATTCGGTGCCAAGTCAAGACTATACGACGGATAACTCATCAAATCGTTGTTTTGAGTGCTCAAAAATGCAGTTGTTTGAGCCGATGTGTGAGAGCTCGCATTGTCGTGGTGAAGAGTGATTCGTCTTCGGCGGTTGGTTTTGCTGATTTCTTGGAAGACAACTGGAAAAAAAAAGGTTTGTATACCACTCAGAATTGACTGTTCTGCGTTATTCTAGTGATAAAGTTGCGACATGTCTAGATTTTCCGAAAAAACATGCGACCATTTATTTGGATGAGCTTCGTGCGCGAGCAACTTTTGTTGGAATTGGCTCAAGTTGAAACACCTGTTTACTTTTGGGCTCATACGCGTAAATCCCCGATTCATCACCTGTCATGATCACATCTATGACGTATTTCGAAGCACCGCTATTGTATTTTTGGAACATTTCTTTCGACCAATTGACACGAGGCTTTTTTTGAGCGATTGACAAATTGTGTGGAATCCAACGCGAACAAATTTGTTTTTAACGGTCAAATGTTATGTAATGCAATATTGAATGTATGCTGGTCTCACTAATGGTGGTCTCAATCTCACGATAGGTCACATGACGATCTTGCAATATCAGTTGGCGCACAGCATCAATGGTATCTAGAACAACAACTGACTTTGGACGGCCTTCACGAAATTCGTCTTGGAGTGAACTACGACCTCTGTTGAATTCACCATACCATCGATAAATACTGGTCCTTGGTGGAGCTTCATTGGCAAAAATTGAATTAAGTTCCTCGATGCACTTTTCTTAAGTTAATCCACGTCGATTATTGTAAAAAATAATCGCACGAAAATTTCCACGATTTAATTCCATTTTTTGGGCGAGATGAATCCTTAATGTTACTGTAAACAATACAAATAGTGCTTGTATGTCAAAACGTTCTGAGTACTTATAACCTCAAATATGTCAAACTTTATGATTGAGCTGCCAGTTGCCAAATCTCAACACTAAGGTTGCCCAATCCCGAAATATAAAAGGCAACCTTCGTATTTAGAGTCCGGCCTAACAGTCGGCTTCGGCTTCCGCTTTGGCTACTTTCGGCTGGAAATATCGCCTTCGGTATTTACCGAAGTCGAATTTTGAATTGTATAAAAATTGATTTTCGGTATTCTCCATATATTTCGTTCTAGGAGGTACGAACAAGTCGCGCCGTGTTTGTTTGGTCTTGCTTGTGCGTCTAGAGTAGAAGGAGCGAAGTTGTAAGGAGCAGTGTGTTTTTTATATTACTTCTCCAGTCTATACGTTAAAAGTTTGCCTTCTTTGAAAACTTTAAAGTTCCAGAATTATCTATTGCAATGATTATCGATCCACGTTTTAAAACACAAATATTGATCTGTTAGACAGAAGATTTTAAATTTCTACGACACCCTATAAAATTGAAAGAAATTTATTTGAAAGAAAGTAAATGAACCTGATGTCCCTTCAACTCCTTCAAATACTTATCGAAATAATATCGAAAATCTGTGAAACAGGCATGAAAATATGCCGCCAATAAATGAATAGTCCAATTCTGAAGATTTTCCAACTTTCGAAGAAAATCCAATTTATTTGAAAGAACCGCTGCTAACAAGAAATGCCGTTATTTTTCAGTTTTGGGATCCGGGTCCTTATACCTTAAAAATGTAGCAATAGAATATTTAACAGGTCTACAACTATTCAATGCTGCTAGACAGATTTAATAATAATAATAACAATTGGATAAAGCTACAGTCCACAGCAGAATCAGGGCCTTGCCTGCTCACCAACTGCTCGTGTTGCGCTCGCTACTGCTCTCACGAGTATAGGGGACCTACAGTTTTTTGCCAACTCCGAAGGGTGAATTTTGAGAAGCTTTTTCTTTCTTTGAGTGTTGTCAGCCTGCTCGAAAGAGATGGCGCCATGAAAAAATACGAGCTGTTCAGCTGGGAGTCGAAACTAGACCCTTCGGCGGGTGAGTGTCGCACTCTACATACTTCGCAGCGGCGGCCCCTTTCGGGGATATCTTATTATTATTTGTAGATTATTCAAATGGAACTGCATCCCACGAAAGTCGCGTGAAAAAAGACAGGACTGTGATGGCCAGTTCAATGTTCAATCTGGTCTAATGCGACATGAATCGTGGAGTTACACTACTTTTGCTGGTAGCTTGGTGGCTTTACTAATAAGGAAAGAAACCATTCATCCAACGCGGTCTATGTCTTCCACATTTTCTAGGAAACGTTTGGCACTCGTATTGGAATATTGCGTCAAATCACAGGCCAACCTTTAGCAGAATCCCAATTTCATAGGTGTTTCACGACACCAACTCCTTTCAGTTGCTGATGACAATAAAAGGATACCAATTTAAGATCTTCTCAGGTTATACCAATCAGAGCTTACAATATAAGGTAGCTCGGCGCTGCTCATCCAGCAGTGGCAGCTCCGATTTTGAACAGGAGGACACGTGCTTGGTAGTGATTGCTTGACTGAGCTAATTGGAAAACCTTGCAATTTGTACACAAAATAAGTATGCCCTGATTACTGTAGTTTGAAGAAGAAAAGGCGTAAAAGGAAGAAAAAGGAAGGTAGGCTGCAGACGGCCAAGACAAAAATATAAGAGAGTAAAAGGACAACGAACTGGAACTGTTTTTCAAATCGCACTGTTTTTCCTTGAACCCATGGACGCTAGATGTGGGATTTAGTTTTGGGTGAACACCTGCCTTAACGGCTTATATCACGAGATCCATTTTTCCAAGAGTCGTAGATAACGCAAGGCTAAAGAACTCAGTTGGCCAAGTACCAAACAGATATCGTGCTTGAGGGACAATCACCCCACCTTGATTTAACGCGAGGCCTTCCCAAAAAATGTCCGCTTTCTGGCTCACGCTGGACAAAGAACGCAACTCCACACTGGCACGGGATAGTCCCCTAACCACCTTGTCTACTTCAGAATGAACAAGCTTCTAGACAAGTCAGCACAGTACAGAACCTCAACTCAACCCGCGATGCTAGGTGGTAAACCACAGCCACGACGATACTCCCACAAGGGGGCCTACCGCTCGGTCAGGCTGAAACCGAAGTTCCAAGGGCTCCTGACCTCCCGTGGCACAAGAAAATAGCCTCTGGTGAAGCTGTCACTACCAGTCAGGCTCCCTTAAAACCCGGGTATGTTAGCTGCCATCCCGCCACAAGATGGTCTTTTCTCCATCAGTATTTCCGTTGACACTATAAACTACGGAAGCTAGAGCAATATGCCCTGCTAGCAGCATACCGTGGTTTTGTTCAGGGCCTACGCCTTTCCCATTAGGGAGACCGCCATTCCTGGAACTAAGCAGTCGAACTTTATTAAATCACACCTAAAGTGCGCCTGAAAGATATTTAAACTATCTAACTAAAGCCTGCACAAGGAAACGCCCGTCGACCACCGTTTAGGCACTAAGGTCCTTTGAAGTGTCGTTGGCATAAGTTCACCTGACGATGGCGGGTGGGAGTTACAAAATTACTTTGAAAGCAGTGAGGTTTCCGGCGAATCTCTAATTTTGTCGATGGATGTCGGTGTACACTCTTTTAGTTTGGATTTCCCAAAACTTTTCCACCCGAAAACCGGATTAAGCCTAATTTTGATTCTATTTGACACGTATCCCCTAAAAGAAGAAAGGAGAGAGAACGAGAGAGTGAGTCAGTTTCCTCCCCTTATACACACAAACGAACAAATTCGAACACTTTCCCTTCCCACAATGCGCTCGGCAAATTCTCACGAAGTGTGCACACCCTCCGCGCAGCGACAACCACAATACAATTTCTCTGCAGAGGGGTTATGGCACAATGCACAGGCGGAATGAAAGGATGCATAATTGGTTTCTTTTTTCCACGACGAGTGCAGTTCGCACATCGATAGATTAATCACAGGATAATGTCCATTGCGCTGCCCACAAAAGGCTCAGCGCAGTACGAAAAAATCGAACAAGCCCATTTCAGCGGGTCGGGGATATTGAACACAGGCCGTGCAGAGTTGATCCTTCCTGTGTAGGCGAGCCAATTCGACCTTGGTGTCAACGGCTTTCCTATTGTTTCTCTAAATGTTTTCCTTTCGTCCTCGCCCATTATCCTCTTTATTTTTTTGTTTTTGTTTCTGCGCTCACCACCGGTTTTCTGGATACCCAGTCATTCAGTCAATCGACGGTGATCAATCCTAAGTACGGATTACAAATCCGCAGAGGCCCACAGGCCATTGCACACACACGGAGATTGAAATGCGCGCATTTTCAGAATGCATCCCGCTACTTTTTGGGTCGCTTTTTCTGCTGATCCCTCTGCCTACCGCATGCTGCTGTCGACGGCGATGTTGATGCATATGTCATGTCCTGCATAGGGACAAGCCATCATTGCTGCGCTGCCGCTGCCGCTGCCGCCACCACCGTCGCGCTATATAGCACTGCTGGCACGGTGCATGATTTTGCACTCTCTTTCTCTCTTTCTCTCTGCGTATGCACCATTGTTACTTTTATACTTTCTACAGAAGGATGTTTTTTGTACCGTTTTCTTTTTGGTGCGTTTTGTTTTGTTATTGTTCGGTGGTAGGTACAACCGTGTTGTACAATAACGCAGGACATGAAATCACAATGCAACAAGCGCGCAATGGTATGTAGAAGTTGAAAAAAGGAATGCGTTGGCATTCTTTCGCTGCTGCCTTTGAGGAGGACATTTTATGCTTTCAGTCCTGCTCGTTGCAATAACAAATTATGCAGGCAGATGTCACGGAGATTAGTGGCAAAGCAGTTTAGATGGATCCTGCGATGCGGCGGTGCGACCTTGTTTTACGGCCTGTTTGACGAAGGACGCCCAACATGCTGATGATGATTTTTGAATTTTCTTCTTTTCTTTCTCTCTCTCATCTCCCCTTGCTGATTTCGTTTCCATTTTTGCTTTTGTCATTCTTTTTGTTGGTTTTACAAGGATTTTTCGTGGAAGGCAATTGAAAAGATTGCCACAGATCACATAAATCACTGCGAAGAAGTGGGAGACGCAATGTGGTTGGCAATAGGGTTATTGCCGGAGTAATTGTCGTCATTCTTGAATTACAATGAATCTCGTATATCTATCCATTTTCACGTAGAGGTATGTGGATATGTACATTTCAATTTGTGGCTGTGGACATTGGATTTATGGTGGTTGGCAGGCGGTATTCGGCGGCCAATTCGCTTTAAATTTAAATCGCCTACTGCGCTGTGGGCTCTGAATTTTGCCTTTTGAAATTAACTCTTGAAACTGTTCTTAATTTGAATTGGGGTGCTTATTGGAATGAGATGCAGTCAGTGGTAGTATGGAGTCTTGCTGTACTCACGTAAATTGTTCTTCTCGTCAAACCTTCAAACCTTCTTTTTCTGTGTGTAGAGCTGCAGTTTAGGGGGAACATGTGCGGCAGCCAACAATTCTCCACAGTCGGAAAAATCGTTTGTCCTCTGCTTCCAATTTTCCTGAGGTTCTTTCGCAATTATTTCCTTCATTACAGTCTGGAACACCTTCTACGAGTATTGCATTGATCCAAAGATATAGTTTCTAACACAGAGCAACCCGAACCAGAGCTGTTTTAAGTTCTACATGCTGACTCAAATAAGGCATTTGGTGAGTGCCCTTCTTCTAAAAAGGTTGTCATAACTGCATAAGTACCGTAAACCGCCATCAAGCCAAACTTTTTTTTCGTGTTTAATTTTACTTTCTTTGAAAAAGTAAGAAGTTAAGTGTAAGTAACCTGCGAAGCTAATTGCTTGAGGAGAATGTCTATGTGGCAAGATGTGATGTCTACACAAAAGGTAGATTGACGCACATGGTCATCCCCATCATCGAGGCCTGGATATCTAGACCCGACAGAGAGTGCAACTACCAATCATCACATTTCCTTTCCGAACAAAGCGGCTACCGAAAATACAAGGGTTCTTCAATATATTCTCGGTATCGGGGTGAAGCTGTGGCTATATGTATAAATTGACTTATTTATCAAGTAATACTATTATTTTTGTGCATTCGTGTACAATTTCATATAAATGTGATTGTTAATTCGCGTTTTATCTCTAGTTAAACAGAATCATGATGGAAACTGAGACGATGATGGTGAAAATAGAGAATCGCCCTGTAATTAAAATTCTCACTAAGCAAGGCAAAAGTCAAAAAACTATTCATGAAGATATGGTGGCTGTTTATCAGGGTTCCGCCCCTTCATTATCAACTGTGCAAAAGTGGTCAAGTGAGTTCAAGAGAGGCAGACAGAGCATTGAAGGCGACCCCCGCTCCGGCGCTTGTACTAATCGCATCAAAGAAGACGAAAAACTTTTTCTAGAGGATGTTCCCAATAAAGGTGAAAATGACGGCAGAGATCACCAAGCTTTCAACTGGTACCATTCACACCATTCTTCATGACCACGTGGGTGCCACGAATGCTCAGTGCGCCTCAGAATGAGAATCGCATGCTGTAGAGAGCTTTTGGCGATATGTAGTGAGAACGTGAACGGTGCAATAAATCGAATTGTTACTGGAGACGAAACATGGGTTCACTACTATGACCCTGAAAGCAAACAAGAGTCCATGCAGTGGCACAAAAAGGGAATAGACCTCCCCGAAGAAGTTGAAAGTCACTCCGTCTGCCGGGAAGCTCATGGCCACAGTTTTTTGGGACTCAAAGGGAATCTTTCTCATTGAGTACAGAAAAAAGGTGAAACCATCAACACCACATCCTAAGCCTCCACATTGCATAATTTTCGGGAGAAAATTAAGAAGAAAAGACGGGGTAAACTCACTGCGGGTGTGTTGCTTCTTCATGACAACACTCCTGTTACACGGCGCGAGTTTCCAAGGCTGCTGTGCGAGATTGTGGTTACAAAGAAATCCAACACCCACCCTTTAGTCCAGACCTTGCCCCTAGTGATTATTTCCTGTTTCTGGATTTGAAAAAATGTCTTCGTGGAAAAAGATTTTCGAATGATGATGAACTCAAGTCTGCAGTAAATGGGTATTTTGCAGAGAAAGAGGAAATTTATTCCTTTGAGGGTTAAAAAAAGCTTATTTCAAGATGTAACAAATGCATTGATGTTAGGGGAGATTAAATTGAAAAATAAATACCGAGAATATATTGAACATTTTTTTCAAAGTATTGGCCATTGTTTTCTACACATTTTGACCACCTTTCTGGCAATTTGTGCTGCTCAGCCAATGCGTGTCCCATCGATGAAAACAAATGGTAGTCGGAAGTAGCCAAGTCTGGTGAATACGGTGGGTGGGGTAGCTGCTCCCAGCCAAGTGTTTTGATTGTATCCTGTTGCTTTGTGTGCAGGTGCATTGTTATGGGTCAAGATTACCTCGCCGTGTCTTTTGGCACATTCTGGTCGTTTCTCGATCAATGATCATTTGTTGTCTTGTTGTAAGCAGCGATCAGTGTTAACGGTTTCACCCGGTTTTAGGAGCTCGTGGTACAGCACACCTTTCTGGTCCCACCAAACACACAGCATTGTCTTCTTGTCGAATTGATCTTGTTTTGCAGTCGATGTTTATGCTTGTCCCAGATTAAGCCATGATTTGTTTCGTTTAGGATTCTTGAAATAAATCCATTTTTCATCGCCAGTAACAATTCGATGCAAGACCGATTTTCTTTCGTGTCTTTGAAGCAAAATTTCACAAGTGTTTTTCTCGGTTTTTCATCTGTCTTTCATTCAATTCATGATTTCCACACTTTTGGATCTTTCCCATAGCTTTTAAACGGTCACAAATTGTTTGTTGTGCAACATTTAACATTGCTGCCATTTGCTTTTGACTCAAAGTGTCATCTCCATCCAATATCGTTTGCAATTCGGCATCTTCAAACTTGTTTGGTGGCCTTCCACGTTCCTCATTTCTCACATCAAAATCATTATTTCTGAAGCGTTGAAACCATCTTTTGCATGTTGCTCCTGATAGAGCATGATCATCATATGCCTCGACAAGCATTCTATGCGACTCTGCAGCACCTTTCTTCAAATGAAAATAAAAAAATAATGCTTTCTTGTACAAAATTCGACATTTTTAACACGATGAAAAAATATGATGTTGTCTGTTCAATGACTTGCTATTCTTTGACTTGAGTTGTAATAAAGGGGCTTCTCCCCAAGGAATTAAAACACATTCTTTTAATTTAAGTCAACTTCTGATTCAATTAGCTTAAATCTCTAACAACCATCGAACCCTCCAATTTTATACTTTTGGGCGCCATCTCATGTTTTTGGAATCCGATACAATTTTTAAGACTCTTCGAACTGAAACAGTGTTTTTCAACCACTCTACATGGCATATTAGTCTTTTCCTCGTTTATTTTAGCATTTGTGGATGTTAGACTAGCCGGTTACCGTGGTGCATCGTACGCTTTTTTACCGCTTCTATTCCGCTTCTATTCCAGGCAGTCCATCATACATGGCTCGATGTTGTTGCTCTATAAGAACAAAGTTGTAAGCATCTGAACGGGCCTTGAAGCATTGTGCCTCCAGCGTCGACTTATGCGTTTCACACGGTCTTCTTCAGAAGGGTGCTTGAAATGCAATATCAACGTCGCCAAGTCTGATGGCATTTTTTTTTAAATGGAAGGTCTTGGTGAGTTTGCTTCAAACCGAAAGAGAGTTTTTCATCGTTATATAATTTGTTTAGGAGGAATGACAGTTCTGGAGATATGAGTTTTCGGCAAATTGTCATCTGCAGCCTTTAATTCAATAACAAGGTGATATTTGCCAATCTGTAGCCTTTGTTACCGACCATATCCAGGAATTGATTTATTGGCAAGGTGATATTTGCCAATCTGTACCGTTTGTTCCCGACCATATCCAGGATTTGATTCATTGGCAGTTAATGATTCCTTCCAATTCCCCTGACCTTAAGCCACTGAAAGCCTGTCAGCATACTCCGTAAAAAAGGGAGAACATCTTTTTCGGTGGTTGGTCTGGAAGGGTTTTTCTCCCTGTGTTACCAAATTGGCCACGCTTTTACGTCCAGCTGCAATTTAAGGCGATTCTGTACATCTGACGGCGTTAGAGACTTGCATTCTTGAAATTGTTATTTTCAACTCCCCTTTTCCATTTTCCTCTTACTTTTATGGAATATTGTGAAGGGAAGCAGAAAAAGGACAGCAGACAGTAGGCAGCAGACAGCGGTCAGCAGACAGCGGACAGCAGACAGCAGACAGCAGACAGTGGGCGGCGTATAATGGATGTTTTCACAAAGTTCCTTGCATCGACAACACAAGTTGTCCGATTAGGTCCAGAGAAGCCTTGACCTGACCATCTTCTCGACTACGCACGACTCTTATTTTTCTCTTTCCCTTCATAAATCTGCTCGTTTTTGTGACAACGTTGCCTTCTAAGTCTACGTTCACCCTGTCGTCGTTTCATTAACTTTTTAACACATCACTCAATAAGTCCCAGTACATACATATAGGGGGCGCCACTAGTCCATATTATTTTTAGGAAGTACAAACATTCAAATGATGCCCGTCAAATTTTCATGATAATCTGATTGTAAGGTTACAAGTTACAGTGCTTCAAGTGACGCGATTTTTAAAACAATGAAAAAACCGGGTTTCGGGTGTTGATTAAACACCCGAAATACTTAAATTTCTGAACTTGTTTCAATGGGATTCCAATTACACGAAGACTGCAATGGAAGTAGTTTTGGAAATTACGTCCGCGTTGACCTTCATTCCTGCGTCTGTTCTCGCTCGATGGAGTTTCGTCTAGGAGAATGTGCGGACAACTAAATCATATCCGAACAGAAGATGAATTAGAGTCAGGTCTCCCAATGTGAAATATACCTCGCCTTGGCTGCGCTGCAACATCCAATCGATAAGTAAAATGTAGAGGAAAGGTGACAAGACAAAGACCAACGCACACGATGTAAGGTCTTGATTTACTATCGTTGGGTGTAAAGAGATTTGGATGGCATTCAACAGGGGACCACACATTTCACCTATTTACCTCGAGGAAATCGGTCGTAAGCTTTTTCCAAATCTACGAGAAAACTGTAACACATCACTCAATAAATTCCGGGACTGGGATTTAGAAGCCGCCACTAACAAAAAGTCCTTATTATTTTTAGGAGGTACCATCATTCAAATGATGCCTGTAACATGCCTGTAACATTAGGTAACGAGTTGCAGTACAGCCTAGTGGAACAATGGAAAAAACAGAATGTCGTTTGTTAGGTAGACACTACTTTTTGATGAGAAAAAATACCGTGCAAGCACAGCAATGTACTGAAAAGTTTTGCAGGGAATACGCTCCATCAAAAACAACTATTTGTCGGTGGTATGTTGACTTTTAACGTAGCTCAGCACTCTGGAAGGCTGATGGAGGTGGTCACTCCTGAAAAAGTCAAAAAAGTACACAAAATCGTTTAGGAAAACCGCAAAGTGAAATTGCGTGAGATAGCTGTCACCTCGAGGCAATCGGAAGGCAGTATGTGCACTATTTTGAATGAACGTTTGTACATGAGAAAGCTTTTTTCGAAATGGGTGAGGCGTTTGCTAACATTACAATGGACCAAAAACAACAATAATAATAATAATTGTTGGCGCGACCGTCCACAGGGGGACCAGGGCCAAACTTGGTCATTAAATACTCGTGTTGTGCGCGCTACTGTTCTCCCACGAGTAGAAGGGAGCTACAGTTTTTTGCCGACTCCGAACGGCGAAATTTGAGTAGCTTTCTTAGACAGTTATTACTCTTTGAGTGTTGCCAGCAGCTCGAAAGAGGTGGTGCCGTGAAAAATTCGAGGTGTTCACTCGGGAATCGAACCTAGACCCTTCGACATGTGAGCGTCGCACTCTACCCACTACGCCACGGCGGCCACACCAAAAAACCCAACAAGGTATCGATTATTCTGAGAGCTGTTTGGAGTTGTTACGCCAGAAAAACAGGATTTTTGCATCGGTATGTCACAATGGATGAGACGTTGATCCACCACCATACTTCAGAGTTAAATCAGCAGTCAGCAGAGTGGACAGCAGTCAGTGAACCAGTTGGCAAGGTTATGGCTTCCGTATTTTGGGATGCTCACGAAATTTATTCATCGAATATCTTGAGAAAGGCAAAAAGATCAACAGGGAATACTACATGGCGTTATTGGTGCATTTGAAGGAAGAAATTGCAAAAAAACGGTCCCATGTGACGAAGAAAAAATTTTTAATTCCACCAAGAAAGTGCACCGTGTCACAAGTTATTGGCTACCATGGTCAAATTGCACGAATCGGGCTTTGAATTGCTTCCACACCCACCGTTTTCTCCAGGTCTGGTCGCCAGCAACTTCTACCTCTTTTCAGACCTCAAAATGATGCAAGAATACCGCTTGAATGAGGAGGTGATCACCGAAACTAAAGCCTATATTCGTTCTCACCCCAAAATTGTATATTTCCGAATAAGGAATGACTACCTTCTCTAAGGCAATCCCTGCAAAACGAACAAATGTCAAAGTTTGTCATCCTTCCTCATTCCAACCCGTTTCAAAACACATCATGCATATTAGTTGTGTTTGTCCAGCTGTTAGCATAAGCCCAATGCCACTGCGGCTTTAAAGCATCGACATGCAACTCCTACGGTCTCTTAGGGACATGCGGCACTTAAGTTACTTTCTATCTTGCTAACTTACTAGACTAATGATGACGATGAACGGTCTGATTCTGAACCATGCTTCTCTGGGCACACTGCTTTAATTATGGCCTGGTCACCCTGCTTTCAGTTGTCAAGACCAAGGTTCATACAATCATTTTGTCGCAAAACATAAGGCTCGATCTTCTCCTCCCGTTTCGAACACCGAGACTGGGCTTTGAAGCTGGAGCGTGGATGTCCATTGGCTGAGACAGAGTAGTCGTCTGTTTTTTGCTTTCTAAAGTACATCCATATCTTGGTAGAATTCGCGTTTGTTGCTTGTTATCCATTCACCTTCTTCACAGATTGGATCTTTGTTAACAAATTCAATACGGAGATGCTTTTGATGTGTCTGTTCCCTTTGGAAATTCGTTTCTGGTTTAAAACGATGAAAGAGAGTACACACGATGCTCTCGGGAATGGACGGTGACGCCCTTAGGTTCAGATAGTCTGTACTTTTCAATGAAAAGCAAACTTAGGGCTTGAAGGGCTTTGCCTTGTTAGAGCTTAAGTCCTACTATAAAATCCGCACCGGATGACCACCAGAGTGCAGGACCAACTGGCCAAAATGAAGTCCAAGCGCATATATCGACACCGGATCTATTCGAACCCTAAACATGAACGTTCAAACAATAGACAGGGACCACCACTTGTGGCCGGTTCGTGAGGTTAACTTCAGAAAGCAATCCAGTTGAAGGAGGACAATAAATGATGATGGATGGAAACTCCTGCAAACATAGAAAACGTTTTTAACGTGCCACATGCAGCCGATAATAAAGCAATGAACATGGTGATTCTTTATTCGAACTATAAGCCCATTTTCACATCCTTCTTAGACGTACCACAATGCATGGTTGTTTGCTCAACAAACTATGTGTTGGCTTATGTCCTGTGAACAAAATAACATTCTCCTACACGTCGATTGTGGGAATGCGTAGGTCGGTTACCGAAGATTTTTTGTATGTTTAGAATAAACACCCTCACTCCTTTCTGCACCCACGTTGTGCTCACAACCAAAGGCTCAAGCTTAAAGTGTGTGGTCCACTTTGAAGAGAACCTATGCTCCCACTAGTAGTTACGTCCAATTACAGGGATCTCCTGCCACCTCCTGTTGCTTACACAACCTTCTGTGAGTTTTTCTTAATTCCTGTGCATAAATTCAATTAGAGTTGCTTTTCGTTGCATTAGGGAGAGGAATTCCTCGATGATCTGAGTGAAATAAGCGATAAAAGAATCAGGCAATCTGGCGACAGTCACTCAATAGAAGACGAGTTCTAGGTAGAAGAAAGATAATCCTTCGTCGGCGTTCTATTCCTATAGGCTCAATTTAGTCTGAGCGGGCCTGTGGCCTCTAGTACCTGACACTTGTTATCTACTGTCCGTCGTTTGTGCCTTCTTTTCACACTCCTTCCCTAATCAACAAACTTCGGATCAATTATCGTTTAATCCCTAAAACAATGGGGATTCATGCTGTAAGTGCATTGCAAACTCAAATCGAAATTCTCCGGTGCCAAGACATCCTCATACCCGC
The DNA here is from genome assembly GCA_955652365.1 of Eristalinus aeneus. Taxonomy (NCBI): domain Eukaryota; kingdom Metazoa; phylum Arthropoda; class Insecta; order Diptera; family Syrphidae; genus Eristalinus; species Eristalinus aeneus. Next base: position 81,633,989 of record OY019130.1, read on the forward strand.
GAACACACGCGGTCTGCCTCAATTAATTTGATCCCGACCACAAGTCGAACAGGGAATAGCAATCGCCGCGCCCACACTTCGTGGACAGCCCGTTGAAGTCAGACGGTGTACTTCTAGCGCCAACTCAGCATAGTGTTTGTGCAACATTTCCATGACGATAACCGCTAAATTGAGCATTATCTCTGCACGACCAGCACTTATATGTCGCGCAAACACACATGCATCATCCCCGGACGGTGGGGGACGGGGAAATAAAAATTATTTACATGTAGTGGCAGCTTTGCCATTTACCATCATGTTTCTTGGCCCCGTGTTGGCATGGACGTCGCCGTCTCGCAGTCACTTGTCCACCACACTGCGATAAATGTCGGTGGTAGGCGCCATATGTCAACTGGAAATGAATAAGGGCAGCATCAGCAGTGGCAGAGTCAGTAACAGCGACAACGACGACGACGACGGCCACGATGTCGGTGGCGAAGGCGATGGCCATGTCAGCTACATCGGTCCAAGTCCCATACCCCAATCCACCTCACCCCGTCATGCAGTGGCAACGACGACGATGACAGTGGTGGCGGCGTCAGCGGCGGCGGCAGCGACTATTGCAATGGCGGTGGTGGCGGCCGGCAGCGTCTCAGCGCAGTGGCTCTTGCAAAATCAATGATCGGACGACGAAACGGACGGATGGACCAGAAGAGATAATTCCACTTGAAGGCACACAGCAAACATCGGCACACACACGTAGCCGGGCATGAGGAAGCATCCTGCAGTCATCACCAACATAGCCAGAACCGCCCAGTGAAATTTCCTTCTTAAGATGCCGTTTGAAGGATGCAGAATCAGTGTGGCAGAATGTCTATATTGCGCCCCCGGAGGGTGTAAGCAGACGCGCGGGGAGAAGAGTGAGCGTCTGTGGTGGCACAGCGACACATGGACAGCAGAATGGCGTACACTGCTCGACAACGGCGGAATAAAAAGATGAAGAAGGTGGGGTTGCGGTACATTGAAACTTCATATCTCAGCAGAACAGTTGCTGCAGTGGCACCGACACTTGCAGCAGGAGCATATGAAAAACCCGCATCATCGTGGAGGACATGCATGAGGAGTCGCCCCATTGAAGAGTAAACTGGAACAGCACGGCCAGGACAACGGCGATGGCGATGGCGACGGCGACGGCGACGGCTACGACGGCGTCGGCGATGGAGGGTGAAGTAAGAAAAAGCTGGTAGACGTGAGCGTTATGTTTGCCTCTCCACCCCTCTTTGTTTTCGTTTATTTTTCCTTTGCCTTACTCAATTCTTTTGTTGCAAGCAAATGGGTGGACTGACGACAACGACGACGGCGACGACGCTGACCACGCGGGCAGGGCAAGGACGAAGAATGGAAATTCTGTAGTGACGGAGATGAGACCTTTATTTTATTTGAATTTTTTCTTTTTGCAAAAAGGACTCCTCTATTTAGTCCGTGGCCGAGGGAAGTTTCTTTCCAGAAGAGGAATTGGCAACCAATATAAGGTCATCTGTCGAGGAGTTTGCGAAATGGTCAGTGCGGCAGGATATTTATGAAGGCTGCCGCAGCATCGCCCTCACAAACGGGAAGAGAAAGTTTTGTGAAAGGCTTGCACTTTGCTCGTAGTTCAGTTAGTACGGCAAAACAAAGTTATCGTGTCGAAATTAAAAAAATCTCTTCCTTTTAACGGATAGTGTTAGGCCGTGTAGAAGTTGTGCTGAAGGTGATCGTAGTTCAAACTGAGCCCGTTCTTTTGGCGCTTGTACGAAGTGCGTTCGATGAAGTGATTTTAATCTGCTGAGTAGGAAAGATGTTTCGTGATGTTTTATTACGAGTGGGAGAACAAGGACAATGTTCCGGAAACAATGGCTTGATGCCTCCCCCAGAATCGACATCCAATGTGACTATAGACTGTGGGGGGTGTGTTGGCGGTGATGTCATGTTGGCACACGACGTACTTTTCAAAATGCGTAGAAATGTTTGTACCACGCAAATAGTGGCACGAACATCTTTTACAACGATTTGAAGAAATCCTCTATATTAGACCATAGTGATTCTCGTTGATAGCAGTAAGTGTACTCTTTGATAACGTAATACCGCAGCACGTCCTTCATATACACGGTCACAGGAATCTCGAGTTTACATAATCAAACTAAGGATCCTCCGGTTACACGATCCAACTGGGGAACCTCTGTTTACACGATCCGTCAGGGGGGGGGGGGGGCTCGGTTAACACGATCCAACTGGGAAACCTCTGTTTGCACTATTTCACTGCTAAACCTCTAATTACACGGTCCGACTGGGGGTTCTCCGTTTACACGATCCGACTGTGGGTCCTCCATTTACACGATCCGACTGGGGAGCCTTCGTTTACACGACCCGACAGGAGAACCTCCGTTTACACGATCCGACTGGGGGTCCTCCATTTACACGATCCGACTGGGAAGCCTCCATTTACACGATCCGACTGGGGGACCTCCGTTTACACGATCAGTCCGGGAGTCCTCCGTTTACACGATCCCACTGGGGGTCCTCCATTTACACGATCCGACTGGGGAGCCTTCGCTTACACGATCCGACTGGGGGACCTCCGTTTACACAATCCGACTGGGGGACCTCCGTTTATACAATCTAACTGAGAGTCCTCCGTTTACACGACCCGACAGGGGAACCTCCGTTTACACGATCCGACTGGGGGTCCTCCATTTATACGATCCGACTGGGAAGCCTCCGTTTACACGATCTAACTGAGAGTCCTCCGTTTACTCCGTCCTACTGTGGGACCTCCGTTTAGACGATCTTTATGAGGGTCCTCCGATTAGACTATCAAACTGAGGGTACTCCATTTACACGATCCAACTGAAGGTCCTACGTTTACACCATCAGACTGGCGAACCACCATTTACACGATCCGACTGGGGAACCTCCGTTTACACGATCCGACTGGAGGTCCTCCGTTTACACGATCAGTCCGGGGGTCCTCCGTTTACACGATCCCACTGGGGGTCCTCCATTTACACGATCCGACTGGGGGTCCTCCATTTACACGATTCGACTGTGGGTCCTCCATTTACATGATCCGACTGGGGAGCCTCCGTTTACACGATCCGACTGGAGGACTTCCGTTTACACAATCCGACTGGGGGACCTCCGTTTATACAATCTAACTGAGAGTCCTACGTTTACACGACCCGACAGGAGAACCTCCGTTTACACGATCCGACTGGGGGTCCTCCATTTACACGATCCGACGGGGAACCCTGCGTTTACACGATCCAACTGAGGGTCCTCCGTTTACTCCGTCCTACTGTGGGACCTCCGTTTAGACGATCTATATGAGGGTCCTCCGATTACACTATCAAACTGAGGGTACTCCGTTTACACGATCCAACTGAAGGTCCTACGTTTACACCATCAGACTGGCGAACCTCCATTTACACGATCCGACTGGGGATCTTCCGTTCACACGATCTGACTGAGGATCGTCTGTTTTTTCGATTCGACTGAGGACCTCCGTTTACACGATCCGTCCGGGGGTCCTCCGTTTACTGTTCGATAACAGTCGTATGGCAGTTAAATGGCAATCGATGACAGCCAGTCATGAAATGACAGTTGGATGACAGTCGAATGAGTAGTCGGATATGCAGTTGGATGAGTCGAATGACAGCTCGATGACGGGCGAATGGCCCTCGGATTACAGTCAGATCACAATTGGCTTACAATCGGCTGACTGTCGTATGGTATGAATTACAGTCTGATGAACGAACTCATAAGAACTGGCTACCGTAGGCAGAGCATAACTGAAACAATCTTTGTTTTATACCAGCTTCGTATAAAACAAAGATTGTTCAGCCAGTTTAGAAGGTATTTTGAAATTGATAAAGCTGCTATAACATTGACATGTTTTTAGATACAACAATTTTTCCACAGCCAAAGTGATAGAAGTCCTTGACCACTTCGTGGTTTTTGTTCAAGTTCCCTCCGAGTTAAATTTTTGCGTCCTACTTCATTAATAGACCTTACGTGGCTTTATATTAATAGTCGCGCTAACTTGTTCTTAGACCCAACCACGTTTAATTTGACCGCGGAAGTGAGAAGACTGCCTCTCGAGACTGTCGTGGAGGAAATCGAAGGAAATGCTCTCTTTTGTATTCAAATACTTTCCTCTGATAATGTCGTACAATCGACGTATTTCTTTTCTATAAATTTTCCCGCTTTATAAGTGAATCTGGCGACTGAATCAAAACCCGAACTTTTTATGTGAAGGACCTTGTCTTAGACATATGCGTGCACAAAACTGGCGATTGCTGCAGTTGAGGTCAAGTAAAGCACCGATTAGCTTACCGTAAAGAAAACTCTTTCGTAAAAGAAGTTTGCAGTTGACAGGTTTCTACCAGAAAACGGTCTCAAAGGCATTCAAATGAATGCATGTGCGAAGCGTGTGTTGAAAATTCTACATTCAACTGCAGCCCAAGGCCAGGAGTCATCCCGAAATAACAGTTAGAAGAAAGGCATTATCTTCATTTGCATTCCAAGAGCAAGTCAGTGCTGGCGGGCAGCATTCTCCCAGCAGCAATTTGATCCTTAACACACACACGCACGCATTGAACGCACTGAACTATGCGAATGAAGGAGCCCGCAGTGTCATTGCATATTCCGCCACGAAAGTTCACTCATCGCTGGCTACCACCACAGATACCTTAACACCAATCCGCCGCCGGGAGTCTCCGTGCGTCTGTCATGCAAAAACTCCACTTCACCATTGCCGCCGTCGCAGTCGCCGTCGTTGTTGACGATGCCGCGCCAGCCGCTGCCGTGGCGGACGAGTGCGATGCGAAAATTAAAAATCGCGTGTTCGTAATTTCCGCCGAACGAATTATTGTGGCAGCGCCAAGATATTGAATTGCATCTCGGACCATCCACTGAGGAAAACCTTGAGAGCCCCTGGACATGTCGATACTCATCCGCTTTTTTCGCTCTCTTTTCGTTAATCCGTCAATTCGCCTGAAAGGCGAAACACACGGCAAAAAGACAACAAAAAAAAAAAAACACCAAAGAAATGAAACAAAAATTAAACCAACTGCAGCTCCAGAGGATGGACATGAAGCCACCGCCAATTGAGATGACAGGAAGAGGCTAAAATCTCGTGGTTGGCGGTTAGCACCGAGAACCCTACACCGCCGCTGCCCGTCTTATTACCACCGCCACTCACTCAAGCCACACCGCCTCGCCAACCTCACTAAGGCTTCACCGGAGTTCCACACTCATTATCGCGAAATTTCTCATGATCATTGTTGCGAGCAGCTTGGTAGCATGACGACACAGGAGGTGCGCTCGAGAACGCAGCGCAAAAGGGCGCAGTAACAGGAGGGCCCACAGGATGGTTGCCTCCGTTTCGTGTCAAGCACAACATTGATGTGCCGGCGTTCATCTCGTGCCAGTGCAAGGTTTGTGCGAGATGGAGACCATCAATGTAGGGCACTTGTCTTCCCGGGAGACTTGCCCAGATCACTGCCACATTGCAATTGACGATTGAAACGCAGCGCAACTTTGGCTGCGGTGAAGCGTCCACCAAATACGAGGAGGTGGTGGCTGCAGGCAATGTTTTGCGCATTGATGAATCGCGATTGCATGCACGTGAAGATTTTACGTCCATCACAGTGACGGAGTAAATGCGTCAGTCAGTGGCACTTTTCATCGTCCTAAGATTAAGTGCAACTGATGGAGTTTGTGACTTTCAATGTTCTATGGGTGCGTCGAAAGTAATCTAGCAAATAAGCAGGTCGAACGAGTGACTAACGAGGGCGATTGGTTGTCATGTTCGATGTTTGCAGGAGCTGTGTACTGCCTACCACAGGTAGTCATCGTTCATGAATAGACTGTTGGAATGAGATGGTGTTCGTCATGTAGCTTCGGACTTATAAAACTGTTTTAGCACTTTCACCGCTGAGTCTAGATGTCATTTGAATTGATGTATACTGCATGGAGCATGATTGGTGCTGGATGTAGCAGAGTTTTGTTGATGCACATCTGTCTGTTTTTTCTCCCGATAACAACAGTGAAAAGGAATTCTCCATTCCAGGGGAAAGGCACAGTAGACCTGATTCAAGACATTAAGACACACTGAAGGCAAACGTGGCGTATGACAAACGCGACGTAAGTTTCAAAACAAGACTTTGATCGCTAAGCCCCTGCTTTCGGATGTTACACGGGTTATACGACACAGTTGTACTGGCGTCTGGTTCGTTAGTTCGGGAAAAACTTCTTCCCGACTTGCCTCCGGATCATCCAATAATTTCCCTGTGTGAAATTTTTGGGATCAACGCTAACAGCAGCGATGCAGTTGAATGACAACGAGTTGGACTCCAACCAGAAGGAATCTTCTGTGATTTATCTAGAAACTTTCCAATTTCTTCTATTGGCTTTACCGATGTGAGCTCAGAGAGAGAACTGACTTTGCAGGAATCAAACCGACATAAAATATAACAATAGCAGTGAATTCCTGTCAGAAACAAATCACAACGGCCGCTGAATTGATCGAGGAATGGCGGTTAATACTCTGGACTTACGCGGGATACACTACGGTCGAAGGTGGGTAATGTAGAGAGAAAAAAAGAGGTGAACGTTTGGAATGATCTCGATGTCCGAACCTTCCGAGGAGCAAACATCGACTCGGATCATCATCTTGTTGTAGCCAAGGTAAGAACCCGGATATCGAGAGAGCAACGGAGTCGAGACAAGCCAAGAGGGTTTGATGTCGGAAAGCTACAATCGCAACCGATCGCTAGAGCCTTTGCCGATCGATTCTCCCTGAAACTATCTCAAAGTTCGACGCTGCCTGTACAAACAATAGAAGACAAGTGGAAACGTTGTCAAAAAGCTATCAAAGAGGCCGCCACTGATGTGCTGGGTTTTACGCCACCACCTAAGAGGAACCCATGGTTTGACGAGGAGTGTAGGCAGGCGCATGCAGCCAAACAAGAAGCGTACAAGGCAACGCTGCATCGAACGACGAGAGCTGTTTGTGAGCTCTACAAACAGAGAAGAAGGGAAGAGAACCGGCTTCTCAGAAGAAATAAGAAAGAGCACGAGAAGCTCGCGGTCGAAAAAATGGAGAGGTGCTATAGCAGGAATGACGTCCGAAATTTTTACCACAAGATAAATTAGTTATCCGGTGGTTATAAGCCTCGGACAGAAGCCTGCCGGGATCAAAATGGACAACTAGTGGTAGAGTCGCAGTCGGTGCTGAGAATCTGGAAAGATCATTTCTGCAGACTCCTAAACGGCGATTACGACGCACATTCCGCTGTTAGGCAGAATTTCCCACTCAATTTGGACGACGATGGACAAGAATTCCGTCCCCCCGACTTCTACGAGGTCAAGATAGCAATATCGAGACTGAAATCGAACAAAGCTGCTGGCGCGGAAGGACTATCCGCAGAGCTGTTCAAAGCGGCTGGGGATGAGCTGGTTGGGTGCATGCACCAGCTCATCTGTGAGATATGGTCGGAGGAAAGCATGCCTTATGAGTGGAATCGCAGTGTCGTTTGCCTGGTCCACAAGCAGGGAGACCCCTTTGACTGCACCAACTACCGAGGGATCAGTCTTCTTAACATCGCATATAAGATTTTCTCTGCCGTACTGTGTGAGCGTCTGAAACCGTTCATCAACAACCTGATAGGTCCTTATCAGTGTGGTTTCAGGCCAGGGAAGTCCACAATCCCAACAAGTACAAATCGAAACCCACCGTCTATTTGTCGACTTCAAGGCCGCGTATGACAGCGTGCATAGAGACGAGCTATACAGTACCATGTCTAGTTTTGGCAAACCTACCAAACTCGTCAGATTGTGAAGGATGACGATGGAGTACTCTCGCTGCTCCGTCAAGGTCGGTAGCGAACTCACCGAGACCTTCGATGTCAAAAAAGGATTTAGACAAGGCGACGCGCTGTCATGCGACTTCTTTAACATCATCCTTGAGGGGATCGTGCGGAACTCACACGTCAACACCAGAGGCACGATCTTCCACAATTCCGTTCAATTGCTAGCTTATGCCGTGACATTGACGTGATCGGCCGAACTCAGCGAGCCGTCAATGAGGCGTTTGCTAGCATTGAAGTGGAAGCGGCTACAGTGGGACTGGTGGTAAACTAGGGCAAAACGAAGTATATGCTGTCATCGAAGAAGGACGCAGAACATCGACGTCTCGGACAGAGCGTCACTATGGGCAGCAGACACTTCAAGGTAGTGAAGGACTCCACGGTGAATAGGGACAACAACATCATTACCGAAATCAAGCGCAGAATCACTCTTGCCAATCGCTGTTTCTTTGGGCTAAAGAGGCAATTGAGTAATAAAGCCCTCTCGCGAACGACCAAAGTGACTTTCTACAACACCTTGATCATCCCAGTCCTGCTTCACGGCGCAGAAACCTGGACGCTACTAAAAGCGGATGAGGAAGCCATTGGTCTCTTCGAGAGAAAAGTTCTGCGTGCGATTTTTGGTCCTGTTTGCGTTGATGGCATCTGGAGGAGAAGATTCAACCACGAACTGTATGGGCTGTACGGCGGCATGAGCCTAGTCAAGCGTCTACGGCTACAACGCTTAAGGTGGCTAGGCCATGTAGAGCGCATGGACAGCACTGCTCCGGCCCGAAGAGTTTTCGAATCCGAACCACAGGGACAACGCAACAGAGGACGTCCTAGACTGAGATGGCGTCTCTAATCTGTGAATATGCAAAATTGTGTAATCGGCTCGGCTAAGATCTTCAAAACAGCAACTTTTGTAACTGGTAAAGGCACACCGACTTATTTAGCCCATCTAGCGGGAGGTGAAATCCTTGCCCGCAGCGAATTCGCAGAAACAGGGGGACCTGAAATGCAAAGAGCTGAAACATATCAAAATGGATTTATTGGTAACTGCAGCGTCAACTATATCCATGTTAAGCATTAAGAGAAAAGTTTTGCTTGCGATTTTTAGTCCTGCTTGCGTTGATGGCATCTGGAGGAGAAAATTGAACGATAAGCTTTATGGGTTGCACAACGACATGCGACTGGTCAAGCGTCTTCGGATACAACGCTTAAGATGGCTAGGCAATGTTGAGCGTATGGACAACACTGCTGCGGCCCGAAAAGCCATTGGGACAACGCAACAGAGGACGGCCTAAGATAAGGTGGCGCACACAAGTGGAGAAGGACCTCAACCAACTTAGAGTGCGCAGTAGGAGGCAGCTGGCGAAAGATAGTGCTGGCTGGAAAGGCATGTTGGTTGAGGCCCAGTTCAACCCCGGACTGTAGCGCCACTGGAAGAAGAATAAGAAGAATAAGAAGAAGTCTTAAGAGGATACTAGCCCAGTTACAAAGTTCCAAGTTATCGGCCATCAATTAAACCCAAACCTATATCACGGAATCTTGATTTTGAATTCAAATAAAATATAGCCTCTTAAGGTCTATACATATATTCAAAAATATACGTTTGTCTCTTTCAACAAAGAATCACTTCGCCAGGTATTATGCTGGTCGATTTCGATTACCACTAATCAGCCGATCTGGCAGAAGAAACTTTGTTGAAAATTAGCAACTGTAGGGACAAGTGGAGCTAGGAAACTGTCGGAACATAGCGAAGGCACTGGACACAAGCTCCAATTCTAGAAATATTTTCAATCATCCGAAACAGTTAGGCTACACAAAGGTGCTCAATTTTTTAATTTCCTGCGAGTTAAGGGTTAAAGGCTTCTGAAACGAAACTAAATTAAAGAAGTTTCGAAATATTTATTTTTGGCATATTGGGTAGAGTGCGATGGTTACATGCCAAAGGTCCAAGTATGATTCCTGGCTGAATATCTTGCATTTTTCACGGCACCATGAGTGACAACATTCAAGGAGTAACTACTGCCCTAGGAAAAGCTTCTTAAGCTTCGCCGTTCGCAACTGACAAACGACTGTAGATCCCTTTCACTCGTAAAAGTATCGGGCAAAACTACTTGATGCGCATGCTACTCCTGGTCCTCTTGTAGACTGTCGCGCCACACCATTTATTATGGTTATTAAATTAAGTGGTTAGCGAGCGACAACAAGCGACCTTTGAGTCTAAATGTAATGCAAACAAAGTGATGTTGAGTTTTTTTTAGGGAAAATGGGATTGTCTAGTAGGGGCTGCTATAAGTTTGTGAAAAAGTCAATATAAATTCATACATAATCAAAACAAAATTACTAAAGGCAAAGAAAAGAATGGAATGTGAGTACTACTAATAGGTACAAGGTGTTGGCGGTATGATCTGCAATGTCAGGTATTCGTGTTGGATCATTCAAAAGCTGGGTCAAGTTGTTTATTTCAGCAAAGATTTCAACATACTTTCCTTCGGGTGTTATCTGGCTTTAATATCGAAGCCAAGATGAATTGTGTATATTGAAATCGACGCAATAACGATTTTAGTGCGAGGATACAGGGATACAATTTTTGTGATGGAGTCGGATAGCGCATCAAACTCATTTAAAGTTGAGTTGCTGTCCAGGATTGGACTACCATAAATAAAACAGTAGTGGATTAACTGTTAACAGACATGCAGTTTTAACCGCAGGAAATTAAATTCAGGATAGGAACAGTGGCCAAATTGCGGTTGAAGTTGGTAAGCAACATCACTACGCACGTAAATAGAGAGACCGCGATGGGGGAAAAACAAAGGTACTAAGCTATATCCAGGCATTTTTAAATTCGACAAATCGGTATTCTCACCTAAGTGTTTCACTTAGCTCCAAGAGATCTGGTTTATAGCGGGAGAGGTAAAGGTACAAAGCAAAAGATTTGCTCTTAGCCCACGAACGTTGTTCACATCAACTCGAAATTGCCCTCCCATGTCCATCACAGAGGAGCATGAGAAGCGCGCGGTCTAGGAAATAGAAAAGTGCTATGGCAGGAATGAAGTCCGAAAGTTTTACCGAAAGGTAAAACAGCTATCCGGAGGATACAAGGTTCCGACCAAGGCCTGCCGAGACCAAAATGGGCAACTAGTAGTAGAGTCTCAGTCTGTGCTGAGAATCTGGAAGGATCATTTCTGTAGACTCCTAAACGGCGATGACGCCCCAAATTCCGCTGTTAGGCAGAATGTTCCACTCAATTTGGACGATGATAGACAAGTATTCCGTCCCCCGACTTAGACGAGGTGAAGATAGAAATATCCAAGATGAAGTCGAGCAAAGCTGCTGGAGCAGACGGACTGTCCATAGAACTATTTAAAGAAGCTGGAGATCACCTGGTTGGGCGCATGCACCAGCTCATCTGTAAGATATGGTCGGAAAAAAGTATGCCCGATCACTGAAATCTCAGTATCGTTTTCCAGGTCCACAAAAAGGGAGACCCCTTTGACTGAGCCAACTACCCAGGGATTAGTTTCCTGAACATCGCATACAAGATCCTCTCTGCCGTATTGTGTGAACGTCTGAAACCGTTTGTCCATGACCTGATAGGTCCCTATCAGTATGGTTTCAGACCAGGGAAGTCCAAAATCGACCACACCTTCACAAGAAGTACAAATCGACACTCACCATCTATTCGTCGATTTCAAGGCCGCGTATGACAGAGTGCATAAAGGCGAGCTATACAGTGCCATGTCTAGTTTTGGCATTCCTACCAAACTCAACAGATTGTGTAGGATGACGATGGAGAACTCTCGCTGCTCCGTCAAGGTCGGTAACGAACTAACCGAGACCTTCAATGTCGAAAAAGGTTTTAGACAAGGTGACGCACTGTCATGTGACTTCTTTAACATCATCATCGAGAAAATCGTGCGTAACTCAGAAGTCAACACTAGAGGCACGATCTTCCAGAAGTCAGTTCAATTGCTAGCTTGCGTTGATGACACTGACGTGATTGGACGAACACAGCGAGCCGTGAATGAGGCGATTGCAGGCATTGAAGCGGAAGCGGCTAAAATGGGTTTGGCGATAAATCTAGGCAAAACTAAGTACATGCTGTCATCAAGGAAGGACACCCAGTGCCGACTTCTCGGACAGATCTTCCCAATAGGCAGCAGAAACTTCGAGGTAGTCAAGGACTTCGTCTACCTCGGCTCCGCGGAAAATAGGAACAACAACATCAGTACCGATTTCAAACGCAGAAACACTCTTGCCAATCGTTGTTTCTTTGGGCTCAAGAGGCAATTGTGTAATAAAGCCCTTTCTCGAAGGACTAAGCCCGCTTCATATAACAGCTTGATCATCCCAGTCCTACTTTACGGCGCGGAATCTTGGACGTTATCAAAGGCGGATGTGGAAGCCCTTAGTCTCTTCGAGATAAAAGTTTTGCGTGCGATTTTTGGTCATGTTTGCGTTGATGGCATCTGAAGGAGAAGATTGAATGACGAACTCTATGGGCTGTATAGCGACATGCGCCTGGTCAAGCGTCTAGGGATACAACGCTTAAGATGGCTATTCCATGTGGAGAGTATGGATACCACTGCTCCGGCCCGAAAAGGCTTTGAATCCGAGCCATTGGGACGACGCAACAGGGACGATCTAGACTAAAGTGGCACACACAAGTGGAGAAGGACCTCAACAAACTTGGAGTGCGCAACTGGAGACAGCTGGCGAAAGATCGTGCTGGCTGCAGAGGCATTTTGGTTAAGGCCCAGGTCCACCCCGGACTGTAGCGCCACAAGAAGAAGAAGTCTATCACAGACATTAAGTAACCAATTCCGACTGCGCAGTTGGTAAAAGCACAAATAATAAACCTAATCTTAAAATTATGATTATATATTTAGTATATTTATTTTTTAATACGAATTTTTATCGTTTATCTGTTGCTTATACAATTTGTCAGGGGACCAACATGACGACAACGAGGGCACTTGATGGGGTTGTATCCAACAATAGAATCCCCGATCCCTATCGCTCTCAGTTCTACGATCTCGTATCACGTAAAGGTATGGAGTTGCTAAATCGGGGACCATTTGGGCTTACGGTTGCTATATCGCTATTATAAAGCAGCCTCTTTTCCACTATCCTCCTTGCCGGGTGAGACAAAAGTGGACATCTCTCCGCATTTTGGATTAATCCGATAAGGTTAAGATATTGTATATAAATGCTTCCAGTGGAATGAATCCATTTTGGCACGCATTCTCGTGATATGTGGTGCGAAATAAAGGAGTATTGACGACATAACTTAGGTTAATTAAACTATCCTATTCACTGTGGCCGCCGTGGCGTAGTGGGTAGAGTGCGACGCTCACACGCTGAAGGGTCTAGGTTCGATTCTCGGCTGAACACCTCGAATTTTTCACGGCACCACCTCTTTCGAGCTGCTGACAACTTTCAAAGAGTAATAACTGTCCAAGAAAGCTTCTCAAATTTCGCCGTTCGGAGTCGGCAAAAAAAACTGTAGGTCCCTTCTACTCGTGAGAGAACAGTAGCGCGCACAACACGAGTATTTAATGACCAAGTTAGGCCCTGGCCCTCTGTGGACTGTCGCGCCAACAATTATTATTATTCACTTTGTCTTCGTTGTACAAAACCTCATTGCGCTGGAATTTCTTGTACCCAAATTACGATGTTTTGTATTTCTTGAGACAAGTGCGGAGACATTGCCTTTACAACGTCCTTATCTTTTCCCTCTTGGAAGGACTCATGTTGAACGACACTGGACAGCCATACACAATGACTGGCCGGACGAGCGCCGTGTAGCATATCACTTTTACTTTTGAGTTGAGTTGTTTTGAGTTAAGTTACTAACTATAGCAACCGTTTTCTTAACTTTCTTTAGAGCTGAAGCTGAATGGGTGTTACCAAACAAAACGTGAGCCTACAAAATGGCCAGACATCGTATTACGGTGTGACCGCCGTAGTGGATAAAGTGCGATGCTCACACGTCGAAGGTCTGGGTTCGATTACCGGTTTAACACCTCTTTAGAGCTGCTGAGAACACTCAAAAAGTAATAACTGTCCAAGAAAGCTTCTCAAACTTCGCCGTTCGGAGTCGGTAAAATACTATTATTACCTTCTACTCGTTAGAGAACAGTAGCGAGCTCAACACGAGTAGTTGATGAGCAAGCTAAGCCCTGGTCCCCTGTGGACTGTAGCGCCATACAATAAAAATCATATTACCGTTTTTCCAACCAAACCTGTCCCTGTTGGCCCGATGCTGAATTTACGCCAGATTTTTTCGTATCCCTTGAGGCTTTATATAACGAAGTCCTGACGATACTCGTCATCTCGTCACCTCGTTTTCACACATATGGTTGTTGATTTTCAACTTACAGTCGTCGCAACATCGGTGGATCGATGACCTTCTTCCTTGAGATCTGCATATGTTCATTTTTTAAAACAGACTTGACACACCCGCCATCCACCGAGACACAAAAGAAACGTATTGGTAGAAGATGTTCGTGCGTCTTCTTCCCAGCAAAACCAACAAGTAAATGCCTAGTCAACGTCAATCACCTGACAGCGTTTAACTTTTTCACATAATAAGTTCCCCACCGTAGTTCACCGTAGCTTTTGAAACCACACCGCGGTTTTGGGGAACTATACCTCAATATAAACATGAAGCCGGCAATTATAATAATAATACTTATTGGTTGAGGTTTGTGTAAAAACAAGTGGTTCGCACGCACGGCTGAAAATTATGCACTCGCTCCACGCATCTGCGCTGTTGACTGTGGGCTCATCTGTGTATGATGACTTGATCTGATGTTTGAAAGCGAAGTGAAAAAATGACATGAGTTTGTTGGCTTTTTAGGTGGCGAAGGTGCTATTCTGGACTAGTGTCAGTCTTTTAAATATAATTTGAAAAAAAAAATGTGTGTGACTTAGACGTCAGCAGTGGAGAGGCGTCTTTCTACAACTCTGTTCAACTGGTTGCGTCTGCCTGTGAAATTAGCATCATCAGTAACAGATCAATCAATAAGTCACGGATATATAGAGGGCGCCACTAACAAAAAGTATTAATTTGATAATGATTATTTTGTTAGTGGTGCCGCTTGTACAGTATTGTGCAAAACATATGCAAGTTCTTTTCCCCATAAAATAATTTCTGAGAATATAATTTTACGTGCGGAATTTAATTGAAACTTCTATTCAAAAATCTTGTTTGGACTTTAATATACTAGAATTGTAAAAAAAATCTCTTGACATTTGGAGCCATTCTTTAGTAGTATAGATTAAAAGATTAACTCATTCCATTTGAAGCACAAATGCAATTTTTATTAATTTTTAATATTTCGTCCAGAAATCATTGCTTCTTATTACTTCCCCACACTTTTTTGCATGGAAACAATAAGTGAGTGTATTAACTGCGGGGGAATTCAAAGCCACTGATCCTGAAAGGCTTCATAAAGAGCTTTTTTTGAGGTAATGACATCATGACGATTTCCAAGAGATCTTTATATACAGAGCGATCCATTATGCCGCCCACATCCTTGAGCTAAAAAACAACCCCATACCAAGATTGAACCACCGCCGGGCTTCAAAGTGGATTGTATATTTTGATGTTTACGGCGAGTACCCGCTTCTCCACCGTAGCTGATTCCATCTGAACGCATCAAATTGAATTTGCTCTCATCACTAAAAAAAAAATCTCTCCACTGTTTCAGAGACCAAGATGAGTACTTGTGAGCAAATGCAAGTCTAATTAATGTAAAATTAGTAGCAGTTTTGAACAAAAACATATTGATTACCTTTTTGGCGGTATTGTCATGTTAATTAAGGCTTCTTTGATGCTCTGTATGCCTTTAATTTATTATCGATTGCACTTCTACAACCCGGACTCGCTCCAATAGGCAAATTCAGCTCCTTCACAATTGTAATGGAGGATCGGAAGGGCTCTCGACGCATGAAATTGATGATCTTCTGATCAGTTTTTTTATCTGTTTTGCGAGGACGACCACCGGAATGAACCGTTAAAATGGATTGAATGCGTCGGAACTTTGCCAATGTTTGCGAGACACTTGACTCATAAATTTTGAATCGTTGGGCTATCTCCCTTTACTTCGATCCATTTTGAAAAGCCTCAATAATAAGCTCGTTTGTACACGTGTCATATTTACTGCGAATCATTTTATAAACAAACTTGAAATGGAAACCGAATGACAAAACCTGTTTTTCAATACAACTTCTATATTAAAAAAATATTTTTTCCACTTACCTGATGTGAATATCTCCAAAAACGAAGCAAGAATAAGGACAAAATTAAAAATTTGCATATTTTTTGCACAGCTGAAAAAGGAACAAGCTAACAATTTTTTCCCCTTTCAACAAAATCAACGGGACTTTTCCAGGTTTTCTTACTTCGATCGGCAGATGTACTGTCATTCACAGATTTTTGTTAGAAAAAGTTATGAATGAAGTTTTGTACAACAGAACAAACAAAATGTCAAAAGGAAAAAAAAATTGCATATGTTTTGCATAATACTGTATGTCCCGGGACTAATTGAGTGATGTTCAAAAAGAACTTGTGAGTGACGAACGCAGTTAGGAAATGGTTTGCTGCCGTTGCCAAGCGAAGAATTAGCTAAAACATGTCGACCGAAAGCCAAATAGGCCGCGGAAACCAATGGCACAGCGCCGGAACAACTTAAATTTAATGAGCCAACCCTACACCCAGTAATCACATTTCACACAAGGCCAGAAGACTGATCGAAAATTATTCGGAGGAAGTGATAGAACGTGTTTCAGTTACAGAAGTTAAACTTTTTTAAGCACTGTCTTTAAGACACCCTCTGCAAAATGTATAATTACTGCTGATACTGTGTGGTGTGATTGATTAAATCGCAATTTACAACTTTAACGTTTTTCATTCTATGACATCTACCATAATAGACAAAATGTCTGAAGATTAAAATTTCAATTTATCATGCACCTTGAGATCTTGAAGACGTTTCCTGTTCCCAAGATTATACAAAGGGAATAGAGAATGAAGGCAACTCAAAGAAATTCACCCGACTTTGTAGGTTGAGCTGACCAACGTAAGGAGCCAAGTCAAGATTTGTCATCATAACATCTTTGATGGAGCTCGACGAGGTGATGGGCTGGCCTGAGGCGTGATCTTCTTGCAAAAGCAATCCATGTCTCCGAAACGTCGACAAAAGGCGCCATCGTCATATATTGGCTTGCGCAGACAATGCGAGTATTCACAATATCGGAAGGACACAACAATCTGTA
Organism: Eristalinus aeneus; assembly: GCA_955652365.1. Lineage (NCBI taxonomy): Eukaryota > Metazoa > Arthropoda > Insecta > Diptera > Syrphidae > Eristalinus > Eristalinus aeneus. Next base: position 81,651,145 of record OY019130.1, read on the forward strand.
CATGAATCCTTCTCACAGATGGAGTGGGTGCCAAGAAACCTTGGACTGAACATTAGTAATTGGGAGATGAAGAACATGGTGGCGTGCTCTGTGGAAAGAGCAGTTGACTAATCCAGTAGTGCAATCTGCACGTTTGGTAGATCTTTATGAATGCTTATTCTGTTAGCTTCGCGTAGGGCATAATATCTTGATGACATCTTTACAATGATGGTAGAAGTGTGTTGAGCTCTAGCTCAAACGCTGTACGCAGACTCTACAACGTTAGCTGCATCATCCTTGTTCAGCTATAAGGTGCAGATGGATTTTGCTTTTTCCTGTTCGTTGGCGTTAGGCTCAACAAGTAAGTGCACCACAACGTTGAATTCAGCATTTTGCGGTATGAGCTTATCCAACTGAGTCTCTAGGAACTCATTTCTCTTCTCTAGTTGCACCACTCTTTCCGATATTTCATCTCAGCGGGCCTTCAGTCCAGATAACTCTGCACATATGAGCTGAAAGTTGATGGAAGCTCCTGAACTAGTACCTTGTTCTTCTCATCGATAATTATTTTTAATGTTACAACACTAATAATAATTGTTGGCGCTACAGTTCACAGGGGGACCAGGGCCTAGCTTGCTTATCAACTACTCGTGTTGTGCGCGCTACTGTTCTCTCACGAGTAGAAGGGACCTACAGTTTTTTGCCGACTCTGAACGGCGAAATTTGAGAAGCTTTTTTAGGCAGTTATTACTCTTTGAGTGTTGTCAGTAGCTCAAAAGAGGTGGCGCCGTGAAAAATTCGAAAAATTGGTGTTGAGCTGGGAATCGAACCTACACCCTTCGGCGTGTGAGTGTCGCACTCTACCCACTACGCCACGGCGACCACATGTTACAACACTGATACTACTAAATTTGTTCTTTTTTCCGTATTTTTCTTATCCCTCGGTCTTGGGGAACGTTATTGGTCAATATGATGTTCTGGGGAAATTTCTGACACAACACCTTTGTTCATTTAGAATGGTTAGCTTTCTTTGGGATTTTGATTTCACCCGGTACGATCTTAAATGCTATGGTTTACTCTATATAACCCCTTAAATTGAAGAGGTGGCTTCTTTTCTTGCAGTTTTTAAACTTTTTACCAAGAATTATAACATTTTTTATTTACTTTTTGCGTTTTTCTTTTGTACAAATTTTGCAGGAGATTATTTTCCACTACCTTTCCTATACAGATGTCCAACAACCATCGAATCGAACACGACTTACGTGGAAGTTGTAAGAGTCACTGAATGGATGTTCGTAAGACTCCGGTGGGTAGGACACCTATCCCGCCAGAACAAAGTACAATCGGCTTGGAAAAAACTCTGTAGCTCATTCTATGGAAGGCGACAGCATGAAGGACCATGCCTATGCTGCAGATATATCGTAAAACAGACCGCCAAAAGAAATAGGATGCACTACAGAATGACGTCGGGGCCTGACAGAGATGGTTTGACAAACTTGTTGATAGAGGCCAGACGCGGATTCCGTATGATGACAGTGAAATCAATTTTTTATCACCACAGTCTTACTGATGTCGGACTCGAAGTGGGATCAACAACAGGCTTTACTTAGTATCCTTGAAATATTAAACGTGATTCGAAAAATGCAGAATCAGATTTAATCCTCGAATATTGATTAAAAGTTAACACCGATATTACCTATGGGGTCCAAAACTATACAACCCCAAATACTTTCAGTTTCTTTCAAGCCCAGAGTATTCAAAATTGTGGTGACTTTATTTTCGTAATTTTTGTGTTCGTCGTCTACAGCCACCGTCGAAAGAATATCTTGAATGTGTCATGAATTAGTGAGAAAAACTGGAAGTGGTAGTTTGCAGTCTGAAAACAACCGCAAAAAAAACTATAATCTGTGTCGGAAAGACATAGTGGCTGTTGAAATGAAATGCTATGGAAAATATCGACTGCGAAGATGTGGGATATGGTTTTACGTGATACCCTGCCTTTACGGCCTATATCACGGGGTCTATTTTCCCAAGAATCGTAAGTAACGCAAGACCTTAGTTACCCAGGTATCAAACTGAGATCATGTTTGAGGGGCAATCCGCACACCTTCGTTTGATGCGAAGTTTTTCTAAAACCTCTTTCGCTCTCTGGGTTGCAGCGACCGGTTAATAATGCAACTCCACGCTGAACCGGGAAAGTTCCCTAACCTCCATCCTAGTTTTTGGGTAAACAAGTAGCTAGACAAGTCAGAACACTACACTATCCTCGACTCTACCCGCCATGTTAGGTAGTTAACCACAGCAACCACGATACTCCCACAAGGGGGCCTAAGGCACAGTCTGGCTGGAACCGAAGTACCGTGCAAGCTCAACAATGACTTGAAAAGTTTTACCGTTTGCGTTTGAACCAATTGTCCAAGCACTTTTGCCACTCTGATTGAGGTATCTCTAAAACATGCATTCTGAACGCATCAACCGCTTCTTCAGGTGTCGAAAAACGTTGACCTCTCATTTTATTTCTGACGTACGGGAATATAAAGAAGTCATTCGGTGCCAAGTCAGAACTAAACGGCGGATGGCTCATCATTTGAGCCGATGTGTGAGAGCTCGCATTGTCGTGGTGAAGAGTGATCCCTCTCCGGCAAATGGTTTTTCGGATTTTTTGGAAGACAACTGGCAAACATATAGTTGTGTACCACTCAGAATTGACTGTTCTGCGTTGTCCTAGTGGTACAGTTTCGAAATGCCTAGATTTTCCGACAAAACAGACGACCATTTGCATGGAAGTGCTTCGCGCTCGAGCAACTTTTGTTGGATTTGGCTCAATTTGAAACACCCATACAGTCGACTGCTGTTTACTTTCGGGCTCATACGCATAAATCCACGATTCATCACCTGTCGCGATGTCATAGACGTGTTTCGAAGTACCGCGATCGTATTTTTGGAGCATTTGTTTCGACCAATTGACACGAGCCGTTTTCTGAGCGATTGACAAATTGTGTGGGATCCAACGCGAACAGGTTTTTTTGACGATCAAATGTTCAAGCAATATTGAATGTATGCTGGTCCCACTAATGACTAAGGTCGTCTCTATCTCACAATAGGTCACACGACGATCTTGCAATATCAGTTGTCGCACAGCATCAAGTTTCCGGTTTCCGGAACAACAACTGATTGTGGGCGTCCTTTCCGGAACAACAACTGATTGTGGACGTCCTTCACGAAATTCGTCTTGGAGTGAACTACGACCTCGGTTGAATTCACCATACTATCGATAAACACTGGTCCTTGATGGATGTTCATCACCAAAAATTGAATTAAGTTCATCGATGCACTGTTGTTGAGTTAATCCACGTCGAAAGTTGTTAAGAAATAATCGCACGAAAATGCTCACAATTTAATTCCATTTTATGGGCGAGATGAATCTTTAAAGTTACTGTAAACAACAGAAATAGCGCTCGTATGTCAAAACGTTCTGAGTAGGTAAAACCTCAAAAATGTCAAACTTTGCAATATTGCTGGCAGTTGCCAGATAGCAATACAATATAAAAGGCAACCTTCGTATTTGTCGGTGTTATGCTGACTTTGAAAGTAGCCGTAGAGACACCAACGATGCTGATCGCTCTAGAATGCCAGTTGAAGTGGTTACACCTGAAAACGTAAAAAAAGTACAAAACTCGTTTGGGATACCGCAAAATAAAATTGAGCGATATAGGTGACAAGTCAAGAATAGCAAAAGGCAGTGTGTACACTATTTGGCATAAACAGTTATCCAGCTGTTTTCGAAATGGATGGCGTGTTTGATCACAGTGGACCAAAATCAACAACGTATCAATGATTCTGAGAGCTGCTTGGGGCTGTTTTGTCAGAATAAATTATGTCTCTTGGATATACCGGACATTTTACACTGGTATGTCGCAGTAGATGAAACATGGATCGACCATTATACTGCAGAGTCAAATTGGCAGTCAGCGGAGTGGACAGCAGCCGGTGAACCACGCCGAGAGCGTCCAAAAATACAAATGTCGGCTGGCGAGCTTATGGCATCCGTATTTTGGAATGCGCGCGGAGTCTTACTCATCGACTATTCTGATCAACAGCGAGTACTACACGGCATTACTTAATGCATTTGGAGGAAGAAATTGCAAAAAACGGAATTCTGTTCCACCAAGATAAATCACCATGTCACAAGTCGTTAGCTTCTTCTTCTTCTTCGGATGGCGCTACAGTCCGGGGTGGACCTGGGCCTCAACCAACATGCCTCTCCAGCCAGCACGATCTTTCGCCAGCTGTCCCCAGTTGCGCACTCCAAGTTGGCTGAGGTCCTTCCCTACTTGTGTGCGCCACTTTAGTCTAGGTCGTCCCCTGTTGTGTTATCCCAATGGCACGGATTCAAAGACTTTTCGGGCCGGAGCAGTGGTGTACATACGCTCTACATGGTCTACGAATCTTAAGCGTTGTATTCGTAGACGCTTGACAAGGAGCATGTCGCTGTACAGCCCATAGAGTTCGTCATTAAATCCTCCTCCAGATGCCATCAACGCAAACATGACCAAAAATCGCACGCAAAACTTTTATCTCGAAGAGACAAAGGGCTTCCTCATCCGCCTTCTCTAACGTCCAAGATTCCTCGCCATAAAGTAGGACGGGGAAGATCAAGCTGTTATATGAAGCCAGCTTAGTCTTTCGAGAGAGCGTTTTATTACTCAATTGCCTCTGGAGCCCAAAGAAACAACGATTGGCAAGAGTGATTCTGCGTTTGATTTCGGTACTGATGTTGTTGTCCCTGTTTACCGCGGAGCCGAGATAGACGATGTCCTTGACTACCTCGAAGTTTCTGCTGCCTAGTGTGACGCTCCGTCCGAGACATCGATGTTGTGTGTCCTTCCTTGATGACAGCATGTACTTAATTTTGCCCTCACTTACCGCCAGACCCATTTTAGCCGCTTCCGCTTCAATGCCAGCAAACGCCACATTGACGGCTCGCTGTGTTTATCCAATCACGTCAATGTCATCTGCGTAAGCTAGCAATTGAACTGACTTCTGGAAGATCGTGCCTCTGGTGTGATGTTAAAGAAGTCCGCACGATCCCCTCAAGGATGATGTTAAAGAAGTCGCATGACAGCGCGTCGCCTTGTCTAAATTCTTTTTTGACATCGAAGGTCTCGGTAAGTTCGTTACCGACCTTGACGGAGCAGCGAGAGTTCTCCATCGTCATCCTACACAATCTGATGAGTTTGGTAGGAATGCCAAAACTAGACATGGCACTGTATAGCTTGTCTCTATGCACACCGTCATATGCAGCCTTGAAATCGACGAATAGGTGGAGACTGTCAGTTTGCATTTCTTGGGTCTCTTCCAGGATCTGCCGTAATGTGAAGATCTGATTTATTGTGCACTTCCCTGGCCTGAAACCACACTGATAGGGACATATCAGGTCATGGACAAACGGCTTCAGACGCTCACACCAAATCGGGCAAACGACGCTGAGATTCCACTCATCGGGCATGCTTTCCTCCGACCATATCTTACAGATGAGCTGGTGCACGCGCCCAACCAGGTTCAGCAGCTTTGTTCGACTTCAGCTTGGTAGCTTGAATTGCTACAGTACCCAAATCTGGCTCCCAGCGACTTCTATCTCTTTCCACACCTAAAAAAGATGTTCGCTGGATAAAAGTATGCCTCGAATGAGGAGGTGATCGCCGAAACTGAAGCCTATTTAGAGCGGCGCTGGATTGATTGTATCACTCCTGAAGGAAACTTTGTTGATGAATAAGATGGAATTTTGTGTAGAAAATGTGTTTTGATTGAATAGTCCCGGGATTTTTTATTGAGTGATGTCCCACGTTCCCACGAGGAAAAGAGCAATTGGAAGCGGATGCTGTGCTCGTTGACTATTCTTCTTTGATTGTTGACTGCCGACAATTTATTAGAAAATGTCTTCAGTCCTGGAACAGATCTGCGCACGAATAGATTCCCAACTGCACCCCAGAGATTAAGAAATTGCCAACACCACCAATTCTGATGGAAAAAACAAACAAGACAGCTATTAAAACAGAGACAGCGATTTTTGACTCCCGCTTGACCAACTCACTTCCCAGTCAAGAAAAGTCCTGATCATAATCATCTAAGAAATGCACTGAATTACCGACTTAAATGCCGACAGCCATAAGTTTTGCGTCATGAACTTGCAGTAACAAGGGCAACAATCGTTTCCTTAGCACTCGTGTTGGAATCAAATCTATTTTAACGGCAAGCATCAAAAGCAGAAAACATATTTAGGTACTAACTGTTATAGCTACAGCTCCACGAACGAGTTCTCAGTAGGGCCGCAATAAAAACCATTCAAAAGCTTGCTCGCAATGAAAAACCAAAACATAAACGAAATGACAAAGCACTTTCACACCGCACCGCATAACACATTCTTGGCCATGAATCCTAAGCAGTAGTCAAACCAAAGCCCCAGAAAACCGAAAACACCAACATACACCCATGCCAAAGGCTGATGCTCTGGCGCTACGACAAAGGGGGGAGCTACCCATTCATGGATGACGGAACTGAATAAAAATGCAGGGAGACGCAATGGAGGCACCCCCAACAAAGTACACGCTCACCCATACACACACCGAACGGAGAGCCGAATCAAATAAACAGAACCAAGGAACGAGAGAATAAAAGAAACAACACAAAAACACATAAATGAATTGATTTAAATTTTATGAGCCACTTGTTGAGCCCGTTCCAGAGCGAGCCGGCTTCGAATGTAACAACTACAGCGGCAAGTGCACGGAGAATGAAAGTAATTTTATGGCCCGAGTCGTAGTACTGTGTGCAGAACTCCGCATAGACGTTGATCCTGTGGGTGTTTTTCGAGCTTTTTGTGCGGTGCACAGTACTTTCGGTGTTTTTTTTTTTCACTCTCCATTGACGAAGGACGAAGACAGTGTGGCACGCTCTGCTCCACAGAGTCAGTGTAACGTTGGCAAAGGGATCCATTTGATGGGGTTGTTGTGGTGCCCTGTTTATGCACACACTTACGTCAAGCATTAAATAATCTATCCCTGAACTCTATCGACGTTATATTTTAGTGCCCGCACATCCGGACTGGATCTCGTCTTTCATTCAAGTTTACTCCTTAAGACAAACTTTCGATTTCGTCTTACTTTCAATGTCAGAAGCAAGTGCCCGAAGAAAAATGGAAAAAAAAAATTAGAAGACACCCACCCACCCACAGAGAACAGGAAGAAAAAAGAGCATAACCCTCACCAACACCGCCGCAAATCGGAAAATAAGCACCGAACGAGGAGAATAAGAGCTAAAAGAATGAACTTTAATGGCACCCTGCTCCCATCTGCAGCAGCCCCGTCATCCACTGAATTTTTGTGGTTCACTTTTATGGCCCTTTATAGCTTGCCGCACGCTTGATGTGCTCGCTTTCAAGACCGATGGACCCAAGATGGACATGCTGCGAAACGCATCCTCGCCGGTGGTGATGGGATCACTTGGAGGAGCACTTCTTCGCCTCGGAATTACACGGCGTCTTCTGCTCGTTCGTACGTCCACGGCACCGTTTATTTATGTTTTATGAGTGCGAATTTTATGTTAACTACGCTCATTTATTGATGATGTGTTTATCGTCACTAAATTCTTTTACGATTGCCTTTATGTCAAGAGGGCCGATGGAAGGGCGAGTGAAGTGGAGAACTCCTCCACCGGCCAGACACCAGACACCATCGTGAAACGCATGACGACGGCGAGTAGACGGCACGGGCACAAACACGAGAACACGAAGAAGAAGCGGCAGGAAAGCAAAAAAAAAAAAATGTGATAAAACCGGGATTACTTTTGCCTGTCTGTGAATCTGATTATCCAGAGGGTTGTGGAGCATGGTGGCGGCACCCAAGGCGGGGAGGGGTGACTCTAAGGAGGATAATAAAATCATGAGGAGTTAATTAAATAAAATCCTCGGATTTATTGGCCCGTTTATAGTTTTGTAATCGGGATAATTTGTTGTTGATGGATACGTGTTTCACAAGATTTGCGCCCACACCCCCCCTCCTATATGTGCGGCTTCTCTTTGCTTGAGATGGTCGTGGATACACGTGTAATAAATTCATTTATGCTATCAGACGGACTTTATCTGTTCTCTGCTTGTGGTAAATTCGTGTCGAGTTACGTTTCTGGGACAATGCGGGGAGATTATGCTCGTTGTTATGTTCGGCGTATCAAAGTTGTATTTATGGCTTTGTGACCTTTATTGTACATCCGCAACAGATTGGTGTCTGATTTTTTGTCAATCATCTGCTTGGGGTTGGGGCAGCCAAATATAATGCAGTCTCGAGTGTCTGAAGGTTTTGTTACCAGTGCAGACATTGCCATTATACATTTGGAAGTCCAATAGATAATGCTGCAGATTGTACAGGTTATGTGCAGGCATTGAGGAGGGTTCCTCATTTTTTGAACCTTTTTTCCTATGTGGAGCTCGATTTGTCGTTTTATAACAGAATAGTTTGTTGGGTATTTAAATTTTACATTCATTCTGTGCGGATGAACATAAAGCAATATGCGGCAATGTGTTTGGTGTCTATTTTAAGGTGAACGAGCATCGGCATACACCAGCCGCACCACGTATAAATTGGTTTCTGACGTTTAATGGAATATGAAGGTTGCCTTTTATATTTCGGGTTATACATACTCAGAACGTTTTGACAGACGAGCGCTATTTGTGTTGTTTACAGTAACTTAAAGGATTCATCTCGCCTAAGAAATGGAATTAAATCGTGAAAATGTTCGTGCGATTATTTTTTACAACTTTCGACTTGGATTAACTTAACAACAGTGCATCGATGAACTTAATTCAAGTTTTGGCGATAAAGCTAAATCAAGGACCAGTGTTTATCGATGGCATGGTAAATTTAACCGAGGTCGTAGTTCACTCCAAGACGAATTTCGTGAAGGTCACCCACAATCAGTTGTTGTTCCGGAAACCATTGATGCTGTGCGCCAACTGATAATGCAAGATCGTCATGTGACCTATCCTGAGATTGAGACAACCTTAGGAATTAGTGGGAACAGGATGCACTCAATATTGCATGAACATTTTACTGTCAAAAATATTTGCTCGCGTTGGATCCCACACAATTTGTCGCTCAAAAAATGGCTCTTGTGGATTGGTCGAAACAGGGACAACAACATCAGTACCGAAATCAAACGCAAAATCACTCTTGCCAATCGCTGTTTTTTTGGGCTCAAGAGGCAATTGAGTAATAAAGCCCTCTCTCGAAGGACTAAGCTCGCTTTATAAAACAGCTTGATCATCCCCGTCCTACTATATGGCGCAGAATCTTGGACGTTAGCAAAGGCGGATGAGGAAGCCCTTAGTCTTTTCGAGAGAAAAGTTTTGCGTGCGATTTTTGGTCCTGTTTGCGTTGATGGCATCTGGAGGAGAAGATTTAATGACGAACACTATAGGTTGAACAGCGACATGCGCCTGGTCAAGCGTCTACGGATACAACGCTTAAGATGGCTAGGCCATGTAGAGCGTATGGAAACCACTGCTCCGGCCCGAACAGTCTTTGAATCCGAGCCATTGGGACAATACAACAGAGGACGACCTAGACTAAAGTGGTGCACACAAGTGGAGAAGGACCTCAAATAACTTGGAGTGCGCAAATGGAGACAGCTAGCAAAAGGTCGTGCTGGCTGGAGAGGTATGTTGGTTGAGGCCCAGGTCCACCCTGGACTGTAGCGCCACAGGAAGAAGAAGAAGGATTGGTCGAAAGAAATGCTTCAAAAATACGATCGCGGTGCTTGGAAACACGTCTATGACATCGTGACAGGTGATGAATAGTGGATTTACGCGTATGAGCCCGAAAGTAAACAGCAGTCGCATGTATGGGTGTTTCAAATTGAGCCAAATCCAACAAAACTCCAAATCTGCAAATATTTAGACTTATTCTTTTATTGTTAAGAACTTTTATTGTTTCTTAGCTATTATAAGAGTCTACAATATTTTATTATTTTTGAATAATATGGCCGCTGTCTTTAGCTGGGCTGCACCGTACTATTCATTGGTGAGTTATTCTTACAACTAACTTACAAAAATCTATGAATGCCAGAAGAAGGTATATCCAAGCAGAAGAATTACTTCACCTACTTCCGCAACCATCTGGAGTCGGCAATTCCCTTGCTTGTGTTCCCATTTCACAATTTGTCACCCAATGCATTCTTATTTCCCAATAGGTTAACCGAATACATTGCTTTAGTTTTTCATTCCCGGATATTGTCACTTTAATGGGTCAACATAAAAGTGATGATGTCAACTTTTTGTTTTGCACTGAGTACATTGCCCAATGTAATGAGTGAATGACGAAATGTGTGAACACAAGTAATATCGCATTGAAGTATGGTATTATGTCCAATACTTAACTCGCACGAAGGACTTTCATGCAAATGGTCGCCTATTTTTTTCAGAAAATTTGGACATGTCGCAACTGTACCACTAGAATAACGCAGAACAGTCAATTCTGAGTGGTACACAACTATTTACTTCCCCTACTGAAAGCGGTTGATGCGTTCAGTATGCATGTTTTGGAGTTTTGGACCTCAATCTGAGTGGCAAACGTGCTTCGACAATTGGTTCAAACACATGCAAAAGTGTATAGATCTTAATGGGGAATATTTTGAAAAACAATAAAACTATTTTCGATGATAAATAATTGTTTTTGTTCTCTAGTCCCGAAATGTAAAAGGCGACCCTCGTAGACACATTGCCTGATCGACCTTAAATAGGCGTTCGACACCGTGTGTTAGGAGGATCTTTTCCTTAAGTTGGCCATGCTGGGTGTCAAAAAAAAAACATTGCTTTATTAGATCTATAACATGGTAACAATAAGGGACGGTAACTAAGTTGTCACTACTGCCTTTCAAATAAACAAAAATTGGGGTGGAATAAGAAGCAGTTGGTTCGCCAATGTTGTTCACTATGCTCTTTATATTCTAGGTTTTATGCCTTGTATAAAAGTGTTTGGCGACAATCCAATCGCGCAAAGATTAGGTTTTGTTGCAACGTGACTTACACGCAATTCAACGATTTTGCGATGACTGGAAATTAAAATTCAACTACCAGAGGTGCAAAACTATTCTTTTAGAACCCCGATGTGCAGAGTTTCAATGGACCCGTCTGACCAGAGTCTCAATGAATTCCGCTATTTAGAGCCCCCACAAACTTGCGCAAGTTCGGCATAGTTGACCCACTAGGACAGCTACTGACTGTGAAAAGTGCTGTAAGCCATCCAAGCATCTGATCGGATGAGTGTCTGTATGGTGGTATCCAGATAGACGTAAGTCTGAACAGGACTAAGACAGCTTTCGCTAGGGTAGGAAGAATCTCTGTAGAAGACATTGGAACCCATCGAGGCTCTGTGTATCTAGGCAAACTTCCTTATAAGGAAGTTTCTGTTTTTCCTTATTATGGGTCCAGATTCATTAACGTCCAATGCTTTGGAAGCTAAGAAATTATATTTTTCCTTGACTATTCGCTCCCTCAATTGTATTACTTGTTGTCTTCTTATATATGTATGTTCTTGTTTGGAACGTTATTTTCTTAAATAATTTTAAGAGCAAGACTTCGAATATTGAATGCTTCTTCAGCGTCTTGAGTTGATATTTTAAGTGTTTGTAAAAAATCTACTTTTACAATCTTTATAGTTTGCGCACTTTAAAGGGTCGCTTTGTACCCTAAAGAGCCCACAGTACGGGCTAAAAGACTAGAGGAAGAGAGTTAAAGAAGGTACCCATTCACTTTTGTATAAAGTAGCTGTTTTTTTTACAATTGGCGCCAACTAAAGGGATTGTTTATGCACTTAAGTGACTAGAATAAAGTCACAGCACGGATCGACCTTTCGGCGTGGGTCTAGGTTCGACTCCCAGCTCAACACCAATTTTTCGAATTTTTCACAGCACCACCTCTTTCGACCTGCTGACAACACTCAAAGAGTAGTAACTGTCTAAGAAAGCTTCTCAAATCTCGCAGTTCGGAATCGGCAAAAAACTGTAGGTCCCTTCTACTCGTGAGAGAACAGTAGCGCGCACAACACGAGTATTTGATGAGCAAGCTAGGCCCTGGTCCCCCTTTGGACTGGAGCGCCAACAATTATTATTATTAACCGTGTTTACGGCTGCTTCTTCGCGCACGAACTATGCCTTCTGCAGGTAACGACCTACATAAGTACGTCAATTGAATGAAACCCGGGAAAGCAAAGTAGACTTCGTTGCGGAGCAAATTAAATCGGCAAGGATTAAGTTTATCTCCGACCAGCCTCGGGCCAAGTTCTTGAACTTAAAAACTTGTAAAGACTTTCAAATATCTTTTGATGTGGGTAGACAAGGAAGAATCTGACTTCTTATCACAATTAGCTTAAATGTCAAGACAGCAGTACTTAATTTCATCTGAGAGAGTGATAGTGAACTCTATGGGCTGTGTAGCAACTGCGCCTGGTCAAGCATCTTGGGATACAACGCTTAAGACGGTTAGGCGATGCAGAACGCATAGATACCACTACACCGGCCCGAAAAATCTTCTGAATCCGTGCCATTGGGACAACGCGACAGAGGAGAGTCTCGGCTAAGGCGGTGCACACAAGTGGAGAAGGACCTCAACCAACTTGGAGTGCGCAATTGAAGGCAGCTGACAAAAGATCGTGCTGGCTGGAGAGGCATGTTGGTTGAGGCCCAGGTCTATCACAGATTGTTGTGCCACAAGAAGCAGAAGAAGAACCGCAGTGATCATAGGAAAGGTGCAAAGCTGCAGAGGGACAATGAGTCTATCTATAGAACCATATTATTAAAAAAATGCCGGTTGCCACTCGTGTCCATCGTGGCGGTTGCCATTTTTTTTTTCTCTAGAAAAGTGGCACGTGCATAGTAAAACAAGAGTTGCAATGAAACCGGCTTACCTGAGATGACAGAATGTGCGACCGTTCGGCGGTTTAGAAAAGAAAAGTAAAGGAAAGTAAAGAAGGTTAAGAATTGAAGTGAACTGAAGCACATCTCCAGAAATAAAGTACTACGGCCCGATCCAAGCAGAAGTCATGCAGAACATCAGAAATTAAGTCATCAAGACCTCGTGCCCATCGTTTAATTTTTTTTTCTTAAACTAGAGGCACAGTCTTCTAAAAGTTCATTCACTGTTTGCTTACGTAGCCAGGATTGATATGTTTGCACGGACACAGAAACGAAACGTTTGCAGCCATAGAAAGGGCAGGTGACTCAGTTGAGTACATTCGAGGACAAGAAGAAAAACGCCATCTCATGTGGACCACCATATCGAGTCATAAAATCATCATATTGAGCCGCGTCAAAAGGAGTTGTGAACATTAATACTGACACTTTGTATAAAATAACCTATTTATTTCTTTCTTTGGGAAATACAACTGTCCTCTGAAAACCTAAGTTGATCATTTCAATTCTGAACAACGGTGCGACAGTACAACTGCAAGTAAATATGAATGGGGGAGTCCCGAAAAGTGAGATAATCACCAGTGTCTTGCGCCTAATCAACCATTTAGGAGCCTATGGGCAACGAAGAGGCCTCAAACCGAAACTTTGGGGCAATGAAATGAAAGAGTATTCGTCATCTGAATTGGCACATGAACTTTGCATCAATTGACTGTGGCAGTTGTGACTGGAAACACAAATTCTTAAAGACGCATGCCCACCCCCACCTTAAGCAATCAGCATATAAAAATTGAAGTAACAGGCATTATTTAAAAAATTATTTAAAAAACAACACAAGCATGTTGTCTTAATCAGCGCCCGTTTGTCCTCTTTATTAGAAACAACTTTCGTCCATTTGATCAGCTTCGGTAATGTTTTTTTAAGAATTTCATGAACAAACTTCCCTGGCCGTTGATTTATTCAGTAGCCGGCCAGTGACGCCATCACTTTCAGAGTCCGTACGTATCGCTTTCCAAAATCCCTTGTCTGTTCATTCAAATCATCCGCAGCGAAACCGATTGATACGGAACCAAATCCGCACTCACCCGCTGTGACACTTAGCAATTTTCCGCTCCCCTTAAGTGTTCAATTAAGTCTGTTGTCGCGCCAAATCCTGAATCAATCGCCAACTTCATTAGTGCGCCAGATTGTCCATAAAAAAAAGAAGCGCCAATAAAACTGAATCCAGCACGGGAGACTAGATTGTTTGGATTCGAGGCGACACACATCGCAGCGTTGACTTAATCAGTCGGTTATTTTGTTATGCCATGCCACCGTCATAGCTTAAATAGCACCGATATCTAGAATGACGGTGCAATACAGTGGAAGAAGGACTAAAACCTTGATTCTCAACGGGCGGTAAATTGATTTTGAAGAAGAAAGGAAAGGAATTAAATATTCCCGGGCGGACCGACAAGAAAGACGCCACCGCATCGCCGAATAGTCATCGTTCGCCTTCACACCTTCTGCTGCCGACAAGGGGCAGAGCGAACGTGTCGTCGTTTCCCCGTCAGAGGGGCGATTTAGTTCGCTTTCTCTAACGATCTCCCGCAGCCGAGAAACACGACTATTCACTAACTAGAGTCCACCACCTTCGATAAGCCTGAACAGTGCGCCACTAGCTATCTCGTGTCCTTATTGAATTCAACTGAGTATTTGTCGCCGTTTAACCTCCCACCGCCGCGCAGTTGTGACCTCATTCTCAATCACCTGCAGGGATGGCAGTGGTTTGGTTGTGTCTTGTCAGCACTTTTAGTGGATGCCACCCCGTGGCAAAAGAAAACTCCACTGAAGCCATGGCAATCGCTTTCGTCTGTGGCCTTGCTAACAATCTAATTTCTTCTAGCACCATCGAACGCAAGGCAACGTGGACACGTTGTCTGTTTCGCACTAGGACTCCCACTACTTCTTAGCATCCAGACGCTCGCCGTGAGTCTGCCTGAAGTTCACGGGATATGCCGGGATTCGCTCGTCGATATAAAAGCAAGTTTAATTAAAATCCTGATAATCTGGTGGAATGGGGTGCACATTTGAAAAGTGGTAGATGCAGCGACAGAGCCGCTGCTGCACGGCTGGCTGGCTTCGTCGGCCATCAGGAGACACATAATTCAATTCAAAGTCCATGCTGTGGGTGGGGACCGCGTGTGTGCGCTTGTTTGGAAGGGTGGAGGTGGGGGAGGATTGCACGGTCAAGCTACAAATTATTGATCCGAGGATATACATACATTAGAGCAGCCTTCAGGAAATTTTCCTCATTCGCGTATTTTTGCGTCCGTCGTGGGTATCCGGCGTCTTCTGTTGGCTGGCAAAGGGTCCTTTCGCATCGAGTGAACAACCTACACATATGCACGGCTGTATGCTCCTTAGATGTTATTAAAAATGTATGTATGTCCCGATGCTGACATTTGGTCATACCTAGCGTGGTGTGGATATGGGCAAAAGGACATTTTAGCGAAGGCGGTTTTTCGAAAGCGCCAGTGGGTGGAGGCTTACATTTATTCGTTCGTCCGTCCGTCCGTTCGTCCATTCATCCGGTTGTCGTTGGCGGCAACCCACGTTCGTTTACGGACACAAACGCACGACGCTGTGGGAGACGAAGAAAAGGATAAGAGCACCCTGTCGTAGTGGCGCTGTTGTGCTGTCCTTTTTCGCCAATATTCGTTGTTCGGCCATCCGTGTGTTTCCGCGAGAAAACTAGGGGACGAAATATCCTTCTTATATCATCTACTTTCGACCGTCCTCCAGTCAGCCCACCCCAGAGCGTTCGAGAAAAGGGTCCTTCCACGTTGACGGGGCACCAAGGCCAATTCGGCCTTCTGCCGCAAAACTGGAAATTCAGAAAACCACCCCTACATAAGATACGGCAGCATTGGGACTTATCGTGTGTCCACCGCTACCGCCGTCGTCGTCGTTGTCGTCGCTGTAGTCGTTGTCGTCGTCATCGTTGTTGCTGGCTGCCACCGCTGGCGATTTCATACTTCCGTACCACCATTCCGTAAACTCACTTATGTCCAGCCCTTTCGTCGTTCTGCCGAACACGCACGTTTCCAAAGCACATGCCTACACACATCCACACTTGTGCGTCCACTATGCGTACGCAGGGTTCTAGATGCGAGGCCGTACATTTGGGACGTTGAAGATTTGACACGGGAGCCCACATTTTCGGACAACGCAACGACGCGCACAAGGCGATTTTCCGTAATATCCTTGTGCATTGTATGCGAAATAAGATATTCGTCCCGTGCCACCCTCATTCGCCCCCGCGGATTGCGAACTGACGCTAGGGGATGGGGACGGTCACAGCATTGCCGTCCAATATGCCGGCTTATATGTTGGCAAGTGTGTTCTGTTTCTTCATGGGCTAAAAGCTGTCGAGTTTCTCTCGATCTCCATCGTCACCCCCACCTCCGTATTCACCGCCATCGCCATCGTCATTTCGCAAAAGGACTTTTCTCCATCCTCAAGGTTTCTTCATTTTTTTTGCGCGCGTGTGATGGGCTGCGCGTTATTTATTTTCCTTTAGCGCTTTTTTGTCGGCCACCCTTGGGCTTAGGTTGGATATTTGATTTTGTTTTGTCCGCTTCTCCCGTTTGGTCCTTTTCCCGTTTCCATCATTCCCGCCCCATCCCCCGTCTCCGTGGCGCTACGGCTTTCTCGCCGATGTTCTACTGCTGCTGTTGCTGCTGATGGCGTTCCACATGTGAAGTTTTTTTTCGTGTGTCCTTTTTTTGTTAACAATGTACCGCACATAAGATGTGGAATAAATTGGAAAAACGTAGAAAAAGAAGAAGAAGAAGAAGAAGATGGAGAAAACGTTAGGATGAAAGAGGCTCACCACTGTATGATGATGATTAGGAATAGTGCGGGTCCGGGTGACGTGGGCAGTGAACGGTGGCAGCGGTGGCGGGTTGTAGATGGATTTTCTTTTTACCCTTTTGGGAATTCTTAAAACGGCTTTTTTGTGAGTGGGTCCACCGACCGTGGGGCTGTTTTACTGAAAATGAAAATGGACAACGGACAAAAAAAAAATAACAGAAAAAAAATCACCAAGGAAGGGAAAATATTTTTCATCTTTTTCAGAGAGATAGGGGGGTTGGGCAGCACATGGATGGTCATTGCTTGCGTGTGTTATTTTCATCTTGTGTTTTTTTTTTTTTCAGTTTCCAGCGTGTCCTGCAGTGGCCCTTGGTCAGCAGTGGTTAATGTTGTTGGTGTTGGTGCTGTGAATGGTGATGGTGGAGTGGAGTTTGACTGAAGCGGACTTCAACTACTTAGAGGCTCTCACTATGGTGTGTGCATGCCGCATTGAATAATTCATAATGTGCGTTCATCCTTTTCGGTTTTATTTTTTTCCCCCATCCGGGGGGATGTGTGCCGCTTGGGTGGTAGCTGAGCGGTAATTTCGGACCGTTTTACCTAAATGAAGACTTAAACGTATCGAATTGTGGCAATTTTTCAGTGTTGCAGAACGGTGTGCCTTGGTCCCGTTCATATTTTTTTTCGTTTCACTACAATTTAGATTGATTTCGTCCGCTTGAGCATTTTGTTTTGAGCCGGGGGATGAAATGAAGAAGAATGATTCAGGATAATTTATAATCGAGAACATGTTTTTGCGGCTCATATGTTATGCCTGAAAGGGACCCTTTTCGCCCCGTAATGGAGGGGAGCTGGCCGAAACCTAATCTCCATTCTATGACTGTGTCATTTGGACGTGGAAATTATTAAAGTTTATCTCTGAGGGCAAGAAGTCTTCTGTGAATTGAGGAAAGAAGTTCATGGAAATCGCCTTGCAATGAATAAGTTAGTGTTTTGCAGGAAGCAGTTCCTTCGCATGAACGGGGAATTCAGTTTTGTTTAGTATTTCTGTCTTTCAGACTCTCCTTGCCTTGTTCGAGAGCTAAATTTGTACGTTCTTGCATTGAGTGTTCCACGAAATCTTTGATAGAATGGGAATCAATTTGATCGCTTTTCTTCGCAAGAAAGGTTGTGTTTCAAGTTTTTTCAGTGCTTGAGGGACATTCGAGTGTTTTTCTTTAATCACACTCTAGACCCTTAAATCAGGACTTTGTGTTTTGAAAGTGGCAGCGTCCAAACCTATTGCTTCGTGTTCAGCCATTAACCAAATAGAAAACAATCTTTTTGGACTTTTTGCAGGGTGAAAAAAAGAATTACCCCGAAAACATTAACTAACCTTGAAAGGCATACATGGGCCAGAGCACTGGTGTCCATACGCTCTACATAGTCTAGCCAACTTAAGGGCTGTATCCGAAGACGCTGGACCAGGCGCATGTTGCCGTACAGCCCATAGAGCTCGTCGTTGAATCTTTTGCTCCAGATGTCATCAACACAAGCAGGACCAAAAACCGCAGGCAAAACTTTTCTCTCGAAAAAAAAGAAAGGAAAGAGGGCCGTGTTCGTGTTCTTCCAAACTTCCAAACACATCAATGTCGCCCAAATTGTCGAAGACATTTTAGTCTCGATAAGTTCGTTTCCGAATTTTTCGATGCAACAAGAGTACTTTAACGTCTTCATTAACTTAATAGAAAACAACCTTTTTGGACTGTTTGCAGCTTGAAAAAAAAGAATTACCCCGAAAACATTAACTAACCTTGAAAGGCATATAGGTCGTCGAAAGAAAATGGAGGTCGACATAACAGCAATACAAGAAATTTAAAGGACTTGAAATTGCGTCAATTGTCCTTTAAAACACCATGTAGTTGGTGTGGATTTCTAAGTCAGCAACAAAAGACTAAATGCGAAAGGCTTTGTACATGAGGCGGAAGGAGCCGAATAATATGATGAGGTCGTTAATGCAAAAGCTTTCCTCGTATGCAGAAAGAATAGATTAACAAACGATAAAGGCAGCAGAAGCAGTTTGAAGTATGTAGTTTAATCATTTTTATTCTTCTTCTCTTTCTTCTTGTGGCGCTACAGTCCAGGATAGACTTGGGCTTCAACCAACATGCCTCCCCAGACAGCACGATCTTTTGCTAGATGCCACTAGTTGTGCACTCCAAGTTGGTTGAGGTCATTCTCCACATGTGTGCGCCATCTTAGAATAGGCCGTACTCTGCTACGTCATCCTAATGACTCTGATTCGAAGATTTTTCAGGCCGGAGCAGTGGTGTCCATACGCTCTACATGGCCTAGCCAACTTAAGGGTTTTATCCCAAGACGCTAGACCAGGTGCATGCCGCCGTAGAGCCCACAGAGCTCGTCGTTGAATCTTTTGCTCCAGATACCATCAATACAAGCAGGACCAAAAACCGCAGGCAAAACATTTCTCTCGAAAATACTAAGGGTCGTGTTCGTGTTCTTCCAAACTTGATGTGTGTCGCCCGAATTCTCGAAGACATTTTAGTCTCGATAAGTTCGTTTCCGAATTTTTTGGTGCAACAAGAGTTCTTCATCGCCATCCTTCACAATCTTTCGAGTTTGGTAGGAATGCCAAAACTAGACTTGGTACTGTATACCTCGTCCCTTTCCACACTGTCATATGCGGCCTAAAAATCAACGAATAGGTGGTGATTGTCGATCTGTATTTCTTTGGTTTTGCCACGATCTGCCGCAAAGTGATGGTCTGGTCTATCGTGGACTTCCCTTCAGCTGTTTTGTTAAAAAAGTAGCAACCGCCGGCATGAAGGTGCAATACATACGCGGGCGGCTGCTCTAATCCAATAAAGGCTACGACAGTTTACCAAGGCTTTTATAGCCGAGAAACCTCACTATAACTTCGGAGATGCTGCTGTAATGAACTTATTACTCACATATGGAACCTAAACTTTAATGCAAACCGGATGGCACATTAATCTCTTGGTCGTGGTCGTGGTTCTACAACAAGAAGCAAAACTGAAGCGGATTATGAAGCGCAGTCACTTGATGAGTCTACCGGAGCCTATAAATGTACAAGAAGGAATCCCAATGTTTAACTATCGAGCCCTATGGCCAGTTGATGTTGACGATTTAGGTGTCCTACTCTTGGCTACATCAGTCAAACTTTTCCGCTTCCACACCATACCTTAAAGTTAACAGTAAATTTTGAATAGACTTGCTCACAGCACTCACAATGTGTGCTTGGTTTTGGCCAGGAAGTCTTTTCAAAGAAACCCTCCTTTCGGTTGATTATCTAATATTTCCCGAATGATGTTGAATCAAACGGCGTCTAATTCTTGTTCAGTTGCTGCCTTGGAAGGCTCAACTTAAAAAGTGTGCCATTTTTAAACTAGAACCCAATTTTTGAGGTGGCAAGTAGTTTACTATTTCAACATGATGAGACTGACGCAAGACGTTCTTTTATTGAATGGGTGCAAACAAAATTTTCGGTGATTCCAATTTCCATAAAATATCTTCTGGTTAAATTTTAGGCCAATGAAAAACTGTCACATTTGGAATAATGACTCTTTGGTGTGCTTTAGAGGTTGGTAAAATAATTGGTCAGTACTTCTTTAAAATTATGTTGATCAGAGTGTAACAGTCACCGGTAACTTGAACAGAGTAAAGATTTCTGACTTTTTGTTCGTCAATTGAATAAGCATAGAACGCCCCCCTTAAACTACAGTTAATCTGTTGAAGGAAACGTCTGTTAACCACGTAATTTTAAGTGACAGATCCTTCGAGATCATGCG
Source organism: Eristalinus aeneus (assembly GCA_955652365.1). Classification (NCBI taxonomy): domain Eukaryota; kingdom Metazoa; phylum Arthropoda; class Insecta; order Diptera; family Syrphidae; genus Eristalinus; species Eristalinus aeneus. The sequence continues at coordinate 81,671,745 of OY019130.1, forward strand.
ATCTAGAGCCGTATGCTCATTTTCTGTTGCGATATGTAATGTTGCTAATCTACGCGGATAAACCCGAATCGGAAACTTATTTTAAAGTAAATGAATGCCGCCCACAGAACTGATCCTGTGAATACTCGTATATATTTATCTGGGTTTCGGGACATCACGGGATCATGAAAAATGAGATTGCCGACAAATTAGCTAGGCAACGTTCTAAACAATCACTCGTAAGGTCGGAGACCACCTTAGGTTTACCCGCATCCCCAACCTAGGTCTTTCGTCGACGGCTGGGTCTTCCAACAGCCCAATCAGAGGTGGCATGAGTTTTCTGGACGCATGCTGACCAAGTGCACCCGAATGTCAGCATGGAATCCGCGGCTTTCCTGTTACCTCTAGAAAGAAGAGAGTGCAGACGATGTACAAACAGGACACTTCACCATCGATAAGCAAAAAAATCTTTTTGGGCTTATTTATGGCACCCTTTGCGATGCCTGTGAAGAAGGTGAGAGCACTTTCTCTGTCAATATTCCGCTTTTGCGTATATCTGATGGTGGCTGTTTGGCCTTGACGTGGTGGGAGCTGAAATCTTAAGCTCAAGTGGCGGCTGTTTGACGCTGACGTGGTATGAGCTGAAGACTTACAAACTTCTTTGCCACGAAAACGCCTGTTGGTATTTCTTCGGAAAAACAAGAAACTACAGTATATAAAGGTACGTGGTAGTCCAGTGGACCATTTTCCGAGTCTGAGTGTTCCAGCGCAGTTTATCCAGACCTCAAAAGGGAAAAAAAAATAACCCGAAATTGCTGACCATTTGGATAACAACATTGTCGATATTGCCATGTCGATTGCCACGAATAGTGGAAAAATTAATCGAAAGTTCAGATTAGACGACGTTCGAGCCAGTCTCGGCGCTCATATAAAAGTCCACAGGGGGACCAGGACCAAGCTTGCTCATCAACTACTCGTCTTGTGCGCGCATCTGTTCTCTCACGAGCAGAAGGGACCTACAGTTTTTTTCCCGACTCCGGCGAAATTTAAGAAGCTTTCTTAGACAGTTATTACATTTCTAGTGTTATCAGCGGCGGTACCGTGAAAAATTCAGCCGGGAATCGAAACTGGACCTCCGGCGTGTGAGTGTCGCACGCCATCCACTATGTTAGAAACCGTGATAAATTCAAAATGAAAGAGGTTTATTTATCTCTTGAAAAAGGTACATTAAATCTCAATGTCTATATCAGAAAAGACCGTATTTTCTTAATGCCCAATGCATTCCAGTTATTAATGAGAATTAATGTCGCCTTCATAGATAATGAAACGTGTCGTTAACTAGGATATTCGAAGGCGTATGTAGTGCAATTCCTCTCTCCTGAAAAAAACCCTTCTGTGCATTAACAAGGTTTCTGAGACTCCTAATTCAGTGGACTGAAGATGAAAAAAATTAAATCAACTTGAATTTAAGGCGGAGCTCGTTACTGTACTTGCTGTGCCAAAACTGTCCTTACATATGCACTGAAATGCGGCTAGAACCCAGTACATCGTGGCCTGAATCGTAGCTTTCTGAAATGCGTTCGACAACGTCCAGTTGGGAGGGTTATTTCTTAAGTTGCTAAGGCTAAGTATAGTCACATGTCGAAAGTTTCTTATTGACAGTGGCAACGCGAGTTCTGCTAATAGCTTTGAAATTAAAAATAGGCTCCAGCAGGGTGCGGTTAACTTAGCAAACTCTTTTACTGCCTCCACCAGTGAATAATTGCAGCACCTAACACCGTATGCGAATGCTTGCATTGTCTTTATGACGGTGCCGAAGATGAAGGTAATTTATATTCTTTTGGAGCTAAATAGGGAATATTGGAATGGTTGAAAGTTCAAAACCAACTACATGAAGTATGGGGCCTTCATGTTCCGATCTCCGTAGTATTGGGCTTCAAGGGATGCGTACATTCGACGCGATGATGTTATGTAGGTAGGTTAAGGTGGCTAATGAATGCACTTAGTCCTATACAGGACCATTGTGCTACCACACCATGTGGGAAGAACCTAAAACCAGCTGGAGCCGATAATAATAATAATAATTGTTGGCGCGGCAGTCCAGAGGGGGGCCAGGGCCTAGCTTACTCAGCAACTACTCGTGTTGTGCGCGCTACTGTTCTCTCACGAGTAGAAGGGACCTACAGTTTTTTGCCGACTCCGAACGGCGAAGTTTGAGAAGCTTTCTTAGACAGTAATTACTCTTTGAGTGTTGTCAGCAGCTCGAAAGAGGTGGTGCCGTGAAAAATTCTAGGTGTTTAGCCGGGAATCGAACCTAGACCCTTCGGCGTGTGAGCGTCGCACTCTACCCACTACGCCACGGCGACCACTGGAGCCGATAATAAAGTTCAAAATGTCGGCGGGAGGGGTTTTATTGAGGTCATGTAGGCCGATGAGGAAATAGCTTCTAAAGTGCTTGTGTCTGAGGCGCGAGAACGCCGAGCATGTGCATAACATGTGTAGGAGAGTCTCTGATTCTTCCTCATCCCTGCAGCTTCTGCAAAAATCGTTTGAGAGAGCCCTCTGCTAACATGCTTACCGATTTGACAGTGCCCGGTTATGGCTCCCATGATCAGGCTTATGTCTGATCTTTTGAGCGATAGTAGCAGTCTGGAGCGGTTGGGTTCAAGAGAAGGCCACACCTCCTTGTAGATGCGACAAAGGTTATGGTTAGATCACCTTTGATTAGTCTGATGGATCGCGTTCAAGTGCAGTTCTAACTTGCATGTGGCGAGGGGGATATCGAGCTGTTCGTGTTCCTGAAGTAGTGGTTGCGGCAAGCCTGGTCGTCTGCTTGACAGTTGCCCGGAATGTCTCTGTGACCTGGCACACAGCACAGGCGTATATTTAGTCTTGGAGTTTATTGAGACAGATTCCAGAGCCCTGAGTGCTGCATGGCTATTCGTAAGAATAAGGACATCAGCTGAGGATATTCTATTCCACTTCAGCCAAGACAGTGCTTCGCGAATGGCAATTACTTCAGCTTGGAACACGCTACAGTGATTGGGAAGTCTGAATATTAGACTAAGGTTCAGATCCTCAGAGTAGACTCAGCAACCAACACCATAGGGTTAGATGCATGTAGCGTCAGCAACCCATTGTGGGTTAGCCGACCACACGTCTCGTCCAGCGATCATAGTGCGGAAATTTTATGTCAAAAAGACCTTCGGCGAAGCATAGTCAAGGTTTTGGTATAAAAAGTGTTCTCTTTGAAGGATTATTGAGTGTTGAGTCTAGTGCAGGCCACCAAACTGCAACGCCATATAGTAGAAAAGGGCGCACCACAGCCGTGTAGATCCAGGCCATCATATGCGGTTGGATACCCCATCTCGACCCAATAGCCCTTCTGCACATGTAGAGTGCAGTCGTGGTTTTGCGGGCGCGTTCGGCAATATTTGCCTTCCAGCTGAGTTTCCTGTCCAGCGTAAGTCCTAGGAACTTGGCTGTCTCGGAAAAAGAGCATTGCTGCCCGCTGATAGTCGGTGGGTCAAGATGGGAAAGTTTGTATTTCCTGGTGAAGAGGACTAGTTCCGATTTTTTGGCATTGATGCTTAGTCCATTTTTGCTCGTCCACTTTGAAAGGAGCGAAAGAGCATTTTGCATAAGGTCCCTAAGTACCGAGGGATATTTGCCAGAGAGCGCAGTAGCAATGCGATGATGTTAGTTCTGCATTTTTTTACCAAGTGAACGCACACTTGCCCTGGGCTGTAATCACGTAACTTTTCGAACGACTATCGTCCTGGCGATCAACCAAAATGATATCGTCGATAATTTGCATAACCCAGCCACTATCGTCTCGTCTACGGTCTATTTTATACACGGTTGGAGCGCTACTGAACGCAACATATCTCTTGTCACAATTGTACACACACAACAAAACAATGAATAACGATTGCCTAATAGTTTTCATCCTTTTGTTGTGTGTGAACACATTACGAATGCACGAAGGACTGTGCGAGTGCCGCTCATAAAATGTATGAAGTTTGATTTCAGGATATAGGTGTTTTTTTAAGCTGACGATTATATCACAAGCAGTTTGTAATTACTGATTACAATTTTTTTCTTACTTTTTCTTTAAATTTCCATTACTAACTACAAAACTAAAGGGAAATAGCTATAGTCAAAAAAATATCATTAGGACGATAGGGATTCTCAGTTTTGAGAGTACATGAAGCAACCAAAATGATACCGTTTTGCCAATATCGTATTTTTTTGCTAACGCGATGCAAAACTCTCGTTTTAACGATATCGTCGGACGAAAGTCGTCATCCATGATTAGACCCATTGCTTTATATTGGACCAGTATTTCGTAAGTAAACAAGTAGGTTGCTTCACAACAGCCAATTTGATTCAAGAGTGAAGATTATTTGTTACGCAGCTCTACCATAGTCGGGCCAATCATGGTGTGCGGCTTTTCGATGAGTCCTTCCAAAATGTGTTAGAGAAGCACTGTCTATGCGGTTGTCTTAAGATGTAAAAAAGCCTGAGTACAATCAACTCAACAATACTACAAAAAAACCTGAACACAATTCTTAGCAAGTAAAATCAATGGTACGAGGGTTGCGCTATATGTTTCGGAATTAAAGAACAAAAACATATATTTATCATCGAAAAAAACTTTATAGTTTTTAGAAATATTCCCCATGAAGATCTATACACTTTCGCATGCGTTTGAACCAATTGTCGAAGCACTTTTGCCACTCTGATTGAGGTATTTCCAAAACATTCATTCTGAACGCATCAATCGCTTCTTCATCTCCTCATTCTTTCTTTCATTCTTCTTCTTCTCATTTTATATTTTACGTAGGGGAATGAAGAGAATTCATTTGGTGCCAAGTCAGGACTATACAGCGGTTGACTCATCAAATCGATGTTTTGAGTGCTCAAAAATGCAGTTGTTTGAGCCGATATGTAAGAGCTCGCATTGTCGTGGTGAAGAATGATCCGTCTTCGGCAGTTGGTTTTTTTGATTTCTTGGAAGACAACCCGAAAACAACTGGTTGCGTACCACTCAGAATGGACTGTTCTGCGTTGTTCTAGTGGTAAAGTTGCGACATGTCGCCGAAAATACAGGCGACTATTTGCTTGCAAGTGCTTTGTGCGCGAGTAAATTTTATTGGATTTGCCTCAATTTGAAACACACATACAGTCGACTGCACTTTACTTTTGGATTCATACGCGTAAATCCATGATTCATAACCTGTTACGATGTCATAGACGTGTTTCGAAGCACCGCGATCTTATTTTTGGAGCATTTCTTTCGGCCAATCGACACGAGCCTTTTTTGAGCGATTGACAAATTGTGTGGGATCCAACTCGAACAAAATTTTTTGACGTTCAAATGTTCATGCAATATTGAACGTATGTTGTTGCCATTGATGCCTCAGGTTGTCTCTATCTCGCGATAGGTCACATGACGATCTCGCAGTATCAGTTAGCGCACAGCATCTATGGTTCCCGGAACAACAACTGATTTTGGACAACCTTCACGAAATTCGTCTTGGAGTGAACTACGACCTAGGTTGAACTCACCATAACATCGATAAACACTGGTCCTTGATGGAGCTTCATTGCCAAAAATTGAATTAAGTTCATCGATGCACTGTTGTTGAGTTAATCCACGTCGAAAGTTGTAAAAAACAATCGCACGAAAATTTTCACGATTTAATTCGATGTTTTGGGCGAGATGTATCAACAAACAACACAAATAGCGCTCGAATGTCAAACCGTTCTGAGTTCGTATAACCTCAAAAATTTCAAACTTTACGATAGAGCTGTCAGTAATCAGATTGCAGCACTAGGGTTGCCGAAGCCCGAAATATAAAAGGCAACCTTCTTACGTTGCACGAGCAAGGACGGGGAAAACTTGATGCTTATCAAGCCTTTCTACGAAAAGGACGCACATCATGAGAACCCTAGCCGGTGTGGACTCATACCGCCGGAATCGTTCATATATCTTGATTGGATCAACTTGATCCAAGGTGCAGTGAGACATCCACTACTCAATCATGTAAAAAAGTGGCAGCAATGCAGGAATTGTAAGTTTGAATTGGAATTTTGTCTGAAGTCGCACTACTAACCAGCTATCTCCTGTTCAGTACATCCAATTCCGTTCGCTACAGACCGAAGGGGTAACAAGTTTGTTTTCTGTGGAGAGAACCACAGGAGTCTCAGCTTCGGCAACTGTTGGTCCCCTAAGACCAACGTACAGTTAAAACCATTTATGGAAGGTTAGCTCATAAGATATAGAAGAATTAAAACAAAAGAAAAGGGAGTACACGAAATTTCAGTCTGTTTTCAACAGATGGCGCCTCTTGCAAGTTGTGGCTGATTTTGGAAGACATAAACTACTTTATTGGAAAGGTGTGACATTTGTCAGCAATAATTGTGTGCTGTATTGTTCATTTCAGACAAAAATATTGTTTTCTGCCTCTTAAAGAATTCCCTGATTTGTGCTAAAGTAACAAGATTTCCGGGAAGTTTTCAGATAAGAAAAGTGCAGTGTAGCTTATCGAATACTTGTGCTCTAACCGAGAAGTTATGCAGACAGTCGTTTTTGTTATAATAGGCGTGCGCTAAAGGGATTTTCTATACTATTCGAAATCAAATAACAGCACTGGGCAAACTTTTAAAAGAAGAGAGAGAAAAGAGGGACCGATGCACATTGGTTTTAAACGCCTGTGGTTTTTAGTGGCCGCCGTGGCGTAGTGGGCAGTTTGCGACGCTCACTCGCCGAAAGTTTAAGTTCGATTCCAAGCTGAACACCTCCAATTTCACGGCGCCCTCTCTTTCAAGCTGCTGACAACACTTAAGGAGAAATAACTGTCTGAAAATAATGTTCTCAAACTTCGCCGTTCGGAGTCGGCAAAAAACTGTAGGTCCCTTCTACTCGTGAAAGAACAGTAGCCTGCACAACACGAATAGTTGATGAGCAAGCTAGGCACTGGTCCCCCTGTGGACTGTAGAGCCACCCAATTATTATTATTAGTATTGAAGTGGGGGAAGCTGGGCTGGGAAAAGCATTCCATTTTCGCGTGGTACAGCTGAAGAACGAGTTTCTGAACTTAACTGTATGTCCGAAGGTGGGCTTAATGCTGCAAAATCTGCAGATAACAGATTTGCTTTGTCCAAGGATCTGATAGCTGAAGTGTCATACAAATGGAAGACGAGGAGGAATTCTTTACATTTTTTACGAATGACCACAAGTTTTGGCTCTTAGGACAATGCAGAACTTTTTGCCTCAACTTTTAATCAGAGGAGAATTCAACACGTCTTATTAATGCGTTGCAAACCATTCGGGCCCCTTTGAACTTCTTTCAGTTTTCGTCAGAAGGATTCGCTTTGACAGTCCGGAAGCTTATTTCTCGCAACCTGATAGCCTCCTTGCAGCTCAAGTCATACTGTCTAGTCATGCGTTTGTCTTAAGTTTGATACTCTTCACTCTGTGGGGAATGAATAATTTCATACCCGTCAAAATAGTTTTTGTAATTATATCAGCAGCGGTATCCACGTCACTATCGAGGAAAGAAGAAGTGGTTTAGGCAGCTCCAGCTAGCTTTCTCGTAGAGCCATATAGTTCGTTTAGGGATTTGATTTTTAACGGATTGGGGCGAGTATGGGAAATTCGCTGATACGACACAGTGGTCTGATGGGCCTAGAGACGACAGTACCAGGTATACCGGTTCGAAGTGAGCGTCAAGATACAAATGTCTCGATTAGGTACATTTGTTGTGAACGAGCCCTTATTTTTTTTTTGTTTGTTTGCTATGACATCTGTGAAAAATATTTAGCATACATCAAGTCATTGAACAGGTGGTCGCCGTGGCCGAGTGGGTAGAGTGCGACCCTCACACGCCGAAGGGTCTAGGTTCGACTCCCAGCTCAACACCAATTTTTCGAATTTAACGGCACCACATCTTTCGAGCTGCTGACAACACTCAAAGAGTAATAACTGTCTAAGAAAGCTTCACAAACTTCGCCGTTCGGAGTCGGCAAAAAACTGTAGATCTCTTCTACTCGTGAGAGAGCAATAGCGCGCACAACACGAGTAGTTGATGAGCAAGCTAGGCCCTGGTCCCTCTGTGAACTATAGCGTCAACAATTACTATTAAGTCATTGAACAGACAACATCATATTTTTGCATCGTGTTCAAAATGTCGAATTTTGTACCAGAAAGTGATGATTTGCGGAAAGCGTTAATTTTTTGTTTTCATTTGAAGAAAAATGCTGCAGAGTCGCATCGAATGATTGTCGAGGCATATGGTGATTATGCTCTATCAGAAACAACATGCAAAAGATGGTTTCAACGGTTCAGAAATAATGATTTTGATATGAGAAATGAAGAACGTGGAAGACCATCAGAAAAGTTTGAAGACGCCGATTTGCAAACGATATTGGATGGAGATGACACTTTGAGTCAAAAGCAAATGGCAGCAATGTTAACTGTTGCACAACAAACAATTTCTGACCGTTTAAAAGCTATGGGAAAGATCCAAAAGTGTGGAAAATGGATGCCACATGAATTGAATGAAAGACAGATGGAAAACCGAAAAAACACTTGTTAAATTTTTTCTTCAAAGACACGAAAAAAAATCGGTTTTGCATCAGATTGTTACTGGCGATGAAAATTGATTTATTATAAGGATCTTAGACGGGGAAAATCATGGGTTAAACTGGGACAACCATCAACATCGACTGCAAGACCAGATCAATTCGGCAAGAAGACAATGCTGTGTGTTTGGTGAGACCAGAAAGGTGTGCTGTACCACGAACTCCGAAAACCTGGTGAAACCGTTAATACTGATCGCTACCGACAACAAATGATCACTTTGAACCAAGCATTGATCGAGAAACGACCAGGATGCGCCAGTAGACACGGCAAGGTAGTTTTGCTCTATGACAATGCACACAAAGCAAAACCGGTTCAGGATAAAATCAAAACACTTGGCTGGGAGCAGCTACCCCACCTGCCGTATTCACCAAACTTGGCTCCTTCCGACTACCATTTGTTTTCACCGATGGGGCACGCATTGGCTGAGCAGCACCTTGGAGCACGAGGATGTCGAAAATTGGGTGTCTGAATGGTTTGCTTTAAAAGACGAACAATTTTATTGGCGTGGTATTCGCAAATTGGCGTAGTATTCAAAATGTGTACAAAACAATGGCCAATACCTTTAATAAAATGTTTTTACTTTCCCATTAATAATTATTGTTTTATTTTCAAAAAAAATACCCGTAGACCTGGTATGTTAGCTGAATATTTCTCACGATGAGATGTGAGTAAAACGAATAGGTACAAGGTGTTGGCGGTATGATTTGCAATGTCAGGTACCCGTGTTGGATCATTCAAAAGCTGGGTCAAATTGTTTACCTCGGCAGAGATTTCAACACACCTTCCTTCGCTTGTTGTCTGGCCTGAATGTCGAAGGCAAGATGAATTGTGTACATTGATATCGCCCGCATTAACGATTTCAGTGCGAGGATACAGGGATACAATTGTTGCGATGGAGTCGAACAGTGCATCAAACTTATTAAAGCTTGAGTTACTCTCCAGGTTTGGACTTCTACAAATAAAACAGTAGTGGATTGATTGCTTACGGACATGGAGGTTTACCCGCAGGAAATTAAATTCCGGATCGGAACAGAGGCCGTATTGTGGTTGAAGTTGGTAAGCAACATCACTATGCACGTAAGTAGCAAGACCGCGATGTTGGAACAACAAAGGCACCAAGCTTCATCCTGGCAGGTTCAAATCCACCAAGTTGATATTTTCCTGTACCTAAGTTTCGATGTTTCGGAAGTGGTTATATTAGCGTCGTCGACAAAGAGTGTTTTGGCTAGCCCAGAATGGAATTAAAGGCGTTGCTGGATCAAGATCCGTGCGAAATGCAAAGTGAATTCGTAGAAGCGTTGGTGAAAACAAAAAAGGTTTTTGCTAGATGATCGAGAGATGTCAAAACGCGATTTTTCACCTCGAATTTGTTTCTTGAAAGACGTCAAGGTAAAGGATCTTAGCACCGGATTGTGAGTGAAGATGCTAAGTGCAAACACAAAGTTTAGTCCAAGGAGTACAGGTACTATGCAAAGTGAGATGAAGCCGTTTCTTCATCATCTACATCGACTCCAAAGAAGAACATCTACGGTTCGTGGATCATACTCTGCACACTAGTATGGACCAGACGTATATGGTGTACTTTGAGCTACTAAAAATAAACGAAACCATTAAAGGAACTCTTCCAACTATGGCTTAAGCGTTTGAGTCGTGCATTGAATTAAACACGTTCAAATACTACGGAAAGGTATAACAAGGCTGTGGGCAGAAACTATCTAGAAACTCTGAGATAGTAGGTCTTACCACACTCGCCTAGACCTTGATTCTTCCGACTTCTGGATTTTCCGATGGACTAGCCTAGTTAAAATGCTTTTTATTTATGTTTATGTTTTATTTAAATGCTTTACATTTAAAAATTTAGAAATAGGAGGAAATCAATTAAGCTCATTTTTTCAACTTGAATAAACCGTTGCTGACTTTTAATGCCTCAGTTACAAGTGAGTTTTTATTTGTTGAAATAATCACACACGCGTTGGGGTATTCCTTTCCTTTGATTGAATGGAGTCCACTGCGGTAACCGACGCACCAGTCGTTCATAGTCGACCATCATTACCGGACGAGGTCTGAAAACACTCAGAGAAGTTTGCTGTGGGATAGGGCCTTGAAATCAACTACAAGTCAGCGTTTGCCCGGGAATGCTCTTTGCACATTTTGTAGTCCTATCACAGGCCGGTGTTTGTTTGTGTTAAAACGACTTCTTCGTACACGCTTGGCTCCGACGAGTGCACTAATCTTGAATAGACTATCAGCCTTCAAGGAAACACTTTCTTTCACCTTCGGTCGTTAAAAAAAATCGAATGCACTGTTGACCACCAAAATCACATGTCACACGAGACAACAGTTGGAGTCTCAAAAACTGATTTTGCAAAACCAACAAAAACCCACGCCACACCACGTCCCCTGAATGCCGTATTGTCCACACACGCCCCAAGACGCTGAAATGCATCGTCGAGAATCTCCTTTGTTCGCGCGTAACACAAGCGGCTAACTGATACTGTTCATCAGACTCTTCTGTAGCGTCGACTGCCGTCTCAAATGTTTGACCAGCGAAAAAATGAGCGTTTCGAACAAACTAACGGTGGCTGAAACTTTATCCCCAACAAACTCAGTTCGGTACACAAAAATAAACAAAAAGAACAATCCGCCACCGCAGCATGCATGCGATGTGCTCCCAACCGGACGGGCGACAGAGGGAGTGAACAGCCAAAAAAGGTCAACTACACAGAACCTGATACTTTAAGAGGCGAATTAATCTGTACGGTGCTTGTGGCCGTTTTTGTAGGGTGAATAGTTTTCGGTTAAACCATAACATCTGCCAAGTGGCGTCATTTTAAAATTATCCCCTTGCTGCAGCACACCCAACCGGATGTCATCATTTTAGAGTCTCTCAGTGACTTTGACGGAATTTTGTCTGAAGTCGCACTAATGACCGACACAGATTCCAAGCGAATGCGGGAGCAGGGGCCACTTTAGAAGCCTGACCAGAACCAGAAATACCACGAAGATCTCTTCGGGTGCAAATTGTTCGCTTCTTTCGAGTCTGCCCCCTCTCCCTAAACCGGACCTGGTCAATATGTACAGGGCTTGGTTAAGGAGTTAAATTTATCTAAAGTACAAAATCAAAATGGCTGCCGCGGCAAATTCTACTCTACAACATTCACACAGTATCCCTATCAGGATGGAGGTGAATAAGCCCACATACACACAGCTATGTAAGTGTGTACCGAAGTATATTGATATCTAGAGCAGGATACATACACACACTTTGAGGTTTTAAAAGGTTTTCAAAGGGTCAAGCCCAATAGCAAACCAAGTCATTTCCATTCTGTCCATTTCAAAGAGTCCTTCTTCCATCCGCCGTCCACCTCTGTATCTTCATCACCTCATTCCCTCGCCACCACCTTTAGTCCAGCCAGCGTATAGGATATGTAAGGATTCCAGCATCTCCAGTGTTTCTGTGAAAATCCTCAGCCTTCAGTTTTCACAGCTCCCTCCTTCAAGTTCTCTTTGCGATATCTCGGCATGCTGTAGATGTAGACGCTGTGACTGTATATGTGCGTGGGTATGCAGGTATGTGTGTGTGTGTGAATGTAAACGTAATATCCTTTCAATTTACGTACAAAATTTCGTCGTCATCATCATCAGCATCATCATCGTTTCGAAGGACGACGATAGCGGCAGCGGCATCAGCAGCAGCAACAGCAGCGCCGGCTGCGGCCGTCAGGGGAGGAGAAGGAGGAGAAGGCAAGACGAGAGCGGGTGAAACAACATCAGCATCGTGGTCATCGAGCGTCGTAGACTCCACCACGTCGTCGTCGTCGTCGTCGATGTCGTTGTCGTTGTCGTTGTCGTGAAGGTGGACAAGCAACTGACCCAAACCCACCCATCACCTCCTAGCACTAAATCCCACTTCTAAATAGTGGGCAGCTGCTGCTGCTGTTGGCTATTTGATGTGGAACTCTCGGTTTTTGGTCAGCAAATGTTACCGTAGCTCAGAGGAGCACATTTTCAGAGCCTTACCGTCACCCATTACCCACTGACACCCTCAGCCACGCCGCCACCCATCATATCGTCGCTCTTCGCTGCCATAGCAGCGAACCGGATATTTCTTCAGGCCCGAACCCTTCACTGCCTCTTTAAAGATATCCTCTCACTCACAATGCACAGGCTGACGATGACGACGACGACGACGACGACTAGCAGCAAAAAGCGAAAGAAAAAGCCTCACACGACAAGAAAATAACACACGAGCGTAGAGTATACCTTCTCCAAAAATAAGCAAATGTTCTCGGCGATGTATTTCGCAAGGATACACACTTGGACATACGAAGATATACACCAACAATTCCTTTTATGTTTTTCTGTGGGTGGTGGCGGTGGTGGATCGCAGTGGTGGTGGCTCTTGGCAGCGGTGGTGTGTAGGCGAAGTGAAGTGAACTCATGCCTTTCAAATGGAAAACTGACCAGGAGACCAAATTTGTGTTTAAGTGTGTGTCGGTATGTAGGCGCGTGTGTGTGTGCGAGTGCGCTAAGGTATAGGAAAGTCGGTACGATACCCTTTTCGGTCGCCGACATCGTTGACGACTAGAGGATGGCCAAAGGCGAGCGCAGAGAGAATGGGCAATTTATTCCTTGTTCGCAAGGATGCCATTACCGCCGCTGCCTAGCAAAATTCGAAAGACCCAGCTAGGCAACTGCTAGCTGAGTGGACTGGGAGGTGGTCCGGCCAGATAGCTTTCAGTTGGCTTGGGTGGTTATCGAAAATTGTGCGCTGCCCAAATGGTGCCTGTTCGCACATCTCCTTCGACTTGAAGTTGTACCCAAAAGTCCGAGGTACAAAATATTTGGGTACGTCTTCGGAAATCCTGCCGCTTGCTTAGCAGTAGACACTGTACACAAATCATATACCAACAATTCGTATGTACGTGGTTGCATGTAGGAAACTGATTTGGACACGGACACACACACATGGCGATAGCCGAACTGGTCAAGCAGTGGTGTGTCTCCCTCAGCATCGTCTCCACCTCCGTCTCATTCTTGGCAAAAAGGAGCAAAACCAGCAGGGAGCAATATCTTTTGTGTAGGGAATATCTCACGAAGTGAAATATCCTTCCACTAGCTCACACGCCAGCAGCACAACATGCTACAGTAGATACAAGCCATGCACACATCAAATGTACGGCACGAGAAGTACCTACACTCCTCGATGGGCAGACACAATCAGGATGGGGTTGAGGGTAGCGTATCAAGCGGAGCCATATTGCTTTCGGTTGCTGTCGTCAAAACCTCCATCATCATCGCCAGGATAAGTGTATTCGCAAGAATGTGTGTATTCACGCTCGATGGCTTCCCGAAGTTCTCCCTGAGTCGGTCCTCTTAGCGGCCCCGCACGAGTGTAAGTCTCTGTTGTGCTCGTAGCATAGCATCGCGTCTGATAGGCAGCACATGGGCATTCGCAGAACGGACATTAAATGCTATGTCCGACTTCCCTGATGACACCCCCTCCCGCGCAGCACCTAGCACTTTTGACTCTAGATGCCTAACTCACCCTAACTGGCTGGGTGGCTGCAGCTGGGTGTCAGTAATGCATGGGCACGAGGCGGCAGGATGAAAAGATACGACGCACACAAATGCACTCAGGACTTCCTATGCCGCCTGCATTCGGCCAGTATACAAAACTAGAGAGGATAATACGTTTAGCCTAGGTTATTATTTACATTAGTTCTCCCAGGATGTTCAGCATCGATCGCAAGGCGCACACACTTCGAGAAGACGCACAAGATGCACCAAGATGACAACGACGATGTGGATAATAATGGTGATGAGCTGGAAAGCACTTCCTTCAATGAAACCTTTCAATCCGCCTATTCATCTATCTTTCCCTCTCATTCTCACTGGTACCCTTGTCATTCGTCTGTGGCTAAGATTTCGTTGTCTGAAGAGCTCGACCTCACTCGCAAACGAAAACTCATACTCGGCCCTGACCTACCTTGCGCTCTCCTGAACAACCAGACCAGCCACTGGTTTGCCATAAATATTTTGTAAAAGCCAACCCTGCCCACAGAGCGCCATACCGGAAAGGGGCGGAGAATGATTTGAAGAAAACTCCAGAGACTAAATGAGGGGTACAGGTCAAATGAATGACCAAAAACCGAATTCATCATAAAAGGATGATTTTAACCGACTAAGGATTCTGGAAGATCCTTCTTCCTCCCTGTGTTGCCTTTCGTAACCGAGAGCTTAATTGCACCTACACACACACACAGCATCGCCAATGCGCACTTCCGTATCATGGCAAGATGCATTCAGATCATCATCATTATCATCCTTAGCTCCCTCCCACATGATCCCCCACGCCCGCTCCCACACTCACACTCACTCGAATGCAAAGTGTGCACTTTGGTTTCCTTTGTGCGCTTCGTTTCTTTTTCTTGTTCCCTTCTTGATGCGTCTTCCTTCGGAACCCCTCGTGACTGACCAATGCAATGGTGGTGCAGTTCCCTGGGACCCATTGTTGCTTTGTGGGTGTTCCCCTGGATACATATGAGTTAAATTTCAAAATAGTTGGCTAGCTGGGACAGGGCAAATATGTTCAAATTAGTCCTTAGAATAACGCACATGTTTTGGGGAATTTAATTAAACAAATAGAAGTGTTGCCACCGAGACGACAGCAATGCCCACACATTCCCTACTCAAAGCCAGATGCACCAAGGGGGCTGGCTGGAGAGGGTATCCGCAGAATACCTCCAATTTTACGGTGACTGAGTAGGATGCCAACATTCGTTGCAAAGGCTAGCGCTGTGCACTTCTGAAAAATATACATGTTCATGGCGAGCCGAATCGGGGGCTGTGATCGTTCATATTTCGTGATTTTTGACAATGGTGATGGACAGCGAGTAAGTGCTCTTCTAAGATGGAAGTGCAGGGATTTTCCAAATACTGAACATTTGACAGGGGAGGAGAGCACCAACTAAATTTCTATAAAAGTGTAAAATTCAAAGAATTCAATTTTCGGTTTTCCAAAAATTAACAAATCCAAGAAAATGAGAATCGGTTCCGATTCTGACAAATCTTGCCAAACGCAGTTCAACAGAACTTTACGGTGCTGCCTGCTGGCAACACTCAAAGAGTTATAACTGTCTAAGAAAAAGTTTCTCTAACTTCGCAGTTCGGAGTCGACAAAAAACTGTCCCTTCTACTCGCGAGAGAACAGTAGCCCGCACAACACTAGTAGTTGATGAACAAGCTAGGCCCTAGACCCCTTGTTTACCATACAATTATAATTATCATGTATAAGGAGGTATGTTGCATTGCTCAGCTACAATTCTCACTTAATTGCTACACTCCATTTCAGTCCGGTTCGTTCGTTGTAGCAACGGTGGCGTAGTGGGTACAGTTCGATACTAACCCCTTCAGGGGTCGTGTTAGATTCCCAGACTGACGACGTGATTTTTTTTTTCCACGGCACTTTCTCTTTGAAGCTGCTACCAACTGTAAAAAAAATAACAATTGTCTATGAAAAAGCTTCTCAATCTTCGCCGCTCAAAGTCTACATAAAACTGTAGGTCGCTTCCACTCGTGAGAGATACACACATCAGCATCTTATGGCTGTCGTATGGCAGCTATGCGAAAGATCGTGCTGGCTAAGGAGACATGTTGGGTGAGGCCCAGGTCAACCCCGGACTGGAGCGCTTCAAGAAGAAGAAGGCACTCAAAATTCCTTCAGTTCGTTTTTTTCAAAATAATACTAACTGTATGTCGCGGCAGTCCACACGGGACCAGGGCCTAGCTTGCTCATCAACAACTAGTGTTGTGCGCTACTGTTCTCTCGCGAGTAGATGGGACCTACAGTTATTTGCCGACCCCGAACGGCGAAATTTGAGAAGCTTTCTAAGACAGTTATTACTCTTTGAGTGTTGTCAGCAGCTCGAAAGAGGTGGTGCCGTAAAAAATTCGAAAAATTGGTATTGAGCTGGGAGTCGAAACTAGACCCTTCGGCGTCTGAGCGTCGCACTCTTTTTTTAAGTTTAAAAATATATTTTTTATTTATCAGTTAATTTTCTTAAATCTAGACAAAATGCTTAACTAGTTTATTATTTATTTAAAATTTACAAATCTATCTTACTGGCCCTAGACGGGCTCTCTAAGCTTATCTGTTTTTAATTTCTATTGCTTTTCAGCTTCCTGATATTATTGTTTTGTAAATGTATACAGTATTTACTTAATTCTAGATAACTTAATACTAAGACAACGTGTATAAAAAAAAGCAACTTATTTATATATCTATCTTAACCTAATTAAAACTCTTAACCTATATATCTTAATCTAATTAAATTAACAAATATTTTTTTTAGTAATATTATAAAATATACATAATCCTATCTTATTCTAACTTATCCTAAATGTAAGTTGTCCGTAGGACCAATATTGGCTTCAGCTAACGGCAGCTGAGCCACCAGATGTGGCTCTCGCCACCTGTAAAAATGCCTATCCCTTTTCCGATCGTTAATGTCGCGAATAGGAATGGATGTGCTGAAGATCACCCGGATTTGCGGTTCCTATGTTGCTCTCGTAGAGCAGCCGCTTGTCCACCGTCCGTCTCATGACATGGTAGAGAAGTGGACATCCCTCAGCATCCTGCACCAAGCCAAGTCGGTCCAGGTACAAGAACGCTTTCGGTGGAATGAATCCACTCCGGCGTGCGCTCTCGTGATATGAATCGTTTGGGTAGTAGGCTCCGAATATTAAAAATTATCCACCCTGTTCACGTTTGCTGCGTTGTATAAGATTTCATTGGAATAGAACTTCTTGTACTCAGGTTCTGGGGTTCTGTACATCTTAAGGCAAGCCCGAAGACATTGCCTCTCGAAAACCCTCATCCTTTCCGTCTGAGAAGGACTCAAGTTGAACCACACCGGACAGCCGTAAACCATAATAGGTCGGACTAGAGCCGTGTAGCAGATAACCTTCACCCTGGAATCAAGTTGGCTATTGTAAAACTACCTACTTGCCATAGCGAACGCTTTTCTGGCTTTTGCCAGACCGGTTGCTGCATGGATATTTCCATACAGAAAATCGTCCAACGTAATGCCCAAATATCTCACCACATTCTTTACAGCTAATGGTCGCCTATGTGGGTCCAAAATGCCGAACTTACGCCAGTTTACATTCGTGTCCCTTGAAGCCTTGTACAACAGAGTTCGGAACAGAATGGTTTCACACTTCTGGAAGTTGATTTTCAACTTCCAGTCGTTGCAAAATCGCTGGATTTTCTCGAAGTCACACTGCAAGAGGATATTAATTACTTCCATCTTCGGCGCTGTCCTGTACGCGATCCAATCGTCAGCGTCAGCGCAATCAGGTACTGCATGGAGCCAATTAATTCACTGGTAAAAACAGTGAAAAGAATTGGTGAGTTTACTGCGCCCTGCTGGAGCCCATTTTTTATGTAAAAGACATTAGGAAAAATCTTGTTGCTACACTTGACAACAAACTTTCTACCTTTCACCATATTATAAATCGTGTAAAGCAGTTCTTTGCTTATACCCAATCTATCCACTGCGCCACGGCGTTCAGTCGTGGAAGATGCCCCACTCATAACATTATAAAAGTTAGAGTAGATAAAGTTATTTTACCACCCTTTCCGGGTGGTTGACTACGTAAGTTATGCATTTAGCATAATAGTACAGTTATCGGCTTGATTGTAAAATATACGAATGCCTATGCTGTAGAAAAGGAGGGACAGAAATGGAATCTGACTGACGTTATTTATATAAGAAGTTTCATATGACTGCTCATTTACTCAGGCACTAAAAAGGAGAGAATTTTTGATTTCACAGGCTTCAGGGATGAAGTTCATAGCCATCCAGTGTTCCGAGCAACAATGTCCAAAAATCGGTTTGCTAAAATTTCGGAGCACTTGCGATTCGATGTTGAAACAACTTTTGTCAGATAGAAGACAAAAAGACAAACTTGCACCAATAAGAGAACTCTGGGACTCCATTATGGCAAATTTGAAGAGAATGTAAGTATTTGCCTGGTGTGAACTTGACAATTGATAAGCAACTATTCCGCGGTAGAGTGCTGTTTAAACAATACATCCCTTCAAAGCCGGCTAAATATGGCATGATGATCAGGTGGCTATGTGATAGCTCTATATCTTATCCCGCGTTTGTAATTTCTTACCTCGGAAAGGGGGGGAATAAAGGAGGATGCAATCAAGCGGAAAATGTGGTGCTAATGCTATCTGAGTCTTACTTTGAATTAAATCGTGTGGGGGAGGGGTAGGCGAACTTTGGACAATAAGTAAACAACAAGTACTTAGTGACGTACAGTTTATTGCAAAAGAGAGAGAGTTCACATGAGTTGTGGGCAGTATATATACCATCGCCTAACCCAAAGAATATACAAACGGGAGGATCAGCCTATCTTGAGACTCGTTCTTTAAGTTAATTGTAATTATCTTTTACACGAATGTAATAGTTAGCCCTCGAAGGGTGTAATAGAAGTGTGATGACACTGTTTCTCAAATTTTTCGAATATTCTTTTACAATCGAAATCTCAATTTTAACAACTTTTTTACATCCTATCATCTACCAAACCAATTAGGGTCTTACCATCGTTGGCTCCCTTAGAAAAAATAAAGCATGTATTCCAAAAGAATTTCTCTCCAATTAAAACAGGGAATTGGAGTCTAGCATCTTTGGTTTCAGAAAAAAATGTCTTTAGTGAGTTATGTTCCCAAAAAAAAGATTTGTTTTGCTTTTGTCAACGGTGCACCATACCAAAACAATTGATTATAACAACAAAAACAAAACAGAGGTTAATTTGTTTTACAATTCAACTATAGATGCAGTTGGTACTCTGGATCAGATGTGTCATGCATTTTCAGTGAAGAAGAAGTGTAATAGGTGGTCCGTTGTAATTTTTTACAATCTCACTGACATTACGGGTATGTAATGAAATTTGGATGAAAACATATCCCAGCTGAAATGCCACCAGCTGAAGTCAAGACCCTTATTTCTCAAAGATCTTACAATGGGATTAGTTACGCCTCAGATTTAACGCCGCAAGACTCAACATTTATTAGGACATCTCAAACATGTAATCAGTAAAATAATACAGGCTACAGCTGTGAATTCTGTCACCCACAACATAGTTCACACGCATAAAAAAAGGAAACGGTGCTATAAGTGTCCTCATGATAAGGGCCGCGCTTTAAAGCAAATTTGTTGCAAGTGCGAGACCGTTTGCAACGAACACTCGCAAAAATCAGTTGTATGTCGAATTTGTACTTCAAAAATAAATTAACAAATCAATAAAATAGTACTCAAGAAAATTACAAATTGATTTATGTAAACCTAATCTTGATTTAATTATTGGTAAAAGCAATGCATATTCACTTTAAATAGAGTTCTTGAATGTTGTTTTCAAAAGCAATAACTTTTTTCATAGTACGGTGACTTTGGGTCACAACCTGTGAGGATTAGTTAAAATATTTACTTGGGCTGATTAGGGTTAAAAGGCCGTCATATCAAACGTCCCAGTCTTGTCAGCATACCTAAACCAGATGCATTTTACGTTACTTGACCGAGCAGAGTTTTCTGATAGATTGAGGCTAAAGCGTTTGTGAACAGAAGCCAATGCTGCACTGATGGTCTTACTTGCGAGCTAGATGAGGCCACTGGTCTCAGTTCTCAGTCTGCCTGCACTACTCCCTAGGCAAAGTGAGCCTATAAGTTTGACGATTCTGGAGGGACAATTGAATGCTATGATCTTTCTTTCTTAAAGTATTTGCATTTGAAATTTCCAAAACACATTTCCCCTTCAAAACATTTACAGCAGCTGGCCTTTCCTTCTGCCAGTTGCATTTGACAACTCGTGAGCGTTCTCTGAAGCTTTATGCAAATTGTGGATTTATAAAACATGAAATTTAACTCAACAAGGTGCGCTAGAAACATCCCTTCGCCTTCAAAAATCCATCACCGTTCACAACACAACATATTCCCGTGCCGTGCATGTCAATTATATCGTGGCATTAATAATAATAATTGTTGGCGCTACAGTCCAAAGGGGCACCCAGGCCTAGCTTGCCCATCAACTACTCGTGTTGTGCGCGCTACTGTTCTCTCACGAGTAGAAGGGACCTATAGTTTTTTGCCGACTCCGAACGGCGAGATTTGAGAAGCTTTCTTAGACAGTTATTACTCTTTGAGTGTTGTCAGCAGCTCGAAAGAGGTGGTGCCGTGAAAAATTCGAAAAATTGGTGTTGAGCTGGGAGTCGAACCTAGACCCTTCGGCGTGTGAGCGTCGCACTCTACCCACTACGCCACGGCGACCACAACTCTCCACAATCGTGGCATTAGTTCCTCAAATTACGCTAACAGAGCATGTTTGTGCATCCCGACCTGACCCAGACGAAAGGCATTTCAACGGATATTTCAATCCTCGCCCCTCCACCTCACTGGCAGCCCGCGTTTTTCTCCCGCACTTGCCCATCTGTTTGCGTTATATGACCAGTAGCCACATCACAAAATAAAACCACCAAACGATCTTGGAATTGGAAATTGGAACTACCCCGCAAGGGGTTTCCCCTTCGCCGTTTCAAACCAGAGCCAGCAGAAAAAAATCCGTCTCCTCCGATGGCTCATACCACCGTCGGTGTTCTCGTCGCAGTCAAGGATCATATTTCAGCCTCCAGGCGACGAACCTACATTAAATTACGCATCACTCATTTTCGCGCATTTTCCACATCGCGGCGTTAATTCTTCGTCTCCTGGAACATATTTTTTTATTCGTTTTGCGTTCCCGCATCGCTAAAGGTTTCTTCTTCCACATCATTCTACCGTGTCCGTGCGCCTCTATGCGGCCACTTCATCATCCAGGCGCGGTGAATAAAAAAGAAACACTCACTTAGGAAGCGAAGCCGTCAGCAGAAGGGAGACGCAGCAAAAAATCGTTTGCCGGTGAAATTTCAATTGACGCCTGTTGGACTCACTGCACCGTTGGTCCGCTGTACCTACCTACCGTGCACGCCACCGCCATACGGCGAGCTAGTGGCACCTGTTGCGCTCACGAAGAGCTAACTAACCCGCCGGACTGGCGGCCACAGACACCGTCACCGTCACCGCCGCCGCCGATCCAGCCCTCTGAATATTTACTGAACGAACGGAAAAAATCCGTTAAAACAAGGATGTGACATTTTGTGCGAGTTGGTGCGGAGTTGTGCAGAAAAAACGCGCTCCGTAGCTGCGAAGGAATAGGGAAAAAAAAATCAAAAATGGTCCATCAAAGCCGTTTCTACTGACTCTCCTGCTACCGTGTGTGATGTGCAGTTGCTGTCGCTTCTGATATTACCCACCCGTTGCCGGCGATATGCACTGCGTTTGGAGGAACTTTGGTGCCATAAAGACCACACCAATTAAATGCCGACCTATGCGTTGATGTTGATTGGTGAGGGAGGAGGCGCTCGGTCGCTCGATGGCTCGGTCGCTCCGTGGTGATGACGGCGCTCTGGCATGTTGTGTACCCTGTTAACTCCACACTTCAAACGCTGCAAACACATAGTTTGTTCTTTGACGGGGGAATTTAGTGATTTACAGGTTGTTGTTGTTTTTGTTGTTTTGACCAGCCACTGAGA
The DNA here is from genome assembly GCA_955652365.1 of Eristalinus aeneus. NCBI lineage: Eukaryota > Metazoa > Arthropoda > Insecta > Diptera > Syrphidae > Eristalinus > Eristalinus aeneus. The sequence goes on from OY019130.1 coordinate 81,694,013, forward strand.
GGGAGTTGCTGGATGTGGCCCGCCGTACAGCACACAACAACATGCCTCAAGTGCCACCGTGCAAAACAACAACAAAAAAAGAAGTGAACTCCTCGGATAACGGTAAAAAGCGGTTCATTCCATCCGACAGGATCCCCTATAGAATTTGCATGGCTTCGCACAAAATTGCACTTTTATTCACTTTGTCGCTGCGGCATGCTTTTGTGTGTCCAGCCACGGTGCGAGGACGATGATGATGACGGACGGCCAACCAATCTGTGTATGTGTGTGTGTATGTGTGTCGGTAATGTATGGTGGCAGCGGTGCAGATTAACTGATGTGCATCCTGTTTTTGGCGTACCTACCGGATAGATGAGAACGCACGCACAACTTGACACATCTGCTGCTGTTTGAAGACCGGCTGATGGAAGTAATTAACATATTTAGAGATGGAAGCTGATCCTTGTGTTGTATTGTGATGTGGTGGTTCTTTTATTTTGTTTTGTTGGATCTACAAAGGGACAACAGGTTAATCGGTTGCTGTGCTGATGGTGTTAATTGCGGACACAGTGATGTTTGGTGGAACGACAGTTTAAACTCCTACTCAACAAGTGGTTAACAGTTAGGGTTTGCAGATGTTCCATGGCATATGAAACTCGAAAAAGTTTGAATTTTTGAATATTGTGTATCCTATGGTTAAATTTTGAAAATTCTCTTTGTGCTTGAAAATTTGTTTAATCTACACAATTTTCCAGATTTTATTTTGAAAACGAGTCTGTTACGCATTTTTAAGGTTTCGTTTGTGCAACGGAAATCCTCTCGCATGTTGGACTGCCAAGTCCTTTACATTTGTAGAGCGATTTACATGAATGTTTGGCATAGATAAAGCACCTAAAGACGGAGGAACATCAGAGGATGATTTGCGTATGTGATAAATTGTGATATATAGCTCTCAAGGTTTTCAGAAAATAATTTTCACCGTCTGTTGCTAAAGTCTATCTTGGACTTCAAATTATTTAAGATAACCTTTCCGTATTAATAATTCGAAAAAAAATCGTCTGATTTAATCTTCAATGGGAAGTATTAACAGAACCGATATCATCTGGGCCAATGATATTTATAAAAAAAGTCAAATGTTTTTAACAAAAAATTGTTAAAAGACTTAGTTTTGTCATACCTTTAATGATTATTTTGTTTCGATCACAATTAATCTCTAGAGGAAGAACTTTTCCCCGCTGAGTTCAAATTGTGATTTGTAGCGTTCTAACAGCGATTAGAGTATGTAAATTGATGTTCCCTCCACAAACCCTTAACTGAATTAGAATTACTGAAAACAATCAGTTTCTTGAAAAATTTAACTTTAAACTTTTGTCTAACTTGATGTTTATGTGCTTAGGAGCCGTTACGAACTACTGATCACCTTACAAACTTCTTTTGTTATCGAAAATAGAGTTAAGATTCTCCCGATTAGGAAGCATAAGAAATCAGCGACAGCGGCTTTCACAAGAAGACTACAGACGGTTATGAACCGCTATGAATCGTACAAATATCTCCCTTCCGCCTTATTGTAATTTGAATTTTCCGGCTATGTACAAAGCGCTACATAGTTCGTATCTACATCGTTTGAAAGGTCTTTACATAACCTACAAAACGACGCAATACATTATTAGTTACAGTTATAGACGTAGTTATAGACGTGTAAACATGGAGTTCACTAACGTCGAAATTCGCGCCATTTTAAAGTTTTCCTTCGTTAAAGGCAAATCCGCTAGAGAAACGTTCCGTGAGATTAATGGTGTTTTGGGGGATGGTACTCTATCACTTCGAACAGCGGAGGAATGGTTTTGACGATTCAGAGCCGGTAGAAACGACACCATGGACAAGCCAGCAGGCTAAAGACCTGTGACGACGGATACCGATCGAATCATGGAAATCATGGAGTTAGACCGGCATGTGGCATCTGGTAACATCGCCCAGGAGATGGGGGTAGGTCAACAAACCATTTTAAACCATCTTTAGAAGACTGGATGCAAAAAAAAGCTTGATGTTTGGGTGCCGCATGATTTGACGTAAAAAAAAAACCTTCTGGACCGAATCAACGCCTGCGATATGCTGCTGAAACGAAACGAACTCGACCCATTTTTGAAGCGGATGGTGACTGGCGACGAAAAATGGATCACATACGACAATATCAAGCGAAAACGGTCCAGGTTGTAGGGCGGTGAATGTTCCCAAACACTTGCCAAGCCGGGATTGACGGCCAGGAAGGTTTTGCTGTAAATTTGGTGGGATTGGAAGGGAATCATCCACTATGAGCTGCTCCCATATGGTCAGACGCTTAATTCTACCATCTACCGCGAACAACTGGACCGCTTGAAGCAGGTGATCGACCAGAAGCGTCCAGAATTGGCCAACAGGAAGGATGTAGTGTTCTACCAGGACAACGCCAGACCACCCACTTCGTTGATAGCTCGTCAGAAGCTACGGGAGCTCGGATGGGAGGTTTTATCGCATCCACCATATAGCCCGGGCATAGCGCCAAGTTATTACCACCTGTTCCTGTCCATGGCGAACGCCCTTGGTGGTGTGAAGTTGAACTCATAAGATGCTTGTGAAAAGTGGCTGTCCGAACTCTTCGCAAATAAGAAGGGGGGGCTTCTACAAGGGGGGTATGACGAAGTTGCCGTCTAGATGGAAACAAATTATCGAACAAAACGGCGTACATTTGAACTAAATCTGATCACTGTAACACTTTTTATGAAGCATTGAATGAAGATGAAGAAGTGGTCGCCGTGGCGTAGTGGGTATAGTGCGACGCTCACACGCCGAAGGGTCTAGGTTTGACTCCCAGCTCAACACCAATTTTTCAAATTTGTCACAGCACCATCTCTTTCGAGCTGCTGACAACACTCAAAGAGTAATAACTGTCTAAGAAAGCGTCTCAAATTTCTCCGTTCGGAGTCGGCAAAAAACTTTAGGTCCCTTCTACTCGTGAGAGAACAGTAGCGCGCACAACACGAGTAGTTGATGAGCAAGCTAGGCCCTGGTCCCCCTTTAGGTATAGCGCCAACAATTATTATTATTATTATTGAATGAAGATCAGAAAAGCGGGAGGGAGATATTTGAGCTAGAAATACTTAGAATTTTATGTTCAAAAAATAGATTTACCATAATGGCAGAAGTGGCAGTGGACTTACCATTCGAAATGGCGCAATTTGCATAGCAACGAAAAGTTAGATCGACTGCTAGCTTACGCCACGTGATTGAATTGATTGGACGAACACAGCGAGCTGCCGAGGAGGTAAAATGGGAGCGTCCAAAAGTTGGTCTGGCGTAAATCGATGGCAAAATAAGGTACACGCTATCGTTAAGGAAGGACAAACAAAACCGACATATCAGACAGAGTGTCACACTAGGCAGCATAAACTTCGAGGTAGTCAAGGAACTCGTCAATCGCGGCTACGCCGTAAAAAGAAATAACAACATCTGTACCGAAATCAGGCGCAGAATCACTCTTGCCAATCGCAGTTTCTGTGGGCTCAAGAGACAATTGAGTAATATTCGTAAAACCTTCTCTTTCAAGGGCTAAGCTTGCTTTACATTATAGTTTCATTATCCCATTCCTACTCAATAGCGCGGAAACATACTTTTTTCTTCAAATTTGCACCACTTTCATGCCAGCCCAATGCAAGACGATAGTGAAATAGCTATCGTCAAAACCCGGTCGTCAGCGATAGGCAGTTTTGAGAGTATGTACATGAAGCAACCACAATTGTATCGTTTTGTCGATATCGTTTTGTTTTTTGCTTGGGCGATGCAGAATTCTCGTTTTAACCATATTGTCGCATGATAGTCGTCATCCGTGATTAGACCCCTGGACGCTACTAAAAGGGGATGAGGAAGCTAAATGTATTTTCGAGAAAAAAAGATTTCCGTGTGAATTTTTGTCCTGCGTGCGTTGATGGCATCTGGAGGAGAAGATTGCACGACCAGCTTTATGAGCTGCACAGTGGCATACGCCTTGAGTAGCGCATGGACACCACTTCACCGGCCCTAAAAGTTTTAGACTCCGAGCCATTGGCACAAGGCAACAGAGGGAGGTTTAAATTTGAGATAAGAAAAACACGAGTAGTTTTGGGTGATCGGTGATTTCCTGCTGTGGAAAAAAATGGAAAGAAAGTGCATTAAATTTTGTGTGCAAAATAGAGTTCAGCATTTGGAATGTTGACAGCTGTAAACGGTGAGTGTAATGTGGGTTACAAAACTGTTTAAAAGTGGCACAAGACCTTCATAAAAACGTCGAAAAGATGTGAATGAAGATGTTCACCTTGCACATCAAAAACAAATGAAAATGTTGAGAAAGTTAAGAAAAATATTATGGAGGGTCTTCGAATCACGGGTGTACTTCAATGACATCGAAACCAAAGTCCAATCGTCCCAATGAAAGAGCTCAGGAGAGCTTAGGTCAGAAAAGGCACGCAGATCATATGTAAAGGTTATGCAGATTGTGTTTTACGACTACCGTGGAGTAGCACATTCAGAGTTCCAAGTACATGGTCGAACGTTCAATAATGTGTATTGTCATGAAGTTATGATCTGTTTGCGATAAGCAATACGGCGTCTGAAATTCTGGAAACCAATTCAATGCTTTTACTTCACGATAATGCACCAGCTAACTCGTGATTGTATGTTGAAAATTTTTGGGCCAAAAAAAAAACCTCAACCACCAGTTGCCAGATTTAGCCCCCTGCCACTCTTTCCTCTTCCCAGGGTTGAGGAGACTCATGAAGGCATGGCATTTTGCGACGATTAAGGATATATAAACCGAATTTTTGAAAGAGATCAAGGCCATTACGAAAAGTGCATGTCAGAACTGTTTTGAGGTTTTGAAAAGACACTCGCGAGTGTATAATATATGAAGGGGGCTACGTTAAGGGGGACGAAATAGAAATTGATGACTAAATGACAGATCATTCAATAAGTCCCGGGACATGCCATATAAGGGGCGACATACACATAATTTATTAATTTAATATTAAGTTTTTTGTAAGTGGCGTCCCCTATATGGGCCGGGACTTATTGAGTGATGTGTTAAATATTTTTTAAGAAAAATGAAAATTCATTGGAACAGACCTTTACGCTCTCTTCTTAGATGTGGTGACTGCTGTCCACGTAGTTTTTCAGTGATTGCAGTCTGACTGTAGTCAAAGGTGTTCCTGCTTTTTCTGCATAATTCAAACTGTGACAGATGTGGGATTTGGTCTTACCAGGTATACCAGTATGAAAGGATTAATTTTGAAAATAAAACAATAATTATTAATGGGAAAGTAAAAACATTTTATTCAACGTATTGGCCATTGTTTTCTACACAATTTGACCACCTTTCTGGCAATTTGTGAATACCACGCCAATAAAATTGTTCGTCTTCTAAAGCAAACCAATCAGACACCCAATTTTCGACCTCCTCGTAGGAATCGAAGTGCTGCTCAGCCAATGCGTGTCCCATCGACGAAATGGTAGTCGGAAGGAGCCAAGTCTGGTGAATACGGCGGGTGAAGTCCCAGCTCCCAGCCAAGTGTTTTGATTGTATCCTGAACCGGTTTTGCTTTGTGTGCAGGTGCATTGTCATGGAGCAAAATTACCTTGCCGTGTCTTCTGAACCATTCTGGTCGTTTCTCGACCAATGCATGGTTCAAATTGATCATTTGTTGTCGGTAGCGACCAGTATTAACAGTTTCACCAGGTTTTAGGAGTTCGTGGTACAGCACACCTCTCTGGTCCCACCAAACACACAGCATTGTCGTCTTGCCGAATCGATCTGATTTTGCAGTCGATGTTGATGGTTGGCCCAGATTAACCCATGATTTTTTCCGTTTAGGATTCTTGAAATGAATCCATTTTTCATCGCCAGTAACAATCCGATGGAAAACCGATTTTCTTTCGTGTCTTTGAAGCAAAGTTTCACATGTGTTTTTTCGGTTTTCCTTCAATTCATGTGGCACCCATTTTCAACACTTTTGGATCTTTCCCATAGCTTTTAAACGGTCAGAAATTGTTTGCTTTTGCTTTTGGCTCAAAGTGTCATCTCCATCCAATATCGTTTGCAATTCGGGGTCTGCAAACTTTTTTGGTGGTCTTTCACGTTCTTCATTTCTCACATCAAAACCATTATTTCTGAACCGTTGAAACCATCATTTGCAAGTTGCTTCTGATAGAGCATGATCACCATATTCCTCGACAAGCATTCTATGCGACTCTGCAGCAATCTTCTTCAAATGAAAACAAAAAATTAAAGCTTTCCGCAAATCATCACTTTCTGGTACAAAATTCGACATTTTTAACACGATGAAAAAATATGATGTTGTCTGTTCAATGACTTGATGTATACTAAATATTTTTCACAGATGTCATAGCAAACAAACAAAAAAAATAAGGGCTCGTTAACAACAAATGTTCCCTATCGAGACATTTGTATCTTGACGCTCTTTTCATACCGGTATACTTGGTGAGTGATCACCTGCCTTGATGGCTTATATTACGGTGTCATTTCTCCTTAAAGATAACGCAAGACTAAAGGCTTTAGTTACGCAAATACCAACTTGAGATCATGATTGAGGGGCAATCACCCCACATTGGTTTTTCTGCGACGCCTCCTTAAAACCTCTTCCGCTCTCTGGGTCGCAGCACCTGGTCGAGAATGCAACTCCATACTGAGCCGGGATAATTCGCTAACCGCCTGGACTAGTTTTTGGGTAAACAAGCAACTAGAGAAGTCAGCACAGAACAGTAACCTCGACTCTACCCGCGATATTAGGTGTTAAACCACCGCTGCCACGATACTCCCACATGGGGGCTTTCTGCTCGGTCAGGCTGAAACCGAAGTTCCAGTCTCTCCGGACCCAGAATATAGCCTCTGGTCAAGCTGTCATTACCAGCCATCACACCACAAGATGGTCTTTGCTCCATCAGTGTTTCCGTTGAGACTATAAGGAGTGTTACGGATGTGATTTTGGAATTATGTGTTTCATAAAATTCAGTCACATCACCTGGTCAAGCTGCGACAGTGGTCCGGCAGGTACAGAACGCACAAATTACGCCTTGCGACCGCATTTCAGCATTAAAACAAACTTTTCTGGGTGAGTCTTCGCCGACCGAATAGCGCTGCCAAGCAATCCTTATCGATGTGCAAAGAGACCAACTTAACCCCCATGTCACAAGTCGCATAAACATATAAATCATCACATACGCAGATCTGTTCCGTCTTATTAGAGCCCCACATCGAACTCCCTCTCCCCCTACAACGGCAACATTCAAACTGCCTAATCAAAGCTAATTAGCTAATTGAACACAAACACTTCCAGCAATTAGTCTCGCTCTCGCACTACCACTCGCTGTAAGGCACTGCCGGGCAGTTAACTCTCAACTACTGTTTACATAACCACACAAATAAAATATCACCCGTAAAAAAAAAGACACGAAATCTCCCACCCCATTAAACTTTTATAACCCAGCACACTTTTATTTAAAAAAAAATTGGGTGGAAGGGAAGAGAACAAGGAACAAGTGGAGGAATCTGAATGAATTGCAACATTCACCGAAGGAGGACCGGATTCAGTTTTTCCACATGCGGGCTGTATGTTAAATGTATTTTGTCCTTAACCCAGGAATAGAAAAGAGAAGATATACGTTACAGAGGCAGCAGACAGACAACAGGTTGTTGCCATGTTTTTATCGAATCTCATAAAATTTTTATGTAACGATTACGTTCCTCGGCTCTCCCCCCTTCCAGCCACGGCTGGCAACCCGTGTCTTGGCCCTGCTCGGTCGGTCTCCTGGCCGTCTCTCAGCTTGCCTCCTCAAAGTGTATTCGTATTTTGTTTTTATTTTTTTTGCCCTTCGTATTTTGTCTGTGGATGCTCGCTTTGCAGGGGTAAACATATGGATGGTGGGTGGGTGGCGGGTTACGGGTGGTGGTCCCTTTATGCTCCATTCTTTTTTTCTCGACCTTGCCTTCGTTCAAAGGCGCACTGCACAAGACGAACGAGCTATAAAAATTATTCCTAAGGACTCCCACCATTTCTTCTCTAGTGGTTATTTTTTTTTTTTGCTCTTCCTTTTATTATTGTGGCTCTGTGCGGCAGTTGTGGGAGAGGGACGCACCGGGTGACGAAGATGAAGTTGGACTTTCTTTTTAATGGCTACTCGTACACCGGCGTTTGTCGTCGTCCTAGGTCTCGTTGAAGCAGTGTCTCTCTCTCGGTCCCTGCATCCCTCTGTGTCTAGTTGTAACTTTCTTTGGAAATTTTGTGGGGCAAGGTTTAGTAGCCGGCGGAGTCCCTCTTGCTCTGAGTACACACACGAGTATCACTGGCCGGCTGGGACTTGTGGATGCCATAAGCCGTCTCCACAGACGCTCGGTCCCCTTCCGCCTGCCACCGCCCCGGCATCCAATAAAACGATAATAAAATTTATATGATTGAAAATAAAGTTAAGTGTTTGTTGGATGGTTTGATTTATCGTTCGGTAATTTGTTAATAGAGCATGATTTACCCCGTACGACTGAGTGGTCGTCCTCGTCCCCATCGCAGTCGTCGTGCTCGCCGTCGCCGTTGTCGTCCTCGGTTGAGGTTTATGGAATCTTCCTTTCTTTTATGTCCTTACGTGTTGGTTTGTTAGTTCGTTTAGCTGTTTACGATCTATTAAAGATGTGTTCGTTCTGATGATGATGATGGCTGTGATGCTGTGATGTGAGTTGTTGTTTGTTCTGTGTTTGTTTATTTATATGCAGTTTCTTATGGAGATGGCGGTTGGTTGTTTGCCTTTGATTATGCGATAGTGTTGTTCGCTTGAGTGCGGGTGTGTGTGAATATGTGGGGAGTAAGCGATAGTTGATTATTTAGTGATGACGGTAATTAGAGCGATGAATGGCGGAGTGATGATAGCTGGTATTGCATTTGCATTTTCATCGTTCACACACGAGGAGTTGTTGCGGGGATTTCGGAGAATTTGAGTTCCGGAAGTGTCTGCGACGTGAAAAAATATTATTTGACCACGAGTGCTTACCATGTGCTGTGCATTGAGAGCTTAACGGGTGGAAGGACTCCAGTTCATGGATTTTTTCTGCTGATAATGGAAGTTTCGATTAAATTCAGAAGCTCCACAAAAGGAAGAATGCCCCAAAACTGGTACAACAATTCCCACCTAATTATGAACAAGTCCTTTGTAGGGCATCACGTACATACATGAATGTCCTGTTCGTTATGTACACGAATGTTAGACACTGTGGTGAGAGTATACATTATTCGTGCATTCAGTGATCATAAAATTTGCAAAAATCCCTTGGAACGCGTTACAAAATCAACTTGGGGCTGTTGGGCGCGTAACATATTTTCCTAATGACGATGATAGACAAGCATTCCGTCCCCCCGACTTAGACGAGGTGAAGATAGAAATATCCAAGATGAAGTCGAGCAAAGCTGCTGGAGCGGACGGACTGCCCGCAGAACTATTTAAAGCAGCTGGAGATGACCTGGTTGGGCGCATGCACCAGCTCATTTGTAAGATATGGTCGGAGGAAAGCATGCCCGATGAGTGGGATCTCAGCGTCGTTTGCCCGGTTTCACAAGAAAGGAGACCCCTTTGACTGCGCCAACTACCGAGGGATTAGTCTCCTGAACATCGCATACAAGATCCTCTCTGCCGTATTGTGTGAGCGTCTGAAACCGTTTGTCCATGACCTGATAGATCCCTATCAGTGTGGTTTTAGGCCAGGGAAGTCCACAATAGACCAGATCTTCACATTACGGCAGATCCTGAAAAACACCCAAGAAATGCAAATTGACACTCACCACCTATTCGTCGATTTCAAGGCCGCATATGACAGTGTGCATAGAGACGAGCTATACAGTGCCATGTCTAGTTTTGGCATTCCTACCAAAGTCGTCATATTGTGTAGGATGACGATGGAGAACTCTCGCTGCTCCGTCAAGGTCGGTAACGAACTCACCGAGACCTTCAATGTGAAAAAAGGTTTTAGACAAGGCGACGCACTGTCATGTGACTTCCTTAACATCATCCTCGAGAAGATCGTGCGTAACTCACAAGTCAACACGTTCTTCCAAAGGTCAGCTCAGATGTTGGATTGCACGGAAGACATTGACGTGATTGGATGAACACAGCGAGCCATCAATGAGGCGTTTGCTAGCATTGAAGCGGAAGCGACTAAAATGGGTCTGGCGGTAAATGAGGGCAAAACTAAGTACATGCTGTCATCCAGGAAGGACACAACATCGATGTCTCGAACAGAGTGTCACACTAGGCAGCAGAAACATCGAGGTAGTCAAGGACTTCGTCTATCTCGGCTCCGCGGTAAACAGGGACAACAACATCAGTACCGAAATCAAACGCAGAATCACTCTTGCCAATCGCTGTTTTTTTGGGCTCAAGAAGCAATTGAGTAAGCGCTCTCTCGAAAGACTAAGCTCGCTTTATATAATAGCTTGATCATCCCCGTCCTACTTTATGGCATGGAATCTTGGACGTTAACAAATGCGGAAGAAGAAGCCCTTAGTCTTTTCGAGAGAAAAGTTTTGCGTGCGATTTTTGGTCCTGTTTGCGTTGATAGCATCTGGAGGAGAAGATTTTATGACGAACTCTATGGGCTGTACAGCGACATGCGCCTGGTCAAACGTCTACGAATACAACGCTTAAGGTGGCTAGGCCTTGTAGAGCGTATGGACACCACTGCTTCGGCCCGAAAAGTCTTCGAATCCGAGCGATTGGGACAACGCAACAGAGGACGACCTAGACTAAAGTGGCGCACACAAGTGGAGAAAGACTTCAACCAACTTGGAGTGCGCAACCGGAGACAGCTGGCGAAAGATCGTGATGGCTGGAGAGGCATGTTGGTTGAGGCCCAGGTCCACCCCGGACTGTAGAGCCACAGGAAGAAGAAGAAGAAACACGGATAATCGATTAGTAAAGTAGCACAGCTTATTCCTAAGCGTCCGGTATCTATGAGGCCTAAGTAATTGCGGATTTCATTCATAGATGGCTTTATAATGGCCAGAACTAACAAGCCGAAAATATGTCGTATTGTTAACAATAGAAGGCCACACACAACTTTGGCCACTCGGCAAAAGTTATTGGAGCTTGGTTGGCCACACTATGTAGCCCTGACCTTGCACCGACTTCCTTTTCTTCTTGTGACACTCCAGTCCGGGGTGGACCTGGGCCTCGACCAACATGCATCTCCAGCCAGCACGAATCTCCGCTAGCTGCCTCCAATTCCACACTCCATGTTGGTTGAGGTCCTTTTCCACTTGGGTGCATCACCTTAGCCTAGGCCGTCCTCTCTTGCGTTGTCTCAATGGCTCAGATTCAAAGACTTTTCAGGCCGGAGCAGTGGTGTCCATACGCTCAACATGGTCTAGCTGTCTTACGCGTTGTATTCGAAGACGCTTGACCAAACGCATGTCGCTGTACAGCCCAAAGAGTTCGCCGTTAAATCTTCTCCTCCAGATGCCATCAGCGCATAGCAGAACCAAAATTTGCACGCAAGCCTTTTCTCTCGATAAAACTAAGAGCTTCCCCATCCGCTTTTATTAATGTCCAGGTTTCCACGTAATAAAGTAGGACTGGGATGATTGAGCTATTAAACAAAGCGAGTTTAGCCCTTCGAGGGAGGGCTTTACTACTCACTTGCCTCTTGAACCCAAAGAAATATCGATTGGCAAGAGTGATTCTGTGTTTGGTTTCGGTTCCGATGTTGTTTTCCCTATTGGCCTCTGAGCCGAGGTACACGAAGTCCTTAACTACCACCACAAAACTTGGCAAAAACCTGATACGCAGTTGGATCCAAAGAACATGGCTAAGAAGGCGGAACTCAAATGGTTAGGTGAGTTTTTTTCCTGATACGCCTTAGGATTTGAAAATCATCCAAAGATACCAGCTGGCCGAATGCCAGCATGCACGAGAAACTCGTTTACAGGAAAAAGTCTGCGTACTAATCCACACTCTGCACATTTCAAGCAATCACCGCGCAAAACTGCCGCTCGGTATTACCTCGCGGGTTAGGCTGGCTACTTGCGCTCTGCTCCTTAAAGAAGCTTTTTCTACTTTAGCCTGACTTAGTTTTAAATTTACTTTAACGATAAATAGGCACACCTCATTCTTGGTCTCTATAGATTTCATAAGAATCATATTATTTGAGCTTGCTAGGTTTACCATATGTGCCTCCTGCCTGCAATGAAAATCTGCATGCTATGCGTCCTCCTCGGAGTTTGGGTATTGTGGGCACTGCGACGAGTTGTCGTGCACAAAACTGTGTATATACGAGGGGCGTTCAATATATTCTCGGTATCGATATGAAGGAAAATGCGGATTCAATTTAAATTGTTTTTATTTTTCAATATAATCTCCCCTAACATCAATGCATTTGTTACATCTTGCGATAAGCTTTTTTAAACCGTAAAAAAAATTAATTTCTTCTTTCTCTGCAAAATACACTTTTATTGCCGACTTGAGTTCTTTTTCATCCGAAAATCTTTTTCCACATATACATTTTTTCAAATCAGGAAACAGGAAATAATCACTAGGGGCAAGGTCTAATAATCACTTGGGTTTGTTCATTGTTCATTTCATTGAAATCCAATGAAATCGCGCATTCTTCTTCTCGCGCAGCAGCCTTGGAAACTCGCGCCGTGTTAACAAGAGCGTTGTCAAGAACAAGTAACACACCCTCTGCAACTTTCCTCCCGCAAATTATGCAAAGTGGAAGCGTAGAATGTAGCGTTGATGGTTTCACCTTTTTTTGTACTCAATGAGCCCTTATTTTTTTTTTTTTTTGTTTGCTATGACATCTTTGAAAAATATTTAGTATACATCGAGTCATTGAACAGACAACATCATATTTTTTCATCGTGTTAAAAATGTCGAATTTTGTACCAGAAAGTGATGATTTGCCGAAAGCATTAATTTGTTGTTTTCATTTGAAAAGTGCTGCAGAGTCGCATCGAATGCTTGTCGAGGCATATGGTGATCATGCTCTATCAGAACCAACATGCAAAAGATGAATTCAACGGTTCAGAAATAATGATTTTGATGAGAGAAATGAAGAACGTGAAAGATCGCCAAAAAAGTTTGAAGACGCCGATTTGCAGACGATATTGGATGGAAATGACACCTTGAGTCAAAAGCAATTGGCAGCAATGTTAAATGTTGCACAACAAAAAATTTCTGACTGTTTAAAAGCTATGGGAAAGATCCAAAAGTATGAAAATGGGTGCCACATGAATTGAATGAAAGACAGATGGAAAACCGCAAAAGCACTTAAAAAATTTTGCTTCAAAGACACGAAAGAGAATCGGTTTTGCATCGCATTGCTACAGGCGATGAAAAATGGATTTATTTTAAGAATCCCAAACGGAAAAACGCGTGGTCGCCGTGGCGTAGTGGGTAGAGTGCGACGCTCACACGCCGAATCGTCTAGGTACGACTCCCAGCTCAACACCAATTTTTCGAATTTTTCATGGCACCACCTCCTTCGAGCTGCTGACAACACTCAAAGTAATAACTGTGTAAGAAAGCTTCTCAAATTTCGCCGTTCGGAGTCGGCAAAAAACTGTAGGTCCCTTCTACTCGTGAGAGAACAGTAGCGCGCACAAAACGAGTAGTTGATGAGCAAGCTAGGCCCTGGTACCCCTTTGGAATGTAGCGCCAACAATTATTATAAACGGAAAAAATCATGGGTTAACAACATCGATTGCAAAACCAGATCGATTCAGCAAGAAGACAATGCTGTGTGTTTGGTGGGACCAGAAAGGTGTGCTGTACCAAGAGCTCCTAAAACCTGGTGAAACGGTTAATAGTGATCGCTCCCGATAACAAATGATCAATTTGAACCATGCTTTGATCGAGAAACGACCAGAATGGTTCAAAAGACACGGCAAGGTAATTTTGCCCCATGACAATGCACCTGCACACAAAGCAAAACCGGTTCAGGATACAGTTAAAACACTTGGCTGGGAGCGGTTACTCCACCCGCCATATTCACCAGACTTGGCTCCCTCCGACTTCACCGATGGGACACGCATTGGCTGAACAGCACTTTGATTCCTACGAGGAGGTCGAAAATTGGGTGTCTGATTGGTTTGCTTTAAAAGACGAAAATTTTATTGGTGTGGTATTCACAAATTGCCAGAAAGGTGTTCAAAATGTGTAGAAAACAATGGCCAATACTTTGAATAAAATATTTCTACTTTCCCATTAATAATTAGTGTTTTATTTTCAAAATCGCAAATCATTCCCGTGGTTCAGCTAAAATGCATCTAATTTGCGTATTAATAGCTTTGATGTGTCTTACTAATTCCTGACTATTCTGGAGGCCTAAAGTTTCTTTTTCATTCATAACTGGTCCATGCAGCCACAGAGGTGCCCTGTTAAGTAGAAAGACAATAATAATAATAATTGTTGGCGCGATAGTCCACAGGGGGACCAGGGCCTATCTTGCTCATCAACTACTCGTGTTGTGCGCCCTACTGTTCTCTCATGGGTAGAAGGGACCTATAGTTTTTTGCCGACTCCGAACGGCATTTCGAAAGGCTTTCTTAGACAGTTACTACTCTTCGATTTTTGTCAGCAGCTCGAAAGAGGTGTTGCCGTGAGAAATTCGAGGTGTTCTGCCGGGATTCGAACCTAGACCCTTCGGCGGGTGTGCGTTGGACTCTACCCGCTACACCACGGCGGCCACGTAGCACGTCAGAATTCTGCTGAGTAGAAGGATATTTAACAATAATTGGTGTGTACATTCCACACATTGACCACTTGTTCGACGATTTTAACATATTCCTTTCATACTTGTCAAATTGTGTGGGAAACTCTCGCTGATCAGTCAAGTTTTGTAACGAACTCACAGAGACCTTTAAGGTCAAAAAAGGTTTTTCTACATGATGACGCACTTTCACATCTTCGACATCGTTTTTAAAAAGATCATCCGTAACTCACAAGTCAACACCAGAGTCACGATCTTCCAAAATTGAGCTCAACTGTTAGCTTATGCGGACGACGTTGACGTGATTGGGCGACACAGCGAGCCGTCAAGTAGACGTCTGCTAATATTGAAGCGAAGGCAGTTTAAATGGGTCTGGCATTAAAGGAGGGCAAAACGAAGTACATGCTGTCATCAAGAAAAAAACACACATCATCAATGTCTCGGTCAGAGCAGTAGACTAGGCAGCAAAAACTTCAGGTAGTCAAGGAATTCGAATATTTCGGCTCCGCGGTAAATAGAAACAGCAACATCAGAACCAAAATCAAACGCTGAGTCACTTTTGCCAATTGCTGTTTCTTAGGGCTAAAGAGGCTTTTGAAGAAAAGCGGCCTTTCTCGCTAGCTGTTTGACAGCTTGATCTTCAAAGTCCTTGGGCACTTCTGAAAGCATTAGCTAGCCTTTCTCGCTAGCTGTTTGACAGCTTGATCTTCCTAGTCCTTGGGCACTTCTGAAAACATTCGCCTCCCTCCAAGGATGGACACGTTGCTGCTTAGCAATCAGCTTTTTGCTCTGAGAAAAAAAAATCCGAAAGCCTAGAAGTGCCTTAATACATATCCAGTCCCTTCATCCCTTTATTCCTTTACCAACTGCTGAATATAAACTCATCAAAAAAATGTCGATCAAAATAAGCTGCAGGACCACCGTCACACTATTAAGGTTTGCCCAACGGTTAACATCAAGGTCTCCTTGCTTGCGAAGTCAACGGTTCGCAGCAAGCGCATTTGACTTCACTTACGACTCTACCGACTGCACTGTTGTGGACACGTTGAGTGCCTTGGCACAAATAAAAATCTAGGAATAACAGCTAGAAAATATGAGTACTGCCGAATTTCCAGTATCGTGGACTCAAGGACACTTCACCTTCAAGGGTGGACGGAGAATAGAATTCAACGTCAGACTGTAACCGGTCCGTGCAGGTATGAAGTCAAAAAACAGTCTCAAGTTCAAACTATCAAAATATATTTAAATTCCCACAACACACAGAAATTTTCACTTCAGATTCAGCCGGGGATCATTCAGCAGTGACTGCTTGATCGCGTCGTACTTCTTCTGGGCCTCCTCGTGGGTGATTGTCAGTCGCTTCTGCACCATCCTCTTGTTCAGCTCAAGCGTCTTGGACTCCTCCAGCAACCGTTGGTAGTCAAAGTTATCGAAAATGTTTTCGAATTTGTTCAGGAACTTCTTCAGGGAAAGCGCTTCCTCTGTCAGCTAAGAGGAAATGCTTTTGTGAACAAAAACGGTAAGGAGGGGAGGTACTTACGTCTTCGTAGCGCCGTTGCAACTCATTCAAGAGGGACACATACCGCGTTTTCATTTCATTCAAACAAGCGTGGTATGCGGACCAGGACTCTTTCTGTGTCAATTTGCGACTGGCGTACGGCACCAAATACGGTGCTAGAAAGTCGGGCACGTTCAAAGCCCTCTCCATCAAGGTCTGCTTCTCGTTCTCTTCCTGAAACAATCGAAAGTGAAGTTATCAGCTTAAAGTCGAACAGAGCTGAGGGCATCCGCTTTAAGCGGACTTAATAGGCCTAATTAAGTTCAAGGTCTTTGACCAATAACTGAAAGCACGAGCCGTCTGCACGCACACGAATGTGCATATGGCCGCAGATGCGTTATGTGCATGTACATGAGCAACTCAATTAAGTACCAAATATTGATGCTTTCAATTATGCATTAAGAAGTGGGGCAGCAAACAATGGAGTGACACTATCTATTCCCAAGTAATACAAATGCATTAATCCAAATTGCCACCACGTTGGGAGCCCTCATCGCCACGTTGTTGTCCGAAAGGCATCTCAGAAGCACACCACACTCCGCCCGCCGCCCGTCGGTAAACAAACCGAAATTAACATATATTATGAGAAGGGTGGCATTTGGGAAGGCCGCCCGGTAGACTGCAGTCATGTGACAGATATATAAGTAATACCAATTGCAGGAATATGAATGCACTTATCGGTCAAGGAGGTCAATGCCATCAGTTAATCAGGTCATCTTAAAGGATGTCTGCTCCCAAGGCCGGTAATGGAATATTTGCGGCTATTGCACGATTTACCTCTTGTAGGCGAATTGCTCTTGCGGCAGTGTTCCGCATCGGGTCGAAAGCCTTGAAGGTCAAGACGGTGCTTGACCTCTCAGCATTGCGCAACTCGATGGTGGCAAGCATCTCGTCGGCGCGCTTCTCAAATGCCTTCTTGGCCGCTTCTTCTGCCTCGAGCTGCTGCAGGAGCATCATGTATAGCTCGTACTGGGTGGGCTCCTGCTTCACAGTGCCGTACTGAAAATGTGAGCCGTCGGAATGAAACAAACACAAGAAGCCGAGTGCATACTCACCACGATGCTTTTTGTCAGCTCAGGGTTGAATGTGATCTCTTCGCCGTAGTCCGGCTTCGGTGGCTTGACAAACACTCGGGTGCAGGCGGTAAGGGCGCCTCGGGCGTAGTGAAACTTCAAACGAATCTTAGCTTGATCGAGTAGGAAGGTGCGCACCGCAATGTCCTCGTGTGCTGGTTTGGAGGGGTCCCTGTGGAATTTTTCCACGATATCCTGGGGAAATCGGAAATGATACACTTATTCCTACTCCTGCCGAACAAACAGAGCTTACCGCCAACTTCTTACGTTCGTACTTTGTGGTGAATTGCTGAAAGAAGCACCTGTGGGAGGGAGATTTCATGAAGAATGTCGTATTGATGGTGACATGATGCAGAAGGAGAGGAGCAATAGGAAGTTTAAGGGAGCCAATTTAAGTTAACACTTTTTTGCACTTTGAACAAGGACTGTGGGCAGAGTGGGACATAACTGAAAGTGTCTGCAAAGGAGTTTCATAAAGAAATGTAAAATTCCCTCCTCATTTGGGATGGGGTAGAGTAAAAGCAGTTCTGGTGTGTTACAAGTTCCTGAATTAGCTTCAAGACAAGACTACATTCAACATCGGCATATTACGTTCCTTGCCGGCCCCCCGCAGGCATAGATCAGTTGTTTGAGAAACTCGTAGTGCCTGTTACTATAAGTTGTGTAGTGCAGCAGAGGAAAAATAATGAAAGTTCACGTTTGAGGACGATTTATACAAAGCAATCCTAGAAACAACAGACTCTGAGTTGTTCGCCCTATAGGCAGATCAAAGTTGCATTTCAAAACGAATCTCTATGCCCGTTTTTCATAATTCAGCCAATGCCCACAAATCTCTGCAATGAATGTGAGAAAGCAACACATTTCCATAAAAATGGAAACTCATTCGTGCAAATATACCATAGGACAGACCGAAGACAAATGGTTTTGTCTACAACTTGTCAATATTTGTCATTTAGCGGAACAACAGATCGATAGGTAACATTTTCGTCGGCTGGAAAAGTACAGAGAAAGAATGTGTACGGAGTTACCAATGCCTACAGAGTGAAATTTGAACACGTAACCAATTCTGTTCTTCTGAAAGTTGTTAAATAAAAGGTTGTCAAATATCGCCTTTTTGTCTTTTCAATTTCCCGGCTATGTACAAAGCGATTCAGAGCTCGCTTATGACAATAATATACATCATTTCAAAGTTCTTGACATAGCCTCCAAAACGACACTATACATGATTAGTTTGGATATAGCGTTCAATAGTTATAGACTTGTAAACATGGAGTTCACTAACGCCGAAATTCGCGCTATTTTAAAGTTTTTCTTCGTTAAAAGTAAATCCGCTAGAAAACCTTCCGTGAGATTAGTGGTGTTTTGCGGGATGGTACTCTATCACTTCGAACAGCGAAGGAATGGTTTCGACGATTCAGAGCCGGTGAAACGACACCATGGATAAGCCAGCCGGCGAAAGACCTGTGACGACGAATACCGAATTATCGAATTATGGAAATCATCGAGTTAGACCGGGCATTTCGTGACATCGCTCAGGAGATGGAAGTTTGTCACCAAACCATTTTAAACCATCTGCAGAAGGCTGGATGCAAAAAAAAAAAGCTTGATGTTGGGGTGCCGCATGATTTGACGCAAAAAAATCTTCTGGACCGGATCAACGCCTGCGATATGGTGCTGAAACGGAATGAACTTGACCCATTTTTGAAGCTGATAGTGACTGGCGACGAAAAATGGATCACATACGACAATATCAAGTGGACACGGTCGTGGTTGAAGACCGGTGAATCGTCCCAAGTAGTGGCCAATCCAGGATTAACGGCCAGGAAGGTTTTTCTGTGAGTTTGGTGGAATTGGAAAGGAATCATCCACTATGAGTTGCTCCCATATGGCCAGACGCTTAATTCTACCATCTACTGCGAACAGCTGGACCGCTTGAAGCAGGTGATCGACCAGAAGTGTCCGGAATTGGCCAAGAGGAAGAGGTAGTGTTCCACCAGGAAAACGCCAGACCACACACTTCGTTGTTGGCTCGTCAGAAGCTACGGCAGCTTGGATGGGAGGTTTTATCGCATCCACCATATAGCCCGGACGTAGCACCAAGTGATTACCACCTGTTCCTGTCTATGGCGAACGCCCTTGGTGGTGTGAAGTTGAACTCAGAAGAGGCTTCTGAAAAGTGGCTGTCCGAGTTCTTCGCAAATAATGAGAGGGGCTTCTACGAGGAAGGTATTATGTCTTGATGGAAACAGATTATCGAACAAAACGGCGCCTATTTGAACTAAATCATATCACTGTCACACTTTTTATAAAGCATTGAATGAAGAATAAAGAGGGAGATATTGGACAAGCATATATGACAGTTTAGAACACCGCCTGTTAATGTGTAAAGTAGATTGAAAATATTGTTTTTCAAGAGACGGTTGACATTTTTTCAATTTTGGCGCGCTAAGGACTCGGAGCACCCCACAGTGATAAGAGTCCCACTAAGGTCTGAAAGTAGAGATGAAGGTTGGGAGGGAGAATAACAATGCGCATGCATGCCTGTTCATTGTTGTGCGTCTTAGTAACGACGTTTACGAGCTAATACAAGAGTTTAATTGATCAGGGAGGCAGTTGAAATTGGTTAAAATTGCCTGGCCTAGAGTGTACGTGAATGCGTGCCATTCCAAAGGGCTTCTTCCTCTCCGTGTGATGTTACAGTCCGCGATACACGTGGGCCTCAACTAACATTCCTCTCCAGCCAGCACGATCTTCCGCTAGCTGCCTCGAATTCCGCACTCCAGTTCCACTTACACGCGCCACTTTAGACTAGGCCGTTCTCTATTGCGTTGTCCCCATAGCACGTATTTGAAGATTTTTCAGGCCGCAGCAGTGGTGTCGAATGTTCTACATGGCCTAGCCATTTAAAGCAATGTATCCATAGACGCTTTACAGCCCATAGAGTTCGTCGTCAAATCTTCTCCTCCAAATGCCATCAACACAAGCAAGATCAGAATTCGCAGCAAATCTTTTATCTCTGAGAGACTAAGAGTTTCCTCATCCGCTTTTACTAACGTCCAAGATTCTGCGCCATGTAGTAGGACGGGGATGATCAAGCTGTTATATAAAGCGAGCTTAGTCCTTGAGAGAGGGCTTTATTATTCAATTGCCTCTTGAGCCCAAAGAAACAGCGATTGGCAAGAGTGATTCTGCGTTTGATTTCGGTACTGATGTTGTTGTTCCTATTTACCGCGGAGCCGAGGTAGACGAAGTCCTTGACTACCTCGAAGTTTCTGCTGCCTAATGTGACGCTCCGTCCCAGACGTCGATGTTGTGTGTCCTTCCTTGATGACAGCATGTACTTCGTTTTGCCCTCATTTACCACTAGACCCATTTTAGCCGCTTCCGCTTCAATGCCAGCAAACGCCTCATTGACGGCTCGCTGTGTTCGTCCAATCACGTCAATGTCATCAGCGTAAGCTAGCAATTGAACTGACTTCTGGAAGATCGTGCCTCTGCTGTTGACTTGTGAGTTACGCACGATATTCTCGAGGATGATATCAAAGAAGTCACATGACAATGCGTCTTGTCTTGTCTAAAAATTCCTCTTCCTGGCTAGTCCGAAATTTCGTGAAAAATCATTTTACTGGGTTGGGAAATATAAAACGTCTGGTAAAAGCCACACAAGGGCAGAAAATTTAAATTGGAAACGAAACCTTGAAAACTGAAGGAATTCGATAATCTTTCTATCCTAAACGGGAACCTCAACAGAGACGAGCGGACCAAATGCTTGTTACTTATAAATAAATATTTTAAACTCTCAATCTAAAAATTTTTGACAAAACTACGCACTTTCCTTCTCACACAGGACCTTTCGTATCAAAGTTGAACGTCCCTTTGTCTTACTTACTTTCCAGGTGACTTCTCAAAGTACAGTGTAATTTTGCAATCTTCAAACACGCAGCATCGCAACGAATCGGTTCTGGGCGCGGAGTAAAAGTGCATCGTCTTCTCTGTTCCGGCTCTGTTGCTGAAGATGTAGTCTAGAAACACACACTCAGTCAACTCTACAAATTAGGAATCTCGAAACTTACACTTCAGACAGTCCGGGCGGCCCTTCACAAAGGCTTCCTCGTGCTGTTCCGTCTTGAAGTCGACCTTACTTCTTATCATCAGGTCAGAACGGTTGTCATACCACACCCACTGCAACTCAGGCTCCTTGTATTGGACGTCGGCGAACCGTGTTAGCCGAGCAGTCTTACCGTCGCTTTGCGAATGCGACGAAAATCGTTCGTACAACACGTTCTTATAATAGATGGCCTTGCGTCTGTTCGGGTATCTCTCGTCGAACTCCCTCTCACCGATTTCCACGTTCTGCACCCAGGTGCGGCTTAGGTCCAAGTGTTTCTCGGCATCCTCCTTAGCGGCGTCATCGACGAGATTTTCGTCGGAGACTTGTTCCGTGACGCGCATCTCAGGCGGTTCACCCGGCAGGAAGTGCTCCCAGGCACTTGTGTCACCAAAGTCCCAGCTCATGTCCCGTATGCGACACTCCTGAAGGTTGACGTAGTAGTTGGTGTTGTTCCACACACTTTCCACGTGAACATAAGCCTTCGTGTCGGGGGCGTGCATGAATCCCGTGGACGGCTCTATGAACTCGACTGAAACTGGAGCATCGCGTTCATCGCCGTTCTCATCTAAAACCTTTACTTTCGGCTTAATTGTCCAAGCAGCATTGTGCACTATCACGACCCAGGCGTGCGACAACCGTTTCGGATCCTTGAACAATTTCTCCTCCAACAGGGCCTAACAAAAGTCTTTTTTGAAAGGTTTCCATCTTAAAAAGGTTTACTTACCTCCGCTTCACGTCGAGCTTCTTCCTCCAGCTTAGCGTTCTCCAAGGCTTCCTGCTGCCTCTTTTTCTCTGCCAGCTTCTCGGCAAGATCACTGACTAGTACGGGTTTTGGGCGCAATTTGTAGCGGTCGTCTTCCAAGCGCTCATCTGCGCTGTCCTCGCTCTCTATGCTGTGGGAACAGTCCTCATCTTTGGGCATGTCCTTGTACTCAACATCCGTCTGGTCATTTTGAACAGTTTCTTTTCGAGCCGATCCAGAAACGACCATCGCGGGGAAGCCCGCTCCAATCAACATGCTGCAGAGAAGAGTCGCCATTTCAAAGCTGTTGCCGTATCGCCGTTTCACAAGCGTCGATGGTGACACCATTTCTTTGGGCTGTAAAGGAATTGAATTGTCTGTCAATGACTTTGAGAAAAAATCGTCTCTTCCTGCGACTCATCACTTAAATTAGTAAATCGCTCAAAGGAGCGGTGGGGTGAGTCCGCGGAGAAGAAAGGAAAATGGTATCAAACGAAACAATAGGAGAATGCAAGGGAAGCGTCCAGCAAACTGGAAACAAGGCATGCTTCGATTGCGAAACGCCGCCGTTGAAGTGTCGCTCGGTAGCGAAAGAATACAAATTAATGGACGTGGGGGTGAACTTAGCAGAATGAGGTTGGCACGATGTTGAGGGAGTGGCGGCTTTTAATGCACCGCCGATGCACCGGCAATTCAACTATTTTTGCATTTCGCTACTTTCATCTTGGTCTACGCTTTTCTTTTGTCTCGAAAACTCATCTGTTTGACAAGACATAAATCAGAGTTGAATGTTGGTCAAATAAAGAGTTTTACATGACAGCTGGACTTCAGGCTTACTTTCGTTTGTGGTTGGGAGATTTCGCAAAATGCTCGTAAAGGAAGAATTTAAAAGGTGTTTTTAACAGAATAGAGAGATGTCATCCTTTACACAAGTTGAAGGGATGCCATATGCAGTAAGAAGTTCCTGAAATATGACACTTTGTAGTCATCTGATGACAATGCACAAAGGAAATTCGTTTGACACCAAACACGATGATCATTAGCTTAACAACGACAAGTAATAATAATAATTGTTGGCGCTACAGTCCAGAGGGGGACCAGGGCCTAGCCTGCTCATCAACTACCCGCGTTGTGCGCGCTACTGTTCTCTCACGAGTAGAAGGGACCTACAGTTTTTTGCCGACTCCGAACGGCGAAATTTGAGAAGCTTTCTTGGACAGTTATTACTCTTTGAGTGTTGTCAGCAGCTCAAAAGAGGTGGTGCCGTGAAAAATTCAAAAAATTGGTGTTGAGCTGGGAATCGTACCAAGACCCTTCGGCGTGTGAGCGTCCCACTCTGCCCACTACGTCACGGCAGCCACGGCAACGACAAGTACAAGTACTGGAAAGAACACTAGTGATGCATGGTCCTTAAGGTGCCTCTCAGTTCCTTGAAAAGGTTGAGATCCTTCTGGTCCCACATGTTTATCAAATTTCAATGTCCCTTCGAATCTGCAGGAGTCTGTGTTTGAAAAGTCTAATGAAAGTACACAAACACAGATCGAGTTTCTCCTTGACCAGAACCTCATGATCAGTCTCAGTTTCCCACTGCATGCTCACCGGGTGCAGTTAAACAATTTGACGGGAAGTAAGTCTGATCAGTGCCAAGTTCCCAGCTGGAAAGGAATGAATTAGACATTAAAGTGAACTTAGTGTCCCGTCAAGGTAAAAACAAGAACGGCTGAAGAGAGAGTGTTTAATTCTTATTTCAAACAACGTGCTCCCAAGCTGGCATCCATTTAAAATCTTATTTGTGGCGAAGCAGAAGGCCTGCAACTCCAAAAGTCTCTAAATTCTTATGAATAAAAATTGTACTATGGATGGTAATCGATATGTTATGCCACGCATGAGGGACCGAATACCTTGTGTTAAAGGTTCGCCTCTAAATTACCTTATTGCATAACAAACTAAAGTCTAACACTGCCTAAATAGGAAGCTGCGTTGCCTACTGATGTGAAAGCCTTTATGAACTGATCGTGCGATTGTTTTAAAGCATTTCGTTCTGATCAGGTTGTACTTAGGTTCGAAGCATTGCTACGCTGTTCGACTTTTCTCACTTGTTGGAGCCCTAACTGGCATGAAAGACCAGGGAGGAATAGGCTGTGTCTTCGTCAGAAGTTATGCAAAACAACTTCATCTTAAGCTAAGAGTGCCTATTTCAACATAATAATAATTGTTAGCGCTGCAGTCCTCAGGGGGACCAGGGCTTAGCTTGCTCATGAACTACTCGTGTTGTGCGCGCTACTGTTCTCTCACGAGTAGAAGGGACCTACAGTTTTTTGCCGACTCCGAACGGTGAAATTTGAGACGCTTTCTTAGACAGTTGTCAGCAGTGTTGTCAGTCAGTAGTGTTGTCAGCAGCTCAAAAGAGGTGGTGCGGCGAAAAATTCGAAAAATTGATGTTGAGCTATGAATCGAACCTACACCCTTCTTCCTGGAGTCAATTCCTTAACAAACTTTTGTCCGATCAATGTAAGTTTGATGACGGCAACAATTTCATGTAAGTTCATTTGATCGATTCGTTTTTGCCGCCGTGGCGTATTGGATATAGTGCGATACTCAGACGCCGAAGGTCCGGGTTCGATTCTCGGCTGAACAGCTCGGATTTTTCACGGTGACCTCTTTCGATCTGCTGTTAGCACTCAACGAGTAATAACTGTCTAAGAAAGCTTCTTAAACATCGCCATTCGGTGTCGGTCTCTTCTACTCGTGTGAGAACAGTAGCGCGCCCGACACGAGCAGCTGATGAGCAAGCTAGACCCAGGTCCTCTGTGGACTGACGTACCTTCCAATTGTTAACTACTGAATTCGTTTCGGCAGGCTTTTGGAAATTCAAGTACAAAAGTTCTCCATTTCTCTTGTTGCACATTTAAGTATGAAGTTGCAGTGTTGTAGTCCCTCACACGACAAGTTTTAAGATGGGCCCAAGGATTTTCGATTTTGTTGAGATCTGGACTGTCTTCATTAACACATCACTCAATAAGTCGCAAGACTAACCAATAAAAAAATATTTTCTAGACAAAACTCGACTTTAGTCATTAACACAGTTTCCATAAAAAATAATTTAATGAGTACAACGCGCCTCTAACATTTTTTACCTTTTTTGTAGAACGATTAATCTGTGGCTTTAATATAGGCTTCCGTTTCGGCGACAATCTCTTGAAGTTCTCAAAAGAGGTAGAAGTCGCTGGGGTTCAGATCTGGAAAATACTGTGGATGCGGAAGCAATTTAAAGCCCAATTCGTGCGATTCGGCCATGGTAGCCAACGACGTCTGTTGATGTCTTGGTGAAAGAGAATATTTTTCCACTTCATAAAGACTAGTTTACTTCCTTAAAATTTACTAATAATGCCATGTAGTATTCCCTGATAATCCTTTTGACTTTCTCAATATAGTCGTTGAATTAAATTTCGTGCGCATCCCAAAATACGGCTGCCATAACCTTCCCAGCCAACCTTTGTGTTTTCGGACGCTATAGGCGTGGTTAACCGATTGCTGTCCACTCCGTTGACTGCCGATTTAACTCTGGAGTGTAGGGGTGAATCCATGTTTCATCCATTGTGACATACCGACCCAAAAATCCTGTTCATTTTGGAGAAACAGCTTCATACTCAGCTCAGAATCATCGATGCGTTATTGTTTCTGGTCCACTGTGAGCAAACGCGTCTTCTTCTTTTTCTTCTTCTCGTGGCGCTACAGTCCGGGGTGGACCTGGGCCTCAACAAACATGCCTCTCCAGCCAGCACGATCTTTCGCCAGCTGTCTCCAGTTGCGCACTCCAAGTTGGTTGAGGTCCTTCTCCACTTGTGTGCGCCACTTCAGTCTAGGTCGTCCTCTGTTGCGTTGTCCCAATGGCTCGGATTCAAAGACTTTTCGGGCCGGAGCAGTGGTGTCCATACGCTCTACATGGCCTAGCCATCTTAAGCGTTGTATCCGTAGACGCTTGACCAGGCGCATGTCGCTGTACAGCCTATAGAGTTCGTCATTAAATCTTCTCCTCCAGATGCCATCAACGCAAACAGGACCAAAAATCGCACGCAAAACTTTTCTCTCGAAAAGACTAAGGTCTTCCTCATCCGGCTTTGCTAACGTCCAAGATCCAAAAATTAGGACGGGGATGATCAAGCTGTTATATAAAGCGAGCTTAGCCCTTCGAGAGAGGACTCTATTACTTAATTGTTTCTTGGGCCCAAAGAAACAGTGATTGGCAAGACTGATTCTGCGTTTGATTTGGGAACTGATGTTATTGTCCCTGTTTACCGCGCAGCCGATGTAGACCAAGTCCTTGGCTACCTCGAAGTTTCTGCTGCCTAGTGTGACGCTCCGTCCGAGACGTCGATGTTGTGTGTCCTTCCTTGATGACAGCATGTACTAAGTTTTGCCCTCATTTACCGCTAGACCATTTTAGCCGCTTCGGCTTCAATGCCAGCAAAAGCTGTGTTCGGCTGACGGCTCGCTGTGTTCATCCAATCACGTCAATGTCATCAACACAATCTAGTAATTGAACTGATTTTGGAAGATCGTGCCTCTGCTGTTGACTTGTGTGTTACGCACGATCTTCTCGAGGATGAAGTTTAAGAAGTCACATGACAGTGCGTCGATTTGTCTAAAACCCTTTTTTGACAGTGAAGGTCTCGGTGAGTTCGTTATTGGCCTTGATGGAGCAGCGAGAGTTCTCCAATGTCATACTACACAATCTGACGACTTTAGTAGGAATACCAAAACCAGACATGGCGCTGTACAGCTCGTCTCTATGCACACAGTCATATGCGACCTTAAAATCGGCGAATAGGTGGTGAGGGTCGATTTCTCAAAAACAAATATTCAAGCAAAATAGTGTACACACTGCCTTCTGATATCTTTAAGGTGTCAGCTACCTCACGCAAAATCTCTTTGCGGTTTTCTCGAAACAATTTTCTGTACCTATTTGCCGTTTTCAGGTGTAACCACCTCAATTGGTCTTCCAGATCTTCTAGATCGTGTCTGCACGGGCAATTCCAAAGTCAGTATATTACCGGCGAATAGGTTTTTTTTGATGAAGCAGAGTCCCTGTACCAATTTTCAAACCATTGCCGCAATTGCACGGTATTTTTGCCCCTCAAAAAGCAGTGTTTAATCAACACACGAAAGTTTGTTTCGTTAAATTGTTTTAAAAATCGTAAAGTAGCGTCACTTGGAGCACTGTACCTTGTAACCTAATAACATAATTATAACAACAATATAATCAATAATAATAATACAAATATAACTTTGTCATGAAAATTTGACAGGTATCATTTGAATGTCGGAACTTGCTAAAAATGTGGTCGCGGTGGCGTAGTGGGAAGAGTGCGACGCTAACACGCCGAAGGGTTTAGGTTCAACTCCCAGCTCAACACCAATTTTTCACGGCACCACCTCTTTCGAGCTGCTGACAACACTCAAAGAGTAACAACTGTCTAAGAAAGCTTCTCAAATTTCGCTGTTCGGAGTCGGCAAAAAACTGTAGGTCCCTCTACTCGTGAGAGAACAGTAGCGCGCACAACACGGGTAGTTGATGAGCAAGCTAGGCCCTGGTCCCCCTTTGGACTGTAGCGCCAACAATTATTATTATTATTACATGCTAAAAATAACATGAATTTTTTAATAGTGGCGTCCTCTATATTGCCCCTCTTATTGATTTGATTTGTTGAAAAGCAATTAACCGGAATGATGGGGCATGTTTTTTACTGCTGATGTGGAACTTAAGCTTACAGTATTCAGGTTCATGTTTTGATCCGTTCCGCCCTTATGAGGTGCAAATTTCCAACATCAAATGTTCAAACTTGTCTGTAGTACTTTGAACTTTCCCGAGAGCATAAGCCTTCCCAGACTTCGACCATCCTGATCAGTGAGTTTCTTGGGCCTTCCTTGTTGTGAACTTTTTGTGATGAATGTTTGCTTTTTTCCTATACCCCTCAACATTTGATTACAAAGCATTTAGTTCTTTTGACAATTGACGGGCTTGTATTTCCTTTAGGAGTTAATGTTTGGCGGTAGATAATACATGTTCAATCCGTAGAATGCAATATTGTTAAAGTTGCCATACGAGTGGATTTATTTGATTTCTCTTTAGAAAATGCACAAAATTTCGAGTCAAAAGTTCAAAAACCCTTAGTTTTAAGTGCTTCGTTTTTAAGCTAACAATGCCACACTACACTCAGAAAACATTGTAATAGTGAGTCGTAGGCAAACTAGTTGCACAACGTTCATGCACAGAGCATCATTTGCCGTCAAACTGAATTCACTTTTCAGGCACTTTTCTCTGCAGTTTCCCATATTGAATTTCTAAAGTAAAAGTTATATGAGGAAAGATGTATGCCAAAGTGAGAACCCGACTAAGTTTTGCACCCAACTGTACTCGTTTACCGTCTATCACCGACAACAAAATAATTTTCACCTGTCAATTTGAATAGCAAAGTTGAAATAAAATCTCGCTAGAACCCTCACATGTTGCACACGGCTACCAAAAACCAGCACACATCGTGATTGAACAAATAGCAAACGCCAAACTGAGTTTATTTGCTAGTAACGCAGACTAGAACCGTTCTCGCAGTAGGACCGCTGTCAAGTGTATCTCCAGGCAAAATTAAAAGCCCACAAAATCATAATAGTGCATGCGGCGAAAACATCAAAACAAACCCAGAAACAGAACAAGAAAGCGAAGCGAATGAAACAAAAACAAGTTCGCCTTTCTCTTCGACCCCCGTTCCCTTTTAATTTTGCCCATTGCACTGTTCCACTGCCGCACAAGGACAACAGGCATAATAGAAAAACAAATTAAAATTAAAACAACTAAAATTAATGAATCTAGAAGGAAAACAAGCTCCACCTAGAGCGGGCAAAAACCCATTGCAGCGTCCTCCAAAAGAGAAATAGCGCAGCGCATTTCCTTTTGAGTAATCATTTCTTTTGAGCTCGTCGTCCATATCCACTTTGCGGCCAACAGCGCTGCCAACAAAACCGAAATGAAGAGCAAAACAAAAAATCGCAGCAAGAGTCAAACAAAAAACAGGAGAAAAAGAAAAAACCTCCAACTCCATCTGCCATTGCACATGAATCAAAAAATGGATGAAAGACTGCCGCAATATGACAATTACAGCGGATTGACTGCATTCCCAATCCTTTATGCTTTCGCATCATATTTGCAGTACTTAGAATGCACAATCCGTAAGCGCTTTGGATTAATTCAAGAGAAGCGTTCCCAAAAATGTTCATATTTCTAATCCAAAAATACTGCCACCCCCTTCCAGTTAACCAGCCAGCCAATCCGCCCCGCTGGAAGGTACGATGACAGTGATTTAATGTGTGTGCTACATTACGGCGAGTGTGCGAGCAACAACAAAGTCCATAAAAAATCCTTCAAAAGATTACTTATCAAGTGAAAAATTCAACCTCTGTTGGACATGCATTTCCCCGTATTTTAACTATCAAATAATTCCCGCTCCCCACATCCTTAGAAACGTCCACAAAACACTGCATCACCCCCTCCCACCATTTAGCTCCTTTGAGGAACAAAGCTGGAAACGAGAGGAATTCCGAAAATAAAACAAGTAAGTTCCTCACAAGGTCCAGTTGAATCATCATCATCATCATCGTCATCCGTCCCCCTGGCCGTTAAGTTTCGATATCCTTTTTGGTGGACCACGGCAGGGGAAAAACCAAAAAAAGAAGACGTCAACGTCGACGTCGAGGATGACGGGGGCAACATCGACTTACACATCTTCTAGCCCGTGTGGGGATTTGAGAGTTTTTCAGGTGCACATGCAAAGTATTAAATACTCAAGCCTGTAGCTTGATTGTAAATAGCAGCAGTAGTAGAAAGCTCCTTATGAGCGCTATTTAGCCTGGGGCCAGCTCACTTCGGCCACTGGTCTCCGTCGTTCATTCGCCCACCTCCGTCCCGAACTCTAAATGTGGCTGCTCCTTCTGGTGCTTCTATTATTTCGAGGACTGATGCAGGAGAAGTTTTTTAGAATTTAGGTTTAGTCGTTAGGAAAATTTCTTGTTTTCCTTGTTTTTTGCTTTTATATTTTTGTGTTCCTTTGCTACCCCCTCCCCGACATGATGTGCTCAGTTCCTTTCCGCATTTTCTTCGTGTGTGTATTGTGTTATTTAATTTTGCAGTCCTTTGAATGTGTGGAGGACCGGACACAAGTTAAACTTGCTCCCTTTGGCGGATAGTTTGCCACTCATACACGAGTATGTGTGTGGGCAGCGCTCTGATAAGGACCCGACGGTGAGTGAACTTAATAAGTAGTCAAATTAATCAGTTTTACGATAAAAGTGTTTACGGTTAATGACTTGTTGGCCAGTTACAGTGACTCCACCGTTTTATTCGTGATATCGTGAGCTCTTGAAGTGATATGCTTCTGCTTCTGTGTGCAGCCGGGGCCATATAGATGTGCCTCGGGCAATAGTGTGTCCAGTAATTGAATGGAATAATTACGTTTTGCAGCTGAATGGAATAGAAAGTAAGGTAACCTAGCTCGCTAACTGTTTTATTGAGACATTTTGGGTTGATTGAGGAAGGTATACTTTTTCAACGTAAATTAAAAATTGCATGGCGCGAAAGTCCAAAGGGAGAACTGCGCCTTGCCCGCTCATCAACTCCTCGTGTTGGGCTCGCTTCCGTTCCCGCATGAGTAAAGGGGACCTATAGTTTTTTTCCGACTCCGATCGGCGAAGTTTGAGAAGCTTTCCTAGACAGTTATTAATCTTTGAGTATAGTCAGCAGCTCGAAAAAGGTGATGCCATGAAAAACTCGAGGGCTTCAGCCGGGAATCGATTCGGGATCTACGGTGCGTGCGCGTCGAACTCTACCCGCTACGCCACAAGGTCTCAAGGCCGCAAGTTTTCTAGGAATACATAATAAAAGAACGGGTGTGAGCTCAGCTTCTTGAACTGACAGGGGCAACCCTAAACCGAAGAAGCGATATCGCAAATCAGTCCATTTTTAAAAGGCTCTTCACCGTGAAAAAAGGCATTTGATCCCCATGCACCGTGTTAAGTTTAAGCGAGGTCGCAAGTATCCATGAGATTGTATTTTGTTTTCTATAACATCAGGTGGCAATTATATATGAACAGGCAACTGTGCAGAAGTCCCAATGTTGTACCCAACTTGTAAGAACTTTTTACAGAAATTATCCGAAGTAACAAATGTTAAATTTTAAATATTGGCTCAGAGCTCATCCATCCTTGACTTCGTGGAGCGAATCAGAAAAAAAGTTAGATTTGATGGATCACATGAGTAAGGCTTCGGGTAAATTTTTGGAAATGACGCCGTCGCCAAGCTCTCCCTGCAGTAAATCGAACATAACATATGCTCTGTCTCACAGTGCTTTTTATACCACATTTCAGGCATGTCTATACCTTCCAATCGAGCCCAAAAATAATCACTTTCCATCGTTCGAAAGCCATTTCCAGTAACGTGTGGATTGGCATCGTCAACAAAAAGGGTCCAGCGACACCTCGACAACAAACAGGGAAACAGGTGCCTTCTGTAGAAATGAAAATCAGACTCCTGAACGGCAATGACGGCCCCAATTCCGATGTTGGGCAGAATGTTCCGCTCAATCTGAACGATGACAGACAAAAATTTCGTCCCCCCGACTTGGACGAAGAGAAGACAGCAATATCGAAGCTGAAGTCGAACAAAGATGCTGGAGCGTACGGACTGCCCACAGAACTATTTAAAGCAGCTGGAGATGACCAGGTTGGGCGCATGCACCAGCTTAATTGTAAGATATGGTCTGAGAAAAGCATGCCGGATAAGTGGAATCTCATCGTCGTTTGCCCGGTCCACAAGAAAGGAGACCCCTTTGACTGCGCCAATTACCGAGATATCAGCCTTCTTGACAAATCCTCTCTACCGTATTGTGTAAGCGTCTGAAACCTTTTTTCCCATAACCTGATAGGTCCCTGCCACTGCCGCACAAGGACAACAGGCAGAATAGAAAAACAAATTAAAATTAAAACCACAAAGATTGATGAATCTAGAAGGAAACCAAGCTCCACCTAGAGCGGGCATAAACCCATTGCAGCGTCCTCAATAACCTAATAGGTCCTTATCAGTGTGGTTTCAGACCAGTGAAGTCCATATTAGACCAGATTTTTATATTACGGTAGATCCTGGAGAAGACTTAAGAAGTGTAAATCAATACTCACCACCTCTTCGTCGATATTAAGGCCGCATATGACAGTGTGCATGGAGACGAGCTATATAGTGCCTTGTCTAGTTTTGACATTTTTACCAAACTCGTCAGATTGTGTGAAATTGTGTAGGATGGAGAACTCTCGCTGCTCCATCAAAGCAAATAACGAATTCACCGAGACCTTCAATGTCAAAACAGGTTTTAGACAAGTCGACGCACTGTCATGCTTCTTCTTCACTTCTTCTACATCATCCTCGAGAAGATCGTGCGTAAATCACAAGTCAACACGATTTTCCAAAAGTCAGCTCAGGTGCTGGATTGTACGGAAGACATTGACGTGATTGAATGAACACAGTGAGCCATCATTGAGGCGTTTGCTAGCATTGAAGCGAAAGCGACTAAAATGGGTCTGGCGGTAAATGAGGGCAAAACTAAGTACATGCTGTCATCCAGGAAGGACACAACATCGATGTCTCGAAAAGAGTGTCACACTAGGCAGCAGAAACTTCGAGGTAGCCAACGACTTCGTCTACCTTGGCTCCGCGGTAAAGAGAGACAAAAACATCAGTATCGAAATCAAGTGCAGAAACACTCTTGCCAATCACTGTTTCTTTGGGATCAATAAGCAATTACTCAATTAAAGCTCTCTCTTGGAGGACTGAGCCCTCTTTCTATAACAGCTTGATCATCCCAGTCTTAATCTATGGCGCAGAAACCTGGACGTTACTGAAAGCGGATGAAGAAGCCCTTAGTATTTTCGAGAGAAAAGATTTTCGGTCCTGTTTGCGTTGATGGCATATGAAGGAGAAGATATAATGATGAGCTCTGTGGGCTGTATAGCGACATGCGCCTGGTCAAGCGTCTTCTGATACAACGCTTAAGATGGCTAGGCCAAGTAGAGCGTATGGACACCACGGCTCCGGCCCGAAAAGTCTTCGAATCAGAGTATTGGGCTAACGCAAAAGAGGACAGCCTAGGCTAAGATGGCGCACACATGTAGAGAAGAACCTTAACCAACTTGGAGTGCGCAATTGGAGGCAGCTAGCGAAAGACCGTGCTGGATGAAGAGGCATGTTAGTTGAGGCCTTGATCCATCCCGGACTGTAGCGCCATAAGAAGAAGAAGAAAAATGGTGCCTTATGAAAACACGCATAGACTGCTTCTTGCCCAGTAACGCATATTTTGCTTGCCGACGAATCTATTCAGTCGTAAATGAGCCGCATCACTGAAGACGATATCGCGATGAAAACCGGCAGCAATTTAAAGTTGTCCTTAGGCCAAATTTATAAATCGGCGACACCTTAAGCTATGTTCCAATTATTGGCAGATTTTAAGATATTTGCCGAAAAAGCTTTGAGTTCAGACGACTGTAACATATTTGGCAGCTCATTTTGCAGAGACAAACCTGACAGCTTTTACAGATCTGGCAGTCGTTTGAATAAATTTAAGACATCGCCAAAATTGGCGGTAGACCGATTGAACATAGCATAGTTTCTTAGCCAACTTCACTTTGTACGGATGTAAAAAAAGATTTTTTTACCGAATTCACCACTATTGTGACACACGGAGGTGCCCAAATGTCGAGGACGTCTTGTGATCGGTTATCTTGGGTACACTTTAACCAATGCGGTAGCGACTGGAATATTTTCTTCACTGTTGCGAACTTCTTTGCCTCATTGCCATTGCCAACATGGAAAAGCGATAATTTAGATTCAAAGTTTATTCACTAGGCTACAGAAAATGACAGTCTTATTGCTTCAAATTTGCGAAAATTTAAGGCCTGTCTCTTTCCGCTCCAAATTTGCGACGATTTAAGGCGAAGTTTTTTTGTCTTGGTTATAAACTTGCAAATGATGTTCAAGTGCATATTGCTCTAAAATGATTCAAAGGCAAAAACCTTCTAAAACGACGGCGTTCGTAGTGCAAAACCCTCTAAGCCGTCCTTACCTATAGTTAACGCGGCAAAGAATGGACCATAATTAATAAGAACTAAACTAAATGATTTATGACGGATACATTAAGGACGTGAAAGATCACCTTTTAGCTGATTGTGCGTCAACATAAGGAGTTTCTGTGGAGTACGATTATTGGCAAAATGCTAGCAGACATCATACTTAGCTGTCTTCTATGGTTGGTTCTTGGTTCATGGTTATGAACATTCAAGTCAAGGGTCAAAAGACGCACTCATAGGACCCAAACCCACCTTAGGATTGCGTACCTCCCTCCTCCCTTGATCAGGGCTTCCGTCGAGGGTCGGGTCTCTCGACAACACAACCACAGAAGGCATAACTGTCCATGTTGTAGTCTAACAAAATGTGTGCTCTCAAACATCATTAAGAAATCCGCGACATTTCTGCCATATCTAGACAGAAAAGACTGCGGGCAGTTTGGGCTTCGTGATATAACTTTCTCTGATAACTAAGGGGGAAGGCTAGGGCACTGCAAAGTACTTTCTTTGTCAATGTTCCGCCTTTGCCCGATTTTGGTGGGTAGTTTTGGGTATTGATGTGGTTGGAGCTTAATCCTCAAGCTCACAGAAGCATTTGCAGGTATTACTGCGGAAAACCAAGAAATTACATAAAATGAAGTTGGTAGGATATTGTGCCAATTTTCGAATCTTAGCGCTTGAGTGCAGTGTTTATCAACCTCTACCAAACAAGAAAACCTCTCTTTCGTAAGCATTTCCTTGGTCTTCACTTCAACATTGCGCTCTACCCTTTCTTCTTGAACCAGCAGACTTGGCTGAAGGACTTTCCTGGATATACAAAATGTCTTTCCCTGCGGTTGGCGTGGCGGAGCTATAGCAATGGAAGAAAATTTTTCCAAACTGTTTTTGTTCTATCAATTCCGTCACAGTCTAGTGGCGAGGGCTGAATAATTTCGAAAAGTCAAGTTGACATTGTTTTGTGCAATGCATGACTGCCTATCAAACCATAACGCTCATCAATTCATCTTTCTGAACTCTATAAAAGAACCTAATTCCACAAACGTGGACATTTCTCTCGTGTTCACAATTAAAAACGTTCACGCTCACTGCCTATGAACGCCAATCGAAAAATAGAAGTGTTCTCCCTCCTTCACAGTGGAACTATCGCTTGTTTAATTTGGTCTTATGTTGGTTCATCCACACATCGATTGAGAGATACGCACAAATTTTCAAAGAAGCCGCAGGAAACCGAGTTATTTTCCTTTCTATGAAAACTATCTCAAGCAACTACCCGACATTTATGATTTATCAGATCGGATTGCATGTCAGATTGAGTTAAATAAATTGGGGTTAAATTTTTCTATAAAAAAGCTTGTGATGAAGGGAAACCAATTCGTTCTACCCAGTGGAGGGTTATTCTCTTCCAGGTCTGATTGTGTGTTTGTTGCTAATTGAATTGAAAGGCAGAAAATCGTATGGAGCAAAATCGCAAGCGGATGTATGTGATGAGCAGGTGTAGGGATAAACGATAGTCACGTCGTCAGAAGCTTAATTTGAAAAGAATGAGATGAAGGAATCAATCGTCAAGCGTTTGGTTATATACAGCCCGACTGTTGACGTTTGTACAGCGCGAATCCTTTCTTCTGAATCAGAAGTTTAGAGCCCAGTTGTTCCGACTAATCAAAGTAGAACTGGAAAGATAAAAACTTTTTATATCCGCTATTTTCAGTAAGAAACATATTTTTGTGGCAGCCGTGGCGTAGTGGGTAGAGTGCGACACGAATGCCCAGGTTCGATTCCCGGCTGAACACCACTAATGTTTTACAGTACCTTTTTCGAGCTGCTGACAACACTTAAAGAAAGCTGCTCAAACTTCGCCGTTCGGAGTCGGCAAAAAACGGGAGGTCCCTTCCACTCGTGAGAGAACAGTAACGCGCATAACACGATGAGCAAGCTAGACTCTAGTCCCCTGGTGGGCCGAAGCGTGTAGTTTGAGAAGCTTTCTTAGACATTTACATTTAGTAATTTACAATAGTAATTTACATTTATTTAGTGTTGTCAGCAGCTCAAAAGAGGTGGTGGCGTGAAAAATTCGAGGTGTTCAGACGAGAATCGCACCTAGACCCTTCGTAGTGTGAGCGTCGCACTCTACCCACTACGGCGCGGCGGTCGCGCATGTGTACATGCTTTAAAACTGCAATTTAAAGAAAGTCGGTTGTTGCCCAAAATTATTGAACTACTCCTTTTCTGCTTTTGATGCACATACCATCATTCAATATACCTTTCTTATTTGATTCCTTCCTTTTACTCGGTTAGAAGATAATACATTTCTTCCTCTCAATGGATCTAGTAACTGAAAGTTTGCCGACGGCAAAAGAAGAAACAAATATTCCTGTACAACGATTTCCATAGGAAACGGATTTATTTTCGGGCTAATGCGGGTTATTTGAAAATAAATGTAAATGATTCTACGTGCATTCGTTCTGTCAGCTTTTTTGCACGTAATCTCCACATTGTGGCCGCCGTGGCGTAGTGGGTAGAGTGCGACGCTCACACGCCGAGGGGTCTAAGTTCGATTCCCGGCTCAACACCAATTTTTCGTATTTTTCACGGCACCACCTCTTTCGAGCTGCTGACAACACTCAAAGAGTAATAACTGTCTCAGAAAGCTTCTCAAATTTCGCCGTTCGGAGTCAGCAAAAAACTCTAGGTCCCTTCTACTCGTGAGAGAGCAGTAGCGCGCACAACACGAGTAGTTGATGAGCAAGCTAGGCCCTGGTCCCCCTCTGGACTGTAGCGCCAATAATTATTATTATTAATCTCCACATTAAATGGCTCGCAATTTTGAGTTCTTCTTCTTCTTCTTGTAACGCTACAGTCCGGGGTGGACCTCGGCCTCAATCAACACGCCTCTCAGCACAATCTTTCGCCAGCTGCCTCCAGTTGAACAAGCCGAGTTTGTTGAGATTCGTCTGCACTTCTGTGCACAACCTTAGCCTACAATTTTGAGTTCACCTAAACATATTTCCTTCCTTGTCCTTCCTCTTGACCGCCGTGGCAACATGCAACCCTCACAGGGTGAAAGTCTCACATCGATTCCTGGCCTTAACACGCATTTCTTAAAGGCTCCACTTCTTTCGAAAGAGAAATAACTACCTGTGAAGAAGGTTTTGACCTTATGATCCGTCAGAAAAATGTAGGCCCCTCTCACGTAAGACAATAATAGAGCACACAGCTAGAGTAGTTGCTGTAGAAGCTAGGATTTGGTCAGCTTTTGATTGTTGCGACATTCAGTTGTGATTTTCACCGTCGTTAAAACGTAAAAAAACACGAATCTAATCTTCCTTGTCATTTTGCTTCATCTTGTTTCAATCACTGGGCTTCCTCCTCGTCAAAAACATGATTTCGTTTTTCACCGACATTTAATGGTGAGGACATTTCTACCAAGTTCTTAGAGTTGTACCAATAAAATTTACATAAAAGACACAAAGGGTAAGCAATAATTTCATTCACTTCTTTCATTTCATTTCATTTCATTTATTTATTAAGCTAAGGTTTGCTATTAGATATATATTGATTTTTTTTACTTCACATTTCTCTTAATTACTAGTTTTTATACATTTCAATTAAATTTTATTTTTACATAGTCTATTACCTTTCTTTTAAAATCTTTTAGACGGGTTTCTTGTTTCAAATCGTTTGGTAATTAATTAAATACTTTTAATCCTCTATAAAATATAGTATTTTAGGCTCGATTTGTTCTTAACAGTAGAAGACAGAAATCATTTTTGTTTCTTACATTATAATCATGTATGCGATTAACATATATTTTTTGTTTGACAGGTACTCGGGTAATAAATTATTTTTCATTTTAAATACGAAAACAAGTACATTCATTTTTGTTTTTTAGTTCACACTAAGCCATTTAAGCACATTTAACATACAATTAATTGGTGTTAACCAGTGGTACTGTAGAATGCTACGCATATCTCTGTTCTGGAACATTTGTAGTCTATCCTGCTTTGTACTATTTGACAGATGGATAATCGTCGAACAATAGTCAAAGCGAGGCTTTATTATACTATTGTATACATTTATTGCACAGAAAGTTGGTAATCTTTTTCTTATTCTTCTAAAGAAACTATTTTTTTTCTCTTTTTTGTTTGTTTTGATATATAATCGATATGATTGTTAAAACACAACATTCTATCAATAACAACACCTAAATACTTAATTTCTTTAACATTTTCAACTATCTCCTGTTACGACATTTGAATCTGTGTATCCATTTATGTACATACATTTAGTTTTACTAACACTTAGACTTTATTTGTTCATCTTAAACCATTCACTTAGAGTCCGTAGATCCTGATTAGAGTAGCCCATCATCAGCAAATAGCTGTAATGTCAATAACTTCACCACATTTCTTCTTCTTCTTCTTCTTCGGATGGCGCTACAGTCCGGGGTGGACCTGGGACTCAACCAACATGCCTCTCCAGCTAGCACGATCTCTTGCCAGCTGTCTCCAATTGCGCACTCCAAGATGGTTGAGGTCCTTTTCCACTTGTGTTTGTCATCTCAGTCTAGGACGTCCTCTGTTGCGTTGTCCCTGTGGTTCGGATTCGAAAACTTTACCACATTTGGCATGTCATTAACATAGAGTATAAACAATAGTGCTCCTAGTACAGATCCCTGCGGTACACTTAAAGTCACATTTATTGCACTTGATATTTTATTGCCCACTTTAGTTCTTTGAGTTCTTCCTTCAAGATATGATGTGATCCATGTCAGCTCTCTCCCTCTGACACCATACTTGTCCAATTTATCGACTAATATGCTCCTGTCAACTGTCTCGAACGCTCTCCTCACATCTATGAACACAATTTTGAGATTATTCTGTACTGCATCCTTCCAGTCGGCAATAGCTAAATTCAAAAGGGATTCGCAACTATGGCCGCTTCTAAATCCAGATTGATTGATTGATTGATGATTGATTGATTTTTAATTATAGAGTAACTGTTGTTGCACTACTTTTCCTAGCACTTTTGCTTCATTTTGTTGCATGTTGATTGGACGGTACTCAGCTGCTTTAGTTGAGTTTTTTATTTTTTCAATTGGAATTACTCTCGATTCTTTCTATACTTGTGGAAAATTGCCACTCGTCAACTATCTATTTATTGTTTCACACATAATTGGACCGATTATTATCTTTTACTCGTATGCGACATTGAATTCGGCTGCTGGATTGGATTCTCAATAAAACGCTTAAACATCATTGATGCGTTCTATTTAAAGAGACATCAGTTGCGTTCGAACCAGACGAAATTTAAAAGCGGAGATGGTTTTCTGCGTTGAAACTAAATAACTTCTGATCCAAGCCCTTCGTATGGTGATAACCTAAAACTGCAAATACAAAATACTGCTCGATAGGGGATCATGTAATTGTCACACTGCGGCTATAAAGAGAAAAAGAATACGATTGGAGGGAGCTACAGCCCACAAGGGACCACCATCAACGCCATGTTGTGTAGGTTTTCATTTTCCAGTGACAAAAGGGTCTTGTTTGCGTTGGTAGCACTTGGAGAAGAAGATTTAACGACGAACTCTATGGTCTGTACAGCGACATGTGCCTGGTTAAGCGTCTTCCGATACAACGCTTCAGATGGTTAGCCCACGTATGGGTACCACTGCTTCGGTCCGAAAAGTCTTTGAATTTGAGCCATTGAGAAAACACAACAGAGGACGGCCTAGGCTAAGATGGCGCACACAAATGGAGAGGGACCTCAACCAACTTGGAGTGCGGAACTGGTGGCAGCTGGCGAAAGATCGTGCTGGCTGGAGAGGCATGTTGGTTGAAGCCCAGGTCCACCCTGGACTGTAGCGCCACAAAAAGAATAAGAAGAAGAAGTGAGAGAAGGGGACCCAAAACTAATGCAGAGATCGGACATCCGGTATTGGGAATATTTTCGAAGAAAGTTGAGGCATAGTCAAGCAGAAATTTTCAATTATTTATGAATTTAAATGCTTATTTGTTGCACAATGGATGTCTTAAAAGTTACGCGTCATCTGAAAAATTCGAGGTGTTCAGTCGGGAATCGAACGTAGGCCTTCGGCGTGTGAACGTCGCACGCTACCCACCACGCTAGGGCGGCCCACTAAAAATGTGGCAGCATGCAGACGAAATATAACAGCTGTACAACGCTGTTTTCCAAGCGGTAAATCTGTGATTTAAGAAAGAAAATCAGCTTATTAACGTGTGACGGGGATGGACTAAAATTTCTGCCTTCTCGGAGGCTTAGGAAATGGCACGGCATTTTTCACTTTCAAATTCAATTAGAAGAAATTCAGTAGCTCCTCGATACTTCCTGAAGCAAGATAGTTCCCAGAGGCTTATTGGGAATGCCAGATGATGCTCAAAGCGCTGGCCGAGAATAATTGAAAACGTGGGTGCCAGTAGAAGGAAAATCGAAGTCAAGGAGCTCTGAAAAATTTCTGTAGAACCTTTACTTCTTTATTGATTTTGCAATTGACACCCCACAACATATGAATGGCTGTACAAACATGTGTCCTATCCAATTTATGGACAATCCCTGCGAAACCTCATGAGAATCGATCCCAGATGAACCAAGGATTCTGTACTTCTATATAAAGTTAACTGAAGGATACTTTGGAGAGCACTTGCTTTGCACGGCATCTGCAATAACCACCCATACAGAAAGTTGAAGGCAAAGGCGGCAATCAAAGGAGTGCATGAAACACTTGCTAGACGGAGTTGATGCGAGTA
This sequence comes from Eristalinus aeneus, assembly GCA_955652365.1. NCBI lineage: Eukaryota > Metazoa > Arthropoda > Insecta > Diptera > Syrphidae > Eristalinus > Eristalinus aeneus. The sequence goes on from OY019130.1 coordinate 81,735,169, forward strand.
TAGAAGAACATAGAATCAGACATTCCACAACTTTTTTAAGGTATGCCAGAAGTAGTAGATTTCGAAAAGCCTCAGAGGTATGTGACTCTGTTGCCATCCTTTAGATTGATCCTATTCGGACACATGATGAATTTTCGACATCGGCGTGTCTCCACAATGTTGGCTTCCTTGGCACGCCCTTGCAATACTCCTCATTGTTGAACCACAAAAGAATGTTCGGCAGAACTGCAGCTTCCGTTTCCTTCATCGAAATGTAGCTCAAGTTAAGTCCACTTGCGAAAGCATTTCCAAATGTTAACATTAAAAAACTCACACTAACGCGGAAATGTCTTATTCTCAACTGAAGATGACAAAATGTTGCCCATTTCCGCCTCTGTTTTGAACAGTTTTCTTTTCTTTTCCTTTTGAAAAGTGTTTTTAATCAATCAAAGGAGACTTTCAATAAAATTCCAGAACTCCGATCAAATCAGGAAATTTGTTGATTTCCCGACGGGTTACAGCAATGTGTCCTGTAGGCGCCTTCACTGCACAGCAAGCAATGTGTTTCACTCTAGCAACGAATTTTCTTGCAACAAGAATAGATAGATTGCTAACTGACTTGTATGAAGAATCAACAACGTTTCGCGCATATTCTACAACATGGGCCCTCCCATATGGGGGATGGAAAACGAGTTGCATAACGCAGAACCCATTCCACTTCATTAGACTAATTTTTTATCAATGTAACATTCTTGAGCAATTTACCGTCGGATGGGAAGGATGGCAATGTGCTTTGTCTCTCTGTCCTGTCCTCACCAACAAATTTCTATTCAATTGTCCAATTACACAACATGTGAGTTGCAACATAAACTGTGACCGCATGGAGATGTCATTTCTTGCAAATGTCATTTTTCGTCCTTTGTGAAGGATGTGAATGGCATTGAGACAAAATGGTTTGACGGGTCAGTTTTTAAACGTGCCCTGGTAGCATGCAACGTGAATTTTGTTGTGGGATTGACAGATTTTGGTTTCCCAGCGTAATTGGGTCTTCGTGGAATCGTGGGAGTATTCATATGCTCTCACCATTCACGGACTGTGTTAATCGATTATTGTGGAACTGTTGCCTCAGGTGGAACTGCATCCCATACAGTGGCATCTTTTCATCAGACCTGAAGCATTGTTTCAACTTTCAAGACATGGCACTTATCTTTGAAGTTTTGGCTATTATTTAGAAAGTAGACTTGTAGGCTTCATTGTGCCGTGGGTGAATCAAAAACTAGGAGTCTGTTTTCGAAGTTGAAAGTGGTTACGAAGGTTGCCTTGAATATTTTAAGATTGGGCAACCCTAGTGTTGCAATCTGGCAACGGCCAGCTCTATCGTAAAGTCTGACATTTTTGAGGTTATACGTACTCAGAACTTTTTGACATACGACCGCTATTTGTGTTGTTTACAGTAACTTAAAAGATTCATCTCGCCCAAAAAGTGGAATTAAATTGTGAAAATTTTCGTGCTATTATTTTTTTATAACTTTCGACGTGGATTAACTCAACAACAACTCAACAACGATGAACTTAATTCAATTTATGGCGATGAAGCTCGATCAAGGACCAGTGTTTATCGGTGGTATTGTGAATTCAACCGAGGTCGTAGTTCACTTCAACACGAATTTCGTGAAGGTCGTCCAAAATCAGTTGTTGTTCCGGAAACCATTGATGCAGACATTAGTGGGACCAGGATACATTCAATATTGCTTGAACATTCGACCGTGAAAAAAATTTGTTCGCGTTAGATCCCACACAATTTGTTAATCGCTCAAAAAAAGGCTCGTGTGGATTGGTCGAAAGAAATGCTCCAAAAATACGATCGCAGTGCTTGGAAACACGTCTATGACATCGTGACTGGTGATGAATCGTGGATTTACGCATATGAGCCCGAAAGTAAACAGCAGTCGACTGTATGGGTGTTTCAAATTGAGCCAAATCCAACAAAAGTTGGTCGCGCACGATGCTCTTCCAAACAAATGGTCGCCTGTTTCTTTTGGAAAAACTGGACAGGTCGCAACCGTACCACTAGAGCAACACAGGACAGTCAATTCTGAGTGGTACACAACCATTTGTTTGCCAGTTGTCTTCCAAAAAGTCAGGAAAATCAACCGCCGAAGACGGATCAGTCTTCACCACGACAATGCAAGCTCTCACACATCGGCTCAAACAACTGCATTTTTGAGCACTCAAAACATCGATTTGATGAGTCATCCGCTGTATAGTCCTGACTTGGCACCAAATGGCTTCTTTTTATTCCCGTGCGTTAGAAATAAAATGAGAGGTAAACGTTTTTCGATACATGAAAAAGCGGTTGATGCGTTCAGAATGCATGTTTTGGAGATACCTTAATCAGAGTGGCAAAAGTGCTTCGACAATTGGATCAAATGCATGCAAAAGCGTATAGACCTTAATGGGGAATATTTTGAAAATTCTATTTTCGATGAATAATATTTGTTTTTGTTCTGTAATCCCAAAATATAAATGGCAACCCACGTAGTAATGGCAACGTCACAGCTTGGCTGATTTCAGAGATCCAAGGTTTGAATTCTGAATGGCCATCTCGACCATTCCCGTGTAGTTGACTCAAGACCAAGTGTCTGTGAAAAGCTTCTCAAACTGAACAAATTGTAGTCGGCAATGAAACTGTAAGTTTCCTTCACACATGCCGTGGTTCTAGGTTCATCATTAATAATAATTGTTGGCGCTACAATCCAAAGGGGGACCAGGGCCTAGCTTGCTCATCAACTACTCGTGTTGTGCGCGCTACTGTTCTCTCACGAGTAGAAGGAACCCACAGTTTTTTTTCGACTCCGAACGGCGAAATTTGAGAAGCTTTCTTAGACAGTTATTACTCTTTGAGTGTTGTCAGCAGCTCGAAAGAGGCCGTGAAAAAATCGAAAAATTGGTGTTGAGCCCTTCGGCGTGTGAGCGTCGCACTCTACCCACTACGCCACGGCGACCGCGACGATGTTCATCATTGGTTGACTATATTCTTACCCATTAAAATGAGTGTTTGAGAAACTCTTTAGGGCCTGTGTCCGGCCTCTGGCGATGACTGTCAGAGAATATTTGGATATGAATATAAAATCTAAAGTCACTTGTGCTTTGAGTCAAAAATACTTTGGTTCCTCAGAGCAACGCGTGACAAATAGCGCCTTCCAGTGAAGAATACGTAACAATTTGGTGTTTTAAATTTGAGGCATTTAGTAGGAGATCGTGCTGAAGGAAGGTTGTTATCTGACGTCCATGAAGTGGCGATGAAGTGAAATTTAAGCCACTGACGTAAGTCTTGAGTGACTTGCTATTCCATGCCCAACAGTATGCTTTTGACTAGTCAATTCGAAACGTTGCTCATAACAGGAAAAAACTGATCAACAACAGTTACATCGATGACGATTTAATTGTTATTGTAAATTTCGCTGTTTCCATTTCGAAAGGGAAAAGTCTTGCTTTGGAAACTTGAAACTTTCGTCACTGGCATCATCGCAAAGTTTCAATTTTCAAAAAAGTTAAATGTTTGGCATTCGCGTCTTCAAAGGTGCTTCATTTCTCACCCTCAGCATTTGAGTGCAAGGTAAAATTTCTGGCGCTGAAGTTCTGCACCATTTAAAGTGGTAGAAAATGTATGAGACGACCATCCACAACGTTGATGAGCTGCACGTCAACCAATTCGGAGAAAAAGCAGAACACCAGGAGGATTTAGCTAAGTATTTTGCATGCGCATTTGGGCCTAAGAAAACCGACATCACAACTGGTTCCGAGAAAGCACGTTTTCGTGGAAACATTGTGCCGCACTCAAGTGTGTAAAGCAACGCTTTCGGTCTATGAGGCGGAAATGAAATGCTTGATTTAATGGCACAATCGATCATTCGAGTGAAAGATGAGCTTAAAATTAAATCCCAAATTAGATCAAATTTTGTGAGAACTCCTTCCTCCGGCAAAACTGACAGCAAAAACCATGGTTTGGCAATAGAGCTTCGTCTACATTATGCTGTATGTCAAAAGTGAGTGGATTTGAAGTGGAACCATGACACTACACTCTTGGTTCGAGATAAGTCTCAAATCTCACTCAGCGATCACAGTACAGCGTGACTCCTAGGTATTCTGTACACTCCAAATGGACAATACACGGATGTAGATTTCAAACAAAAAGAAAGAAGTTTGCAGAAACCGAAACCAAAAAGGAATTTACATAGACTTCGCACTTTTGCCTGTTTTCAACCTTTTAGAAAACTTTGGCCAAAGTGTGTCCAATTCGGGGTGTCGACTTAATTTTTAAGATCTCTGTTCGCTTTTTTAACAAATCTCAGACGTTCCTTTCCCATCCCTCCTTCACTTTATACGTGATTTAAGAGAAAACCTCTGAAATGGTCCCAAATCGAATGATCCCGTTTTTATCAACTATTTTCAAAACTGTTTTCTGCGTTCCAAATTTGTTTGAAGTCGTTCGAAAATGTTTGACATTTCTTAATTCAATCGCAATTGTGCCTGCCATGTCAAGACACTTCCAAATATTTGAACGTCAGCCACACAGCTTAGAATATTCTCCTCCAAAGCACTCCCCACTCGAAAGAACCCAAGCAGCTATCCGCAGGCAAGTGGCGCGACAACCTCTCTTCTGGTAAGTCCAGTGAATGTGCGAATAACGACTTCAGAGACAACTACACCACAACCGGTAACAGGCCAACGCTGCTGAATTTTGCGGACGCACATTCCGCGTTACTATGACCACTGTGACCATCTCACGTTGATTTTTCATTTTTCCTTTGACAGAACGCGCCCATCCCATCGAATGTATTAGAACATAGAAACGAATCTCAAAGTTTCGTTGCCATAGCCGCCCGTACCTTACCCAGCAACCGGCCGGTCATCCTAATCTCCTCATGAGGGATGCACGGGAGCAAGAGGTCCATGAGTGTGGGGAAGTGGTGGAGTGATTGGGAGGGCGGGGGGTGTATTGGCTAAATTCCTACGAAATATATAGAGCTATGTATGGGTTCCTCGGCTTTGGATTTCTTCACATCCCACCTCTGTTCGCATCCCACGAGCGCACACATGAAAGACAGAGCCAGTGAGTTTATTTACATGCGATTTCGCAAGGATGTGCATGAGAAATGACTGCAGCACACAGCCACACGTATGTGCATACAACGACGACGACGACAAGACCAAGAGTCCATGCGAATGAAGCAAGGAAATTGCGAAGACCAAGAATAAGGAACACCAGCTGCAGGATTCGTAGGGACATTGGAAGAAGCAATGTTGACCAGGCCGAACGTGGACACGATGCAACTTACCACTCGCATAGAATGCATTTTATCGGGTCGCAATTTCGTCCTCAGGCCAGAATTAATCTCGAGAAGAAGACGAACAGCAGGATCGTTCGTGCTGTGAGTGCGAACTGTGTGCCGATGTGTGAGTGCGTATGTATTCAGGTACCTGACCGAACTCTGTCAAGATGGCTGCCGCGCGGGGATTCTATATTGCATACGTTTAGAGGTTGGCCGCCTTGCAGACACGGCTAAGACCATCATCATCTTCATCATCGGCATCGTTGCCGTCACCGTTATCATTGCCTTCATTGTCCTCGTCGTCCCCGCCGTGGTCGATGTAGTAATTGTCGGTTGTAGTCGACGCCGTCGTTGTTATCCCGCTTGTGTTCGATTCTCTTATGCAAACTCAGTGCAGATGCATTCAAGAGAGAAACTCATGGCACCAGCATCATCGTCGGCATAACCAACGCCTTCCGCTGTCCGCTTGCCAAAAGGACTTGAATGTCTCACACACTATCCAATACGTCCCAAGTTATACTCGTTCAACTTTCTCAAAATCGGTGCACATATGAACGTGGTTGTCATGTTAGACAATATCCCTTGAAACAGACGCACCTCCTTGTCCCCATTCTCGTACACTCCCTCGCTCTCGCTCACTCGCTCACTCATTTACTGTATGAATGACTACTATTGCTAATGTCGATGCATGTCCAGCTTCTGGTGTCGCTATCGTAGGTTACGGCATCGCCATCGCCATCGCTATCAACGTTTCGATGGTGGCAGTCGTGACCATTTGCCGCAATATGCATATCCACGTCTGATATCCTAAGACCACCCACACTCGATATAATCCTCGGCATCCAATGCAGAGAGGGACTAGTGCACATCAAATGCATTAGCTGAAGGAGCTGAAGGATTCTGCATCTTTCTTCTTGTGCCTGCTTGGGATTGAACTCGTACGCTTTCCACCTTCTCTGGCCAGTCGTCAGTTCACTGGAATCGGAGACAACTCGTTTTTCAACACTGGGGTCGTACAGTGGAGAGAAATCTTTGCAGTTGTCTGGCTGTTTTGTGTTCTGCATACGAAGCAAGAATCCGGGGCTGTAATGTAGGACTTTTCTTATTTGCTCGGTCAACTTAAATTTGAAATTGTATGATGAAGTTGTCTTCATCTCTCCTTGGCGGGCAACGTTTCCTGTCTACACATAATCCTCATAATTGACTATATCTTCATCTTGCCGAGGTATACCGAAAAGTCGGAATCAAATACGCTGCCTGGGCAATAGAGTTGATATCGCGGCAACATGGGAAGGTGACGATTTCTTGCATTGGTACAGAAAAAGATGTTTCAAAATTTCGCATTCCGGTTACTGTCAAAGTTTAGGGAGTAAGGCTTCGGAAAATGAGGCAGTTCGAAATATTTTCGAAAGCGGATCAGCTTCAGATGAACAAGAGGCATTCACTTTGCTTGGAAAATCACATTTGTAGCCACATTCGTTCTTGAATGGATGTCTTGCCATTCTCGGCTTCTTTAGCAGTTATTTCTCTAAAATGCTCAAATAGGGGTATACGCCCATCTCTGTGACCTTCCATTATACATTCCATCAGGCACTAATTGTTGTATGAACTTTTTACGGTGTGCAACGAGGGCGTTTGACGATGGCCGGCGTTCGTACCAAGCGCAGAATCACTCTTTTCCATTGCAGTTTTGGTTTAAAGAGGCAAATGAAACTGTTAAGAAAGCCCATATAATATTTAATAATATTTGTTGGCGCTACAGTCCACCGGGGGACCAGGGTCTAGCTTGGTCATCAACTACTCGTGTTGTTCTCTCGCGAGTAGAAGGGACCTACAGGTTTTTGCGGACTCCGAACAGCGAAATTTGAGAAGCTTTCTTAGACAGTTATTACTCTTTGAGTGTTATCAGGAGCTCGAAAGAGGTGGTGATGTGAAAAATTTGAAAAATTGGTGTTGAGCTAGGAATCGAACCTAGACCCTTCGGCGTGTGAGAGCCGAACTCTACCCACTACGCCACAGCGACCACTACAACCAAGAAAGCCCTTAGTCTTATCAAAAGAAAGGTTCTGTGCGCGATTTCTGACACTGGTTGCGTTGATGGCGTTTGGAGGAGGAGATTCACTGACGAACTTAATGGGCTGTATGGCTGAATGCACTTGACCGAGCGTCTTCGGATTTAACCCTTAAGATGGTTATGCCATGCAGAACGTATGCAAACCACTGATCCGTCCCAAAAAGTCTTCGAATCCGAAGTATTGGGACAACGCAATAAAGGACGGTTTAGGATGAGATGAGCACCTCAACCAACTTAGGGTGTGCAATTGAAGGCAGCTGGCGAAAGATCGTGCTGGATAGAGAGGCAAGTTAGTTGAGGCACAGGTCCACCCTGGACTGTAGCGCCACAAAAAGAATAAGAAGAAGAAGTGAGAGAAGGGGGCCCAGAACTATTGCAGAAATCGGATATCCTCTATTGGGAATATTTTCGAAGAAAGTTGAGGCATAGTCAAGCAGAAATTTTCTATTGTTTACGAATATAAATTCTTATTTGTTGCACAATGGATGTCTTAAAAGTCACGCGTCATCTGCAAACAAGATGTCCTCGCTTTGTGCGTGAAATTGAGAGCTAACATATCTTCCATGGATTAGAATTGGAATTGCAACCGCAAGTTTGTGTTTAAGCGCATCCAAAAATTTGAATTCTCATGGCTCAGAGCATTTCAGTCTCAGGGCTACATTTAACAGCTCCTTGAGTGTTATAATCAGATCGAACGAACGAAAATCGAGACAAAGTGGCAGCATGCAGACGTAATATTACAGCTAATAATAATATCTGCATGGCGGGGCAGTCCACAGGGGGACCAGGGCCTAGCTTGCTCATCAACTACTCATGTTTTGCGCGCTACTGTTCTCTCACGAGAAGAAGTGACCTAAAGTTTTTTGCCGACTCCAAACGGCAAATTTTGAAAAGCATTCTTAAATAGTCATTACTCTTTGAGTGTTGTCAGCAGCTCGAAAGAGGTGCTGCCGTGAAAAATTCGAGGCGTTCGGCCGGGAAATGAACCTAGGTCTTCGGCGTGTGAGCGTCTCACTCTACTCACTACGGCACGCCAGCCACTTCTTAACCACATCTCCCAAAAAGCAGAACAGAACCAGCAGAAAAGAATAGTTTAAGGTAACCCTTCTTCGTTCTTCTCAGATCTGATCTACTGCTGATAACAGTTGGGTTTTGGAAGGCGGATTTCCGCTTAAGATAATTTACGCCAACATCATCACCACGCTTTTGTCCTTCGTCCTCTTACCCAACACTGAGGAACCCGACATTTCTGTTAACAACAAGCAACAAAAGAGGGAGTAATTGGCTAGCCATTACCATTCTTCAGAAGTGTTCTTAAGATAAACGTGTGATCTGTTTGTCTCCCTGATCTGGGAAAATACAATTAAATTCCCAAATTGATCCTACTTCATTCAAAAGCAAAAGACGAACTGAATGTGGCGTCTTAAGTCCGTTCTTAGTTCTCAATAGAAAGTTTGCCATTCTTTCGTTTTGTGTTTTCAAATAAAAAAGTTCCAAAAAAAATAGTATTTGTTGCTCTACATCTCAATTTACTCAATTGAAGAAGATTCTTTAGTTGTGGGAACAAAACAAAATCACGGAAGGCCTGTTAAATTGCTGACAAGCAATAAAATATTTTTTCACAAGGTTCAAGTATTACTCGCATATTGCTTTGCTCAAAGCAAACACTGTCTGCAATCAGTATAATCCTATCCTGTGGTACAAACTCATAATCGACCACACCTCTGCACTCAATTTTGTCGGCTTGTTTAAAGTCTGGGATCCCGGACACTTCCCGTTCTTCGTATCATTTAGGCGTTCGGAAGACAATTTATGTATCTGGTAAGCGATGCTTCGGCCATGGTAGCATCCTCACATGCCACAGTCAACGTGCGAATTCCGCGTTATTCTCTATTTAATTTTTTATTAGAAAAATTAAGGACTGGAGGCAGGCCAAAAAACGTGAGCAGATTAAGAGATATAAGCACCAACCTACGTGTTCCTACGTGTGTCATAAAAGGTTGTCGCCATTTTGTCTTTTGAATTTCCGGCTATGCACAAAGCGCTACAGAGCAATACTATACAGCATTTGAAAGGTCTTGACATAACCTACACAACGACGCTACGCATGATGGGATATGGATATTGCGTTCAACAGTTATAGACGTGTAAACATGGAGTTCACTAACGCCGAAATTCGCGCTATTTTAAAGTTTCCCTTCGTTAAAGGCAAATCCCCTAGAGAAATGTTCCGTGAGATTAATGGTGTTTTGGGGGATGGTACTCTATCACTTCAAACCGCGGAGGGATGGTTTCGACGATTCAGAGTCGGTGAAAACGACACCATGGATAAACCAGCCAGCGGAAGACCTGTGACGACGAATAGCGATCGAATCATGGAAATCATCGAGTTAGACCGGCATGTGGCATCTCGTGACATCGTCCAGGGAAGGAAAGTTAGTCACTAAACCATTTTAAACCCTTTGCAGAAGGCTAGATACAAAAAAAAGCTTGATGTTTGGGTGCTGCATGATTTGAAGTAAAACAAAAACCTTCTGGACCAAATCAACACCTGCGATATGCTGCTGAAACGAAACGAACTCGACCCATTTTTGAAGCGGATGGTGACTGGCAACGAAAAATGGATCACATACGACAACATCAAGCGAAAACGGTCGTGGTTGAATGTCGTCCCAAATAGTGGCCAAGCCGGAATTGACGGCCAGGGAGGTTTTGCTTTGAGTTTGGTGGGATTGAAAGAGAATCATCCACTGTGAGCTGCTCCCATATGGCCAGACGCTTAATTCTACCATCTACCGCGAACAACTGGACCGCTTGAAGCAGGCGATGGAAAAGAAGCATCGAGAATTGGCCAACAGGAAGGTTCTAGTATTCTACCAGGACAACGCCTGACCACACACTTCGTTGATGACTCGTCAGAAGCTACGGAATCTTGGGAGGTTTTATCGCATCCACCATAGAGCTCGGACATAGCGCCAAGTGATTACCACTTTTCCCTGTCCATGGCAAAGGCCCTTGGTGGTGTGAAGTTGAACTCAAAAGAGGCTTGTGAAAATTGGCTGTCCGAGTTCTTGGCAAATAAGGATGATTATTCTACGTGGGGGGTATTATGATGTTGCCGTCTGAATGGGAACAAAACGAACAAAACGGCGCATATTTGATTTAAATGCGTTCAGTGTAACACTTTTTATGAAGCATTGAATAAAGAGCAAAAAAGCGGGAGGGAGATATTTGACAACCGTATACCTGCCAACTTAAGAAACTTAGGAAACGGTCAAATACGATCATTGGTGCGTGAGTCAATGCACTTAACCAGTGCTTCGCTGTGAACAGGAGCTGTTTTCACTAGTTTGCTAATAACGGTTGACCTATAATAGATGAATAGAAAATATGAAAATAGAGGTTGAATTGGCCGCAGTATTCTAACTGGTGGCCCTTTTATCAGCTGTTTGCTTAGCTATTTGTAATTTGGTTTGACATTTCAGTATCATTTAGACTTGGGCTTAAATAACGAGAAAATTTATCCAAAACAACTTGTTTACATACATATCAGGCAGATGAAACATGAAGGGTCTGAGCTTGAGCAAATGCTGCCATCCATCGCCGACGGTCCCCAGCACGGATCTTTCTACAAGGGTGCCCTATTATATTTCGGGATTAGTGAACAAAAACAAATATTAATCATCGAAAATAGCCTTATTGTTTTCCAAAATATGCCCCATTAAGATCTATACACTATTGCGTGCGTTTGAATCAATTGTCGAAGCACTTTTGCCACTCTGATTGAGGTATCTCCAAAACATGCATTCTGAACGCATCGACCGCTTCTTCAAGTGTCCAAAAACGTTGACTTCTCATTTTATTTTTTACGTACGGGAATAAAAAGAAGTCATTCGGTTTATTCCCGTACGTAAAAAATAAAATGAGAGGTCAACGTTTTTCGACACCTGAAGAAGCGGTCGATGCGTTCAGAATGCATGTTTTGGAGATACCTCAATCAGAGTGGCAAAAGTGCTTCGACAATTGCTTCAAACGCATGCAGAAGTGTACAGGTCTTAATGGGGAATATTTTGAAAAACAATAACGCTATTATTAATGAATAATATTTGTTTTTGTTCTTTAATCCCGAAATATGAAAGGCAACACTCGTATTGGCTCTTGTTCTGTTAGAAAAAGAAAGGTCCTGCAGCTTAGTGCCTCCAAATTATTTTTAACACTTGAAAGGAACTGTGCCATGAGAAACTCAAAGGTGTGTTGCTTTTCCGTCGAGTTGCGTTGAAGTCCAGGGTGGACCTGGACTGTGACAACAGTTTATCTAGAGCTTAACAACTAACACGGGTTTTTCAACAGTTGCCCCATGCTTCGCCAACCATAAAGTTGGGTACATGCACTTTATGAAGTAGCCCTCCAGGTGTTTGTTTGTCAAATTTGGACGATCAAGACCTATACGCGTATAGGAAACAACAATACAACAGGAAACAAACGAAAATAACTCCTGTTGACAGAGTTCTCAATCATAATTCGGTTAATTCCACATAGGGACAAAGTCAATTTGCTTCCACGATCACTTCGCCTCTATAGCCGTGCCTTCTTGAACCTATGTTCGAATAGGAGGAATAATGCACGTTGTTAAATAGAATAATTTAAAAAAAATCAGCACCCAGGAACCAAAGCAAACTGCTGCCTCCTGCATCTTCTTGAAGAGCGCACCGGCACCACTGTGCGCCAACATCATAATAAACATCGTCAGCCAAAAACAGTGGATTCATCGAAGCCATCAGCCCGCAGATCCAGCAAGCAGCAGAAGCATGACCAGCACACGGCAGCATAAGCTTCAACCGCCAAGGTGTGTATGTGTGCACGTCGTAGATGCTGTTTGTCCACCTATGAAGACCATGTTTCTTCCTTATCCGCATTGCGAATGCTTCAGCGTTCAGCATCTATCTCCACACGTGTCAGCGTACTTCTGTGTCTGCGTGTGTGTGTGTGAGTGTTTATAAAATCATTATGTGCATGTCTAAGAAGAATAGGAATACCAGATCCTAAAGCTCTCCAAGAGTCCAACCACTGGCCGTTGCTCCGTCGGGCTCCTTCGGCTTCGGCTGCCCATCGCTATGCACATAAAGCCTCCGAGAGATTTCTAAGTGGGTGCTGGCTTCGACAAAGGGGGTGCATTCGGTGTTTTCTTTTTATCTTGTATCCTTTCTTGAAGCATATACTCGGCGTTCCGAGCGACCGGGCCGGCCAGTTGCCATGTGTATAAATTAGAAATCGGGAAGTGTTTCCTCCATCTGCACCCAGGTAAGATGATATTGGGCAGAATATGAGAGCGCATGAGACTCAAGTCCGCTCCCCTCCCCCCATCCAAACGCCAGTTTGGCCGAAAAACCAATGGACGACATGTGGGAATGGAAGTAGCCGAATGCGATGAAGAACCAGAGAACGGAGAAGCCGAAGAAAAGCAAGAATAAGTAGAAGTAGGAGCGGATGTGGATGTGGAAGTGGAAGTGGATGAGGAGGAAGAAGAACCAGCAAGGATTGTGTGAGCGCGCGCATTCAAAATTTCACATTTTGCCAACTTCCATCGTCCAGCAGCGGACTGGGCCACAGCATCTCAAGTGCGGATGTATGTATGGATGTGACCGAAGACCAATGTCCAGGAGGAACAATATATGTGCGAGTGCCACCAAATACACACGAATCACCAGCACCAGTCACTCTCTGCTGGCCCACTGGATTTTCTAAGCCATCGTGCAGCTGTGTTAGTGCGTGCGAATGTGCAAGTACATCCCAAAGGATACATACACCAATCATTCCATTCCGTCAAGAACAAGAAGAATCGCCGCTGTTACCTATTGCTTGTTTTTGCTCCTTGTTACGGTGGGGCTGCTGATGCTGTGCTGATGCCAACGCCGACGCCGCCGCCACCACCGCTGCCAGTGCCGCCAACGTCGCCACGGCCACCCACTTTTGTGTGATTAGGTCGTGTGTGATGGGTCGAGGCTCTCCGAAGGGGTGAGTTGCGAATCTCAAACTGAAGAGCGGAGGCAGAAGGACTGGGCAACGGACTACAGACGAGGGGTGGCGAAATGGTAAAGGAAAGATTTTAAACCAGCTGCTCAAACGGGATGAAAGTGCTGCTTCTGCTGCTGGCGATGATGGGGAAGACGGCAGTGGTTGGCTGGTCAGCAGTGAGGAGCGATACCGGAATAGCCATTGTTGTTGCTGCCGCTGCCTTAGTGGATCATAAGTTGTTGGCTCCTTTCTCTTCATCATCTTTTGCTTCTTCATTGTGCCGTTGTTGTCGTGCCCGTGCACACGTCATATGTATGTATGTCCATTACAAATTTAGATTCTCGGGCGGTTCGGTTTAGGGACTAGATTCCACACTTACCCACACCACACCCACCCCAAGCGTGTTGTATAAATTTAATGCGGGATAGATTGGGATTGCCTTATGAAACACAGCAACACAAGCATTGGCGGCAGCGGTGCTGCCACCAACGACATCGATGATAAGGACTTGCTGAAGTGGGTCCACGCCGACTACGACTTCTGCTCAGCCACCGCAGCGAACGTTGCTGCCCCTCGCAAAAAGGGGTAGAATGAAGTGGTCAGTCGCTCTCTGGTCAGGGCCTCTGGGATGCGGACGCGGAGGCCTGGACCAAGACCGGGGGATGAAAACTCAGAGAAATGCTAATGACAATTCTACTTGGTGGACGACGCTGTGTAGATTTTGCGAAAATTTGAATAAGGTAAGACGTGTGCTCGCACATACATAGCTGCCTCTCCTTTGCAACCCCAAACGGAAACTTAAAAGGACCTGCACGACGACTCCCAACACCGCTCGGCGACGATGGAAATTTCTAAAGTTCCCGTCATTCAAAGGATTTTCATGGGGAAGCAAACGAAGCACTGGGTGGGGACAATTTGCGGAACGATGACGTCGGCCGGAGCGGAGACGAACAGTCCGAGTTGGTGTATGCTGATGAAGAACAAGAAGAAGGCGAATAAGCAATATAAAGCCACATACACTGGACAAAGGTGGACGAACGTTGCTGGTTCCCCAGGATAAGAATGTTTACTGAACAAGTGTGCATGAGTTCAGCCCCCTGTGAGTGTGTGAGTGGCGTGCGGTTGATGTGTACGACTAGATGCGTATATGATAAAACGTTCAATATTTATTCCATATTTACATCGACTTAGTGCATGTATTCAATATAAGCCAGGACGAGCACGACTTCGAAAAACCGGAAAACAGAAACCATTTTCGCCAATCACCGCTGCCCCGCGGTGCGATAATTAATATTGAAACCAGTTCCAAGCGAGAGATCGCCAAAGTAAACGAATTCCGAGAAATGTGGTTGCTCGACCTGACCGACTCCAATTCGACCCGAACAACACTCAGTCCCGGGGGTAGGGTGTGGTAATTTTCAGCAGCACGAATGCACGTTAATTATTAAATCAAATCGACTAGACTAGATGTTTCGAGGTACTAAGCAAATTCTAATGCAGAAACCCCTTGTTCTGCAACATCACAATCGTCAAGTGTACCGTCGTCGAATCCGTTTCACAGACAAGAGTGCAGTTCTCTGAGGGGTGTGTTCCAGCTGTTAATATTTTTGTGCGAAATTAATTAAAAGGTGAAGCCAGCGCTTTGGCATTATGAATTCAAAGTACTTATGTCAATAATTTTTGAGTAGAAAAGGTTAGGAATATATTTAGAGAACCCTAGAGACGTGGACGCATGGATTAGTTTATATCTGTGGAGCACCACAAACGGGCGAGGATTGCTTTGGCGTGCTTGTGTAAATTTATTTTGTCCTGATTGGACAGTTCAAGACCCAACACCCTGAGTGCAGATTTGAATTTTGTGGGTTTTAATGAAAAAATTAATTTCCACTACATTAAGGGGGACAATGGTCAAAAATTATAATCTAACTGAGAAAAATGTTCACCAACTAATTTTTGAGGTAAGCTATGCTTGCCAAACTATTTGCAAAGCATAAACTAGTTCTAGATGATTTCAAAGTGTGTATGTTACCAAATTTAGAATTTTGAACTCGCCTTGAATGAAGTGAAGAGAGTTTTCTATTCTGTTGTAAATTAAAATTGCATTCAAAATCAGTTTCCTTCTCAAATCACATTTTTTTAAGAATTTTATTGAAGTTTTGTAAAATTTTCGGGTGAACTCTTGCTCCAGACTTAAGGAGCTTTTGAAAACTGAGACTTTGTCCCATTTGCATTCTTCATTGTGGTTTGAAGCCTAGGTACGCACCAAAAACTGTATTCCCTTCACAAAGAAAGAGGTAATTCATCACATCTATTTGATGTAAGGCAGGGCGTGGATTGTCTACAATCACATAAGAAGCTTACAAACACGCAGAACACTTCAATGGTCGTCTGCTTTTGGAAATGAAGGTGGAATGGACTTGTAATTTTGCTGTTCACGAAGAAGCGAGAAAGAAAGCGAATCATTGCAGAGAGGAATTGAAGCAAAATTGTTCAGTTTTTCCTTTCCGCCTTCTTGTCTTTTGAATTTTCCGGCTATGTACAAAGCGCTACAGAGTTATCGTATCTGGCAACACTATACAGCAATTGAAAGGTCTTGACATAACCTACAAAACTATGCATGATTAGTTTGGATATTGCTTTCAATAGTTATAGACGTGTAAACATGGAGTTCACTAACGCCGAAATTCGCGCTATTTTAAAGTTTTCCTTCGTTAAGGGCAAATCCGCTAGAGTAACGTTCCGTGAGATTAATGGTGTTTTGAGGGATGGTACTCTATCACTTTGAACCGCGGAGGAATGATTTCGACGATTCAGAGCCGGTGAAAACGATACCATAGATAAGCCAGCCGGCGGCAGACCTGTGACGGTGAATACCGATCGAATCATGGAAATCATCGAGTAAGACCGGCATGTGGCATCCGGTAACATCGCCCAGGAGATGGGAGTTAGTCACCAAACCATTTTAAACAAAAAAAAAGCTTGATGTTTGGCTGCCGCATGACGCAAAAAAACCTTCTGGACCGAATAAACGCCTGCGATATGCTGCTGTAACGGAACGAATTCGACCCATTTTTGAAGCGGATTATGACTGGCGACGAAAAATGGATCACATACGACAATATCAAGCGAAAACGGTCGCGGTTGAATGCCGGTGAATCGTCCCAAATAGTGGCCAAGCCGATATTGACGGCCAGGAAGGTTTTGCTGTATGTTTGGTGGGATTGGAAGGGAATCATCCGCTATGAGCTGCTCCCATATGGCCAGACGCTTAATTCTACCATCTACTGCGAACAACTAATAATAATAATTGTTGGCGCTACAGTCCAAAGGGGGACCAGTGCCTAGCTTGCTCATCAACTACTCGAGTTCTACAGTTTTTTGCCGACTTTGAGCGGCGAAATTTGAGAATCTTTCTTAGACACTTATTACTCTTTGAGTGTTGTCAGCAGCTCGAGAAATTCGAAAAATTGGTGTTGAGGTGGGAGTCGAACCTAGAACCTTGGGCATGTGAGCGTCGCACTCTGCCCACTACGCCACGGCGACCACTGCGAACAATTGGACCTTTTTATTTCCAGAAAAGAATAAAAGCATCGCAAGCTCACAAAAAGTTATGTACTGTTCATGGTCATGAAGCTTTAAAAAGACTGCAATGTCAAAATTGGTTTGCCAAATTTCAGTTGAGTTGAAGAAAACCCGCCCGAATCGACAAATCGACAAAAATTACTAGATTTTGGTTGGTATGTTTTGCCACATTTACCATATAGTCATGACCTTGCAGCATCTAATAATAATAATAATTGTTGGCGCGACAGACCACCAGGGTATAGCTGGCTCATCAACTGCTCGTGTTGTGGGCGCTACTGTTCTCTCACGAATAGAAGGGACCTACAGTTTTTTGCCGACTCCGAACGGCGAAGTTTGATAAGTTTTCTTAGAAATTACATTACGTCACGTTACGTTACATTACGTTACGTTAGTTAGACGTTATTTCATTTTGTGAAAAATTTAAGGTGTTCATCCGGGAATCGAACTTAGACCCTTCGGCGTGTGATCGTCGCACTCTGCCCACTACGCCACGACGGCCAATTTCAGGTTTTCCTTGCTTTTGAATATATCTAGCTGCACTCAAACGTTTTGAAATGGTTGCTTGTGATTGGCAACAAATTTCATAGAGCAATGCCTCAAGTTCTTCTTCTTTAAATATTTTCAGACGTTCATCGTCTTCCAAGCCACAATCATCACTTTTAAATCGTGCAATCCACTTTTAGCACATTCGCTCAGCTAGCAAATGTTCACCGAAAACTTCTACCAAAATACGATGACTTTCGGCAGCAGTTTTCTTCATTTTAAAGTAAAAAAGAATAACACTCCCAAAAAAATTTTTTTTAGTCAGAGTTCGACATGAAATGAACGACATGTACTGAAATGACGTACAGTGACAGTAGCTTTCCAATGCGTGTTTCTATGGAACAATAACAATGGAATAATACAAGTTACGCCATCTTTTGGCACGAATTAAGTTATAAACCCAATATTTCGGAGGAAAGCCTAAACAGAAACATTTGAGTTCTGTGTAAGTTAATTCTCCTTTTCTGAGAAATGGCGCAACGAGTTTCAGAAAAAATGGCCGTAAAGTGGCTTTTATTCAGAACAGTGTGGAAAAAATCAATGGTCCCATTTCGCCAGTCAACCGAATAACTTTCGGAAAGAAAGCGGAAGCAGCAGTCTTCACATAGAGTAGACGGTGTGAAAATTTGATATCATCGCGTATGAAGCGATAACATCACTTGACGGGAGTTTACCATGCTCTTTAAGTGTAATCTAAGGAAATTTTATATTCTTGTGACCATTGACGAAATATAATTGCGCTGGTTAACATAACCATAAGACTTTGTCCAAATATTTCGTCCCGGAGTGTGGTTAGAAACCTAGTTACGCATCAAAAACGAATTTGCCTTCACAAAGGGTTCATTCATCCCAACCAATTGATATGAGAAATTACTGGTTTGTCCTTGATCATGGGAGAAATTTACAGTCTTGTACTACATTCTAGCGGTCGTTTGTCGGAATTCGAGGTCCAATAATTAATTTGTAATATTGTTTAATTGAGAAAGTTTGTGAAACATTGTACAGTTGAAATGGAACAAAATTGACAAACTTCAATTTCAATTTTTAGAGAACACAGAATACCCTTGAATTTTGGGTAAAGTGCTTCTCCTGTCTTTACCGGATTTCAGAAAGCCCCGCCCAGTTACATCTAAAGTAGTTTTCTTGGAGGACTATGTGTCTAAAAGTAATGGTTCCCTACTGCTAGCCAATAGACCAAATTTGTGCAGGTTAGCTTTTTTCAAAGTTTACTCCCTCTGAACAAAAAGAGGGATTATTATACCACTTGAGGAATGTTTTCGACGCTCCTTAAGTGCAATCCCAAAAAATCTCGTCTTATCGTGACCACCGACTTCATATGAATACACTGGTTAACATTAGGAACAAAACTTAGTCCGGCGAACCTGAGACAGAACAAGACGGCTGTCCCTTCAGCAGATAAAATGATGGTGAACGTTTTCCAAAATTCTCTAAACGAGATCATTGAAATTTCGTCAAGTTTTTGTTCCTTGTAGAGCATAAAGAAATAGTCACAGAATAAAAGCCGAGTTGTAGGAAAAACGGCTTAACCATCGAATAAGGAAGTGCTCCTTCACCCTGGCATTGCCTTGACGGACACCGTCGCAACTTTTTAAATTCCAAATTTGGGGAAAGAGGCTTCGAACTTCTGTCCGAAAAACAATTCGGGCCAGTAATATTTCTTAATGTTTTCAATCTAAAGCAAGGCGCTTGCTGAGTCGAATTAATAGAGGACTTTACATCAGGTCGAAATGAAGTTTATTTTCCAACCGATTTTAGGAGTTAGGAGCTTCGCTGTGTAAAGGATACAGATAAGAATAAATGAAATTGATGGAGCTACAGCGCAAAGTAAACAAGAGCCAGTCGATTCGTGTCGGGCGTCGTCTAATCTCACGGGTGCAAACTTAGGAACATTTTTCGAAGACAATAATTGCTTTTTAAAAGTTGTAATAAGGTGGTATCGTGAAATGAGGCAGCTGTTCAGAAGAGGAACCAAACTCACAAACCTGGGACCAACGGCGTGTGAGTTTCCAACATGCCCACAGCACCCCAGCAGACATAGAACTCATAACAAGTTATATTATGAAATAAACGGAAAGGGACACAAATAAGACTAAATAAATTTGATGGAACTACATCGCAAGGTAAACAAGAGCCCATCGATTCTTGTCGAGCGTCTGAAGAGAGCTTCAACTTTATACTAGATAATATGGGTCCTTAGGAAAATTTTTCGAAGACAATAACCGCTTTTTGAAAGTTGTAATGGTAATGGTGGTATCGTAACAAGAGCCAGCTGTTCAGAAGAGGAACCAGACCTGGGACCAACGGCGTGTGAGTTTCCCACATGCCCACAGCACCGCGGCAGACATAGAACTCATAACACACCATATTATGAAACAAACGAGGAATTTTTAAAGTTTATGGTGTTTCTCTAGCAGACTGTCCAAGTGTAGCTAGTAAAGAGTGAGATAAAGTAAGTTTTAAGTCTCCACATTGAAAGGGTTGTGTTTTGAAAGCATATCATCTAAAGAAAGGCACGCAACTCAAATTTATCCCGGACGAAGTGTAGGAATAGCAAATACAACAGAGTCAACAGTACTTTTTACAAAGAATGACAGTTTTTGTAAGAAGAAAAGACAAAAATAAAGAACTTGGTTAAACTTTTGATGTTCAAGTCTTTAAACTAGTCATGCCTAACCTTTTAGGCTTAAAATCCTAGAAACAGAATTTAATGACACGAAAAGAGATGCCCAGTTTTTTTGAGAAACAAGTTTGTGAACATAACAGAGGAATTGGAATAACACGCGAAACAGTACTTCACGTAGGGCCTTAAGCTCTCTTTCAATATAGCACTTTGCAAGGTAATTTTAATTAGCTTTCAAACTGTCAAACGAAACTCTTGGCAAGACGTTCGTTCATGGATTGCAATTTACAAGATCTACTGAAGGGAAAAGTAGATTCGAAGAAAACGGGCTGTATGGCTGTACCTCATGCCGGATGTGGAATTCAGCTGCAGAGACTTGTAGCAAATATACCACAAGCAGAAGCTAAAGACACACCTGTTTTCAACAGACAGTTTTGTAGCCTCCGCAAGACCCAACCGAATAGCCTTGGAGATCGTAAAGTTTGACTTGAAGTTGATTATTGGAACTCAAGTCTTGCTGGAGAAACAAGATCCCTTTCGTGCCCGACTGTGGTAAGGCGAGCTCGTTGGTTTGATATTCCTTTAACCAAGGAGGAGCTGCAGTCAGACAAGATGCCTGTGCCCACAGCCCTATAGAGTCAGACTCAAATCGAGGATCGTCTTCTTCTATAAATTGCAAACAGTTTCAGCTTCTTTTGTAATATTTACGTTGAATAGCCGAAGGAACATGTTTCAAATGGGGGAAGTCTAAAATATGTTTTCTTACCACTGCAATTGTAAGGGAAGTTGTTCTATGGATGATCTCATCAGCTTGCACATCCTGCAAAGGCGATCCATCTGGTGATAGTTGGAAGAAGTTTTCAAAATATTTAGCTGGCCTATGTGATGCATACTGAACATCCAAAGCTATATATGAAAGAAAGGAAGCGTATTTGAGCAATAATCATGCATTTTGTGAGACGTGACCTGCTACAGCTGATTTTAGTTGGGAACTATGACATGAGAGATCAGGTTCCATGACAAATCAGGATAGAGGTAATGCCGCTTCTGAAATATCATTAAAAGAAATGATGCAGCTACCAGACTTTCGTTTATTTTATTGATCAGACAAGCGCTTCAAAAAGTTTGGGAGGTTGAGCCTAAGCAATATACGTCTTTGACGATACAGAACAACCAAAATGAAGCTGAGATGTTCCTGATGAATAGGTTTAAACAGCACCACGAGGCTGACATTCAGACAACGTGATAGTTTGAGCACTTACTTGACAGGTTTTTGCCACATCTTTTTACAACAGGAAATATTAACGGCCCAAGTTTTTTTTTTTTCAAGTGGTTGCCGTGGCGTAGAGTGCGACGCTCACACGCCGAAGGGTCTATGTTCGATTACCGGCTCAACATCAATTTTTCGAATTTTTCACGGCACCACCTCTTTCGAGCTGCTGACAACACTCAAAGAGTAACAACTGTCTAAGAAAGCTTCTCAATTTTCGCCGTTCGAATTCGGCAAAAAACTGTAGGTCCCTTCTCCTCGTGAGAGAACAGTAGCCCGCACAACACGAGCAGTTGATGAGTAAGCTAGGCCCTGGTTCCCTTTGGACTATAGCTCCAACAATTATTATAAATTATTATTAAGTTTTTTCAGTCTTCTTGGCTGAACACTAAAATCGAACAACGATTTTTTGTAGAAAAAATACCAAATTAAAAAAAGCCCAAAGATAAATGAAATAAGTGCTAGATTAACTAAGAGCACTTGGTCAGAGTCAGGAAATTAGAATTAAGATCAGCAGATTGGATATTAAGCAAGTTTTAAGTATTCTTGTCTAGCATACAAGAGAACAAAGAATAATAAATAAAAATGCATTAAAAACAAACAAATATAATATTTATTATTTGGAATGAAATTGAATGGTAAGGAAGGCTTACATGACGTTGAAATGGAGAGTGCTACGCGAATTGCTGTAAGGTCGAAACCCTACCTCATTCAACTACAATTTAAACCACTGTTTAGATGACTACCTCTTCCTCAACTATAATAAACTCAAGAATTGGGTTGGTTCGTTGATGCCACTAAGCTGACTGCGTGTTTGATGCGAATTTATTTTCATCGTAGAAGGATGGCAAGAAGCTATGTCCAACAGGTAACGGGTAATGTTTAAGGATCAAATTTGTAAAACGATAACAACGACACACGTTGAACGAAAGAAACACGTTGCAGTTTAACCAGCATAAAGAGAACAACATTTAGTGTGTAAGTCCCCCATATTTAAGGGACTTCAGGAATCTGACAGAAAGACCATAGTTAACCCGGAATGATAAGGAATTAGGCCTGTGAGTCTCAACTAGGCCAAATTCTTTCTTCAGACAACAGCAAATTTTGTCCTTCAAGTTATCTTTTTCGAAATCTGTGTAAAATTCCATTCGATTTCCAGTTTCTAGGGACTGTGGCTGATCGTTTTTTCTTTATATTAACAATATTTCATCCTACAAGTGAATTGTATATTTTTCTAGGCCTTGTATTGTAACTTTTTTCCGTTTAATATAACTTCAACCTTGCTGACTGAAACAGTGAAGTTAACCAGCTTATCTTCCAATGACATACGGAGAATTCGTTACATTGCTTGGTTGGAAAAAAAAACAGGATAACCTTCCACACCCAGCTGTGTAGTATGCAACAGTAACTTTACACGATAATATGTATTAATAAGAATGAAACCTTTGTAGAAATAGTGTAAATATACCAGGAAACCACCACATACCGTGGCCGCTATGGCCTAGTGGGTCGAATGCGATACTCAGACGTCAAGGGTCTAGGCTCGATTCCCGTCTGGACAACTCAAATTTTTCACCGCACCACCTCTTCGGAGCAGCTGAGAACACTCAAGGAGAAATAACTGCCTAAGAAAAAGCTGATCAAACATCGCCGTTCAGAGTCGGCAGAAAACTGTATGTCCCATCTACTTGTGAGAGAACAGTAGTGCGTACAAGACGAGTACCCCCTGTGGACTCTCGCGCCATGCAATTAATACTATTCATAATAACCGCCATATCCTGATCCAAGGTACAACATTCTCTTTGTTGTATTTTACTTTTTTTTTGGTTTTTCGTTTTCAACATCGGCTGCCGCCCTAAATACCAAGTGTACCGGTATGAATTGAGCGTTTTTTTGAAAATAAAACACTTATTATTAATGGGAAAATAAAAACATTTTATTCAAAGTATTGGAGATTATTTTCTACACATTTTGACCACCTTTGTGGCAATTTGCGAATACCACACCAATAAAATTGTTCGTCTTTTAAAGCAAACCAATCAGACACCCAATTTTCGACCTCCTCGTAGGAATCACAGTGCTGCTCAGCCAATGCGTGTCCCATCGATGAAAACAAATGGTAGTCGGAAGGAGCCAAGTCTGGTGAATATGTCGGGTGGGGTAGCTGCTCCCAGCCAAGTGTCTTAATTGTATCCTGAACCGCTTTTGCTTTGTGTGCAGGTGCATTGTCATGGAGCAAAATTACCTTGCCCTGTCTTCTGAACCATTCTGGTCGTTTCTCGATCAATGCATGGTTCAAATTGATTATTTGTTGTCGGCAGCGATCAGTATTAAGGGTTTCCCCAGGTTTTAGGAGCTCGTGGTACAGCACACCTTTCTGGTCCCACCAAACACACTGCAATGTCTTCTTGCCGAATCGATCTGGTTTTGCAGTCGATGTTGATGGTTGTCCCAGATTAACCCATGATTTTTTCCGTTTATTATTCTTAAAATAAACCCATTTTTCATCGTCAGTAACAATCCGATGCAAAACCGATTTTCTTTCGTGTCTTTGAAGCAAAATTTTACAAGTGTTTTTTCGGTTTTCCATCTGTCTTTCATTCAATTCACGAGGCACCCATTTTCCACACTTTTGGATCTTTTCCATAGCTTTTAAACGGTCAGAAATTGTTTGTTGTGCAACATTTAACATTGCTGCCATTTGCTTTTGACTCAAAGTGTCATCTCCATCCAATATCGTTTGCAATTCGGCGTCTTAAAACTTTCTTGGTGATCTTCCACGTTCTTCATTTCTCACATCAAAATCATTATTTCTGAACCGTTGAAACCATCTTTTGCATGTTGCTTCTGATAGAGCAAGATCACCATATGCCTCGACAAGCATTCGGTGCGACTCTGCAGCACTTTTCTTCAAATGAAAACAAAAAATTAATGCTTTCCGCAGATCACCACTTTCTGGTACAAAATTCGACATTTTGAACACCATGAAAAAAATATGATGTTGTCTGTTCAATGACTTGATGTATACTAAATATTTTTCACAGATGTCATAGCAAACAAACCAAAAAAAAATAAGGGCTCATTGAGTACAAGAAAAGGTGAAACCTTTATTCTACATTTCTACATTCTGCGCTTCCACTTTGCATAATTTGCGGGAGGCAATCAAAAAAAAAAAAAAAAGACGGGGTAAACTCCCTATAGAGACATTTGTATACAATGTGAACTAAGTGGGCAAAAAGAAATGCCGATCCTGACCACTGTTTCTTTGCCGACGGCCTTCAACAGCCATGGGACATGTGTTTTTAATGCCTAAAATTGGGCTCTTGGCTGTAGAAAAAATCTTCAGCACCATTATGGAACCGAAAACTGCCTTTCGGAGCCTCGGTCTGGGTCTAGTGCCAAGGAGAACTCATTCGTAAACTAGCTTAAGTCTGTGTCTTACGCCCTGTAGACTTAATAAATCTATACCGTATTCAGTTTGATTATTCAAAAAGTTTGACTGCGTAATACGTACACTTTCAGTTGCTTACTGATTATATTGTCAAACAAGTCCTCTCACTACCCGGAGAGTGAAGCAATACAATTTTTTGTACCACCGCGGGGAGTAATCTTCTAATCTAACATACTCATAAACTTAGAACTTTTCTTAGACCCCGGACAGCTAAAATGGGAAAATGCAACAGAAGCACCTTCTCTCGGGGTATCTCGGCTGCATAAAGTGGTGGCCTTGTAGCCTCATACACTTGCCTCTAAGCAATTGAGACTCTACAACAAAGCGAGCACTAATGAAGGATTTGCATTCCAAGACAACAACTTTGAATATTATTAAATTGAATTAAATTCAATGCTTTTTCTCTGCTTATCACCAAAGCATTGATGACAGTTGACAGAGTAGCTTAAACGTTTTTATCGTTGTAAAGTAAACAAACGAGCAATGTTTGCAAATGTTTAATATTTTCTGTCAAACTTTTAAGACGGTGATAGAAAATTTATGAGAGTTAACTCCAATTTTCGGCGGAAACTCTCGCCCAAGTAGACAGACAGCAACAATTTTAGTCTGAGTATTCGCTGTGTCAGTGGTCGCCGTGGCGTAGTGGGTAGAGTGCGACGCTCACACGCCGAAGGGTCAAGGTTCGATTCCCAGCTCAACATCAATTTCTTTCAATTTCGAGCTGCTGACAACACTGAAAGAGTAATAATTGTCTAAGAAAGCTTCTCAAATTTCGCCGTTCGGAGTCGGCAAAAAACTGTAGGTTCCTTCTACTCGTGAGAGAACAGTAGCGCGCACAACACGAGTAGTTGATGAGCAAGCTAGGCCCTGGTCCCCCTTGGGACTGTAGCGCTAACAATTATTATTATTATTCGCTGTGTCAGTGAGACAAGGTGTTGGTCTAAGTTCGAAAAATTTTACTGGAGTTCATGCGCTCGTAGCAAATTGTGAAAATCAGTCATTTCCACGGCGTACTCAATAATTGGGCATCGCTCCAACCGCATAGGGAAGGTTGCCTTTTATATTTCGGGATTGGGCAATCCTAGTGTTACAATCTGGTAACTGCCAGCTCTGTCGTAAAGTTTGATATTTTTGAGGTTATACGTACTCAGAACGTTTTGATATACGACCGTTATTTGTGTAGTTTACAGTAACTTAAAAGATTCATCTCGCCCAAAAAATGGAATTAAATCGTGGATATTTTGGAATTAAATCGCGATTATTTTTTTATAACTTTCAACGTGGATTAACTCAACAACAATGCATCGATGAATTTAATTCAATTTTTGGGGATGAAGCTCCAAGGACCAGTGTTTATCGATGGTACAGTGAATTCAACCGAGGTCGTAGTTCACTCCAAGACGAATTTCGTG
Source organism: Eristalinus aeneus (assembly GCA_955652365.1). Lineage (NCBI taxonomy): Eukaryota > Metazoa > Arthropoda > Insecta > Diptera > Syrphidae > Eristalinus > Eristalinus aeneus. Next base: position 81,761,475 of record OY019130.1, read on the forward strand.
AAGTTCGTCCACAATCAGTTGTTGTTCCGGAAACCATTGATGCTGTGCGCCAACTGATATTGCAAGATCGTCATGTGACCTATCGTGAGATTGAGACAACCTTAGGCATTAGAGGGACCAGCATACATTCAATATTGCATGAAAATTTGAATTGGATCCCACACAATTTGTCAAATAAGACTCTAGTCGATTGGTCGAAAGAAATGTTCCAAAAATACGATCGTGGTGCTTCGATACACGTCTGTGACATCGTGACATATGATGAATCGTAAATTCACGACATATGAGCGAAGGTAAACAGCAGTCGATTGTATGGGAGTTTCAAATTGAGCCAAATCCAACAAAAGTTGCTTGCGCAACATGCGGACATGTCGCGACCGCACCACTAGAACAACGCAGAACAGTCAATTCTGAGTGGTACACAACCATTTGTTTGAGAGTTGTCTTCCAACCGCCGAAGACGGATCACTCTTCACCACGACAATGCGAGCTCTCACACATCGGCTCAAACAACTGCATTTTTGAGCACTCAAAACATCGATTTGATGAGCCATCCGCCATATAGTCCTGACTTGGCACCGAATGACTTCTTTTTATTCCCGTACGTAAAAATCGACGATTACTATTTGTTTTTGTTGCCCGAATTATAAAAGGCAGCCTTCGTATAACATATTTTGCATAAGGAGCTTCGTTTTCATCCACACAGGATAAAGCTGACTCAGGAAATGAAGTCGGTTGCCCATATGAAGTGGTGAACGTTGTCTGTCTGGAGCATATGCGCGAAGATCACAAACTGCATCGGAAAATCGTCTTCAGTACCTGTGGGGGATTTTACGAAAAAATAAAAACACTGACGCTGTACTCGTGGTAAAGTAACAGAGAAAGTTTATTTAAGTGAACAACTTGCTTTTATAGACACTCGTATGAAACGTTATTGGAGAGTTTTCGGTACGATCAACTCATCATATGGCGCGATATTTTTAAGGTGCAAACCACTAACTCACACAAAAGCCAATGACGTAGTATGCAAATGCAGTGGTGCGTCAAAATGATGGACAGAGAATTGAAAACTAAACTGGTCTACAGTGACAAATCTCACTCTTGGCTCTATTGGTTCGTCAATAGACAAGCTATACGTCGGCTAAAAGTATTCATGCTCATCACTTTATAGCCAAAGAATAACTAATTGGTTTGCATGCAGGCGGCATTATAGGGCCATACACTTGCGTCGACGATAATAATCGTGACGTAATTATAAATAGCCAGCGTTGTTGCATTTATTTTTGGTTCAAACCGAAGATTGACCTGAGCGAGATGTGGTTTTAACAGAACACGTTATGAGGGGCGTTCAATATATTCTCGGTATCGATATGAAGAAAAATGCGAATTCAATTTAAATTGTTTTTATTTTTCAACATGATATCCCCTAACATCTTGAGATAAGCTTTTTTAAACCTTCAAAAAAATAAATTTGCAAAATACGCATTTAATACCGACTTGAGTTCTTTATGATCCGAAAAACTTTTTTTACGAAGACATTTTTTTAAATCCGGAAACAAGATAATCACCAGGAACAAGGTCTGGACTATAGGGTGACTGTTGGATTTCTTCGAAACCATAATCTTGCGCAGCAGCCTTTGAAACTCGCACCGTGTTAACAGGAGCGTTGTCATGAAGAAGCAACACACCCGCAGCGAGTTTACCCCGTCTTTTCTTTTTAATTTCCTCCCGCAAATTATGCAACGTGGAAGTGTAGGATGTGGCGTTGATGGTTTCACACTTTTTTTTGTACTTAATGAGAAAGTTTCCCTTTGAGTCCCAAAAACCTGCGGCCGTGAGTTTCCCAGCAGACGAAGTGACTTTAAACTTCTTCGGGGGGTCTGTTCCTTTTTCATGCCACTGCATGGACTCTTGTTTGCTTTCAAGATCATAAAGGTTAACCCACGTTTCGTCCGCAATAAAAATTCGATCCATAATACCGTCCGCGTTCTCACTTCAAATCTCCAAAAGCTCTCTACACCATGCGATTCTCACTTTTTTGGAGGCTCTGTGATCATTCGTGGCACCCACCTTGCACTGACCTTTGAAAGGTTAAGATGGTCATGAAGAATGGTGTGAATGGTACCAGTTTAAAGCTTGGTGATCTCTGCCATCATTTTCACCTTTATTCGGGCATACTTAAAAACAAGTTTTTCGACTGCTTTGATGCTCTCTCCCGTACAAGCAGTAGCTGGGGCGTCTGAGCGGTGGTCGTCTTCAATGCTCTTTCTGCCTCTGTTGAACTCACTTGACCACTTTTGCACAGTTGATAATGAAGGAACCCTGGTAAACAGCCATCATCTCTCCATGAATAGTTTTTCGACTTTTTCCTTGCTTTGTGAGAAACTTAATTACAGCGCGATGCTCAATTTTCACCATCATCGCCTCAGTTGGCATTATGATTCTGTTTAACCAGAGATAAAACGCCAATCAATAATCACATTCATATGAAATTTTACATGAATGCAATAAAATAATAATATTACTTGATAAATAAATCAATTTATATACATAACCACAGCTTCACCCCGATATCGAGAATATGTTGAAAGCCCCTCGTAATTAAAGTGAAGAATCAGAAATTCCCGCAAATACTGTTTACTTATGACAAAGCCGAAAATTTGAAAAGTGGCGAAAGTCGATGCTATTCTCTAAAGCAGACGTTTATTCATACTAAATAGTTTTCTAATGGCACACCTTTCTATTTATGTAGGTGATCTCTTCCAAGATCGAAGGAAACGTGCAGTCGGTGCTATCTTCACAACACAAATTTGTACACTCAATACAATGTCTAATTCCATCAGCTGACAGTGCCATTTGAGTGACTGGAAATCTCGAATTTCTCACGGCACCACCTCTTTCGAGCTGCTAACAACATTCAAAGAGTTATTACTGTCTTAGAAAACGCTTATCAAACTTCGCCAGTCGAAATCGGCAAATAACTGTAGGTCTCTTCAACTCGTGAAAGAGCAGAAGCGCGCAGAATACTATTAGTTGATTAGCAAGGCCCTGGTCTCTCTGTGGGCTGTCGCGCCACCCAATAAAAGAAATTATTAAGTAACTATCGCAAGAAATGAACTAAGCGAGTAGCAATCTCATTTATAGAATATAACACTTGACAACTTTCTGTGGACCTACGTTAGTTCACGCTAACAAGCTAACTAAGTTGAAAACGCTCAGACTCATCATTGAGCCTGAAATGTGACCGTGTCGTTAGAATTTGGGTAGAACGGATTAACCGCTGCGAAAGTGATCGCGGTGGCCATTTGAGCGAACTTTCATTTATAATTTTATTTCGAACATACTGTGAGGTGATAATTAAGTTTTTTACAAACCTCCGCTGGCTTACATTTACCAGGTATACCAGTATGAAGTGAGCGTCAAGATACAAATATCTCGACAGGGAACATTTGTCGTTAACGAGCCCGTTTTTTTTTTGTTTGCTTTTTGTCATTGGACAGACAACATCATATTTTTTCATCGTGCTAAAAATGTCGAATTTTGTACCAGAAAGTGATGATTTGCGAAAGGCATTCATTTTTTGTTTTCATTTGAAGAAAAATGCTGCAGAGTCGCATAGAATACTTGCCGAGGCATATGGTGATCATGCTCTCCCAGAAGCAACATGCAAAAGATGGTTTCAACGGTTCAGAAACAATGATTTTTATGTGAGAAATGAAGAACGTGGAAGATCACCAAGAAAGTTTTAAGACGCCGAATTGCAAGCGATATTGGATGGAGATGACACTTTGAGTCAAAAGCAAATGGCAGCAATGTTAAATGTTGCACAACAAACAATTTCTGACCGTTTAAAAGCTATGGGAAAGATCCAAAAGTGTGGAAAATGGGTGCCTCGTGAATTGAATGAAAGACAGATGGAAAACCGAAAAAACACTTGTGAAATTTTGCTTCAAAGACACAAAAGAAAACCGGTTTTGCATCGGATTGTTACTAGCGATGAAAAATGGATTTATTTTAAGAATCCTAAACGGAAAAAATCATGGGTTAATCTGGGACAGCCATCAACATCGATTGCAAAATCAGATCGATTCGGCAAGAAGACAATGCTGTGTGTTTGGTGGGACCAGAAAGGTGTGCTGTACCACGAGCTCCTAAAACCTGGGGAAACCCTTAATACTGATCGCTGCCGACAACAAATAATCAATTTGAACCATGCATTGATCGAGAAACGACCAGAATGGTTCAGAAGACACGGCAAGATAATTTTGCTCCACGACAATGCACCTGCACACAAAGCAAAACCGGTTCAGGATATAATCAAAACACTTGGCTGGGAGCAGCTACCCCACCCGCCGTATTCACCAGACTTGGCTCCTTTCGACTACCATTTGTTTTCGTCGATGGGACACGCATTGGCTGAGTAGCACTTTGATTCCTACGAGGAGGTCGAAAATTGGGTGTCTGATTGGTTTGTTTTAAAAGATGAACAATTTTATTGGAGTGGTATTCACAAATTGTCAGAAAGGTGGTCAAAATGTAAAGAAAACAAGAATAAAATGTTTTTACTCTCCTATTAATAATAAATAATATAATAAGTGTTTTATTAAAAAAAAAAAACTCTCATTTAATACCGGTATACCTTGTAATGTAAAAGAAAAGCCGTGTGTCTGGTGAGAAGCTCTTTAATTTTAACGCATTCCTGAAAAGTTGATGAACATACAAAATCAATAAAAAAAAAATAGAATTACTTTAAGTACCTCCATAGGATTGAGTTCAAATTGCGAACAAACACAAGCAGTTGTCATCTTAGATAACACTCCTGCAAAGCTCAGGCAGGAGCTAAGGAACCAACTTAACACCCACAAATAACTGAACTCATTCATGCAAATCTCTCATCAATTACTTCAAAATAAGTGAAGACTCTCACCCAATAGCAACAAGAATCAAGTGCCCATGCCATGGCAGCAAACCTATAAAAGTTTACACACTCAACAAGCGCCCTTAAATGCCACCACCAGTAAAGTCCTTCGAAAAAGAAAAGAGATCAACTAACGAAAGCATCAAGTAAATATGTAAGTCAAAGTAAACTGATTCAAATAGCGATTCCTCTTGCACACAGTTCCTTAACAACTTTAGGTCATTTAATTCAATTACCCTTCTTTCCTGTAAGCCGTCTGCGACGAGCATCCTTTCTGCACAACTTTAGCCTGACAAACTTCCACTTCTACATCTGTGCATGCAACAAAGTCTCTGCGTGTGTATGCCAAAGCCATAATAAAGTAAGACACCAACAGAAAACCGAGAAAAAGAAATAAATACAAGTAAGGAAAACTCTTTTTCAATGTCAGGAGCACTTAAACAATGGCAAAAGATAAACATTGGGCCAAACCAGTAAAAACAGAAAATCAGAAAAGCACCACCCCCAACCCCAGACTGCATAAGCCCTGCAAAAGGACTTAAATGCATCAAAAGTAGCAGAACTTTCTCTGATAGCAAAGGACAATAACTTCCAGCCCAGAGAAAGTTGTTCCACTTCTTTACAAAAAATAGAAAAAACAAAACCAAAAGAAGACACATCCAAAGAAACAAGTGAGAAGAATCAATAGGGAGTAGGAAAGAGAAAACCGGAGATAGAGAGAGAAGCAAAAATAACACACAAGAACTAACCATAATGAGATTTATGTCCTTGAATCATAAAACCAATTTTTCGTGCATATTACACAGCTACACTTTGAGCTATAGTCATTTTTACTACTCCGCACAACTACTACCCGTCCGTCTGCGGTGCGTCCGAGACTGAAACACGTCTGTGTATGTACGTACGAATGTGAGGATGTATCGCAAGCAAACACATTATGAAATGTACGAGTGTATTCTGGCCGCTCTAACCAGAATTTTATTGTCCTAGGTTAGTTTTTATCCTTTTTTAATATAATGATATCTATGTTGAACTTTGCCTTCGTCTTGCATAGAGAGTCCTGTACACCCCCGAGCCAGTCGTCTCCTCCATCCATGTCTGGTTTATGGGGCTATAAAAATTTTTCTTCAGCTTTCTTTCTCTCCATTTCACCCAGACACCCACCCACCCCCTCTGGTTTGTTTTCTTCTATATTTTTTTCTTTCAGTTTCGTCTCCTTCTTAGTCCCTTTATCATCGTTTCAGTGCTTTTGCAGTGTGTCTGACTGTCTGCTTGCATACATATACAAAGAGTGCTCTTCGGAGTTTCGGAAAGGTACCCAAAGACAGGACACGATGCCATGGCAGGAGAATGGTGTCGGTAAAATTTGTGCCACTGCTGCTGCTCCTGCCGATGGTGATGGTGGTGTTGGTGGTGGTGGTGGTGATGGTTAAATAAAGAACGACCTTTCACTCATTCAGAATCTTGCAGTAAATTTTTCATTCATTCATGTATTCCCTTAGCCCAAGTCTGGGATGTGTAAGATGTGCTGCACCATTAAGAAAGGCCATAGACCCCGACGATCCTTCCAGACACACTCACACCCCGCACCATTCAATCCACAAAAGTTTACTTTTATTTTATTATTACTTCCTTCTGATTTTATTTCCTTGCCACACTACCCTACTCCACCACCGGTTCGACGACGAAGGTCCTGCCCGAGAAAAGGAAAACTTCTTACCAGAGAGAAAAACTTACACTAAACGTTCCCAATGCACACACATTCCCAGTCACAGCATTATCCTGATGACGGAGATAACGATGATGCCACATAGATACAATGGCTACATAGGACCGATAAAAACGTACTGTGGAGGGAAAGGCCACCGAACAAAAAGAACTACAAATACACATAATAAGTACGGAGCAACTTAAAACAGGGTTTAAGTGGGTGTGTGGGGGGCAGAGGGTCTAAAAAAAAATATGTATTATTATGTCCTTTCGGTTTCTATACAAATGAAAGAAAAAAAAACATGAGATTGGGAGAGAGAGAGAGTATGTTAGTGTGTAGTGTGTACATTGAGGTTCCTCAAGTGTTTGCCCTTCTGTTCATTTTTTCTTGCATTTTTTTCAAGTCCACCCAGACTCTCCTTTGCCGCAGAGTTTCATTCATTTTTAGTGTATTTCACCCACACTACACCTATTATTACCACCACTACACAAACAATTGGGGCGAGGTGGACTGGGTTCTAGGGGCGACGACCCCAACCTAGTGTTGAAGGGTGGAGGAGGGGGACAAAATGCAACCAGAAATTACTGAATTAACCTTCAATGAAAGGGAATGGAGAAATGAAAAATAAAATAGAGGGAATGTACATATTCTGTTACAAACCTAACCCACACACAGAGAGAGAGAGAGAGGGAACGAGAACAAAATAAAAATGCTTAAAACGATCCTTTGAGGACTAAAGTATTGAGGGAAAAAATGTGAGAAGAAAGCTCCACTGCTCCCGACCACACATTGCAGTGAAAGTAAAAGTTTATATTTTTTATTGTTGCATTGACATGAGGATAAAAAGTGAAAGGAGCAGGAAACGACAAATAAAAAACACTTTAAGTGTTATTATGGTGTCATAGTCACAGAAAGAAAGTTTGTATTCCCCCTGCGACGAGACACGGAAGTACCCCGCTGCTGGGAAATGGTTGGGAGGCATTGCCCTCGTCCTTATAATTGGGTTAGGTGTATAAATGTTGCTTTAATACACACACGATTGCCGGTGGGGTGCATGATTTCCAGGTGGATGCACGATCGTAGTGGAGAACTTACCGACGTTCCACTCAAGGCAGACAAAATATAAAAGTTCTGGTGAATGCACAAACTTATATTCGATACGTAATTGACGAAATCATCAACTCTTTGTAATGTAAGACAAGGGTGCTGCCACCGGAAGAATTTAGTTTACCCTCAATGACTGAAATTTTTAAGTTGTGTCTGCGATGGCTAGCCTTTCGACTTCTTGGTAACAAATACCAATAGAAATGGCAAGCTACTCTTTCAAAAAATACAAAGCCCCGTATTTCTGTCAGGTATCATATCGTTCTTTCATTCTAGGGGAGTAAAAATATGTTTTGAAGCAGGAAGAAAACGAGAGGAAACTGTTCCCATTTTTGTAATTTAAGTAATTTTTGTGAACAGTGTGAAAATGTTCTTCAACCAGAAAACCGCAAAAAAAACTTGAATTGCTGGCACTATACGAGGGTTGGTTTCTATATTTCGGGATTGGAGAACAAAAACAAATATTTATCATCGAAAATAGATTTATTGTTTTTCAAAATATTCCCCATTAAGATCTATACACTTTTGCATGCTTTTGAACCAATTGTCGAAGCACTTTTGCCACTCTGATTGAGGTATCTCCAAAACATGCATTCTGAACGCATCAACCGCTTCTTCAGGTGTCGAAAAACGTTGAAATCACATTTTATTTCTTATGTACGGGAATAAAAAGAAGTCATTCTGTGCCTAGCCAGGACTACACGGCGGATGACTCATCAAATCGATGTTTTGAGTGCTCAAAAATTCAGTTGTTTGAGCCGATGTGTGAGAGCTCGCATTGTCGTGGTGAAGAGTGATCCGTCTTCGGCGATTGGTTTTCCTGATTTCTTGGAGGACAACAGGCAAACAAATGGTTGTGTACCACTCATTGACTGTTCTGCGTTGTTCTAGTGGTACGGTTGCGACATGCCCATTTTTTCCGAAAAAAAACAGGCGACCATTTGCTTGGAAGTACTTCATGTACATCCAACTTTTGTTGGATTTGGCTCAATCCAACTTTGAAACACCCATACAGTCGACTGCTGTTTACTTTCGGGCTCATACTCGTAAGTCCACGATTTATCACCTGTTACGATGTCATAGACGAGTTTCGAAGCACTGCGATCGTATTTTTGAAGCATTTCTCTCGACCAATCGACACGGGCCTTATTTTGAGCTATTGACAAATTGTGTGGGATCTAACGCGTACAAATTTGTTTGACTGTCAAATGTTCAGGCAGTATTGAATGTATGCTGGTCCCTCTAATGCCTAAGGTTGTCTCAATCTCACGATAGGTCACATGACGATCATGCAATATCAGTTGGCGCACAGCATCAATGGTTTCCGGAGCAACAACTGATTTTGGACGACCTTCACGAAATTCGTCTTGGGGTGAACTACGACCTCGGTTGAATTCACCATACCATCGATAAACACTGGTTCTTGATGGAGCTTAATCGCCAAAAATTGCATTAAGTACATGGATGCACTGTTGTTGAGTTAATCCACTTCGAAAGTTGTAAAAATAATCGCACGAAAATTTTCACTATTTATTTCCATTTTTTTGAGCGAGATGAATCTTTGAAGTTACTGTAAACAATACAAAAAGCGCTCGTATGTCAAAACGTTCTGAGTACGTACAACTTCAAAAATGTCAAACTTTACGATAGGGATAGAAGTTACCAGATTGCAACACTAGGGTTGCTCAATCCCGAAATATAAAACGCAACCTTCGTAATTCACAGAAATCTAGCTTCACCATCAACTCCTCAAGTTGATCGGGCCAACAGTTTATTGCCGACTCTGAACTGCAAAATTGAGAAAGTTTTTCATAGGCAATAAGCTTACTTTGTGTGTTGTGAGCAACTTGTGTGTTGATGTTGCAATAAATTCAAGGAAAATGAACCAAGGACTTCTTCTGCCCGTCGGACAACACACTTAACCACTCCTAAGCATGAACAGCTCATCACGTCTCATTCGAGAAATTCTCGAAACCATTTTAATAAAAAATGATTTATAAACGAAACAAACACTGAATTCCCGATCGAGATCAAATGGCTCCTCTCTCTTGGTAAAAAGTTCGCATTGCTGATTATGAAGAGAAGCTTTCCTATGCTTCAGCTAAACACCACTAAACACCAACGGTGAGGAGATCATAGGGAATGAACTAAATGAAGGAGAGCAAGAAAGAATGTGCGCCAATACACATCCTTGTACAGCGAGGTATTAATATCGTTAAGAGACAATGGGATTTCGTTAACCTTAAGATAAAGCTCAACCAGAGGAAACAAAACAACTGCCTGCAATGTAAGGACACAATCTTTAAACAGGTTCACGGCATGCCTATGGGCTACCCACTCTCGGCTTTCATCGCTGACTGGCACAGGACTACCTTTTAGATGTCTGTTTTGAAATATGTGGATAACAAATTCGCTGTGATCGATCGCAACAGCATAGACAGCATAGTTCTCTCAAGAGTAGAAGCAACCTACAGTTTTTGCCGACTCCGGACGGCGAAGTTTGAGAACCTTTCTTAGACAGTTATTACTCTTTGAGTGTTGTCAGCAGCTCGAAAGAGGTAGTGCCGTGAAAAATTCGAGGTGTTTAGCCAAGAATCGAACCTAGACCTTCCGGCGTGTGAGAGTTGCACTCTACCCACTACGCCACGGCGGCCACAAGACAGAGGCAATGAATGTCATCAAAAACAAGAACTCAGTGAAAACAGCATTACCATCTACCCGACCTGGTTGACGGCAAAATCCTGCAAAAGGAAAAACATTTCAGCAAAATGTATACTCTTGCCGTATACTCAGCACATTGCATTAAATTCAAATTTCAAGACTGATCTTCAAACAAAAAAGTGCTCAATATTCTGCCTATTTTTTTTTTGTTTTTTTTTCTGTTTTTGAGAATCTAGTTATTTTTGTTCTCCATAACAATATTTTCAAATAACATCTAGGACTTGTAACAACAACACGATTAATCTAAGTCTATTGTTCATTGTTTAATTGCATGTAAAATGTTTTGTTTTATTGTTTCAATAGAAAAAGTCCCCTGATTAAGGCAGCAATCCCTGCCGAAACGTTGGGATAGTAACAATTAAATAAACTGGTTTCATTGAAAATCGACAGTGACCACAAGACCCCTGCATAATTAGAAAATACACGTTTAGAACTCTGCTAACTAGGCCGACGGTTTAGCCATAGTTCCTAAACTCATATTTCATAATATCTTGTTCGGTTATGATTTTTTTATAAAAGTAATAATAATAATAATTACTTTGTTAGAACCTTAGTTAGGTGTGGGGAGGCGTGGCTGAGTTTCATAAACCAGATATACCGGTATAAAATGAGCGTTTCTTTTCTTTTTTTTTAAATAAAACACTAATTATTATTGGGAAAGTAAAAACATTTTATTCAAAGTATTGGCCATTGTTTTCTACACATTTTGACCACCTTTCTGGCAATTTGTGAATACCACGCCAATTAAATTGTTCGTCTTTTAAAGCAAACCAATCAGACACCCAATTTTCGACCTCCTAGTAGGAATCAAAGTGGTGCTCAGTCAATGCGTGTCCCATCGATGAAAACACATGGTGGTCGGAAGGAGCCAAGTCTGGTGAATACGGCGGGTGGGGTAGCTGCTCCCAGCTAAGTGTTTTGATTGTATCCTGAACCGGTTTTGCTTTGTGTGCATGTGCATTGTCATGGAGCAAAATTACCTTGACGTGTCTTCTAAACCATTCTGGTTGTTTCTCGATCAATGCATGGTTCAAATTGATCATTTGTTGTCGGTAGCGATCAGTATTAATGGTTTCACCAGGTTTCAGGAGCTCGTGGTACAGCACATTTTTCTGGTCCCACCAAACCACCAAACATACAGAATTGTCTTCTTGCCGAATCGATCTCGTTTTGCAGTCGATGTTGATGGTTGTCCCAGATTAACCCATGATTTTTTTCCGCTTAGGATTCTTGAAATAAATCTATTTTTCATCTCCAGTAACAATCCCATGCAAAACCGATTTTCTTTCATGTTTTTGAAGCAAAATTTGCAAACTCTTTTTTCGGTTTTCCATCTGCCTTTCATTCAATTCATGTGGCACCCATTTTCCACACTTTTGGATCTTTCCCATAGCTTTTAAAAGGTCAGAAAATTATTTGTTGTGCAACATTTAACATTGCTGCCATTTGCTTTTGACTCAAAGTGTCATCTCCATCCAATATCGTCTGCAATTCGGCGTCTTCAAACTTTTTTGGTAGTCTTTCACGTTCTTCATTTCTCACATCAAAATCATTATTTCTGAACCGTTGAAACCATCTTTTGCATGTTGCTTCTGATAGAGCATGATCACCATATGCCTCGAAAAGCATTCGATGCGACTCTGCAGCACTTTTTTATAATAATAATTTTATAATAATAATTTTATAATAATAATTTCTTTTATTCCCTTACAAAATTAACAACAAAAACATTTGATACAATTTCATATAATTTGATTAATTTACAAAATGATTCTATACTTTGTGTAATTTGCAAGGAATAGCTTCATACTATCTATTGTCAAAGACAAGTGGCGATAGTACCTATCAATTTATTAACAACTAGTACAAAAATATTGATGGGGAAAAGAAATACAATATTAATTCATAGATAAATGGAGTAGTAGAAAATAAAAATAACAAAAAAAAAAAAAATAAAAATAAAAAGATATCAAAAGAAAATTTATAGCATGGGAGAAAAAAACGAATCTATTTCATTATGATTAAAAGAGAAGAGCCAATTTTTAACATTATTCAAAAATAGTTTTTTCCTTCTCTCACACGTAAGGTTCAGAGGTAAAAAATTAAATAAGCGTGGGACAGTAACATAAAAAAAACGTGAGAAATGAGTCCTATGTATAGTTGGAATAGCGGCGACGTGTTTGTATTCTTCAAATGAAAACAAAAAATCAATGCTCTTCGCAAATCATCACAAAAATTCGTACATTTTTCGACAAAATTTGACATTTTTAACACGATGAAAAAATATGTTGTTGTCTGTTCAATGACTTGATGTATACTAAATATTTTTCACAGATATCATGGCAAACAAACAAAAAAAAATAAGGGCTCGTTCACAACAAATGTTCCCTAACGAGACATTTGTGTCTTGACGCTCACTTCAAACCGGTATACCTAAACTGCATCACTTAATACTGAAAAGTCACAAAAAGTGAGGAAAAAATTTCTTCCTGTTGTTTCGTTTAAGAAGCTTAAGTTCAATGAGTTAAAATTGAATTAAAATGTCTCACCGAGAGCCTTACACTTGCACATTAACGGCAAAATAAAAGGTTTCCAAACATAAGACCTCTTGGCTTTAAACACCAAACAGTCAAATTAATTCAAAGTTTTGCAGAGGTGCAATCGATTCTCTATTTCATAAAATATAAATGAGGAACATATTTTACGAAAGTTTTGTTGAGAAATCGAACCTGGAACCTTCAAAGCACTAATCCGATTCGGACCTCTGTCAAGTTCTACTATTGCCTTTGAGGGCCCATATATGGTACACTCAAACGATCAATCGCAAGACAATGATGGTCAATGAGAGATAGGAAAACAAAAAGTGGCATTAATTGCTTGAGACATATCCCAGATCAGCTGGAACCACACTCCGTTGGGCTTCTTTTCGTGGTTTGCAGTTCAAAGTAATGTGGCAGAGTTTTATCTTGAAGACCCAAAGTTGATTTTGACGACAAAAATTTAAAAGTTTCATGTCAATTTTCTGCATCAGCACTTATTTCTCTCTAAACTGCAACTTTTCCGGCATTCATTGTTCGCTGGTGTGTCTCCTGCGTGTATTTAGCAACTCAGCTAAAATTTGATCATCCTTTTATCTTTGTTTTTAGCCCAAGTTAAGTTTTATTTTAAAGACAAGTTAACACAGCCCATGAGGATCTGCCTACAAATTCGGTATCAGATTCTAGCCAAGGTCATGGTATTCAAAAAGAAAACTGCCAATTCCTCATCCGACTCTCATCCCTCACTCAAGCCCTTGTCTGGAAATTATTTTGCCAGTACATTGCTCTGCTCTGACTGCATTGTATCCTCATTCGTGTCCTGGAAGGCGAAAATTACAGCTCTTCCATAAAATACAAAGCGCGCCCGTACCATGCGTTGAAAATGAATGAACAAAAGCTGAAATAAATAAGAAAACACTGGAAAAGAGTGAAAAAGCGATTACAGACGATTTTGGTAATCCATGCACTGTACATGCCCCATCCCCTAGGAAAAAGTATAAATCTCGTCCTCTCACAAGCTTTAAAGGATAGCGGATTAGTTTTACGTACATCATCCATCTCTGCAACATTAAAAACGAGAGAGACAGTAATCAGCTTGGCTTGTGTGATTCAGCAGACATAATGCAGATGAAATTAGCGGAACGAGAAGCGTAAGTGAATTTAAATGAACATTATGAACAGTGACCAAAAACAGCCGATGAAGGAAAGAAACAGTTTTCCCTGCATAATGAACACGAAACATCTTGTCTATTAGGAAACACACTTACCCATTCCTGAGCATGAACCTGGAACCTCTTGCCCATCGGGAGACACACTTACCCGCTCCTGAGCATAAACCAGGAACCTCCTGGCTGTGGACGATACAAGCGGGCGGCCACCGAAAGCTTCATTCAGGCTATACGAAATAGTGAGGTAACTGGCATGGCCGGTCGCCATGGCGTAGTAGGGTGAGTGTGACGCTCACAAACCGAAGGTCCAGGTTCGATTCCCGGCTGAACACCTCGAATTTTTCACGGCATCACCTCTTCCGAGCAGCTTACAACACTCAAAAGTAATAACTGTCTAAGAAAAAGCTTCTCAAACTTCGCCGTTCGGAGCAGGCAAACTGTAGGTCCCTTCTACTCGTTAGAAAACAGGAGCGCACACAACACGAGTAGTGGATGAGGAAGCTAGACCCTGGTCCCCCTGTGGACTGTGGCGCCATCCAATTGTTATTATTATTGGCATGACCGAAGGGAAATTGCAGACAATGAGGAAATCCAGTTTCCGTCCAAATCTCAACAACCACAAAACGAAGACGCCTGGGCTGCTATCGACTTTCAGTGATGAAAGCTTGACTGACGGCTACTTCCTGCAAGAACTATAGAAAGACCTTACGGCCTGTTCTGTGCAGAGAACTGCGTAATCGGTACTTATGAGTGCGCTAAATGGACTTGGCCCAATTAGACACATTTTTTTTAAAATCAACATGTTCTGAGACGATCAAATATCATCTTGTATAGGACTGTACTCATTGCAAAGAAAGTTTTGACGCAATCGCTGCCCTCGGTATCGGGAAATATTTCATCCGATAGCGTCAAGCGACGTCAACAATGACAGATTGTTCGGATTGGCTCAAGGGCTTTGGAATTACACTTTTTCATTAAAATTAGTTCTTCCTTTTTTATAATTGGCACTCGCTACAAAGATTGTTTATACCCTTAACTGACTGGAATTAAGTCAGTCAGTCAGTCAGTAGCCGAAGGTATAGAGGAAGAGAGGGAAAGGATGCACATTGGTTATAAACGCCCGTAGATTGTAATTTGGGGGAAAAGTTGGGCTGGGAAGAGCATTCCATACTCGTGTGGAGCGCATGAAGAACGAGTCTCTAACCCTAACCGCACGTCCGACGGTAACTGCGAAGTGGGGCGTTAATTCGAAATGCTTTCTTTTTCATCGCAGCAGAAGGTGTTGAAGCCTTTTCAGCGATTGCAGAACAGATCGAGGCAGATTTTCTTAAAGTTATATATCCATTGAATGCCGCAACAGTCCGCAAGGGGATCAGGTCTCCTCAGCAACTACTTGTGTTGTGCGTGCAACTGTTCTTCCACGAGAAGAAGAGATCTACAGTATTTTGCCGACTCTAACCGGGTAAATTTGAGAAGCTTCTTCATGTGCAGTTATCTTTCTTTGAGGCACTTTAGAGATATGCTAGGTGTTCGGTACAGGACTCAAACCTGAAACCTGAACCTCTAGTATCGCACGAATAGGCGGCCATTTGCTCAGACATATGGTGTCTTGAAAGTTCAGGTTCATTCAGTTCCATCCGCAACACGTAAATGGAATTCCCGAAGGAGCCAGTTTTTCTTTGGTGCAATGGCGGTCACCAGATCCAGATGTCGAAGGACGTTGTCTTCAAGAGACAACTTGACCAGATGCTATATTCTGATGTGGGCAGTAGATTGGCTTAGGTTTAAAATAGATTAGTAAGCTTAGCTCCACGAGCAACCTTCCGGCCTTATTTAGTGGTAAGGGCGTATGCCTTGAACACCCTTTTTTTCTATTCCGCCCCCTTTTCACTTCCTACCTTGGTTGTATGTTCGCTGTCAACTTAGGTTATAATAATAATAGTAATTGTGGGCGCGACAGTCCACAAGGGGGTGCAGGGCCTCATATTGTGCCCGCTACTATTCTCTCACGAGTAGAAGGGACCTACAGTTTGTTGCCGCCTCCGAACGGCGAAGTTTAAGAAGCTTTCTTAGACAGTTATTACTCTTTGAGTGTTGTTAGCAGCTCGAAAGAGGTGGTGCCGTGAGAAATTCGAAAAATTGGTGTTGAGCTGGGAATCGAACCTAGACCCTTCGGCGTGTGAGCGTCGCACTCTACCCACTATGCCACGGCGATCACAGCTCGAAAGAGGTGGTGCCCTAAAAAATTCGAGGTGTTCAGCCGGGGATCGAATCTAGACCCTTCGGTGTGTGAGCGTCGCACTCTACGCACTACGCCACGGCGACCACCAGGTTGGGTTATTAGTCTTTTATTTTTTTATTTTCTTCATAACCTTTTCTTCCTCTTCCTTTTTGTCTTCCTTTAACTAGATGAGGCATTATTCTTTTGTGTGCAATGCCTAATTGTTGAGTGAGGTGCATAAGAACTACCCCGTCCGACGAGCTGAGCCAAACAACCGCAAGCGTGCTGCCGTCCTTCTCCTCCTCATCAAAGCTGCCTCTGTGGCTAAGCCCCCAAATGCAACCAAATGGCGGAACGTCTGTTTCAGCTTCACCGTTCGATAGGCTTACTTATGGGAATATGGTAAGGGCTATGGTTTAATTGACTGAAGCTGACTGGTCGAATCTTTTCTAATCAAAAGATTAGGGGGCGTTCCCGCCTCTTTGCACAGTTGTTCTGCAACATGGTCCTGTGAGCCGTAGAGTGACAGAGGTGTTAGAAGGACTCCATCTCTACCAAAATGAAGTGACTTTTGATTCTCGCCTAAAGGCGTATTTATAATGCTTAAATGACCGGGTTAAAGTCACAGCAGGGACCAAAGGTATAGCGAAAAATAGGAAAGGAAGGAAATGAGAAGCTAAGGCACACTGGTTTTAAGTTGCTGTGGATTAAGGTGAGGGGGGAAAAGTTGAGCTGAATATAGCTCTTAATGTAGTTTGACGGTAAAAAACCATCGAACTACACGACTTCATCATTCCAAAGCCACTCAAAATGTCCTTCAACGAATGCATAGCCAATGACTTCAGTTTGGCTCCGTCGCTGATGTATGCCCTTTAGAAATTAGCAACCAGACCCAAAATTGGCGCACAAAACATTAGAAGTAGCCTATTGCTTATCACTGATAGCTGCATCTGACCGAGGCAAATCCAGTTTGGTCTCCTAAGAGAGTTGTGTCCCTAACACGGCGAATGGTAAGAGTTGTTCTACGCTTAATTTTTTTTTGCTAAAAAGACTAAAGAGACGTCTTTACTGCCCATTGTGAGGTTCTGTGCTGTCTTTGGTGGCGACCGCATTCTTTTCTTTGGCTTTATTCTCCACCAAATCTCAGCCCCTTAGTTTAACTTAGCCCTCTGTCTAATAAACCTCCAGCTGATGTGACTGGACTTATGAATCACATGATTCAAAATCACATCCGTATCACTATTTATAGTAACAACGGAAACGCTGATGGAGAAAAGACCATCTGTGGTCGAATGGCGGCTAACAGACCCAGACTTTGAGAGAACCCGACTGGTAGTGACAGCTTGACCAGAGGCTATATTCTGGTGCCACGGGAGGTCAGGAGCCCCTGGAACTTCGGTTCCAGCCTGACCATGCGGTAGGCACCCTTGTGGGAGTATCGTGGTGTCTGTGGTTTACCAACAAACATCGCGAGTAGAGTCGAGGTAAGTGTACTGTGCTGACTTGTCTAGTTGCTTGTTTACCCAAAAACTAGGCAAGGCGGTTAGGGGGCTATTCCTTCTCAGTGTGGAGTTGCATTCTCAACCGGGCACTGCAACCCAGAGAGCGGAAGAGGTTTTAGAAAGACTTCGCATCAAACCAAGGTGGCATGATCTCAGTTTGATACTTGGGTAACTAAGGCGTTTAGTCTTGCGTTATCTACGACTCTTGGAAAAATGGACCCCGTGATATAAGCCGTTAAGGCAGGTGATCACGTAAAACCAAATCCCACATCTGTCTCATAACCCGCACCAGAACGAACGCAGAAGACGTCACTATTGTTGTCTCCTAAGTTTTAATCTGTCTTCTCGAGAAAGAAAATTTAAATGTATAAAATATGGGAGTAGGAATTGTAGGCTTTGCTTCGCCTGGTAGAATTTCCGGAAGGCGGGGGATCTACCAATGCACAGGTCAAGCTGACACACAGCTTCTCAACGCCACGTAAAAGCAGTGAAAGCCCATCTTACAGGATCGGCGTGCACCCTTGACTGTCATTCTACACCCATCATACGAATCGGCAGGAATCCTAAAATTAGGTAGGGACCGTTTTGTTCGTCAATTGAGGCCTCAAATTTGGCAATTAACTTGAGGGTGTCGCTTTCCACTTCTGGGACTTCTTCAGGACATGGTCGACTGCATTTTTTTAGAAGCCTTTATCCCGCACTTAATAAAGTAATCCCAGAGTAAGAGTCAACTCTTAGAGACGCTGCTACTGTCAAAATTATTTAAACAACCATCGTGGCAGCATCCACTCACATGTTGCAAGTTCATTTAAGTTATCGCTAATTTTCTGAAAATTCTGAAACCAACCATTTCCCGCATTCCAGCACCTTTAAGCACCACTCAACAAGAAAAAACCTCAAAACAACAATTTACCATCTTCTTTTATCCGCTTCCGTTTTGGTCAGATTAAACGCTTAACTACTGCATGTGACAGCGCAAACTTGCAACCACGTCTCGCAACCCTGCAAAAGGGTCATTTAAAGTTTGCGCCCATATACCATGTATTAGATGCGCATACACTCATGCAGACGCGTTGCTTCTTTGTCCGCCACCAACACCACCAACTCTTTCGTCTCCCGCACCGTGGCGCTACATCAACCGAAAGGATTTCGATGCCAACGAAGGACAACGAATTCCATCCTCAAACTTATAAATAAACACAATGGACAGCCATTTGACCACCACAGATGCCACGACCGCTGCCACCACCATGAATGTCATTCTCTATACCATCTTCCAGTTTCAGCTATTTCTAGCGCCCACTCTCTTACTGCGGCCGTGGCCACCTTCACAGATTAGATTTAGCTGTGAGTTGCTACACACAGTGGATTAGAGATTCTTTGCATCCAAGATGGCATCCGCAGCCACTTCCAAGGATGAAATTTAGTTTGCCACTGCTGCTGAGGGTAAATTAATATGTGCGTTCGGTTTGCGGATAGGCGCACACACATATTGCGACCGCAGGAATGAACGGCGTCGCTAGAGCATTGCTCAATTTAGCCTGGCAACGACTGCGATGTCGTCGGCGACCAACAGCGATAACAAGGACAACGGACGGTGGCTTCTCGGTGATGGGGAGGGCAAAAGCAATGCCTGGCGACGACGACGGCGCCGATAACCTTCCTCCCACTTACAAGCGTAAGGAGTAACTCGCAATTTCAGACTGTCCACTATGCTGCGGTGTGTATAATTTAATAACACTCTCACATGTAAGCGCGCATGCATACTGCGGTACGGTGGTCTTCACGAATGAATAGACACACGTACTGTGGCATTGGTTTGCAAGGATCAACGGAAGGAGCGTCACTGATTGGAAATATTTAATTGGCAAGAAGTCGCCGTCCGAGGGCCGAGGACATTCTTCTGCATGCCTTAGTCGGGTGGCGAATAAGCGCCAACTACCCCCGACCAAACGGCTCATATCTCTGCATCCACCGCTCCTTGACGCAACCCCAACCAACCAGGTGACACATTCTCAGTATGAATAACAGCAATAGCCCTTTACCCAGATTAATCTGAAAAACAACGTAACGCTGACTACAGTTCGCCAACCCCAATTGAAAGTCGCTATCCGAACCGGGAGCGGTGACATGCGAGACGTCAATGCCGTTGTCGCAACGTGTCGAATTAGGGCAAAAAAGAAATTCTCAAATTACGCGAGAGTCTATGCCGGCTTAAAAGGACCTCTCCTTCGCCCTTATGTAACTGTGTTGGCTGTGCGCTCACAAGGCTCCTCATCAAACGGGCAAAAAGGACAAAGCGAAGTTGAAGAAGCATGAACAACAGAGAAAAAATGCGAAACAACAAAAAGAATGAACGAAGGAAAAAACGTGAAAAAGATTTTTCGCATTGCAAAAACACGGGACTGCGAGTTCACAGATCCTTATAATGATACATAATAAGCGCGATATACACACAAAGACACTCGGCTCTCCCCTCGTGCACATGCTTCCCTCCAGCGTTTCAGCCACCACCGCCAGCCGACAGATAGCCGTCCATTGCCGTCGTCCCCATCCCACTTTTGCACCCGCTTTTCCCCGGCATCAGCCTCAGCCCTATCCTTACATTCACCGGGCCCGCTAGTCGCTGCCGCCGCCGCCACTAAGGGTTGACACAATTGAGTCGCTTACACAAAACCGAAGGGGCGACCGAAGGACACAGAGCAGAAGAAAAAAAAAACTAAGTAAGAATCATCGCAGTAGTATTTGTACCCCCTTGACGTGGCATATCACATTCCACGGATCTGCATGTGAGTCCCAAAGTGCGACCTCCAAGCGTGTGTGTGAGACAATAGAACTCGCGCTAAATAAGCGTAATAAGACGAAAGACAGGAACGCGCACAGCGAGCAGTGAGCAGCGAACAACGCGAAGAAATTCGAGGAAAACTTCGCAAATCCCCCACGCGAGACCCATACGTGATGTAAGGATATGTCGCGGCGACCAACCACCGTCCTCCCCCTACCAGGACGGCGGCGGCGTACCCTTCAATCGGACGTTCACTATAAGGGATTTCACTTTAAACACCGTACAAGGGTTGAAGCGCACAGAAAACACCCCAACCACCTCGCACATCACACACTTGCTGCCGGACGGCACGACCGTCGGGTGACGGGCGGTAGCGGACGGTGGCGGCAGCAGCGGCGGCGGCGGCGGCGGGTGTATGATGTCCCTGAAGGTTGACTTTTTTTCTTCTCGAAATGGGATAAGGGCCACATACACATTCCACATTTAGAGTGTGCGTGATGTATGCATACGCAATTATGAACGCACACGCACTCACATGTGCCAGCAAACAATAGTTCCCCATGTGAGTTCAGTCTAATTAGTTAAGTTGCGACGTAGCGCGCGTCGCCCGTGGCCGTTTTTCACCCAAAAAAATAAAAAGGATCTTTTCTCTCCTCTTCGCAACTATTTTTCCGGACGGTACATCCCAGCTCGGCCTATAGCGATGCGTGAGGATGTGTGCTGTACACTCGTACAGCATCTCTCTCCCCGGTGGACGGGGTATCGGGTGGGGTGGTTCATGTGTCATTTGGGATAGGGCCTCAAATGAGCGCGTGTATGTGTATCTATGATGGGTGGGCGAGTGATGCTAACCCGTGGCGAGCGAGGGTTTTCCACTTTCGCTCGACGATGGACGGAATTAGTGCCGGATGTGAGTGGTGTGTGCGTTTTGTTGTTTTTTTCTAAAATGTTAAACACGCATTTTTGTAAGGGTTCGTTAATGTTGGACCATTTTTCTTTCACTCACCATGTGTGTGGGCGTACTGCTGGGCGTGTGGAATGGGACGGTGGTCCCACAGACAGGTGGGTTAAATGAAAAGTATTTTTGGACTTTGGGGCGCTCTGTGTGAGTGTCTGATTGAGAGCTGGGTACGGCTATCTGAGTAGTGATTGCTGGACGAAACGGCCTATCTGGGAGTTTGGGACAATGAGACCACGCGGATTATGCGTGCGAACGACAGAGATGGCTAACACTACGTGCACACAAGAGATTTTTAGATTTTGCACACTGGAAATTAAGGAGGTCAGCCTTGTCTGACTAAAATGTCGGCAATTTGTCAACTCCCCATAGAATCACAATGGAAGGCTTTAAGTATTGAAATGCCGCGTCTGTTGATAGAGTCAATCACACGGGGAAATATGTGTTTGAACTTTTTTTGATTTTCAATGCGTATCGTCTTAATTTTGGTGGTATTGTTATTTTATTAGTCTAAACAATGCTGTGCAAAATTGGTCAGAAGATGATTTTACTCTTTTTGACGAGATGCGGGGGTGGAGGTCCTTCTTAAGAACAAATCAAGCTAGCACACACCATCTTAATTCCACTCCCAGGGCATCATAAAAACCATTGTGCGATGAAATTAGGCATCAGTTGGCCACCCTAAAGAAAATGGCCTTCATTTTCAGCTGGAACGATATGAGGGTTGTGCGGGGCAAAAGTTCTATCACGAAAAAAAATTCATACGAGGAAAGTAGGTCCCTCAAATAGACGAAAAAAACAATAACGAGAACATCGGCACTAAGATGGACAACGGCTGTGCTTCTAAATCTTAAACAGGCAAATATCATTCACCAGCGGATATACTCGTATATGCAAGCGATTTCAGGATCCTCGGTGTCGCTTTAAGTTATCACAATGGAGGTGAATAATTCACTTTCGTTCAAGAACTTGCAACATGCTCTCAAACTGCTGGACTACATACGTGGAAGACACTGACATTGCTGTCAGTGACGCCTATTGTGCCAGTAATGTGTTTGAAGTCAAATATTGAATAAAATGCTGCACAGGGTAGCAAATTAATGACACTGTCGAAAGAAAACCTTTCGGTCCGATATATGGCTGATTCCGCTGGCCGCCGTAGCGTTGTGGGTAGAGTCCGCAAGTTAATTCCCGGCTCAAAACCTCGATTTTTTCGCTGCACCACCAATGTTGACAACACTCAAAGAGTAATAACTGTCTATAAAAACGCTTCTCAAACTTTGCCGTTCAGAGTCGGCAAAAAACAGTAAGTCCCTCGTGAAAGAACAGTAGCATGCACAAAGCGAGTAATTGATGATCAAGCTAGGGACTTGTCCTCCTGTGTACAGTCGCGCCATCCAATCGTTATTATATGACTGACTCTGTGAGGGAAGTGATGGGAAAAGAACGAACAAACTCCAAGAGAACAACCGAAAAGTGTATATATTTGGGAAGGCAAAGCAACGCCATCGAGTGAATGAACAAGAGTGATCTAACTTGGAGGGTTTTTTGCTGATTTCTGTGCCAAATTGGAAGGCAATATGTATATACCAGTATTAAGTGAGCGTCAAGATACAAATGTCTCGATAGGGAACATTTGTTGTGAACGAGCCCTTATTTTTTTTTTTGTTTGTTTGCTATGACATATGTGAAAAATATTTAGTATACATCAAGTCATTAAACAGACAACATCATATTTTTTCATCGTGTCAGAAATGTCGAATTTTGTACCAGAAAGTGATGATTTGCGAAAGGCATTCATTTTTTGTTTTCATTTGAAGAAAACTGCTGCAGAGTCGAGGCAAAAGATGATTTCAACGGTCCAGAAATAACGATTTTGATGTGAGAAATGAAGAACGTGAAAGACCACCAACAAGTTTAAAGACGCCGAATTGCAAACGGTATTGGATGGAGATGCTTCAAGGACACGAAAGAAAATCGGTTTTGCATCGGATTGCTACAGGCGATGAAAAATGGATTTATTTTAAGAATCCCAAACGAAAAAACGTGTGGTCGCCGTGGCGTAGTGGGTAGAGTGCGACGCTCACACGCCGAAGGGTCTAGGTTCGACTCCCAGCTCAACACCAATTTTTCGAATTTTTCACGGCACCACCTCTTTCGAGCTGCTGACAACACTCAAAGAGTAATAACTGTCTAAGAAAGCTTCTCAAATTTCGCCGTTCGGAGTCGGCAAAAGTATATAGGTCCCTTCTACTCGTGAGAGAACAGTAGCGCGCACAACACGAGTAGTTGATGAGCAAGCTGGGCCCTGGTCCCCCTTTGGAATGTAGCGCCAACAATTATTATAAACGGAAAAAATCATGGGTTAACAACATCGATTGCAAAACCAGATCGATTCGGCAAGAAGACAATGCTGTGTGTTTGGTGGGACCAGAAAAGTGTGCTGTACCACGAGCTCCTAAGACCTGGTGAAACCGTTAATACTGAATAAAACCTGATGCTACCGACAACAAATGATCGATTTGAACTATGCATTGATCGAGAAACGACCAGAATGGGCCAGAAGACACGGCAAGGTAATTTTGCTCCATGACAATGCACCTACACACAAAGCAAAACCGGTTCAGGATACAACCAAAAGACTTGGCTGGGAGCAGCTACCCCACCCGCCGTATTCACCAGACTTGGCTCTTTCCGACTATCATTTGTTTTCATCGATGGGACACGCATTGACTGAGCAGCACCTTGATTCCTACGAGGAGATCGAAAATTGGGTATCTGATTGGTTTGCTTTAAAAGACGAACAATTTTATTGGCGTGGTATTCACAAATTGCCAAAAAGGTGGTTAAAATGTGTAGAAAACAATGGCCAATACTTTGAATAAAATGGTTTTACTTTCCCATTAATGATAAGTGCTTTATTTTCAATAAAATAATGAGTATACCGCTCATTTCATATATAATGTCGAGCTTAATGGGCTAAACAGACATACATTCTCCTGGTCAAGCGTCTTCGGATACAACGCCTAAGATGGCTAGGCCATGTGGGGCGTATGGACACCACTGCTCCGGCCCGAAGAAGTTTTTGTATCCGTGCCATTGGGACAACGCAACAGAGAACGACCTAGACTAAAGTGGCACACACAGGTGGAGAAGGACTTCAACCAACTTGGAGTGTGCAACTGGAGACAGCTGTCGAGAGATCGTGCTGGCTGGAGAGGCATGTTTGTTGAGGCCCAGGTTCACCCCGGACTGTAACGCCACAAGAAGCAGAAGAAGAAGATATTGTCCCAGGCGTTAATTTGTCGTGTTGCGAAGCTTGACACATTTGTTCCTCTTCTTCTTACAGAAGGAAATTTAGTTCGTCTCATAAGCGATTTTGATTTGTTTATCAAACGTCGAAGAAATGATTTTTGAAAAGCATTGTTATTGGCAACGATTGGATGGTTAACAATAGCGTTATGCGCAAGAGATCGAAATCGTTCGAATCGGATCAAACACCTTCGAAGGCCTATATTCACCAAAAATGTTATGTTGTCTATTTTGTGGGATTTCAAGATGATCGCTTAGTTTAAGCTTTTCTCTTACTACCCCTCGCTTATATCTGAAGTTTATTGTGATCAGATGGACATGTAAAGTGATGCACTCAAACAAAAGAGGTCGGAATTGATCAACAGAAATAAGGTTATAAGGATAATCCGAGACCGTACATAAATTGAATGACTTTCCAAATGCTTTTGCCTCCTAAATGAGATGTTCTTTTATACTCACCACATTCTCCAGACCTGGCACTTTCGGACTATTACTTACCGGTTTCCGCAAAATTGTTTGAATTGGAAAACCTTCACCTCGAATCAGGAACCCGAAAATCCGCTTGGAAAAGTTTTGTGTTAGCAAGAACCAAACATTATTGAACGGGGACTCAATTTCTTACCCGAAATATGAGAAAAGCTATTGAAAAACTCTTAACGACCCAATAGTTTGAAACGGTGCCAAAAGCCGATACGCAAATTGGTGAAAAATTTGAAACATCATAAGATTTAAAAAAGAACAGTCCGATTCCAATTTGTTCACCAACAAACATTGTCGACATCCGATGAGTGTTGTTGAAAGAAACAAATCAATTTTTACACACAAGCTGATACTACCCCCTTGAAGCCGTAGCTTAAAAATCACTATTTTACCTGAAGAAAGAAAACGCGTCTTCCAGCAAACCACTAGGTATCAGTTTCCCAATAAACACCCCCGCTAACTAGAACGCATTCCTGGATCTGAAACCACCCAAAGTGACAGGATTCGAAAGCGACCGGTAACAAACGTAAATGTCATTCCCCAAGGTGGCCCATTGTTTTCGAATAAAACAAATAGATTACCCACTGAGTAAACATGAATTGCACAATAGACAGCCTTCATAGACGAGTAGGAAAAACAAAGAGCAAAGACGCGCTCACATCGTAAAACATCGCGGAAGAGAAATCACCACAATCAACCTTCGACTTGACTTTAAATCCATTCAAATACACAGTCATAAATCACACAGGTAGTTGTAAATCACACATACAGCCCATAAAATCACGGGTACACACTTTCCGCGTTTTAGTGCGTGCCATAAACGCGGGACGGTCCTAAACCAACCTACCAATTGATTTACAAGGGCTGAAAATAGAAATAAAAATTCCTCCTTCAGCGGTAATAAAATCAAGCGGTAATGTCCGTCGTAAAATCGCCGCGCACATCCCTGACGTCCTGTCAATTTCAAGGATGTTTCTGGTAGCAATTTTGGGCCGTATGTCCACTAAGATTCACTCTTCCTCCCCACGCATCGCGCCGCGGTGTCCGGTTTTATGGAGAGCGAGATGGATTTGAGGACATGTCTCCACACATAAAGCAGCGTCACGCCACCAACGCGGCTGCCGTTGTCGCTGCCACGCCGCCGTTACCCACATAGATGGGCAAACAGAGGACACTCGGACGTTCGCCTGCAATTAAATGCGAAACCGTTCAAATCAGACCCCATAAAAGTGTCCCTTCCCACAATTGCCTGCATTAGCAGCATCATTGTGATGGGAGAGTCGAGCGGTGGATGTGCGCGTACGTTGAGTCCGTCACGCTTCCATTTGTCTGATTATCGTCAATTCAGGGTTCGATGAAAAACGTTTTCAGTTTATATTTTCGTCGCACCCTCTATCGCACTGCTTGACAGATTCTGCGAAGGCAGGAAGTGAAGAATCCTCGCAGTGGACAGATCGCACAGCAGGCTGCACAGAGGAGCCTTCCCAATTGAGATATGCGAACAAAGGACAGCGGCGACGATGCACGGTGTGTGTTGCGCGACTTTCAGCAACTATCGCGTCCTTTTTCGACATTTCCTTTTGGTGCAGTTTCCTCAAAAATTAGGATTTCATTTTTATTGGCTCGAACGCCGTGACCAAACCGACCCTCGTTGCTTGGTTGTGAAATCGTAAAGATGCTGGAATACGAGAGCTGACTTGGGGGAAAAGGATTAGAAGGCCTTCTGGTGTGACGCGATGCTCTCCCTGCAATTTCACAATGACGGGATGTTGTCCCTAGGGAGCGGAAGGTAAACCGCGCAAATCATCCGTTTGTCCGTTCTTCTGTGGGTAAGTGAATTGAGTTTATTGAATTGTGCTCGATAGCCTCTGCCTGGGGTGAGGAAGGATGCAGATGTTTGTTTGGTTGAGACCATGTTTGTAAGCAGGTTCAAATATTTTCTACCCAAGGGCTTGCGGAAAGGTCGTTTTCAACGATCTATTTGGATATGACAACAAAACATAGACGTTAGACGATAGACGATAGAACTGAAGTCTTTAATGCTTTTGACTAAATTTTGCAAGAGATTGCAGACCCGAAGGTTTTCGTTAGCATTTAATATTGTTTTTTTTTCTATCAGGATAATAACTGAAAGATGCACAGAAACTGCAGATGTAATGTAATTTCAAGTTCGGAAACCTTAACTCCGTCGAAATGTTCCAGGCCTAATACAATGATGGGTTGGCGAAGTTGTTTTGCTTTCCAAGTTTTGGACATGGATGGTGCTCCGACACTCCGCAAAATTGATGTGATATCAAAAACTGTCTATAATGCAAAATTCCGCTCTTTTCAGTCCGATATCCTTATGCTTTTGAGATCGTAAAGTACAAGACTTTTTGCAAGCCCGACAGTGTTAACCAACTTTGGGACACGGGACAATAAACTTGCTGCTGAACAGAGAAATACCCTTCGACTGGATCTTTCGATCTATGAGGGAGGGATCAGTATTGTTTGCTGTCAAACGATTTATAGTTGAGATTGGAAGTGCAAAATGAATAGACAAACGGAAGGCAAGAAGGGCGAAGTTTCAATGAACAATATTGCATTTATCCAAATTTCAAAAGCAAATATTTTTTAACTTTCAAGTTCACTATTGGATGAATGGAAGGTGTATGTTGAGATACCGTAACGTTCAGAAAAACTGACTGTTTGGTGTTCCTTGTTGATGGGTGGAATAATTTCTTAAAAGAGATTCTGGACAGAACGTTACATTCAATGTCGAGCACTGGAGTAACTGACTTTTCGTTTTCATCAATTGCACAGACTCGATGTGCAGCAACTTTATGATAATTGTTGACGCGACAGTCCACAGCAGGACCAGGCCTTAGCTTGCTAATCAGCTACTCGTGTGGTCAGCGCTATTGTTCTCTCACGAGTAGGGGAGACCTTCAGTTTTTTGCCGACTCCGAACGGCGATATTTGAGAAGCTTTCTTAGACAGTTATTACGCTTTGAGTGTTGTCAGCAGCTCGAAAAAGGTGGTGCCGTGGTTGAGGTCCTTCTCCACTTGTGTGCGCCACATTAGTTTAGAATGTCCTCTGTTGCGTTGTCCTATTGGCTCGGATTCGAAGTCTTTCCGGGCAGTGATGTCCTCACGAAGAACGTGCCCTAGCCATCTTGACACAAACACGCTTGACCAAATGTATGCCACCCTACAGCTCATGAAGCTCGTCATTAAATCTCGTACTTGATATGATGTCAGTGCGAACAGGTCTTCATATCGCATCCGGGACTTGAGACTAAATGCTTACAGAAGTTCTCCACGGTTGAATTTTGAAACTTTACTATGACCGGGATTGAGTTAAGGAATTATAAATTTGTTTTTTTTCTTCACATTGGTCAATATTGACTTGTTATGGCATGTTTTATATATACACGGTAACTTTTGGCAATTTTTCCCAAAACTAACATATTGGTGATCTAAAACTCAAACTTTGGTGCATAAGAGCTCGCGCCTAATTATAATAGTTTAAGGACTCGACGGCCAAGTCCTTTTAAGGCGCGGGCCTTGGTTTGAACTTGGTGAGCCTTTGTAAAAAATTTTGTTCTAAGTAACAGAAATATAAAAATTCCTCTGCCCCTTACCAAAATTTTCATTTGCAATAACTTCACCAACGAATGCCGTGGTTTAATGCATTCTACACCAGAATTGAATTTGTTCCAGGACACTGCCTTTTCGGGGTGCTAATTATCGCAGATGTAGTAATGACCAAATGTCATAAATTGTTCCTAAATCGATATTAAAAAATTTTGTTCGCTTTCAAATTCGTGAGTTTTATTATACGTTGCAAATCAGTTCCATGATGAATAACTCCAACTGCATTAAAATACCGGCTTAACGTGTACGAGTTGAAAGTGGAAGTTTCAATGGCTCTTCGTCATGTCATCCGTCAAAAGCTAATAATTCATATCAGAGAAGTCCTTCTTTTCGAACACATAAGAGATTACCAAAGTTGCACAAACAATCTTTAGAGTATACATCAAACAGCGGCTTGGCTTCCGAAATGTGAACACGAATAATGCGTCAAAACAAAAGGACTACCTAATCGAATATTTTTTGAATTTATAAAGAAAATCAAAACATTCCGCAAATGCTGTTTATTTAATACAAATTCGGACACTTTCAGAAAAGCAGAGACATTTTGTTGTTTTAAACAAATGCACAATACGCAGGTTGTCTTTTATATTTCGGGATTGGGCAACCCAAGTGTTGCAATCAGGCAACTGCCGGCTATAAAAGTAAAGTTTGACATTTTTGAGGTTATACGTACCCAGAACTTTTTGGCATATGACCGATATTTGTGTTGTTTACAGTAAATTAAAAGATTCATCTCAAAAAATGGAATTAAATCGTGAACATTTTCGTGCGATTTTTTTTACAACTTTCGACTTGGATCAACTCAACAACAGTGCATCGATGAACTTAATTCAATTTTTGGCGATGAAGCTCCATAAAGGACCAGTGTTTATCGATGGCATGGTGAATTCAACCGAGGTCGAGACGAATTTCGTGAAGGTCGTCCAAAATCAGTTGTTGTTTCGGAAACCACTGATGCTGTGCGCCAACTGATATTGCAAAATGGTCATGTGACCTATCGTGGGACTGAGACAACCTTAGGCATTAGTGGGACCAGCATACATTCAATATTGCATGAACATTTGGCGGTCAAAATAATTGTTCGCGTTGGATCCCACACTATTTGTCAATTTCTCAAAAAAGGCTCGTGTCGATTGGTCGAAAGAAATGCTCTAAAAATATGATCTTGGTGCTTCAAAACAGGTCTATGACATCGTGACAGGTGGTGAATCGTGGATTTACGCGTATGAGCCCGAAATTAAACAGCAGTCGACTGTGTGGGTGTTTCAAATTGAGCAAAATCCAACTAAAGTTGCTCGCGCACGATGCACTTCTAAGCAAATGGTCGCCTGTTTCTTTTGGAAAAACTGGACATGTCGCGACCGCACCACTAGAACAACGCAGAGCAGTCAATTCTGAGTGGTGCACAATCATTTGCTTGCCAGTTGTCTTCCAAGAAATCAGGAAAGCCAACCGTCGAAGACAGATCACTCTTCACCCCGACAATGCGAGCTCTCACACATCGGCTCAAACAACATCGATTTGATGAGTCATCCGCTGTATAGTCCTGACTTGGCACCGAATGACTTCTTTTTACTCCCGTACGTAAAAAATAAAATGAAAGGTCAAAATTTTTCGACACCTGAGGAATCGGTTGATGCGTTCAAAATGCATGTTTTAGAGATACCTCAATCAGAGTGGCAACAGTGTTTCGACAATTGGCTCAAACGCATGCAGAAGTGTATAGATTTTAATGGAGACTATTTTGAAACACAATAGAGCTATTTTCGATGATTAATATTTGTTTTTGTTCTCTAATCCCGAAATATAGAAGGCAACCCTCGTGATTATTGCAGATCACACACAATAATTCGCACTGAAATTTGCAATCGCGTCCAAGATCAGCCGCAACATGCGCCTTCTTTTGAAAACGAATTTCCAATACTCTATGGTAATAAATTCCAGACACTGTATTTTTAAAAGTTCCTTAGAATTCTTTCTATCTTCACTGAACGTTTTTTTTTAGAATTTCCGTGTGACAGAGGGCTTTTTGGCGTTCGAAATCATATCACTGCATGATGCGAAGAACGGGAAAGAAGGAGAATCGAGGCACATTTAAGTTAAATGCCTAGAACTTGAAATAGGTTGTACAAGCATGTTGGGATGACCACCAGCAGTGCGGTTAAAAAATGGCTTCACTGTACGTCCGAAGTTCAGTGATATCCCCAGAAAGGATTTTATTGCTGGTGAACTTTTGAAGGGGAGAAATAGAACTCCCTTATTTACTTAAGCATCTTCTGTAGACACAGCTTGAAAGGAGTGTTAAAGATGAAATATTTCCTTGGCTTTTTAAAGAGTCTCTCAGTCTTCAAAAACAAAAACGCACACACAGCATCATTCCCCATATATAAACTAACGACCCAAAATAGTTCAGAAACAGTGAGTACAAACGAATACGGGTTTTCAACTCATTCTTTGAGAATTCAACGTGTCGTCAATATTTTATACCAACCATTGGTTTCTTCTTTGAAAAAAAAAAACTTTGTCCGTATGCAGAATTTTGATCCAATCCTTTGGTTGCTGATTGGATTGGTCATTAGGACTTAATTTAAAAGTTAAAGCGTCACTTTCATTGAAGTGACACGTGCGTGTCAACAAGAATGTTGCTAAACCTACCCAAACGGACAATAATCAAACACTGGGCAGTAAATGACTCTTCTTAGTCTTTCTTTACCTTTCATACACTGTATAGACTTAGTACAGAAACGACTGCTCTTAAAAGCAGTGTCATAACACTGTACTATGTTGCATAGATATGCGAAGGGACACGCTTTTGTTATCAGTATACAGACATTTTTGGTATACTAGGGTCGGCTTGTCGGTCTTATGCATATGACCACGCTGATATGACCACGCTCAAAATCAAGCTTACCACAGACGATTTTCGCAAAGAACCAATCGAAAATCGGGTCTTTAGAGACAATTGCTTCCTCCTGGCAAAATTTCCTTTCCACCCCTTTCTCCTTTAGATCCAAACAACCTGATTACAGTACAATTTAAATATTAATCAACAACAAGTTCCACTTAGCGGCTATAACCATGTGATTTCAGACAGTAGTAGTGTAGTGGACGGATCATCGTATTCCAACCGTGTCTCGGCTTCATTTCGATTCAAGTTAGTAAAATCGACAGCTTGGAGTGTCACTTGATAGCAGCTTTGCCTCAGAGACTTTGGGGTATATGTAACGTCTCATCAGATAAGCCAGCGTTGGTACCCTGCTTATCCATTGGACAATATCCTGAATGCGTTACAATTGAGGACCATTTATAATCCACTTCACACCACACCGGTTAAGGAAGCACAATAATTTCGAGTTCAAACATTTCCAGAAGAAAGAAAACGACGAAATCCCTTCAGCCCTTCATTTCGCTGTAATCCTTAAAAAATAAGAACCTCTTCCGAGAACACATCTCAAAGTCAACCCACACACCTGTTGGCCTCTGGATACTTAATTTCGTGGTAAGCAAGGGTTCAAAATGCGAAAACAGCTCTTGCACATAACAATTCTCAGAAATGAATGACTTTATTGAACTGCGACTACCGTAATCAGCACATTTCCCTGTAATTAAACCGACTGCGCTCAATGATGGAGAGGGAACCGCCCCTGCCGAAACCCGCGGCGAATGTGCGAATTGTCATTAGTAACGTCAATGAGTGGCATACAATTTTTTACGATCTACGCCCATCAAGCCATAAATTCCGCACATGCAAAAATCCACAAAACTCACGCGCGTCTTGTACCTTCGGTAACACTTTGTATTTACTCCTTACCTCTGGCTCTTTACTCGGAAGACAGCCCTTCACCGTGGCTTAGTCAATAAATAACAATCACTTCCGTCGTCGTCGCTTAGGAATTATTTATTTATGCCCCCGACAAACATCGAAACATCCTCAAATTTCACCGACAACGATGCAGGGTGAGTAGGTAAGGCAAAAAATACGAAAAAATCAGCATTGTGTTGTAGGTCGGTGGAAAACGCGCGAAAAACTAGATCTACTCACACATGCCCACGGCGGCGGCGCAGGGCATAAGGTGAAAGGAATGAAGAGAAAGCCGCGCACAATGGGAGAGGGCCCTTCAAGGAATTAAGGCCGTCAGTCCTTCCCATTAAGGAACATCGGCTGCGCGCTCTCGGGTGTTCGTGTGTTGGACGATCACTGTTGCAATCTACCTGCAAGGATCACTTATTCTGCATCAATTATTTGCAAGGATTCTTATTGTTTCCCCGCTTCGGGATAGGCCCCCGTGTCAGCGGCACCAATTCCGCCAGAGGAGGGCTCAATGCGAACCAAAGCGCATCGAACAGGGAAGAACTGGAAAACATGGCAATTAAATGAAAATAATGGAAAAAGGATCAACCGTCGATAGGGTTAGGCCTTGGGTCCGCGTAGATTTTCGCATTCTGCGGGGCGCAGCCTCTCACAAATTGAGACATTTCTTGTGCTTGTGGGAAGGATGCATTGCCAAGCGCAGAATTTCGAAAGGGGATTGTTTTTTTTTGTTGTCAACTTCCGCTTTGCTTTCGCGATCTGAACTGTTTTCTGTTTTTCCCCTTTTCACGTTTCCACGCGTGATGTGTGCCATTTTCGATGTCATCCCTCGCACTACCCTTGCAAGGATTTCGCACGCCATTCCCATGACGGCCGGCAACGACAACGAGGATGACAACGGTGCGGGGATAAATTATCAGAAAACCGCCAAAATTAGAAGAATCGCTAGAAAAAAAAATGGAAAACGATGGAAAAACCCAGAGACAAGCGGCAGGGTGATGAAATGGAACAAGTAATTTCCGGAGTGTGTATGCGTGCATGTGCATATTGGTGTTTGTGGGTTCTATTTGTCGTGCAGCGAAGGTGCGGGTAATTGCAGAGGACATGGTGTTACTGCCCCGAACACTGCCTAAATTGACAACGCAAGCGGAACGCAAGCGTTGGTCCTTTCTCGGTAATCACAGCAGGATGTCCATGGGATCATGTTGGATATGCTCGGGACGGGATGATGGCGGCAGCGATGGCGAACGGATGAACGGGGATAATTCCATTAGTGCATTTTTGTGTGTGCGCCGTCGTATGCTTGTGACCTTTTCTGCATTTTTCGCGTTGCTTTCCTACCGATTTCCAATTGAATTTCGAAAGTGGTCGTGACAGTGGTGGCTGTGCGGACCGATTGATGGATGATGCGAAGGGATTTGGAAGAGTGTAAGCGGATTCCCCGAATGACGGGTGCTGAGAGATGAAAATTAGTTTGCCAATCGGGGAGGTACACGGACGTGACTGGCGGGTGGGTGCGTTTCGAAAACGAAATGTTTTTGCTGGTCTGTGGGCGTTTTGACCGAAGGCTACGAGTGGGAAATTTCTATTAATAGGCACACACAACCCGTTTCGTCAGTTGCGTCACCATTCAAATGAAACTATCTTAAGTAAGACATATTTTTTAACATCGGCGAAGGACACTTCACACGTGTCTATGCAAATGCTTAAGAGGAATATACGAATTTTTCAGGTTGATTAAACCTATTGGGCACACATGCAGCATAATCGTTAATAAGGCGAAAAAGAACACGCTAAGCCGCATTCAAATTTTCTAGATTGATGCACCACAACATATTTCATCGCAGGTCCTCCCTCACGTTTCGGATGAAAAGCTGGACGTGTGTCACATAATCCCTGCCATGCATGGCCGTAGCACACAACCCACACACGCACGCACACACACTTGGCTTCTTCTTTCGGTTTCTCTGCAGATATTCAAACCCGTATACCAAAAAGACGGGAGCTCAAAAGATGGAAGAAGCAGCGTGTTGGGAAGCGAAAAAAAAATTGAAGTCTGTCTGGGTGGTGATTACACCAGACATGGTGTGCATGTGCACATTACTGGTCCACCACCATGCTGCATATGGAACCCTGGTGCGGCCAACGGGTAAAAAAATGAAAACACAGCCGACGATGCTTCACGGAGGAGCATGTAAGGAAAAGAAAATTAAAACAACAAAATCTCGGCGACATTTCGCCGCACTGCTGAGTTGAATTTTCAGATGGAGCAGAGCATGCAGTGAGAAGACAATGGCGCACGCCTTGCAGCGTACACATATCATCCGCGTAAATAGACTGTGCTGGGCAGACGTCTACTTGTGAAAACAAATGTGCATC
The DNA here is from genome assembly GCA_955652365.1 of Eristalinus aeneus. NCBI lineage: Eukaryota > Metazoa > Arthropoda > Insecta > Diptera > Syrphidae > Eristalinus > Eristalinus aeneus. The sequence continues at coordinate 81,796,719 of OY019130.1, forward strand.
TATGTGCGGTAAGAGGTATGTCGCGTCAACGGTGCTTCAAGTTGCGGGACATTTTCTTAAACGAGGGTAAAAGTTGGACGGCTGCTGAAGCGAAGTCAAGTTAAGGCTCTCAGAGAACAGCCAAGCGGCGGGAGAGTCAAAACTATGATTTGGTGCCAAGACAGTGGTGACCTCCTTTCTTTGGTTTGTCTCAAGCGAAATCTTCTAGGTACACAATAAAGGCTGAAATAGAAAAAGAAGGCAGATAGACTCATGACTTGGTGGCAAGACAGTGCTGATCTCCTTTCTTTGGTTTATTTCAAGCGAAATCTTCCAGATACACAATAAAGGCTGAAAAGGGGAAAGAAGGCAGTCTATCTGGCAAGACGTGGTGGCAAGACAGTGCTGACCTCCTTTCTATGGTTTGTCTCAAGCGAAATCTTCTAGGTACACAATAAAGGCTTAATAAGGGAAAGAAGGCAAATTGACCAATGAGTTGTAGGGACATCGAGAAAAAATCTTAAAAGTTACTTTGAGTGCAATTCCATCTGAGAGCCAGTTGGTTCAATGTAGCTGAGAGTATCATATCCAAAGCTCGTCCACTGTGCTGTCTCACTAGAAGTTCAAACAGATCTTTTTATGAAATAAGCATGCTCACTCACTGAACTTTCTTAGATCACCGTAGAAAACAAGTCTGCTTCTCTTCGACTACACCACATGGGCAGGGAGTCGTAGTGAAGATCAATATCCCTGCCAGTAGATATAAACCACAGACATTATTTCATCGACCGTCAAAGTGTTAAAATAAGGTGACTGTTTCATATTTGGTAGATGGCAGAGTCTGAGGAGGATCTGGACCTCACCGAACATGTCCTCCTGCGGGCACATCTCCACAAGTTATCTGAGATCCACCTCCCCCTGTGTTCTCTATCTTAGGCTAGGCTCGGATTCCAAGACTATTCGGGGTTCGAGCTCTTATTTTAAAAACAAGGCCATACAACTGAACATGGACATTTTTTTTGTAATTTTTGAATGCAAAAACGGTTGTGGATATTTTCTATAATGATCGGCTTAGGCGGACTAGCTCTGTATGAGCGAAAAGACCTCATTGACCAGGGTAAGATAGATGAGATGCCTGCTAAAATGGCAGAGTGACACGCAGTCTTCCTCGAGACGTGTCACTCGTTAAGTCCATAGACAGTCTCAATCTAAGCATGTATCTGAGCTACTTACTTCCCGGACATAGTCCCTCGAACTCCTTTTTGTTCAAGCGACACAAGGGCCAGCCAAAGGCTTTACTGTGCGAATATATTTCCAAAGGTAAGTTGCGCGTGCTGTGTTAATGTCCTCTGTACAATGAAATTCCGGACCTTGGAACTGTTAACATGACTTACGGTGTCACGTCCTTGGACTAACCAATAAAAATACATTTTCTAGACAAATTTCGACTTTGTTCATCGACAAGTTTCAAGAGTGATACAATTAGTTCATTGCCACTTTAAATGTCGATACCTTTTTTATAGAACGATTAATCTTTGGCCTCAAAATAGGCTTCAGTTTCGGCGACCATCTCTTCATTCGAGCCATATTCTTTTCCGGAGAACGTCTTTTTGAGGTCTGAAAAGAGGTAGAAGTCGCTGGGGCTTCAGATCTGGAGAATACGGTGGAAGCAATTCAGAGCTGACATAGTTCATTGTCTTGGTGGAAGAGAATATTTTTCTTCTTCATATGGGACTGGCTTCATAACAATTGTTGGCGCGACAGTCCACAGGGGGACCAGGGCCTACCTTGCACATCAACTACTCGCGTTGTGCGCGCTTCTGTTCTCTCACGAGTAGAAGGGACCTACAGTTTTTTTCCGACTCCGAACGGAGAAATTTGAGAAGCTTTCTTAGACAGTTATTACTCTTTGAGTGTTCTCAGCAGCTCGAGAGAGGTGGTGCCTTGAAAAATTCAAGGTGTTCAGCCGGGAAACGAACCTATACCCTTCGGCGTGTGAGCGTCGCACTCTACCCACTACGCCACGGCGGCCACATGGGACTGGCTTACTTCCTTAAAATTCACCAACAAGGCCATGTAGTCTTCGCTGTTGATCCTTTCGCCTTTTTCAAATTAGTCGATGAATAAAATTATTAGCACATCCTTAAATACGGATGCCATAACCTGGCCAGTCGACCTTCGTATTTTTGGACGCTTTAGGCGTATTTCACCAGGCTGCTGTCCACTCCGCTGACTTCCGATTTGACTCTGGAGTGTAGTGGTGGATCCACGTTTCATCCATTGTGTCATATCGATTGAAAATAGTCCTGTTTATTTTTGCGAAAAGCTCCAAACATCTCTCAAAATCATCGATACGCTTTTGTTTTTAGTCCATTGTGAGCAAATGTGGCATTCATTTCGAAAACAACTTTCTCATGGACTAATGTTCATGTAAAATACACAGTGCCTTCTGATATCTTTATCTCGCGCAATTTCCCTTTGTGGTTTTCCAAAACGATTTTGTGCACTTTTTTGACTGTTCAGGAGTAACCACCTCAATTGGCCTTCCAGAAAGTTCAGCATCATAGTGTCAAAATAGATGAATGCCTCTGGAGGAACGAGACCATTATGGCGTACTCTTTCATGGTATTGAGTGTTGGGATAGTAAGCTCCCGAAATTAGATTATTTTCGGAGTCCATTGCTCTAGCAGTCCGAATCAGCTTCAGGATGAAATTATCTACTCTGTTCAGTTTAGCCCTGTTGTATAAGACTTCATTAGAGTAGAATTTCTTGTACTCGGACCAAGGAGTTCGGTAAAGTTGAAGACAGGCCCGAAGGCAAGCCCTCTCGAACAACCGCATCCTTTCCGTCAAACTAGCTCCCACATTGAACCACACGGGACAGCCATAGGTAAGCATTGGCCTGATTAGGGCCATGTAGCAGATTACCTTCACCCTCGCATCGAGTTGGCTGTTGTAGAACAGTCTCTTTGTAAGAGCAAATGCGCCTCGAACCCTGGTCAGAGCAGCATCTATATGTTTGTTAAAATACAAATACTGATCTAACCAGATCCCGAGGTATCTGACTACCGTCGTCTGCGCCAGTGGTTGCCCGTGTTGTCCAATGATTACGAGCTTGCGCCAATTCTTGCTGATATTCGGAAGGAAACTTATCGACCGAAGGTTGCATGGATCAAACAAATCCTTTCCTCTTTTGGATATGGGGTGCACTATTGCTGTCTTCCAATGCTCCGGATAATGTACATTATTCAAGGCATTGTTAAACAGGATCGTGTACATCTTTACCACTTCTTGAGGGAGATGTTTCAGCACAATGTTTCAGATCCCATCAATTCCCACAGACCTTTTCTTCTTCAGTGATTCGAAGATTGCTTGAAGCTCCGTAACTGTTATGAATGGGGGCTGTACCCCTTCAATGGCGATGGCATTATTTGCCATGTTTCAAGCCATTGCTGAGCTTGCATGGTATTTTTTCCCCATCAAAAAGCATTGTTTAATCAACACACAAAGTTCCGTTTTTTCCATTGTTTTAAAAATCACAAAAGTAGCGTCACTTGAAGCACTGAAACTTGTTCCCTTAATTCTGGTTGGCATAAAAATTTGACAGGTATCATTTGGATGTTTCTTCTTCTTTTTCTTATGGCGCTACACTCCGGGTTAGACCTGGGCCTCAACCAACATGCCTCTCCAGCCAGCACGATCTTTCGCCAGCTGCCTACAGTTGTGCATTCCAAGTTGGTAAAGATCCTTCTCCACTTGTGTTCGTCGCCTTAGCATAGGCCGTCCTCTGATTCGAAGACTTTTCGAGCAGAAGCAGTGGTGTCCATTGTTGTGTCGCTACAGTCCGGGGTGGACCTGGGCCTCAACCAACATGCCTTTCCAGCCAGCACGATCTTTCGCCAGCTGCCTCCAATTGCGCAGTCCAAGTTGGTTGAGTTCCTTCTTCACTTGTGTGCGTCATCTTAGTCTAGGTCGTCCTTTGTTGCGTTGTCCTAATGGCTCAGACTTGAATGTTCGTACTTCCTAAAAAGAATATGAATTTTTCGTTAGTGGCGCCCTTTATATGTCAGTCCCGGGACTTATTGAGTGATGTGTTTTGCTATTCCGAGGCGTTAGTTTGAGCTGTTTCTTAACAGAACAATTATGGAACCAAAGACCACTTGGTGCGATGACTTCCTTCCGACCCAATTGTTGGGCGAACTTGGCTGCTGACAACAACTTGATCAGAGGCTATATTCTGTCGTCACGGGTGTCACGATCCCTTGGAAATTCAGTTCCAGCCCGACCGTGATGCATGCCTCCTTCTGGGAGTATCATGGTGGCTGTGGCTTAAAACCCAATACAGCGTGCAGAGTCGAAATTAGTGTACTGTGCTTACGCGTTCGCAGCTGTTTCTAGAGCCCTATTAGGCTGGAGTTGCCTTCAAAAACAGAATGCCTTGATTCAGCGGCTGAACAGCTGAGTTTGAAGAAAGACCTCGCTTCCTAGCAAGGTGGAGTGACTGCCTCTCAAGCAGGATCTTCGATGATTGGGTCATTTTGCGCCTAGTTCTGCGTTATTTATGACTCTTGGGAAAATGAACCTCGTAGTATACAAATCCCTATACGGTTCCCAAATCCATTTAAAACACGAATATCCCGACTTCTTCGGAACGTTCTACTGTACGTTTTTCTCTTTGCCCTTTGTTTTTACTCATTTTTATTCATATATATTCCACCCCGAGCGACTGTAGATCCCCTCGTCCGGGAAAAATTTCACTTCCTTCCAAGCCAAACAATTTTTCAGAATAATATCCGAAAAGATGAAAATGCCAGAATTCTAAAAACCCATGACGTCATGCAGATGCAAGACGTGTGTGAGTATGGATGGCATGCAATCACCGGCCTTAGGGGATGTTGAGAGGCGCCTGGACGGTTGCACCTACAAGAAACCACCGCCGCCCTTCACTGTTCTGCATGATCAGGGGAGCAAAAACCGGCACACACACACACACACAGCCGTGCCCGACCATCACAACAGACATAAATACAACCGCTCTAAGTAGCATAAAGGTACTGCCGTTTAATGACATGGAAATAATTTGAATGGGTCCATGCGAGGACCAGCCGCATAAAGTTTTTCCGCTTCCATCTAATTTTCTATTTTCACTACTTATTCAGACTGATAATAATCTAAATCCCAGGACGAGGTTGTCTTCTCGTCTTCTAATCTATTTTTTTTTTTCTTGTTGTTGCTCTGGCCTGTCCTTCTTCACCACCACCGCCACCACTCCGCCATTTGTTTTATTTTCGTCTACCACTCCATGTGCTAATTCGCATCAGTGAGATGGCTTGTTGTGTCCTTGTTTTCTTTCATTTTTTGCGTTTCTTGTTTTCTCTTGTTTTGTTTTTGTCCGCCGTTGGGGGGTAGAATTTTGAAAAGGGAGATGAGAGAGCATCCTGAATATCGCAGTCAAAACTTCAAGTTGACGACAAAGGTGCACCAACTCGGGTCATATGTGGCGCATCGTCAAGAGAGATGATGATGATGGCTAGCATGGCGTGCCGTGGCGTGTCGTGGTACAGTGTACATACACTCGAATTATTTCGCGTCCAAGAGTCAACTTTTTTTCTCCATCATATCAGGTGTACGTCTGCGACTTTTGCCGTTTTTTCTTTTTTCTGTGGAAGAGAAAAAAAAGTCGCTATTGGACGAGTGAACGTTCTAGATTTTCTGGTCATCGAGTCAACAACATACTGCTGCTCCTTGCGTTCAGTCGGCTTAGATAAGTATTTGCGAAATAAAGGAACGCCTCTCCAAGGGATGTGATCCTTATTTTCACAGGAAAAAAGAGTGTCTAAAAATTCGTGTTTGTTGATTTTGCATTGCTATTGCCGGATTTAGAAAGGAATGTGCATGTGCGCGTGTACCTGGGAGACAGGTAACACATGCACGAGCCTTTTCTCTTAGTGGAGTCCTTTTTCAGCTCTATGTGTCTTCCAGTGGTTTGTTTTTCTTTCATTTTCTTCAAAACCTGCTTCCAAAAATCAGAATTCTGAAGGATGATAAAATGAAAAGGAAAATAAAAAAAATAGACGAAGAAACACAGATATCCCTCGTTGTCCAGTCTTCCCCTTTGCTGATGGATGGCGTGTAAGGAGGTGTGTAAATTTTTGAATATACACAAATTGAAGGAGCACCATTGCAAAAGCAGTACATGATGCTGAAACGAGTGCTTCACGTGGACTCTCTCCCTTGAGAAATGGACACATTGCTTTGATTGATTGATGGCGGCTGTTGGTTAATTATTTTTCCTGTTCATTCAATTGGCCTACAGCTTGGTGAATCTTCAAGCGGACGCACGTACTTGCTTTAATGTTGAGAAGCGGCATAACGGATCACTTGGGTATTGATATCAACGCTTTGAAAACGGCATTTTTGTCACGTTTGTGTTGCAATGGTTGCAATACTGCAGCAGAGAGTCTGTGGTGAGCACAAGTGGTGCAATGTATTCGTTTGGCTACTTTTTGGTGCTTTTTCATTAATTCACGGTAAAGTGGTCGTTTTTTCATTAATTGGAACAAGAACGACGCTTTGATATAAGTCAAATTCGAACAGAGCAAAGAAGAAAGTACATATTTGTGTGTTTTTTTTTTTTTTGCACAAACAAAGATCAAATGTGTGCCAAAATGAGGAATCGTGTCTATCAAGAAAAGAAAATATTTTCCTGCAATACTTTGTAAAATGAAATCAATGCAGATCCTAAAACAGATATTTTGTAAAAGTTTATGTCTGTATGTGAGGGAAAGATAAACTTGCCTGCCCGAAATGTGCCTTCGAAAAGCGGAAAATTTAATCTCTGGAAAGCTTACATTTCTCTAAATGCATGCAAAGTGTTCTTCATTCGGGCCGCTTTTTTTCAACAAAACAAAACGGAGTTTGACATTCAATAGAATATTTCATGTGTTCAGAATCATTAAGTGGCAAATAAATATGAAAATTAATTTCTTTCGCATAACCACCACGTTTGTCAAAGTTTAGTCGATAAACCTAATCTTCAGAAAGAAATTCAGAAATTCCATCTATTTCACATTCGATATTGGCTCTGAGCTAATCGTTGCCAGCTTGAGCGTACAGACCACCGACTGCAGGAAGTGGTCTAAACACGCTAAATGACATGAACGAGGCCACCAGGCGTCGGGTCCATTTCTTGAAATAACGCCCTCGTTAAACTCACTCTTCATTGAATCGATCATAACATATTATGTGTCGAATACCGCGGCTTAACCACATGTCGAGCAAGTACATACTTTGCAATTTCCATTGACAGTAATGTGTCGATTGGCACCATCAACATAAATGGTCCAATCACACCTCCACAAGAAACTGAGTTTTTTTTTGTGCCTCCTGAAAGACGTGTGGTTTGCTACCTGCCCAATAGTGCATATTTAGCTTGCTGACAAACCCATTCGGCCAAGAATGAGTCTTATGGCGATGGAGATGATTTTTTGTTGAAAACCAACATCAATTTTTGAGCTTCGTCTTCTTCTTATGGCGCTACAGGTTGTGGGGACCTGCGCCTGAACCAACATGCCTCTCCAGCCAGCACGATCTTTCGCTAGCTGTCTCCAATTGCACATTCCAAGTTGGTTGAAGTCACTCTCCACTTGTGCTCGCCACCTAGGTCTAGACCGCCCTCTGATTCGAAGACCTTTCGAGCAGAAGCAGTGGTGTCCATTGTTGTGGCGCTACAGTCCAGGGTGGACCTGGGACTCAACCAACATGCCTCTTCAGCCATCACAATCTTTCGACAGCTGCCTCCAGTTGCGCAGTCCAAATTCGTTGAGGTCCTTCTCTACTTGTGTGCGCCACCTTAGCCTAGGCCGTCCTCTGTTGCGTTGTCCCAATGGCTCGGATTCAAAGACTTTTCGGGCCGGAGAAGTGGTGTCCATGCGCTCTACATGGCCTAGCCATCTTAAGCGTTGTATCCGTAAACGCTGGACCAGGCGCATGTTGGTGTACAGCCCATAGAGTTCGTCGTTAAATCTTCTCCTCCAGATGCCATCAACGCAAACAGGATCAAAAATCGGACGCAAAACTTTTATCTTGAAAAGACTAAAAGCTTCATCATCCACCTTTTTCAACATCCAGGTTTCCACGCCATAGAGTAAGACTGGGATGATCAAGCTGTTATATAAAGCGAGCTTTGTCCGTCGGAAGAGGGCTTTATTACTCAATAGCCTCTCGAGCCCAAAGAAACAGCGATTGGCAAAAGTGTTTCTGCGTTTGATTTCAGTATTGATGTTATTGTCCCTGTTTACCGCGGAGCCGAGGTAGACGAAGTCCTTGACTACCTCGAAGTTGCTGCTGCCCAGTGTGACGCTTTGTCCGAGACGTCGATGTTGTGTGTCCATCCTTGATGACAGAATGTACTTAGTTTTGCCCTCATTTACCGCCCATTTGACCCATTTTAGCCGCTTTCGCTTCAATGCCAGAAAATGCCTCATTGACGGCTAGCTATGCTAGCAATAGCTAGCAATTCAACTGACTTCTGGAAGATCGTGCCTCTGGTGTTGAGTTATGAGTTACACACGATCTGATGTTAAAGAAGTCACATGACAAACCTATTTTGTCATTGAAGGTCTCGGTGAGTTGGTCACCAACCTTGACGGAGCAACGAGAGTTTTCCATCGTCATCCTTATCCAATCTGATGAGTTTGGTAGGAATGCCAAAACTAGACATGGCACTGTATAGCTCGTCTCTATGCCCACTGTCATATGCGGTCTTAAAATCCGCGAATAGGTGGTGGATATCGATTTGCACTTCTTGGGTCTTTTCCAGGATGTGTCGTAAAGATAAGATCTGGTCTTTTGTGGACTTCCCTGGTCTGAAACCACACTGATCACGTCAAGGACAAACGGTTTCAGACGCTCACACAATATGGCAGAGAAGACCTTGTATGCAATGTTAAGGAGACTGATACCTCGATAATTGACGCAGTCAAAGGGGTTTTCTTTTTTGTGGAACTAGCAAACGAAGCTGAGATTCCACTCATTGGGCATGTTTTCCTCCGACGATATCTTATAGATGAAATGGTGCATGCGTCCAACCAACTCATCTCCAGCTGCTTTAAATTGTTCTGCGGGCAGTGGTTTTGCCCTCATCTACCGCCAGACTCATCCGCTTGCCAGCAAATGTCTCATTCACGGCTCGCTATGTTTGTCCAATCACGTCAATGTCCTCCGCTTAAGCCATCAACTGAGAAGACTTTTGGAAGATCGTACCACTGGTGTTGACTTGGGTATTACGCACGATTTTCTCTAGAATGGTGTTAAAGGCGTTACATGACAGTGCGTCGCAGAATCGAATTTGGGATAGAAATTTATATATCGATTCCATACTTTGAGTTTGTTGGAAAAATCGTCAACATCTCAAAGACGGTACATCACTGAGTGTGGATTTCGCCTCTGTCGAGTTGGTTTTTCAAGCTGTTTTTCGTGCATTTCATTTTTTTTTCTGCAAATCATCACAGGTGTATAAGGGGTTGTACAGAAACTAAATTTTATAGGAATTGTATTAACGTTGTACAGAGGAATTTAATGCTCTATGAGCGCCTTGGCCTAAGCCGTAACCACTTCGAGCTATCAAGCACATCACAGTTTGCTACACATCATCTTTAATGAAACACAATTGTTTTACATTTTAAGCTTAACCTCCATTGGTTTCAATAATGTTGAGGTGTAAGCCCGGAGAATGTGCCAAGACAGTTGGCGCGACAGTCCACATTAGGACCAGGACCTAGCTTGCTCATCAACTACTGGTGTTGTGCGCGCTACTGTTCTTTCACGAGTAGAAGGGACCTACAGTTTTATGCCGACTCCGAATGGCGGAGATTGAGAAGGTTTCTTAGACAAGTATTACTCTTTGAGTGTTGTCAGCAGCTCGAAAGAGGTGGTACAGTGAAAAATTCGAGGTGTTCAGCCGGGAATCGAACCTAGACTCTTCGGCGTGTGAGCGTCGCACTCTACCCACTACGCTATGGCGGCCACCAGACAGTTGGAGTACTAAAATAAATTGAGTGGTATTTCAGCCAAAAAGGGATTGGGGACCAATATCTTTAATATCCATCGTTTTGTGCGAGCTTTTGTTCCTGACTCCGAGCGAGATTTGAAAAATTTATAGTTATTAAGTATTCTTTGAGGTTTGTTGACTACTGAAACTTGGTGTCAGTTGTCTCCGCTTCAGATCTGAGACATGCAAATTGGGAACGCCTTTAAGTTATGGAATCAAAATTGTTTAGGCCAGATTAAGTCACAAATGATTTTCAATACACGCTTAACTGGAAGTGGAATAAACATGAAAGTGCTTCAGCCAAAGTCTGGGCAAGGAGGATTTGGAGTCACAAAGATCTGTCCATCAACATTTATTGGACGAAACATGCACCCGGCAGAGCGCTTCATATGTAAAAGCCGAAGTTTGGTATGTGAGGTCTGATACACTTCGTCGTTCCTTGTAGGCCTTGCGGCTTTCATAAAGCTGCAAATTGAAAGGCAGATGAGATTGTGCTGAACAGCCTTGATACGTAAAAAAACATAAAACAAATCACCATTTCAGAGCAATCAAGTGTTGGCCGAAGAAATTTGGGGTAAATCGGTCTCTCATGAAGTGGATAAGATTCTGCAAGTATACCCAGCCGACACTCAACTTATGCAGAAATTTAAAACTACAACAACCAAACACGAGTTCATTTATTTCATCGAAGAAGAAAATGCTGTGAGCATAGAGGATTCCAGGACACAAAAGACGTGACAGCATTTTGGGATGGTCAGCTTTGGCAAACTGTCGAATAAAATCCGTTCAACTGAGGCACCACCGCATTTGACTGTCATTACCAAAATCAGGATGTCCATAAAAATACATTCGAACGTGTGTACATCTGTGTGTTCGCTATTCGCCTGGGAACAAGGACATGTGCACATACAGACTCACATACTTACAAATGAGTAATGTGCTGCATGAGCCTATATAGCGAAAACGGTGGCCAACAAATTACGCGATTCCACTGAAAACCGGCCAGAGGGTGAAAATTAAGAATACCCTCATCACATCTCATCCCACAAACACATGCACACATGGGCACACACATGTACAAGTTCTTTGGGCTGTCCGCCACGTACATACATATAGAGTCCTGAAGTGTATAGATACAACTATCTAAACATAAATAAACCTGCTAGTGCGGGGCTATTACCGCCGCCGACGCCATGGCCGCTATTCCTTTCAGGACACTACCCTTGTGTGGCGTTCTGGCGATTTTCTTTCCACCGCGTCGCCCACCCTCTCGCTCTTAGTCACGTTTATCCCTTTTTCGCTGAATGTCCTTCGCGACAGAGCACACGAAATTTCTCTACCCTAACCCCCTGCCAGTTGCCGTTTGTCCCACCACCCACTTCAACCCCTCGGGACGCAAAACCCACACCGCCCACCATCTCCCACCACTGACAGCACCGTTAGCCGACACCGTGAGACGACGGCCACCAAAAAACTAAAGCAATCAATATATGTACGTATGGATGTTTGAATGTATAGAAAATAATAGAGAGAGGAAAATATATCGTGCTGGGAAACGTACGTATGTCCTGTGTGTATATGAATGTGCCTGTGGGTTCGCTAAGCCGATAGCCCACCCATACATATACTTGACATTAAATCGCGTTTCGCGAACTCTTCGCAAACTGTCCGTTCACATGCGGAGAAGAAATAAATACAACGACGACGATGACGACGACGACGACGATGAGAATGCCTGAGGAAATGAAGAATACGGCGACAGCGGCGGCGGTGGTGGTGGTGGCAGCGACCGACGGCAGCGGCGAAGCACAGCAGCACCACCACCGCCAGCCGAATGGAAGATGTGTGGAAATAGGGGGAAAATGAGAAAATAAATGCAAAAAAGAAACGCCAGCGGAACAGAGAGGACATGGGACGAAAAGATAGAAAATCGCTTTTTGGGATCAGATCCTTTTTTCCGTGGATATGGCTGTTTTGCCGCTGCGGCTGCTGTTGCCGCTACCACCACTATACACAGCGAAGGACAAAGGATAAGAGGAGATTTCACATTACTGGACCAGTTTAGCAGTATTAGTGCGATCTGGACAACTACGAATGCATGTGTGCGAGTAAAGGCGACTTTTGCATGTTTCAGTACTCTTGGATAACGGCCAAAGGATGGGAGAGAGACAGACAAATGACTAGAATACGAACAGGCGATGCAAAAAAAAAAAAAAGAAATCGAACGGGGATAACGATAAAGGTACAAAATAGTTGTCAATTAATCCCCGGCGGGTAGGACAAGAGAGCCAAGAAAGGATTTATGCCTAAGACTTGGTGTCAGGCTGAGCAATAAAAGAGGAGTTATCCGCTCACCACGCAGGATAACGCAGAATTATGGATGCAACCGGCCTGTGGAGGGGCTTCTGATGTTTATGCTGCTGATTGAGAAGTGGTGCTGATGCGAGCTCAGTGCGATCGGGGATTTGGGTGACGAAGATTTAAAGACGCCTACGAGATCGGCGATGAGGAGGAAACCAATTCCATGCCATGACCGCGTTTATTTACATTGGAATTGGAAGTGTGAATAAAGATGAGGACTTAGAAATGACCACGTTAACTAAAGCACTTTCCAATACGAGTCAGGTAATGACAATTTGCGTGTACTCCTTCAAAAACGCAGCTATTAACTTGAATGCTTATTTTTTAACTCTGAATTTAAGAATTCCATACTTCTACTCGTGAGAGAACAGTAGCGCGCACAACACGAGCGGTTGACGAGTAAGCTAGGCCCTGGTCCCCCTTTGGACTGTAGCGTCAACGATTATTATTATTATACTTCTGAAAAGCTCCCCAACGAAGGAGACAAAACTGTAGAGGTTTTAATTAAATCCTAAAAATTAGGAAGTACGAAATCAAGATGCTTTTCTTTAAACAACGTGCTATCGTTTCTTTTGTTTTTCGTTGGAGATTGGGAAATACTACACTGGAGCGCTAAAACTTGAAACCAGGTAGATTGTCCTTGTCAGCAGTGACAAGTACTGTAAGTGTGATCTACGTGATCACCTGCCGTTAAGGTCTAATACTACAGGGTCCATACACGTCTTGGATTCTCCCTCGTCTTGGATCCTCCCTCGTCTTGGATCCTCCCTCGTCTTGGATCCTCCCTCGTCTTGTATCCTAACTCCTCTTGAATCCTCCTTCGTCTTTTATCCTCCCTTGTCTTGGTTCCTCGCTCGTCTTGGATCCTCCCTCGTCTTGAATCTTCCCTCGTCTTGGATCCTCCCTCGTCTTGGATTCTCCCTCGTCTTGGATCTTCCTTCGTCTTGGATCCTCCCTCATCTTGAATACTCCATTGTCTTGGATCCTCCCTCGGCTTGGATTCTCCCTCGTCTTATATCCTCCCTCGTCTTGGATTCTCCTTCGTCTTAGATCCTCCCTCGTCTTGGATCCTCACTCGTCTTGGATTTTCCCTCGTCTTGGATCCTCCCTCGGCTTGGATCCTCCCTCGTCTTGGATTCTCCCTCGTCTTGGATCCTTCCTCGACTTGGATCCTCTCTTGTCTTGGATTCTCCCTCGTCTTCGACCCCCCCTCGTCTCGGATCCTCCCTAGTCTTGGATCCTCCATCGTCTTGGATCCTCCCTTGTTTTGGATCCTCCTTCATCTTGGATCCTCACTGGTCTTGCATTCTCCCTCGTCTTGGATCCTCCCTCGTCTTGGATCCTCCCTCGTCTTGGATCCTCCCTTGTCTTGGATCCTCCCTCGTCTTGGATCGTCCCTCGTCTTGGATCCTCCCTTGTCTTGGATCATTCCGTAAAACTCGAAGTTAATTCCCTTCCTCGCTCAGTTTCTGACCAGAGCCAGTCATGAACAGAAGGAAAGTCGATTTTGTTTGAGCGGCGCAACTGCATAAGACAGCATATTCCCAAGGCTAGTGTCAAAGTAGATGCAGTGCCCGAGGTCACCAAAGCCCCTGTGTGAGTTGAGTCAAAATCCACTTATATGTCTGTAGATGGCCTTCAGTGCGCATCCCTTGATGTGTATAACAATGGAAGTCATGTTACCCACATGAACTAAATGCAATTCCCACAAAAACCATTTCCATTTTCGGTTTCAAATCAAGTCAGACAGTTCTCTTTAAAATGCACAATGGTTTGCTCCAAGGCTCCATTTCTTCAGAAATTTCTCTGATGTCTTGGTAGGATTTTCTGTTCAGTAGGATTTTCAAATGAAGCACGGAAACTGTTGTTTTCTGCTGATATTGGTAATGGACTGTTGTGAAACTGTGCTAGATGTTGGAGGGTTAAAACAGATTACTAAAACTAAACTTTTGCGCAAAAAATGTCTTTAACTTAGAAAAAGTATCCTTTAAATTTTGTTGCGATTTCAAGGCCATCTGCACCAACGCGTCTTCTGTCGTAACATGCGTCCTGCGTCAAAAAGACGTATTCTGTAGCGCGTCTGGTGTCTTTCTAAAAGAATATGATTTCTGCGTCAACAAACCCTCTGCTTCGACAAGAAGTCTGCAACAGCAACATTTTTTTTTCTGAGGAAATGGCCTTTGTAACCACAGACCTTCTGTGGCGACAGGTCTTCAGTGATGAAATGCCCTCTATGGCGATGAGACTTCAGAGGAATTTGTTTTTGTTCCCCCAGGCCTTCTGAGCTTTGCCGACATGGGTTCTGAGCTCTGCTGACAGGCATTCTGCACCAAAAGGGCTTCTGCAGCAACAGATCCTCAGCGACAACAGGCTTTCTGCGTCCAAACGCTACCTACAACAGCAGGTCTTTTGCCCCAAGACCTTTTGTAACAACACAGAGGGTCTGTGAACATAGACCTTCAGAGTCGGCAACTATAGGCCACCTCTGGCTACAGCAAATCAGCGTCAAAAAGCCTTCTGCGTCAACAGGCTTTTTACGCCAACAGGTCTTCTGTGCCAACAGGCCTTCTGCGTCCAAACGCTACCTACAACAGCAGGTCTTTTGCCCCAAGACCTTTTGTAACAACACAGAGGGTCTGTGAACATAGACCTTCAGAGTCGGCAACTATAGGCCACCTCTGGCTACAGCAAATCAGCGTCAAAAAGCCTTCTGCGTCAACAAGCTTTTTGCGTCAACAAGCTATCTGCATAAGCAACAGGCCTTTTGTGACTAAATGTCTTCTGTACCCACAAATCTTCTGTGTGTGACAAGTCTTCTGTAATAATAGATCCTCTTTGCGAATAGGCCTTTTGTATCCTATGGCAATAAACTTTTGTAATAAAAAACCTTCTCTGACGAACGGCCTTCTATGGTGCTAGCCCATTTGCGCCAAGAGCTTTTTACGTCAACTAACCATATATATCAGCAGCTTCCACAAACTTTTATTGTGACTAGAGGCCGTCTGAGCAGACTATCCTGCTCTACCGACTGGCCCTCTGTAACGACAATATGTCGTACAGCTCGTGCCTCAATTGATTTATTAAAAGAAACATTTGATAACTGCATAGCACGGTATGACCCACGAAATTCGGCTACAGGATCGTGCAAGTTACCGCCGTTTGACTATATCCTGCACATAGAAGGTTGTTTCCCTTCCGCTTTTTTGCTCTTCATTCAATGCTTCATAAAAAGTGTTACAGCGATTAGATTTAGTTCAAATAAGCTCCGTTTTGTTCGATAATCTGTTTCCATCTAGGCGGCAACTTCATAATACCCCCCTTCTTATTTCTGAAGAACTCGGACAGCCACTTTTCACAAGCCTCTTTTGAGTTCAACTTCACACCACCAAGGGCGTTCGCCATGGACAGAACAGGTGGTAATCACTTGACGCTATGTCCGGGCTATATGGTGGATGCATTTAAACCTCCCATCCGAGCTCCAGTATCTTCTGACGAGTCATCAACGAAGTGTGTGGTCTGACGCCGTCCTGGTGGAACACTACACTCTTCCTGTTTTCCAACTCTGGACGCTTCTGGTCGATCGCCTGTTTGAAGCTGTCAAGTTGTTCGTAGTAGATGGTAGAATTAAGCGTCTGGCCATATGGGAGCAGCTCATAGTGGATGATGCACTTCCAATTCCAGCAAACACACAGCAAAACCTTCCTAGCCGTCAATCCCGAGTTGGCCTCTGTTTGGGACGATTCACCGGCCTTCAACCACGACCGTTTTCGCTTGGTATTATCGTATGTGATCCATTTTTCGTCGCCAGTCTCCATCCGCTTCAACAATGTGTCGAGTTCGTTCCGTTTAATCAGCATATCGCATTCGTTGATTCGGTCCAGAAAGTTTTTTTTGCGTCAAATCATGCGGCCCCCCAACATCAAGCTTTTTTTGCATCCAGCCTTCTGCAGATGGTTTAAAATGGTTTGGTGACTAACTCCCATCTCCTGGGCGATGTCACGAGATGCCACATGCCGGTCTTACTCCATGATTTCCATGATTCGATCGGTGTTCGTCGTCACAGGTTTTCCACTGGCTGGCTTATCCATGGTGTCGTTTTCACCAGCTCTGAATCGTCGAAACCATTCCTCCGCTATTCGAAGTGATAGAGTACCATCTCCCAAAACACCATTGATCTCACGGAACATTTTTCTAGCGCATTTTCCTTTAACGAAGGGAAACTTTAAAATAGCGCGAATTTCGGCGCTAGTGAACTCCATGTTTACACGTCTTTAACTGCTGAACGCAATATGCAATCAAAAATCATCAAAATATTCATCGTCGTTTCGTAGGTTATGTCAAGACCTTTCAAATGATGATACGAACTCTGTACATTGCCGGAAAATTCAAAAGACAGAAATGGAGGGGAAGAGAGATATTTGACAACCTTATATATAATATGTGAAGTTGCATGTCTACGCCTTTAGGTTTGAAACAACTGCCCACTAGAAAAACAACATCCTCCGTGTTGTGGTCGGTATAGGGCCGCAAATGCTGAAAAAATTGTATCTCCAGGTTGGACTAAGTACTAGACAAACATGGTAATCACGATACATAAATTGTTCTTAAATATAAGTGCCAAGAACTTATCTCTTAAAAAAAGAAAATTTTATGATCATTTAGAAAAATCACCTATTTCAAAGTTGTATAATAATTGTTGGCGCTTCAGTCCAAAGGGGGACCAGAGCCTAGCTTGCTCATCAACTACGAGTAGAAAAGCCCTACAGTTTTTTGCCGACTACGAACGTCAAAATTTGAGAAGCTTTCTTAGACAGTTATTACTCTTTGAGTGTTGTCAACAGCTCGAAAGAGGTGGTGCCGTGAATAATTCGAAAACTTGGTGTTGAGCTGGGAATCGAACCTAGACCCTTCGGCGTGTGAGCCTCGCACTCTAACCACTACGCCACGGCGACCACATAAAAGATCAAAGTTGTATACCTTTATTAAAAATGGAAATATGTACTCCCTGATAAAAATCTTGTATTCAAAGATTTATTTGGAGGATTCAGAGTCTGTAAGAAAATTGGGTAAGCAAAAGCTTAGTCAGTAGTTTTTTATCTAGTTTCCAATTCAACTGAATGTTGGTCAATTTTGTTGCTTATTTGGTTACTTCAGCGGAAATAGATAAGTTCATTTACTGCCAAAATTCTAGGTACGAAGAGCTTGAGAGTATTGTCATCAAGTAGCTGACCGCATTATAGTCCTTTGAATGAAGTGGTATGACCAAGTTCTTGAACTTTCCTGATTTTGTTTGCTTTAAACTTTTACAATAATTTATACATCATGATGGACGACCTGCCCGCCCCACAGAAAAGGATAATGATCAAATTGAACTTAGATTGACTTGAGGTTCTCAATAGAATAGAACGCTTGTGTCTTGAGCTCGGCACTTGTCTTAGTACTTTTGAATTCACAAATGGACTCAAGCAAGTGGTAAAGAAGGCTGAAGAAACTGTTTGAGTTCCTAGGTATGAATCGTTATACCTAGAATGGATGACATATAACGTGCTTTTCAGCAACGGGAATCGATTCGCTCAACAATTAGTCACAACAACATTTACAGGCCATGATAAATTTTCCATCGCGAATACAGCAAATACAAAAAATTTTATTTTTTTATAAAAATTGTAAAAAATTGTCCAACCCAGAACCAATTCAACTTCGGGCCGTCCCGCATTTATTCCCCGAATGGCAGCATTACCCTCAAGAGTCAGAGATTTGCTTGAGTCGAAGGAAACAAAACACAAAGTAGACATAGCCATCAAGGCGACTCAGTCTTCTCCGCCATGTGTAGACAGTGCCACCCTGAGAAGATCTTTATTCGCAACGGATACAATGGCAGGACGAGATCAAAAAGTTAAAGCGGTGTCCCCTATCTAGCAAACAAATCAAAACAAATTGAAAACCAACTAACTAAGTCAGACTTTGATTCATAATTTTTTGAGGCACATACCCACACCACCAGTGCCTCCAAAGGAATTTACAATTCAAATCCATGAGATTACTCAGACCAAAGGGTCCATGCCAGGACAACAAACAACACAGTCTCACTTTGGAAAATTTGATTAAAATAATAATCCATCTAATATTGTAATCACATTCCGAGCAAAAATAATTATAAATATAATTTCCGAGGCAGACACAGTCATGTGACTCTTGCGCACAAACGGAGAAATGCATTCAATTTGACCGAATCCTTAAGCCATTCACAGCAGCAGCAGCAGCTTGTCCGTCTCGCATAACGAACAAGACCACCAGCACCACACGACAATGGATCACATGTCTATGCATTGCTGCATGCGTTGCGTATGCTTGTGTGTTGAAAGTGAAGCAATGCGCTCCTTATTTCTGTTGTTGTAGTCGGTGAGGTTGACGTTGATGTTGCCGCTGTCGTATCGGCCTTTTCACCTTAAAACGCACCATTCTCTCAACATGACGGTCTTTTTCATCAGCCAACAGACCAACACTTACCCACCAGCCACCACCTCTAATTTATTTTCGAGTCGTTTCTTATGGCGCACAACCTGAGGAGGACTTAAGCCCGAATGTAAGGAACTTCACAAGCACAAAGGATGTCATCCACAGAGGCTAATTTCAAGTGGACGTTGGTTCGTTGTTGCCCCATGTGTCGGATGTGTATGTGTATGTGTGTGTGTGTGTGTGAGGGTGTGTGTGTGAATGTATACTAAAATGGAACGAACTTGAATGCTAAGACGACGTTTTATATATACACATTCATATAAACACGGTTTGAGGTGTACACACATCGTCACATCCAACTTCAGCCCTCGAAATATCCTCGTCCATCCGCTGGTTTTACCTCCACCAGTGCCCCCATCCACCGGCGCTGTCCGCTTCAACTGGACATTTGCAAAGCGAAATTCTTCGTCGGAACTGACTGGACATTCGACCCATATCAAATAGAAATACCATTACCACCGAAACCACCCCCACTCTCGGTGTTCACGAGTGTTTCGTTCGTCAACATCTGACACCACCCCATCGCCCACAGCCCACAGCCCGCCACCGACCGAGCTACAGCGGTGCCCTTCCCCTGACGTCGCAGTCGCCCGGCGGGTTTTCTACTGCTCGCTGACCACGTATTTGTTCATCCCTCATCCTTCGCATCCCGAAAACGTAACGTTAATTTTCCCAATTTTCTCCTTCTTCGTCTTTTGCATGTTCCTTCGCTTGACCCAACTCTGACAAGCGTCCGATGCCCACCGCCCCCATGCCAGACCGCCTGCCTACAATGCTGGCCGTCTGTGCTCTTGACCACCCCGCTCCGGTGCACAAATGTGTGTCCGGACAACGCTCGTACACCGTTCCACCACCGAAAATGTCTTTCCCACCCTCCCCCACCGCAAAAGCTGCCGTCTCTTCGCAGCAAATCTACACACAGTGCAAGAATTTTGAAAGGAAACCCGAAGGGGATGTTAGGTCCATTTCGTCCACCTAAGTAGTGCGAGCACACACACACACGGCTGTATGTTTGTGTGCATGCTAGACTCGCTGAGATCTAGAGGATACCGTTGCGATAAAATCAAAGGATACACTTTGCCTTCGCCAGTCGGCAAAAGAATTGAACACACACTCAATTTGCGCGTCCATCTCACCCGCTGTTGCTGGCACCGGATCCGGCGAACCAGCGCGCCACCCAGTCATCCTCCCCTCCCCTTCAGAAAAATCCTATCGGGTCATAATGTATCCATGAGGCGGTTGATAGGCACAAATGGTCTTAGCATTCACCCCTTCCAACAACGTTGACGTTGCCAGCAGCCAATGCATGTATTGCCGCAATGAACGGCGGACGCGAATAATGCGCGAGGGTAGTCGCGCGAGAACCACTACGGCGACGTCGAGAACTGCGGCGGCTGTGACGGTGGCGACGGCGACAACGACGACGGTGCTGACGGTGGCAGTGCTGGCGATGCCAAGCTCCGCTCTGGAATCACACCACCGCTGCGGGTACTCTCTTCAATATCATCATCTTCTCCTTTCACATATCTAATGATGGCCGGCACGGTTTCGACGGCAGCAGCAACGGCAGCGACTGCTGTTGTACACTAGTGTGTGCTCTGCCACCTTCGCTATCCTGTCCCATTCTCGGAGCATCAAACCCCCACACGTAGCAAATATCCGAACAACTTTGAGTTTCTCATGCAAAGATAAAAGATGGATGCTTGCGGACATTCGTCCTTACACGTGAACGTTTTTGTCCGCCTGTATCTCCTTCGCTATAACACACACCCGGGCGAACACAAACGCAGTCCGTGTATGCGAAGACGAAGGATACGGCTACGGCTACCGCCACGACTGCGGCAAAGCGGCAGCGCTAGCAGGATGAATATATCGGGGGTAACCTTTCTGCTAGTCATATGTGCACACTTGACGTCAGGCTGTGTGAGTGAACGCCACCGTCGTCGTCGGCGCTGGGCCAAAGGGTTGGAAGGGGGTTACTTGTCCTTTGGCAATTTAAAAGAAAGCGAACGGGAATATCCCACCGCTGGACTGTAAACTGCGATGTGTTTAGATAGGATGCCTGCCGTCGCCGTCGCCACCACCGTCGTAGCAACGGCAACGGCAACGGCATCGGCTCAACCTCTTGACCGTGCATTGGAGGGGGCGCACGATGCGGTGGGGTTGGCAGCGTCAGTATGTATTGGGTAGCAATCATGCCGACGGTAGGGTGGATATTACCACCCCACGCATCCCCACTGAGCGCGGCATAAGGGAAGAAACAATACTTTGGTGGGTCGGGCACCGACTAGTTGTTGTTTCTGCTCGGTACATTGTTTTGGTGGAAGAAGAAAGTCAGGCCAGCGTGGTAGCAGTGTTGCCATCACTACTCGAATTTTGGGTGCTGAGGGGAGAGATCGGAATTGTCTGTTAATGTGATTTACGTGTTGAATCACTTTTGAAACGGTTAAGTTTAGGTGGGATAAATCGAAGATCGAAAAGGCAAAAGGTTGAATATATTTGATACTCACAACTTGAGTGAGGGTTGTCTGATTCGTGCATAGGACACCTTCCACCCTGAGAAGCAAGCAGTATTTTCATCTGTATGGAGCCAGGCAAATAGTCTTCACTCGGCTTGAGCCCTATAAGTACTAAAGTAGACTAAATTCCTTCAATTTGGATCCGTCACCCAATAAAGACTCAGTTTCCGCGGTGAAGTGAATTAATATCAAACTCGGTAACCCATGACTCCGATTTAAAGCTTCTGTTGTTGAGCGAAAGGTGATCGGTGAACTCATCGTTGCTTTTAATGCCTGTCCAGGAACAAACATAGGATTCATGTTTCAAAAATATTTTAAGCCTTCTCGTTAGGCAGTCATCAAGCATACAAAAATGTCAGTCTGTAGCACACGAGTGTCTTTTCCAAGCTTTGGGCGACTGACATGAATGCAAATGACCAGAAAGCTAACGACGATCAATCCACTTCCATGATATTAACACAAATATTCGTTTGTAGGGCGATTATATGACACATCAAAATACTTGATCTGGCAATGTCTTATGAAGTGAACTCCCTGAAAGCTTGTCTTATGAAGGGAACTCCCTGAAAGCTTTTTTTTTCAAAACCCAAGTCAATGGAGCACGTTAAAAAGAAAACTACAAAACTTAACAACAAAAATACAAAACAGAAACATTCTTTAGGATTGTCCAAAACCAAGCATTTTTTATTTTATTTCAAGACAAGTCGCTTTTAGCTGTCGTTAGAGCACCTTCGTGGCCGTGAGCGGCAATCCACTTAAAAGCAAAAGCATTGCTTAGAGAGACTTAAAACCTCCGCAACACACTCAGCGAAATGCAGTTAAAGGCAGATGCCGTTTTATTCAGAAATTATAATTCCAGTGTAAACAAACCTTTATGTAGCTTTTTTCATTTATTTTTAGCCGAATGAAATCGGAAAAATGTATAACACTGCTGGAAGAAGTTTTGGTGGAACTCAAAGAACACAAGCCGTGCAAATCCTGCACCGTGGTCCACTCGTGAATGGCTTTGAGACGTGGGAGTTCAACTTTCAGAGTGATGATGATCTACACGTTCATCAGGCGCTATCGTAAACGAGTACGGAAATCTCTCATGTCGTGTTTATTCCAGAGTTTACAAAATTGATCCGGAGATGGCCATTGCAAAGGAGGAACTTCAACTTAGGAGTTCAAAAACGTGATTTACTTAATGCAAAGCAGGATTTTTAGAATCTGGAATTGCACTTTTTGATGTATAGTTTGACTTCTTCAAACTAAAAACTTTTTGAATCTGTTGTTTAAACTTCATAATCACTGGTTTATAGTCAATACGCTCCAAAAGTATAGAAAATGATTTGGATGTTTGGAAAGAAACTCAGTTACCTTCGCTGAATGTACAAGTACCGACTGCAAAGAACTAGGCCTTCGGTCATATATGTTTAATTGCACTTTAAAAAGGCGTAAGTAATCTTCTCAAATAGAACATTAAAAACAAAAAGTTTGCTTTAAGTGAGCAGGGCCAAAACGTTCCCCCAACCTAAAAAAATGTATTTTGAAAACATAACTCGACGAACTTCACCTTCCGGACTGCAGTTATTAAAAGCGAGCACAAAATGGACACATAGTCTTAAGGAAATTTTCAAATAAATTAAAAAAAATTCAATTCAATGGATTTCTTCTTCTTGTTCAGTCCGGGGTGAATTTGGGGCACAACCAACATGCCTCTCCAGCCAGCAGGATCTTTCCCCAGCTGCCTCCAGTTGAGCACCCCAAGTTTTCGAGGTCCTTATCCACTTGTGTGCGCCACCTTAGCCTAGGCTCTCCTCTGTTGCATTGTCTCAATGGCGCAGATTCGAAAACTTTTCGGCCCGGAGCAGTGGTGCCCCACAATGCCTAACCATCTTCAATGTTGTATCCGAAGACGTTTGACCAGGCCTATGTCAATGTAAAGCCCATAGAGTTCGTCGTAAAATCTTCTTCTCCAGATGCCATCACCACAAGCAGGACCAAAAATCGCATGCAAAACTTTTCTCTCGGAAAGATTAAGGTCTTCCTCTTCCACTTTTAGTAACGTCCAGGTTTCCATGCCATAGAGTAGGGCTGGGATGATCAAGCTGTTATATAAAGCAAGCCTAGTCCTTGGATTGAGGGCGTTACTACTCAATTGCCTTTTGCTATTTGGGTTCAAGCCAAAAAAACAGGGATTGGCAAGAGTGATTCTGCGTTTGATTTCGGTACTGATGTTGTTGTTCCTGTGTGCCGCCGAGCCGAGGTAGACTTTGACTTTGGCAAGAGTGATTCTGCGTTTGATTTCGATTCTAGTGTAGTTGTTCCTTTTTACCGCGGAGCCGAGGTAGACTCGGACCTGGAGTACCTCGAAGTTTCTGCTGCCTAGTGTGACACTCTGTCACACTAAAACGTCGATGTTGCGTGTTTTTTCTTGATGACAGCATGTACGTCGTTGTGCCCTAATTCAGCACCAGACGCATTCTAGCCGCTTCCAGTTTAATGCCAACAAATGCCTCATTTACGGCCCGCTGCGTTCGTCCGATCACGTCAATGTCGTCCGCGTTAGCCAGTAATTGAACTGACTTTTGGAAGATCATGCCTCTGACTTGTGAGTTAGGCACCAACTTCTTCAGAATGGTGTTACTCGTAAGGAAGTCACATGACAGTGCGTCACCTTGTCTAAAACCTTTTTGACACTGAAGGTCTCGGTATGCGGCTTTAAAATCGGCGAATAGGTGGTGAGTGTTGATTTGTACTTCTTGGGTCTTTTCCAGGATCTGCCATACAGTGAAGATCTGGTCTATGGTGGACTTTCCTGGCCTGAAGCCACACTGATAGAGAAATATCAGGTTGTCGACAAACGGTCTCAGACGCTCACACAATTAGTTATAGAGAAAAAAAAATATTAGGTAATTTTGACGACATTCTCGGAGTGTGGTATACGTGGCCCTATTAGTCATCTCAAACCTATTCTCATTCTTGTTCGTTCGAAAAGTCAGACTAAACATAATCATTTATAAGCTTAACCTGATGATCTTACACAGCTTGTGGGCTTACTTAGCAACTTTAGCAACTGATTTGAGTGGTGTACACGATCCGACAAACGATTAATGAAAAATATTAAAAATATTTATATATGGTTTCCATTTACTTCAATACGCTAGGACAGGGAATCTTTAATTTCTTCGAACTATTGAGAAAGTAGGTTTTTCGAAGAATCTCGTTTATTAATTAATTGTGTGGCGTGACAGTCCACAGGAGGACCAGGGCATAGCTGGCTCAGCAACTACCATACTTGTTGTGCGTGCTACTGTTCTCTCACGAGTAGAAGGGACCTAGAGTTTTTTGCCGACTCCGAGCGGCGAAATTCGAGAATCTTTCGTAGACAGATCTGGGATTTTGTTTTACCTGCCTTTGCGGCTTATATCAAGGAGTACATTTTCCCAAGAGTCGTAAGTAATGCAAGACTAAACGCGTTAGTTACCCCAATACCAAATTGAGATCATGCTTGAGGGGCAATCAACCGACCTTGGTTTGATGCGAAGCCTTTCTAAAACCTCTTCTGCTCTCTGGGTCGCAGCACCCGGTTAAGAATGCAACTCCACACTGAGCCGGGATAGTCCCCTAACCGCCTTGCCTAGGCAACCCATGCCAACAATTAACTAGACAAGTCAGCACAGTACACTATCCTCGACTCTACCCGCGATGGAAGGTGGTAAACCACAGCTACCACGATACTGCCACAAGGGGACCTACCGCACAGTCAGGCTGGAAACGAAGTTCCAGAATATAGCCTCTGGTCAAGATGTCACTACCAGTCAGGTTCCCTCAAAGCCTGGGTCTGTTAGCCGCCATCCCGCCACAGATGGTCTTTTCTCCATCAGTGTTTCCGTTGTCACTATAAATAGTGATATGGATGTGATTTTTCCTTTCGTAGACAGTTTGCGTTCGTAGACAGTTATTACTCTCGGGATGTTGTCAGCGGCTCGAAAGAGATGGCCAGGTCATTACGTTGTTATGGTGAATCATAATATTTCCCTCAGCCAAATAGGGGCGTACTTGTAATTCCGCAACGATTTGTCAGAATAATTCATATATAGATATAGATGAAGACTGAGTGAACAATTTTTTGCCTTTGCTCCAATTGTTTGGTCTACTCCTTGATTTCTGGTACATGAATGCCTATTCACCTTACGTCGACGATCGTGCAAGGACTTAGACACTTTCGCGGATCATCTTTAATCTTTAGGAAGCATCAAATACTAACTTCCATGACATGTGGTTTCAACAAGACGGTGTCACATGCCACACAGCGCGCGCAACAATGGACTTATTAAAAGGCGAGTTCGGTGAACATTTTATTTCACGTTCGGGGCCGGTCAATTGGCCGCCTAGCTCGTGCGATTTAACGCCTTTAGACTTTCTTTTGTGGGGCTATGTTAAAGCTCATGTCTATACAGACAAGCCCGTTTCAATTGACGCATTGGAAGACAACATTGAAGCATTTATTCGTGAGATACCGCCCGAAATGTTGGAAAGATGCCAAAATTGGACTAAGCGGATTTACCATTTGAGGCGCAGTCAAGGTCAACATTTGCATGAAATAATGTTCAAAGATTGAATAATACGTACCGTACTACCGATTCAAATGAAGATTTTATGTATTTTTCTGAATTTTATGTGTTTTTTTTTTTTTGTTTTTTAAAAATTTTCCTATAGCTTTTAAGAAATCACTCCTTACATTTAATTCCACTACTCTAGATGCTTTCAGGGCACAAATGCTACAAACAGCTTTCTCTTTCAGGATACGGAAGACACGTAATGTGTATAAGGTATACTGGTATGAAGTGAGCGCCAAGATACAAATGTCTCGATAGGGAGCATTTGGTGTGAACGAGGCCTTTTTTTTTGTTTGTTTGCTATGACATCTGTGAAAAATATTAAGTATACATCAAATCATTGAACAGACAACATCATATTTTTTCGTCGTGTTAAAAATGTCGAATTATGTACCAGAAAGTGGTGATTTGCGGAAAGCATTAATTTCTTGTTTTCATTTGAAGAAAAGTTCTGCAGAGTCGCATCGAATGCTTGTCGAGGCATATGGTGATCATGCTCCATCAGAAGCAACATGCAAAAGATGAGAAATGAAGAACGTGGAAGATCATCAAGAAAGTTTGAAGACGCCGAATAGCAGACGATATTGGATGGAGATGACACTTTGAGTCAAAAGCAAATGGCAGCAATGTTAAATGTTGCACAACAAACAATTTCTGACCGTTTAAAAGCTATGGGAAAGATCCTAAAGTGTGGAAAATGGGTGCCACATGAATTGAATGAAAGACAGATGGAAAACCGAAAAAACACTTGTGAAATTTTGCTTCAAGGACACGAAAGAAAATCGGTTTTGCATCAAATTGTTACTGGTGATGAAAACTCGATTTATTTTAAGAATCCTAAACGGAAAAAAATCAACCATCAACATCGACTGCAAAACCAGATCGATTCGGCAAGAAGACAATGCTGTGTGTTTGGTGGGACCAGAAAGGTGTGCTGTACCACGAGCTCCTAAAACCTGGTGAAACCGTTAACACTGATTGCTACTGACAACAAGACAACAAATGATCTATTTGAACCATGATCGAGAAACGACCAGAATGGGCCAGAAGACACGGCAAGGTAATTTTGCTCCATGACAATGCACCTGCACACAAAGCAAAACCGGTTCAGGATATAATCAAAACACTTGGCTGGGCGCAGCTTCCTCACCCGCCGTATTCACCAAACTTGGCTCTTTCCGACTATCATTTGTTTTCATCGATGGGACACGCATTGACTGAGCAGCACCTTGATTCTTACGAGGAGGTCAAAAATTGGGTGTCTGATTGGTTTGCTTTAAAAGACGAACAATTTTATTGTCGTGGTATTCACAAATTGCCAGAAAGGTGGTCAAAATGTGTAGAAAACAATGGCCAATAGTTTGAATAAAATGTTTTTACTTTCCCATTAATAATAAGTGTTTTATTTCCAAAAAAAATTTCATTTCATACCGGTATACCTGGTATTCGAGGCACTTTAATTTAATTTTTCTTTTCGTGCTAGTGGTTGATGCTGTTACAATATCGTGCAGGATAATGAATGGACGGTACAGAATATTCTTCATTCCATACAAACGTTACGGATGTTAGTTCTTCATATCAACGAGGAACTGTCACTCATGTTTTAAGGATCCGCTAAATGTTAAGACTCTCTTACGCTTAAATAGGCGGTCGGCCACATTCTCGTGTCGATGGGTTCAAATGCTCAAAAATTAAAATGTAGGCATGTCGAAGTGCTTGACTGTCTGGATTGAATAAGAAGAGTTGCCAAATGCCTCTCTCAAACCCTCTTCGTACCAAAGCTTCCGATTTACCTATTTTTGTAAATCGCTGACGCCATCGTCTTCACACGCGGTCAAAACAAAATCAGGAATTCGGTTCATTTGAAACAGTTACTGTCCAAAAGAGTGTTCTTAATCATACCAATGGAAATTTATTCATAGATCTCGTCGTGGCTAAGGGCAGGCACTAGCCCAGGGGAGCATAGAAAAGAAATTGTCTCGTCTTGATTTCAAAGCCGACAAACGAATCGTATCACTTGCGCCCAAATTTGCGTAAAAAAAGGCTGCTCAAGGTCGAAAGTTTCAATAGCTATTATCAAAGTGTTGTCGAAAAGTCAAATGAATAACCGTCCAAATAAAGGGTAAATTTAAAACAGAGGGAAATATTGAATTTAAGAAAACTATTTCGAGATGAGGCGACGACAGGGACCACGAGCTGCCAATGACCAACCAATAACTCATTTGCCTAGAATGGTATAAAACTTCGCTTACTCCTGCACCAGGGATTGCTTAGGTGGTGAGCATCCGATTTGATACCATTTTCCTGGCAGCGCATGAATTTAATTAATTGAGTGTCGTGGTGCCTTGAAGCTTATTGTTCCTTTGAAAATGATGAACAATGCTTAAACGCGTGATCTTTGTGATTTTCATTAGCTCCATGCCAAATGACCCTGTCGACTGTGAGAAGAACTGTATGGTTAGCAGTGGTCTCCTTCATAAGCCTCATTTCATTTGTGTTCTTAGTAGTTGTTCTGAGGACTATCAGAACAAAAGGAACCTATAAAGTTTTGGAATGGTACGATACCAACGTAGATATGTATACAATTCTCCATCTTATGAAATGTTGTATGTATTTTGTTTGTATGCTGTCCAAAAGGCAGCAATTGCGGGAAGGTAAAATCAAGCTCTTGTCGACCGCTTTGCGCTCTCATTGAGTAGCGTTTTCGAAAGAAATACTGAGAAATGGCTATCGCTAGATAATCGTTATTTCAACCACTTGCTCGCACCCAATTTGACGAAAGAAAGATACTTTGGTAAGGATTGTTAGTTTTTTGAACCCACTAGTTATGAATATTATATGGTACAAAGGTCTTAAAGATGCGTAACCTATTTGCTGATATTAAACAAACTACAAATTAAATTAATCTTGCGCCGCACTACTAAAACCTACTACTACTACTAAAACGGAAGAAATTTGTGAAAGACCACCTGAACTGGGAACCTTCTAAATAGCGCAATATATTGTGGACGGACGAATCCAAAATAGTTTTATTTTGCACTCCTGGAACCAGGACATTTGTACTCAGGCGAAAAACCAAGAGTTTCAACCGGAGTGTACTATAAAGACTGTAAAGCACGGCTGAGCAAAAATTAATGTATGAAAATGATTTTCCTATCATGGTACTCGTCCCAATCTTTGGATAAAACCGATGATGACCGCCGGAGATTATGTCAGTACGAGGGTTGCTTTTATGCTTCGGGTTTAGAGAACAAAAACAAATATTAATCATCGAAAATAGCTTTATTGTGTTTCAAAATATTCCCCATTAAGATCTATACACTTTTGCATTCGTTTGAACCAATTGTCGAAGCACTTTTGCCACCCTAATTGAAGTCCAAAACTCCAAAATGTGCATTCTGAACGCATCAACCGCTTCTTCAGGTGTCGAAAAACGTTGACCTCTCATTTTCTTTTTTGCGTACGGGATCGGTCGGTCGCCGTGGCGTAGTGGGTAGAGCACGCCGAAGGGTGTGAAAAAATTGGTGACTACACTCCCACCTCAACACCAATTTTTCGAATTTTTCACGGCACCACCTCTTTCGAGCTGCTGACAACACTCAAAGCGTAATAACTGTCTAAGAAAGCTTCTCAAATTTCGCCGTTCGGAGTCGGCAAAAAACTGTAGGTCCCTCTTACTCGTGAGAGTAAGACACGAGCACAACACGAGTAGTTGGTGAGCAAGCTAGGCCCTGGTCCCCCTTTGGACTGTAGCACCAAGAATTATTATTATTATGTACGGGAATAAAAAGGAGTCATTCGATGCCAAGTCAGGACTATACGGCGGATGACTCATCAACTAAATGTTTTGAGTACTCAAAATTGCAGTTGTTTGAGCCGATGTGTGGGAGCTCGCATTGTCGTGGTGAAGAGTGATCCGTCTTCGGCGGTTCGTTTTCCTTATTTCTTGGAAGACAACTGGCAAACAAATGGTTGTGTACACAGAATTGACTGTTCTGCGTTGTCCTAGTGGTGCGGTCGCGACATGTTCAGTTTTTCCAAAAGAAACAGGCGACCATTTGTTTTGAAGTGTTTCGTGCGCCAGCAACTTTTGTTGGATTTGGCTCAATTTGAAACACCCATACAGTCGACTGCTGTTTACTTTCGGGCTCATACGCGTAAGTCCACAATTCACCACCTGTCACGATGTCATAGACGTGTTTCGAAGCACACGATCGTATTTTTGGAGCATTTCTTTCGACCAATCGACACGACCCGTTTTTGAGCGATTGACAAATTGTGTGGGATCCAACGCGAACAAATTTTTTTGGCGATTAAATGTTCATGCAATATTGAATGTATGCTGGTTCCACTATTGCCTAAAGTTGGCTGAATCTCATGATAGGCCACATGCCGATCTTGCAGTATCACTTGGCGCACGGCATCAATGTTTTCTGAAACAACAACTGATTTCGGATGACCATCACGAAATTCGTCTTGGAGAGAACTACGACCTCGGTTGAATTCACCATACTATCAATACATACTATTAATAAACACTGGTCCTTGATAGAACTTCATCGCCAAAAACTGAATTAACTTCATCGATGCACTGTTGTTGAGTTAATCCACGTTGAAAGTTGTAAAAAATTTTCGCGATTTAATTCCATTTTTTGGGTGAGATGATTCTTTTGAGTTACTGTAAACAGCACAAATAGCGCTCGTATGTCAAAACGTTCTGAGAACGTATAACCTAAAAAATGTCAAAGTTTACGATAGAGCTGGCAGTTGCCAGGTTGCAACAGTAGGGTTGTCCAATCCCGCGAATTAAAAGGCAACCTTCGTATAATGAGTGAAACCATGCTACCGTAAGCAGAGTGGAATATGCCGCTTAGATGGATTCTGCAGCAAGACAATGACCCTAAACATAGGAACAAACGAGCCAAAGAATTTTTCCAAAATAATGGAGTTCAAGTTATGAAGAGGCCGTCTCAGTCCCCGGACCTGAATCCCATTGAAAACCTTTGGACAGATGTAAAGAAAGCTGTATATGAAGCAAAACCCAAAAATACAGAACAGCTTTGGGCTGATGTACAGGTTGAGTGGAATAATATCCCTTTTCAGCGATGTCAGGCCTTAAGCGACTCCATGCCACGAGGTTATGGCGCTGTACTTAAAAATAAAATGTATACGAACAAGTACTAACCCAATAATAAAAATTTAAAAAAAAAAAATTCACTATACCATTCACTTTTACTTCAGATTTATGAATTTTTGCCCTGGGTGCTATTTCTTGCACAATCCGAAATTCGGTGTCATTCCGGATAACAGGCCTTTTCTAAGTTAAGAATGCACTTTTTCTTGTCTTGTTTTTGCGTTTTAATACTGATGGTATAAGGATGTTGTTCAGTAAATGTGAAGTGTTTGCATGACGGTAGGAAAAATTTATAAGCAAAATAGTGACAAAGTCGAACATGGAGCTATAATTTTGCACAGTGCTGTAAGTGTCGTACACTACTCACTACGCTACGGCGTAGTAAGTTAATTGAAATTTAAAACATGTTTTAAGTGCTTGACTCAAGTATATGTGTTGGTCGACCTTTCTCCACCTTTCTGGGAACACCATGATTCCACTTCATAGAACTTCTTGTCTTTTTCTAGTATAAGCTGCTTCCACTTAAAATTGTTTGCAGAAACCGAAACAAATGGTAGCCTGATGGCGGAAACCTTGGACTATATAATGGATGCATCAAAAGTCAGTTCAGTGAGTTCGCCAAAGGTAAGTTCAGTTTTTGGGGAGTGAGCAAAAGTTAATGCAATCTAGCATTGTCCTGGTGGAATATAACACTTTTGTCCGCAACTCTATGACCACAATCGTTTTCGATTGACGCTATTCAAAAACTCATCGTATTACTAACGTTTAAGATGAAAATTACAAGCGTTGATATAGTTTGTTAAATTAATTTCTTTCAATTCATGCTTCAAGTTATGCCGCTCGTCCAAGACCCTTACAGTGTCGGACAAGACTAAGGAAACTGTAATGAATGAGCAATTTGGACGCAGGCAAAAACAATGAAAGGTAACATTTTTAAATTCATTAAAATAAATTTATTTCCCCTATTAATACTTCAACATTTCAAAAATCACCAACAACGTGTTGGTTCTTTTCACGAAAAATGGAGAAAAGCACCACAAACCTTTGTAAACAATCTTATGGAATATACAGAATCTATGCCAAGACGATGCCAAACAGTTTTAAAAAATAAGGGTGACCGCACAAAAAAATAATTTAGACATAGAAGTGATACAATCAAACGTTTTTGCCAGTTTCCTTAGATGTGTATGTTAAATTATGCTTTTTGCTATAACTAAATTATTAACGAAGTTCTAATAATATTTTGTTTCTTATTTTGAACAGTATAAATAGGGGAAATAGATTTATTATAATGAACTTAAAAAAATTGCCTTTTGTTGTTTTTGCCTGCGTCCAAATTGTTAATTTATTACAGTTTCCTTAGATTTGTCCGATACTGTAAATGACGACTGATTGTTAACTATAATTGGATGGCGCGAGAGTCCACAGGGAACCAACGGCCAGCTTCCTCATCAAATACACGTGTTGTGCGCGCTACTGTTCTTTCACGAGAAGAAGGGAACTACAATTTCTTGCTGACTCGAAACGGCGACGTTTGAAAAGCTTTTTCTTAGACAGTTATTACTCTTTGAGTGTTGTCAACAGATCGAAAGAGGTGATAACGAATAAAATTCAAGGTGTTCAGCCGGGAATCGAACCTGGACCTTTGATGCGTGAGTGTCGCACTCTATCCACTACGTCACGGCAGTCACTGATTGTTGCTTTTGATAAATTTAACCTTTCTTTAATACCATGTAGAATTATAGCACGATCCGCTTTGATTTATGTCTTGTGATTAACATCCACTTCATTTGGCCGGCCTGAACATGGCTCACCTCTGAGTGGTTTTAACACTGCGTTTCTCTTAAAACTTCCTCATCATAGAGATCATAGATCTTTTTGCAATCTGCGCTGCTTGGTTCCTTTACGGCAATAACAAATTAAAATGTGAAGAAAATGTTGCTTTTCGGCTCCATAGAAAAATGTACGCTAAATTAACCACTCTTAACGAAGTTGTTCCAATTTTTTCCAAATGCAAGTTTGAAGAGACAACTAATAAATATCAAATAAAAAAAACAATATATATATAATATATAATATATTATTTGTAGCCGTTAAAAAACAAAAATTATCAAAGTCTTTTTATGAAAAATCCGCTATCACCTTTAAAATAACCCAATAGAATAGAATAAAGTCCCAAAATGCCTAAAGTGTCTAAAATCAAGTTATGGCCAAAATCCCTACATTATAAAACTTCGTCCAAAGTTCTTAAGAGGAATTTGACATTATCCCAATTTCCAACTCCCCCGAAAAATTTCATTCATAATTTACAGAATTTTATTTAGCTCAGAATTTTGATCTTTTAACAGTTTGGGTTTCTTATGTCTCCAGTCATTCGAAGATTATAACGTAGGAATTTGGGGGTAAAAGATTGCGCAATCGAACCCGGTAAAAACTTTAAAAACATCATTCGTCAAAAGATATGCATTTAAAGTTAAGGGAAGATGGCAACTCACCGAACACATTGTTGCCACTATCACCCAAACCAGATTAAATTGTCAAATAATTGAGTGACAAAAAGCAATGCACCCAATTCGTTATCTTCAACTCAGCGAACGCTCCCTCACACATGAAGTCTCCAGAATAATGCGAGCTGTATATCAAATCCTATCCCTCTCCCAGATTGGAGCCCATTCTGGAAAAATTTGTTTTTGATATGCAACAAACTAAATACTACGGACAACCTGCATGCTCATCTCAGCAGACAACAACAAAACGAAAGCAGTCCCCTCATCTCCGATGCCGTTCACAAACAGTAGCAGAAACAAAGAAAGCAAAAAACACCAGAAACCTTTTGAAAAGAAAGGAAAAATGTGTACAAGTGGGCATATCAGCGAGGAGTTTGAGAATAGAACACTGCTGTAACTGAGATTTTGTGGGCTCGGATGGGTGGCGGGTAAAATATTCTTCTGCTCTGGACGCAGGGCCGAATGGACAAATACATCGTACACTGTACTTATCCCCAAACCTTTATCCACCGTTTCCCGTACATGCAATCGCCTTATACTTGGGCATACACAAAAAAAAAACAAAAACAGCCGCCGTTCTCTAGACTCTAGCCCCGTAGTCAGTCATCGTAACTGCATCCGCAAGCGTAGACTTTTTAAAGAGACTCCACACATATGGACGACTACGAGGACGACTACGAGGACGACGACGACGATGACGACGATGACGATGGTAGCAACAAGGATAGCAAGGATAGTGGTTGCCACTGCACGAGCTCTACCACTGTGCGCCGTGTAGGGCGGCGACGGTAGGTTCCCTTTTTCTATTCAACATGAATGGGTGAATTCTTTTATTCAGATACCCGCCAAACTCTGTTGCGAAAGGATCTGCGCTAGTTTCTTCAGTGTCTCTCGTCCAGCACCACAGGCGGAGTCGCATTTTGAAGCAGGCAAAAGCGAATTCAAGTAATCGAGCCTTGAGTGAGCGGAGAAAAAAATTTAAAAAAAAATTACAAATCGTTTCGTGCAGTGTCGGTGTAAAATCCTTTGATTGGGCATTTAAAGAAAATTCAAAACAATCATTTTCCGTTACATTCGGCGCTGTATCCTCACACACGCACACAAACCCGATGGAAGTTCTGTGGTCATCCGCAGCTACTCTAGAGTGATTATTATTTCACGAGGACCACGAGATAGACAAAGTAGGAGCGACGAGTGTCAAATCGGAACACGGGGTTGAAATGTTAACTTTAAAGTAAACAGAACAACAGAAATAACAAACGTTTTCACAAAAACAACCACGACAGAGGCAGGAAAGGTGAAGGAACATCCCCACCGCAGTGCGCGCAAATCGCATTACGAGCGAAGGGACCGAGGAAATAAAAAGAGAATAACGAGTCCTAGGACAGTCCCAGATAAACATTGAAATACTTTCTACTTGACCAATGTGCTAAGGATGTGTATGGGGAAAGTATAGAAAAAAAAACACAACTTATATATTCTTCGCACACAAATACACACCCAGCATTGTTGAACTCTCATGCGTACGCATATACGCATGTTGTGTGAGACTTTAAATTGAATGGTCACTCGACGCAAGAAGTTCCATCACCATCCCCACCATCACCGTCATCCCTAGGAACAGCAGAAGCAGCAGCACGGCCGGGGTATCGAATTGAAATCCTTCCAGCGGTGGGTAAAAGGGGCGGATAGCCCAAAACTGGACTAAGCTCGCCTGTATGGTTGGGACACGTTTGCGCACGTGTTTGTGTGTGTGTGTGTGTGTATGTTACAGTTTTGATTCAAAAAACTACCCCGAAATCTAAAGCAATAAACCACCCCACTCATCCAGTGGACAATTTACATAATAAACACACGACTCGCGAGCGCACCCACCAAAGCAACAAGGAGAAGCACAAGGAGACGGCCACGTCGGCGATGGTAACGGGCAACGATGTTGTGGACGAAAGGACACTTGCGACATAGGTATTTCTAAGCACGGTCCACACACGTACACAAGAAAAGCGGTGTACATAGGCAAACTTTAAAGTACAACACAAGCGTATACCAGAAGAAGGCTAAGTCCAAGAAACCGATACACGTGTATGTATGCCTCTTCCCATCCCACCGACCTCTTCCTAAAACGGCACCCCGTCCTTCCCTACCCCCTGACACCAATCGCCATCCACCTCTTGGACCATCGGGCAATATTCTCCAACTGACCAGCGCGAAATCGACACACAACACAGCACAACCAGGAGCAGCAGCAGCGGTGCCATGTGAAACGGATAAAGGATGCTCCCCACCCAGCATCATCGGCATCTTGCGCTCGCCACTCGCCACTCGCCGCTCATCGAAGAAGAGAGGAACAACACACAGAATCGCCGTCACCGCCGCATATGTCCTGTCCTACCCCCATTAATCGTATTCACATGAGCCGCACACATGCACACTCTGCCGTTTTTGTGTATATGTGTGTGTGTGAGATCTCTAAGCATAATTTGCACATGTGTTAGTGAATGGAATGGACACTGGTCAAACATACAAGAATATCACAAGAACAAGAAGCAGAGAGAATAAGAAGAGAACCAAGATATACACTCTCCATCTCAATTTATTATCCTGCTGTGATTCTCCGCGTATTCCATACGTACACATGTATGCATGAATGTATGCTTGTAAATACTATCCTCACCTTGCACGGCCAAAAATTGATCAGAAGAGGAACATCGATGTGGCTACATGTGTGTGAAGAGAGCCGCAAAAAGAGAGCAAGAAGGACACACAGGCAATAATTATTGTCGCGAGAAGCCAAACAAGAAATCAAACCCCAGCTAGCACACACCACCACACCACACCCCCACAGCTGTCCGGCAACGGAATAGAGAATACTCACACGGTCGCGGTGATGGTAGCGGCACATCGCGAAGGAAAGGACAATATAATGGAAATATGCCACACGGCTGGAATTTCTGTCGCTGACTAGACCGTGGTGTCGCGCACATATCGCACAAGTAGCATCCAGCAGCAGCCGCATCGTCATCATCATTCGCAACCAGGAGCATCAGTTTCAGCACTATCCCCCCTCCCCCTCTCATTCTCATCACCATCATCATCATTGCCATCGCCGTCGCGGTCGCCGATTCCGTCGTTGTCGTCTCCGTAGTCATCCACCAGCATCATCTTCATAGTCTCCTTGGTCGTCATCCTCACATATCCTCACACCGGCCCCGGCACTACAACTACGTCTGTATTAGTAGGTCCTCTTTCGTGCGCTCACTTTCCTACTGCTTCTCTACAATCTACCACTCTTCTTCCTTGGGCTGTGTGTTGTGCTCGCCGTATCATCATCATCATCGCCATCGTATGGCCGCACTCGTCGTTGTCGTCGTTGTCGTTGTCGTCCTCGTACTCGCACTCGTACTCGTACTCGTACTCGTCCTCATCGCCGACGCTGTCGCGGTGTATAGTTGTCGTGTGGAAGCAGCAGGGCAGCAGTAGATTTGGTCGCCTTCGTGGTCTTCTCATCATCCATACGTGACTTGTTCGTCGATCAGTCAAGTCAGCGCGAGAATAGCGAACGGAGTAAAACGGAACACCGAGAATACAACACACAACAGCAACAG
Organism: Eristalinus aeneus; assembly: GCA_955652365.1. Taxonomy (NCBI): domain Eukaryota; kingdom Metazoa; phylum Arthropoda; class Insecta; order Diptera; family Syrphidae; genus Eristalinus; species Eristalinus aeneus. The sequence goes on from OY019130.1 coordinate 81,833,998, forward strand.
CAGCAGCACCACCAACAACAACAACAACAGCACGTCGGCCACACACAAGCACTACATAACAATAGCGGCGCAAAAAGGAGTTCTTAGTGTGTTTTGGTGGTTGGTCGCCTTTGCCTTGCCTTCCTCCTTTTTAGATGCCTTCAATCCAGCACCAAGTCATCGCTATTAATCATTGTACATTTGGCTGCCGACACGAAAAGGCGGTGTGCGCTACTTACACTAGACATATTCATGTGGTGTCCTGTGTTATCCTGTAGTAACTGCCACACCAACATCTTCTTTACCAGCAGACAACCGATAGGAAAGGATATATAATTTTTTTTTCGGTTTGTTTGTCGTGTCTCGTGCAATCTCTCGCGAATTGGATTATATTTTGGCGAATTTATCTCGGAATTGTGTTCGCTGCGAAGTGGATTAAGAAAACCAAAAAAAAAACAACATAATAAAAAATAAGAAAGGATTCCAACAGCAAAGTGCTAGCAGTGCGTTGTCAAAGCAAAAGCAAATTAAGTGTGTGCAAATTAAGTTCAAAGTTAAAACCTCTTGTGTGCCAAAATACAGCAATAAAGAATACGACCAACAACAACAACAAAAAAAGAGCAAACAAATAAAAGGATGTGCAACAAACAGAAGCAAAAATAAAATACCTTGTATCTGATTATCAGTGATTAATCACCAAACACACTCAACACTAGAGCAGTGGACTTGACGCAATTAATTTCATCAATTAAGGGAGCGAAAGGGAAATAAACAAACAACACCGCAGTGCACCGCCAAATAAAACAAAACAAAAATTTAAATCGTAACACACACGCGACACTTCGAATGACATCGCGGTGATTTTGACGGATGCTTTATGATTTCGTTTTGTTTTTTCTTCTTTTCGGATCTTGGCTGGAAAAGTTTGTGTGCTTGCGTGACCACGTTTTCTCTGCTCGCGCCTCCGACATAGAGGTTAAGTGATCTGCGCGAATTGTTTTTTGTGGCGATTCAACAACAAACACAATACAGCACAACCATCCAACAACAATACAATTAAGTGTTACGATCGCGAATCATTAACAACAACCAGTGTGTGTGGTGTTAACAAAAATTCAAAACAAGAGTTGTATATTTGCAAAGAGTGAGTTTCTGTTGCGGCTTTGTTGTGGATACCCATCGAGATCAAACTGTCCCTGGATCCTCGTCGTTCGTGTACGAGTTGCACGCTTGCAGAAGGATTTTTAAAGGCTTAGGTGAGTTTGTTTGAAGGAAAATTTGGGGATCTGATCGATGTTACGTTGCCTTCTGTGATGAACATGTCTTTTAAATTACCAACTCACTACACTTTTCTGTGTTCTGTTTTCTAATTTATTCCCACTTGGGTCTTCTAAGTCGGTTTCAGACTTCTGGTTGAGTCGAAATTGTCTTTTTGTTTTTTCGCACGTTGATCATAGTCACTGCTCTGTTCAATCACGCAAAACATGGCAAGTAAATATTTGATCGGAATTCATTTAATTCGATTTATGCAAATGCACAAATCGAACATGGTAGTTGGAGAAACCAAATGTTGACCACTTGTTATTTAAGATCGTTCCAAACGATCATTTGAAGTTTGAAACCCCACGCTCTCAGCATAAACAATTCTTAAAAGTGCAAGGAAATAAAAAACGAAAAGAAATTAGTAGAAAGTGCAACAATTGCAAACCTTGCGGTAAGCCAGAAGGGGAATATGTTTGTAAATATTTTTACATCTCCAAAAAAATAATAAAGATTGTTATTTTAAAACTTGCGGTTAGGCAACATTTTAAATTGAAATAATGATTTTTTAGATTTGAAAATATTTTTTCATCGATTGCTTCCACAAGAGACATAAGTATTCAACGCTGCTTCAGGTTCTGTTTATTTAAGTCATGGCATTTCGCCGAGAAAATTTCTTCATGAAGTACAAACTTTCACTTCAGCTTTACAACTTGTAGGAATAAGACAATTGAAGCATGACATCACCATAATTTCAGTTCATTAATAAAACGTATCCGTTTTTTTTCTTAATTCTGGACTAATAATAATAATTGTTGGCGCTACAGTCCAAAGGGGGACTAGGGCCTGGCATCCTCATCAACTACCCGTGTTGTGCGCGCTACTGTTCTCTCACGAGTAGAAGGGACCTACGGTTTTTTACCGACTCCAAACGGCGAAATTTGAGAAGCTTTCTTAGATAGTTTGAGTGTTTTCAGCAGCTCGAAAGAGGTGGTGCCGTGAAAAATTAGAAAAATTGGTGTTTAGCTGGGAATCGAACCTAGACCCTTCGGCGTGTGAGCGTCGCACTCTACCCACTACGCCACGGCGACCACTAAGCTTAGTTTAAATTTCAGACACAAAAAGGAGGGAAAAAAAAATCTTTAGAAAAAAGTTTCATTCCCTAGAGACACCACGTGACAAGCTGCATGACTTTTTATGCAGCCAATTTGTGCCCTCAGTAGCATCAAATGCAACTTTTCGACTTCGTTTGTTTACAGGAGCATCATCTTTGTATAATTTTTTCGCAATTTGTCTCCACATAGTTGACAGACTGCCTTGTTTCAAGGTTTTTAACTCCAGATTGACGAGCAAATTTTTTAATCACCCAACATAAGTACGCAAATGAAAAGGACTGTGGAAGATGTCTATTAGTGTCGAATTGGTTCACAAAGCCACGAATGTTATTTGTGCTATTTAATTATTTTATTTTGAAAAGCCTGCATCATGATCACCTCTTAAGTTTTTTTTGTTTTGAAAAGCCTGCATCATGACTGACCACCAGTTGACCAAGCGATCGATACATCACTAACCTCCTCCAATATCTTTCATTTCATCACTTTCAAACAGAAGATAAATTCTCATCCATGATCGTTTTCAAATCAACTGAACAACCCAAGCAGAAGTTCGATGGTCGGTCTCTCGATTTTATGGAAGCTATTTCCAACCTGCTTTGGAATTAGTAAACAACAATTTTGCTCGTATTCTAACACACAGGCGACACCCACTTTTCTAGGTGTGCACCAGTTTAATCCCTTTTATGTGCATAATCTGTTCAGAGTTTTCTATTTTCCAAGGAACTGCAGGTGACATTACAAAAAGATGTTAATCTGTGCAGAATGGGATTTGTTGAATTTGGTGGGAGACATAAAAACGTTTCGGCAATTATCCCATGACCGTTGCAAGGATTCAAATTTGAATAAGTTGACTGTGATATTTGAAAGGTAGGAAACATTTAAGCATTTTAGTGGACAGCTGTACGAATTGTTACGCTCTCTGTTCGATTTATGATTTTAGGTGAAATGTTACGCTCTCTGTTCGATTTAATTATTTAGGCAAAGCCTAATTCGTTTTGTTGACATAGATCAATGAGCCTTACGGCGTGGGACCCTAAAGTGCATTTTCTTTTTTAATGGGCAGTCTTTACAATTCCGGGAGCATCATTAGAGTTTTCCCTTTTTTGATTTTTGAGCAGAGAGTCAAAATTTAAAAATAGTTAAATGTATGAAATTGAAATGTTCAAAATTATGTGTCAAACGTGTTAGTAAGGAGTTAACGAATTATGTTTCACTTTAGTTGCACAAAAAATATATGTTTACTTTGACAACGGACGAAGCCTCTTCTTTGTGGCCGAAAACTTATTGAGAACGCACAATATCCCCCCTCCCACCAGTCAATTACAATAAACTGAATTTCAGCAGAATTATAACCGTTTTCTAGGTGAATATATCCCAAAAACGTAGTTGCCAACTGCTTCAAACTGTTCTAGTTTGGTACATTTTTGGGCCAGATGTGCAAAATGGATTATTCAAACAATTGTATTTAATTAGTCTTACATTAAGTGAGTTTTTTCCTTTTTTGGAGTAGCGTCGATTATTGTTAAAAAAATTGTATTTGGCCCACAAACCTTGCGAAAAGAATGAATAGGTTTATTAAAGTTCTTAACTCACAACTTCACTGACAGTCTTTCATATAAAACAATGACACTTAATCATCCCATATTTTTAATAGGAAATACAATTCAGATCAGAAGAAACAAAATAAAATATAAAGGGCTCCAATGCACGAGGGACCAAAACAAGAGTCTAATAATCAATTACTTTTGTGTTTCATTTTTGATTGAAGTGGATCTTGCAGTTTACTGTCAACTCTGAAGGCCGCGTTTTGAGAAACCAGCAGTAGGGTAGTTGGGGTTTTAGAATTCTGAATCTGCACAGTTAACTCGAAAGTCAAAACTACGACCTTCATTTTTTTTTATTTTTTTTTTTTTTTTTGCATTTGAACCGAATGCAGATAAGCATTTCGCTTTGCGGGTAAACTTTTGGAATTGTAAAAAAAATTTATGAATGGTTGAATCACTAAAATTGTCACAGTTCTGCGTTGAAGGGAGTCAAAGCATATTTGCAGTTTGTACGAAAATTCGAGGTAAACGTTTTTTTGATTATTATCATGGTTTTTACGGTGTTAGACAAGCTAATTATATTTTTACAAAGTGTACAACAGCAATTCAGACTAATTGTTTAGGAAGCAGATTGCCCCTTCTTTTAGTGACCGCCGTGACGTAGTGGGTAGAGTGCGACGCTCACACGCCGAAGGGTCTAGGTTCGATTCCCGGCTGAACACCTCGAATTTTTCACTGCACCATCTCTTTCGAGCTGCTGACAACACTCAATGAGTGTCTTAGAAAACTTCTCAAAATTCGGCGTTTGGAGTCGGCACAAAACTGTAGGTCCCTTTTTCTCGTGAGAGAACAGTTGCGCGCACAACACGATTAGTTGATGAGCAAGCTAGGCCCTGATCCCCCTGTGGACTGTCGCGCCAAGAATTATTAATCATTATTGCCCCTTCTTTTGCATTGAAACAACCATTTGATCTGGATCATAAGTTTGTCAAATAATGCCTTTTAGAAAAATTCTGTAGATCTGCATAATCTGTAAGCGCACAGTTGCTCCAAACTGTATCCCTGTATCCCTCAATTGGTTTTAAATGTTTTGGTTTTTATTCTGTTCGTTGTGTTGTGTGGACTCCATTTAATTAAATTGAGAAAGAGACTAGAAAATGCAAATTTGGACCTGTGTAAACTCCTTATATTCCTTATTTCTTCTAATATTCCTTTTTTATATAATTTTCAATGTAATAATAAACAATTGGGCCTAGCTTGCGCATCAACGACTCGTGTTGTGCGCGCTACTGTTCTCTCACGAGTAGGATCAATGTACCCCATTGAAAAGCTGGGTCTAAAGCAAATTTTCAGCTAACATACAACCCTTGAATAGGAACCAGTTTACTGTAGTTGTTTGGTACCCGACAATTATTGTTCAATTCTTTTCTGCTAAAAGCACCACTATACCTGTTCAAAACTGCTTGCAGTGGCGCAGTTGATACACGTGTCAGTCCTTATATCTCAACACGAGGAAGCGAATTTCATCCAATTTCACCTTAAATATCGTTTTTATCCCTTAGCAGAAAATTCTTCCTTGCCGCATTAAATTGCGATTAAGTTGAAAAATTTCAACTCGTGGACGGTACATCAAAATATCGCCCTTTGTACATTAATTATGGTTGTCGTACCCTGCAGTCAAATTCGACAACTGCCCCATTTTGTCAGTGCATATTTCGTCAAACTACTGTCATGTCTCCACAATTTTAGCAGACACTGAGTAGACATCGCTGAGTAAACATCAGAATTGAATATGACTTTCTGAACTACCACAGGAGGAAAATAACTCCTAAGATGGCATAGCATAGATTCTTCTCTTCGCCAGCATCATAAGTAAATCCGAAGTGCTGTGATATGTTATATGCACACATTGTATAACATCAACATTTATTAGGCCACCGTGGCGTAGTGGGTAGAGTGCGACGCTCACACGCCGAAGATCTAGGTTCGATTCCCGGTTCTAAACCTCAAATTTTTCGCGGCACCAACTTGTTCAAACTGCTGATAACACTCAAAGAGTAATAACTGTATAAGAATGCTTCTCAAACTTCACCGCTCGGAATCGACAAATATATGTAGGGCCCTTCTGCTCGTGAGAGAACAGTAGCGCGCACAACATGAGTAGCTGATGAACAAGGTAGGACCTTTTCCCATTGAGGACTGTCGCGCTATACAATTATTATACTCGTTTCCCTGTACAACTTGGCTTATAAATCCTTTTTGGCACTGATGGAAAACGCTACAGCAACTCATCTGCAAGTGTTCCACTTACGTCAAGTAAGCGCGCATATTGCCGACATTCGCTGACAACACCATTGGTATCAAATTTTGTTGCGCACTTGACAGGGGGCTATCCTTGATGTATGGTTCATCAACGCCCAATGCATTCTTCTGAAGTGGTTTGAGAGTCATCATCTAAGCGTCACCATCGTGCGTAAACTATTCCTTAATTCGAAGAATTTCACCCACATGTTATACACGTCACTTGCGGAGTCTACTATCAACCACCTCATCAGCCAAATTCATGATCTCTTGCTGCACAACAGGCAGATTGACAGACAAAGCCACCCTGGTGTGCATTTTTGCACAGGAAGCTCTCTCTGGACGATCTAAGCTAGTTTACCGAGTACATGGACTTGCACCGTTGACCGTGTAATGCAATTAACTCGAAAGCATTTAACTTAATAAATCGCATTAAGCCCGGTGTTCATTTTCGACACCACACAAAGCCATTCTTGCATTAAGACCTAATGCAATAATTAAAATTATAAAATACAACCCTCCCCGCTGAAAAATTGAAAACAAAGCACGCATAACTTTGCATATTCGTGGCGTCGCCACATTATCAGTTGCAACCCTATTATCATATTTGCCTTGAACTTTTCACAACTTCATTCAAAATGCAGGGAACGGTCAACCTGCCACTTGTGCGCTGTGTGTACAGCTTATGAAACATCACCGTCATCGTCGCTTCCCTACCACAGCCGCCACCACACGAAACGATGTGTAGCGTATCGCTTATCAAGGCTCCCCCGAAATCGGGGCGAGCGGTGAACACCAGTTGACTGCACTCCAGGCAATAGAGCTAATGCGGAAAATATAATCAACACCAGACTCAGCACGGGGAGTATGTCTCGCGCCACAAAATTACAAGGACTTACTTCGAGCCACCAACAAACTGGAAGAAAAAAAAATCTACAAAATGGCACAACTCCGGCAAACAAACGCACAAACTTTACAAACCCGCCACACACATCACATACGTGTGTACACACGCTATGCAATGCAGTTTCACACTATGCTCAGGATTCTGTTGTGCCACCACTGCCACACAGCCAGACAGCCAGACAGGACAAAATACTAGTGGCGGTCTGGAACCCAAAGTCACGTACTGAAATCAGCTGATTATTTACATAAAAATCCCATAAACATTTTTATACCCACACATAAAATCAAGTGCTGACTGAGTGACTCCGGCGAATTCGGTTTTGGGGTGTGCAGCTTACAGGCGAGAGGACAACGTCATTATCCCCATTTTTCGTTTGGTGATTCTTGTGCGTTGTTGGTGTGATCCTGTGCAAATGCCACAAATATGAGCAAATATGTGGAGAGAAGCATCAAAATTAATTCAAATTTTGTTTTGTGCTCAGAAACAATTTTTTGACTGTGGCCCGTTACAAGAATGAACAAGAGATGAAACAAATTGAAAGAAATCAGCAAAGAGAGACAGGGAGAAAAAGAGGTAGACAGAGAGAGTACACGGAAGTCTACAAAAAGGAAAAACAAAACGCATCTGGAAAGAGAGCCGTATCATTTTTACAATGCACTTTCATAATGATGTTAAGTGGGGTTATAGATATTCCTTTTGCCCTGTAGTGGGGTGGTAGGGCAGAAAGAGAGAGAGACTGAGAAATACGGGGAGCGTCCGTGTGTGGGAAGGAATAAAAAATTGTATCCAAAACAAAAGAAAAGAATTTAATAATGAATGTGGCAAATGAAAGGAAAGAGGATTACCCACGTGGCTTCTGTTGAATGAACGTCGAATAAAGGGGAAGAAAATATTTTTCGACACGGTGTGTAGTGGTTATGTTGATCAAATCTTTCTCGGCAAGCGGATAAATAAATCATCTTGTTGCATACTCTCTAAGTTGGTAATCCTTATCAGGGAAGGATGTGTTTTGACCTTTTCCTTGCAGAATTAAGCTCAAGGTCTTTAAATGGGCCAGCACTAAGGTCGGTGCAGGGAAAGTATTGCAACGATTTGCATTTTACAGCATGCTAGCTAGAAGCCTTTCTTTATTCTTCGTTATTCACTTCCGTCCGTAATTTTCATTTTCCTCGTTTCATCCAAACAGTTGACTTAAGAAATTGAAATTTTCAGTGATTCAACGATTCAAATATTGGCTTTGGTATTTTGAAAAGTTAAGAACCCTAACAGACCACAACATTGTTTTTTGGATCTCCTTTTTTTAATGGAGTGTTCTGTTAAGAGAAAATTGGAGTGACAGAAAAAAAAATTGGTTCTACACAAGTTCACCAGCAAGTAGTCATAGAGTGAGTATGATGGAACCCCAAAAGGCCTATCGTGATGCCACGCGGATCGATTAGCCCATTTTCTTAAACTCAAACTTAGTCAGAGGCTTCACCATGAGTTCAGAATACGTTTCAAAGAAGTATGTTCCAAAAACATGAATACAAGAGACGGCAGATGCTTTCTTTTCCCCGTCGACTTAAGTCGCTGTTGAGAGTATCTAGGTTGTACGCCTATGGCACAATGATCGGTGATAACACCTGAGTGTGTCCCGATCGTTGATTTGTCCAATTTGGATTTTAAAAAAAGTTCACAAAAAATGTTGGTAGGTTACTTTCAAGTGGAGATGGACCTCAACCAACTTGGAGTTCGCAACTGGAGACAGCTGGCGAAAGATCGTGCAGGCTGGAGAGGCATGTTGGTCGAGGCCCAGGTCCACCCCGGACTGTAGCGCCACAAGAAGAAGAAGAAGAAGAAGAAGAAGAAGAAGAAGAAGAAGAAGAAGAAGAAAAAGAAGAAGAAGAAGAAAAAGAAGAAGAAGAAGAAGAAGTAGAAGAAGAAGAGGAAGAAGAAGAAGAAGGTGACTTTCAACGCAAGCCAATATGGTTATAATAATTTCATCCGGCAATAGAAGAGCTTTGAGTCTGGCTTTTGTGGCCGCCGTGGCGTAGTGGGTAGAGTGCAACGCTCACACGCCGAGGGGTCTAGGTTCGATTCCCGGCTGAACACCTTGAATTTTTCACGTCACCACTTCTTTCGAGCTGCTGGCAACACTCAAAGAGTAATACTTGTCTAAGAAAGCTTCTCAAACTTCTTCGTTCCGAGTAGGCCAAAAACTGTAGGTCCTTTGTGCTCAGAACAGTAGCGCCTACAAAACGAGTATTTGATGAGCTAGGCCGTGGTCTCCCTGTGGACTGTCGCCCAGAAACTATTAATAGAAGAGCTTTTTTAAGACATTATTAAATTTTTATTTTTTATAAAAAGTTATAACGCTATGAAAATACACTTTATTTTGGCATTTCCCTCAGTTCCATGCAAAAAAAAAACGAAAATCTCTTTTACTTTAACATTCTTTCGGCACTTAGTCTGTTTTGGATATCTGTTAGTCGCATTTTTCAATGTGTAACTTACACGTGCACGATTTCGAAACAAAATCAATCCCTCAAAAAATGTCTGTACTAATTTTCATATTCCGTAAAAAATTTACTTAGAGAGAAAATTCAACTTAGAGGCGGTTACTTAAAAAAGGAATACAATTGCAAATTTTAACTTAATGGACACAAATACCCAAATCGTCAAAGAAGAACGAAGCAAATTGAAACTCTAAGTGGCTTGACAACCAATTTGTGATTTGCTTATGATTTGATATTTTTAAAATTAATTCGCCCTACAACTTCAAATTTCTTGATACGCAATTAAAACCAACATGCAGGAGAATTACAAGTTAGTATGGGATAGGTAAGATCGTTGGACATTGCTGAATAAAATTCAGAGCTTTTACTAAAAATCAACTCCAATGGAGAAGTTTTTGATGCGTTTGTTATGGAGTTATGGGCAGGGCAATGACAGTACGATTTGATGGTCAGCTTGTACATAAACTGTGAATGGGAGGCTACTGATCAATGATCATCTGACTCCACGTAACTTAGAGATCGTAAAAAGTTTTTTTTTTTATAATCGAGGTTTTTTCTTTTCAAATTTTGCTTTTTTATATTCTTCAGTGAACAGAATCAGGTCACAACACGGCACGAATTTATAGAGGAAGAGAAGGATGGGAAAAAGTTGTTAAACTTTTAGGCAATTAGTTTTCAAATGTGAAAATGATGAAATTCAAAATTGAAGCCATTAGTTTGCTCTGTTTCTATTCTCATGCACATGCACACCAGAGTGCTCTGTGTCTGGAAAACTTAGTATTTTTCCATTATTTTGGTGAGTCCAGTGTCTCCACTGAATGCTTTCAATGAATGATTGGGAAGAAGGGATAAAAGAATAGTCAAAATGCCCTTTGAATTGAAATTTTCCTTAGACCCCGCTTCTTTTTGCGCAGCATTCAGCATGCAAGAATTAAGGACCTTAGAATCAATAGGTGTCTAGCTGCACTTTTATTTTTTTTTTTTAACCAACAATCGTGATCTTCGAGCTGTATAGTCTTAAGTTGTGTATTCTGTCCCTGAAGTTAGTTACTTTTGCGTCAATGAGTTTTACCTCATGTTTATGGTAAAACACAAAAAAAGGATTGAATGCTTGCCCCCTGTCTTTTAAAACATGTCACTTTATATCGTCTTATGCAGTTAATGTTCATAACTGTCCACATGGAGGCCATGGTCTAACTTTTTTAAGAGCGACTTGTATTGTATGCACTATCCCCGAGAGGAAGGGACCTAGAGTTCCTGGCTAACTCCGAGCGGCTAATAAAGCACTTCCGTAGAGTAGGACTTTTCCGTAAAAGAAAGACACTGATGACAGTTCAACTATATGAAAAAAAAGCATTTAATTTATTTTTCAACTCTCTTTTATACATTTGGTAGTTACTGCTATTGGAGAGATTTCAGTACAATCACCTCATCATATTAGCACAGATAATGTTACATGTAATAGAATGAGCTAAAGTAGGTACATACAGTGATTCACAAAAGTTACTCATTTGAAATTAGAAATTGTTTGACTTTTCTGTCTACAGTAGACAATCAGTATGCCTTTAGTGTGAGGAGCTCAAAAGTGTGCCGTGAAGAAAAGACGAGATGTTCCATCTTGAAATCGAAATCAGGACTTACCTACTGCACCACTGCGGCACCAGACCTCTTCTTAAACACTCAAAATCTAAAAACCCTTATATTTGAAGAAACTAACTGCAAAAGTTTCGTTTTTTGCGAAAACTCGTACTAGAGGTAAATCAAGTCTATTTCCTTGATATCCCCCGTATGTGTCAATTCAGATGTTTGCTATTGTTGATTTAAGTTTGATTTTATTAAAAAAAAACTAGTTCCAGGAGCTTCTGATTACAGGCACATGTCCTTCACTTCAAGTTATTTGTATTTCCCACCGAACCCATTCCTTTAAGCGACAAAAAATTATAAAAAAAAAAAAAAACTTTTTTGCACAAACTGATGTTCGTCAGTCACAACATCCACCGAAAGCACTTGTGCTTAGCCACAACTTGCCCAAAAGAATGTAAATCTTTCCACCTCCACATCAACTCAAATAAATATTCCTCCCCATAAAATTGTAGTAAAATGAAACCCAAGAAAGAAGATAAAAATGCAGAAAAAAGAATTCATTCATAGATTCTGACTAAACAGAAACCAACCACCAATGTCAAAACGTTCACAAAACTGCTGCACTTTCCAGCATCGAGAGGAGACTACAACGTGCAGCTGCCTTCCACGAAGAGAACCTCTCTTGCAAAAAAGAGAACTACCAGCGCTCTCTCTTAATTTTTAGATAAAGAAAAAAAAAGAACAGAAGAACACAACACTCACACATACGCCGCTGTAGATATGAACCAAAAAAGAGCAAAAACGAAAAAGTTAGCGCATGGTAAACAGGTTTCCACCACTACCACAATCACATCCTCCTTCACTGGCTATAGCACAATTCCACGGTACAATTCCTGGGCGGAGTTACACGGTCCACCACACACATTCACGCCACGCATTCCGGATGGCACGACAGCGCCTGTGTTTGTGTGAACACATCTCTGCGGATGAGGCTATACAACCCTGTTTTTGGTTTTTCGTTTTGTTTTTTAGGGCTGTCCTCGCCATCACCACTACCATTGAGGGAGCAGGTAAACAAAACATAAATCACAGGAGATTCCACGGATACTGCGGCGGCCACACAGCCAACCACGTGCTCCTTTGCTATTCGCTGCCTTCATTCATGCACCGGTTGCGGCGTGCCGTTCTCGTCTTATTCGATGCACAACATACCCGATTTTGCATTTAGGCTTGAAGTGCGTGTACTTGTTTCTCCTACTTGTGCACACCATCCACCAACGTCCTTCGTTCGTTCTGTGTGCGTTTTATTCGTCGCACTATTCGGTGAGGTATTAGCAGGCGTATCCTTTTCTGTTTGTGGTGTGATTTTTGTTTTGCCGGGGGCAATTTGAATTTTAATTGCGACGCGAGTCGTTGTGATTCGTCGTCGCTGTAGCCGTGCCTTAGTTGTTGTTGGGAAAATTTTCAATTACGCTGCGTTGGGTGGGCTTCACATAATTTCGCTTGCGTCGTCCAGGTTGTACAATTAATAATTGATATAATTTTCTTTTGTTTGCAGACATTTATCCTACAAGCGCAAAACTGAACGGCCTAAAGTTGGATATATCCACATATCAACAAATGAACATCCGGATGACGACGAAGGGCAAGCGTCCCTTGCGGAGCTTGACCCCTAGTGACAAGATCCATGCCATCCAGAGGATACACGACGGCGAGTCGAAGGCTTCGGTTGCGCGTGACATCGGCGTGCCCGAGTCAACACTCCGGGGGTGGTGCAAGAATGAGGACAAACTGCGTTTCATGTCGCGACAGTCGGCTTCCGATAAAATGGCTGCTGATTCACTGACAGATAAGTTGGTTGATGGGGCCGCTGCAGCGGCTGCAGCCCTCCTTGGCGGACCACCAGAGAAGCGCCAGAAGATGGATCCATCGATGCCGCTGAACTTCTCCAGCAAAATGAAGTACGACGAATTGGCGTACAAGCGGAGCCCTCTAAACGGTCTAGACTTCAGCACAAACAAGGCGCTTTCCGATCTCAGTTTCAACGGTCTCGGGCCAGATTACAGTGCGTTCAAGAATGCCGAGTTGGCAGCGATGAACGGAGTGAAAAACAAGGGCTACGGCGCAGATCTCTCTCGTCAGAACGATCCCTCCCTGGCAGCCATAAGTCCCCTTTCGAGTTTAAGCCATCTCTCAGGACTGACAGGCCTCGGCCACAGCCCACTCGCAATCAGTTTCAGCGAATTGACATCGAATTTGAATTTGATAGCTCAACTTAATCCCAGCCTGGCAGCCACAATGTCGAGCCTGAACGGTCTGTCAGCTAACTCACTGCGCAATGTCAAGCCCAAAGGCCAGTCCATGCACAGCCCACGAAGCAACGACGGCGACCGTGTGCCGCAGGGCTTGTCCGTTAAAAACTGGGCCAAACAGAAGAACCCGGGCAACGACAGTTACGGCCTCAATCTCAGCGCGAGTGAAAAGAACAAAATGAAATGCCCATCGCCATCACTAGCGCCATCTCTGGGAACAGGAGTCCCCGCCATGGACGATCCGCTGCTCTACTGGTTGAAGTCTCAGCAAGCTATGCTTGGCTTGAACAGCTTGTATCCGCCAAATCCACAGAGTTCATCCAGCCCACCAATTCGGTCGTCGACGCCCCAGCAGCACACACATACCTCAACCCCACCAATATCCTCAACTCCACAGACCCCGTCCTCAACCCCATCAGGCAGCCTCGACGACAAAAACTCCGCCTGGTTCAACTGGTGCAAAGCGTTCGGTGCGAGTTTGAACTCCCTCGCCCCGCACAATACCCTACAACCGTCTTCGACAACCATTGACGGTGGCAACCTGAAGCCCCAGTTCGAGAACATCCTCTACTCACAACTGACCAAAGAATCTAGCTCACCTCACAGCACAGATGCAGTGAACAACAACAACAACGAAGTCACGAGCAACTCGAAACCCGAAGATCTCTCCGCCAAGTCCTCAACGGCAAAGACGCCCAGCCCGGCGCACAGTCCCATCGTCAAGTCCGAGGCTGACACCGCATCGACAAACACATCCAAAGACGCTCTGGACAACTTACTGTACAAGCTCAACACTAACGGCACCGATAACAACGCTAGTACCGAAACACCCAACAATACCGAGAGCTCGGCCGACAATAATATGGATGCGGATCGTGAGATCGAGAACAACAGCAGCGCCAGCAGCAGCCACAACATGCAAGTGGGCAGCGACAGCGACGCCAGCTACAACAGTGACAGCCTCAACAACAATGACAACCATAACAACAACAACACACATAACAACAACAACAACTCGAATAAAACAGACGAAGAGGAACGCGAAAAGTACGCATCGGACAGCGAGGACATGGAAGCCATAGAGCACGGCGAGAAGTTCCTGAAGTGGCTGGAGAACTGCAGCAATCCCCGCGTGACGTCGGTTCAACTGATGCAGTTGCGTTTTCTAATATCCGCGATAAAGTCCGGCAACGAAAAGCAACAAGCAAAGGACAGCGATGAAGAGAATAAGGTTGCAAAGGTGCGTCGTCGAAAATAGGAGCAACCGAAATTGGCGCTAGACGTAGGAGTGATGACCACCACATCTGAAGAATGGGAAGAGAACGACAATATTGTAGATGAAGAGGAGCTCTACGACGACTACGACGAATACTTACGACAACATCAAAGGGATAACGATCAGGAGCAACTACTAGCGTGGCAAGAGGACTACCACCGGTACACGTTTTCGCCGCCAGCAACACTCCTGAGCACCTACAACATCTATCCCTACTGCGAGGAAATAGAGCCACCAATTGTCGACAGCTGCAGCCCCTTCCGACCCGATGACGATGACGACGACGACGACATCGAGGAACTGATCCCAGATGAGTCCTCCTCCAGCGATGCCTCGGTACCAAGCCTAACAACCGATCCAAGCGTTAACACCAACGGGTTGAGTCAATTGTTTTAATTCGATATTGTTTCAGGTTGAGTTTTGTTTTATTTGTTTTCGTTTTGTTTGTCCTCATAGTTAAATTGTAATAAACATAAAATGAACGCTCGCTGGTTTTATTTTTCATTAACTCTAACGAACAGTAAATACTCCACAAAATGCCAAAACGAAAGGTGTACATACATGACTACTTTACTCTCTAATTCATTCCTCGTAGAAGTAGAATTTTAAATCATAAACAAATATTTAAAAACAAGAAGTCCCTAGAAAAATGTTATCGTTAGTTAAATTATTAAATAGTTATAAACAAAAGTGAAAAAATGCAAAAAAAAAACAATTCCAAATAATAACGTCTAATTGAAAATATAAAAAAAGACTTTTCTACATTTTGAATATCCTTTTTGTAAAAAAAAAAAATAAAAATAAAAACAAATTAACACACAAACAAATCTTACCTATGTAGCTGTAAAAATATAACAAAACTACTGATTTTCTCTTAAGGTTAAAACTAAAGCAAAATCATCTAAATGTTGAAGAAAAACAAAAATACAAGCGTAAGATTAAGGATTTATTTAAATGTGTATAAAAGGAAATCACTCTCAATAAGGACATAAGTTAATTTAGTTGAAATAAAAAACAAATCTCATTAATATATCGAAATACATATTCCATAGGTCTTTAGGTATCTCTTAACGAAGCCACAAGATGAAAGAAGCCTACAAAAGTTCTACATGTAAAAAAAAAAAAGAAAAACCAAAACAGAAATAAAATAAACACAACTTCCTAGGTGTACTGAAAAATATTTGAATTGATTTTTATTTTTTCCTCTGTCCTGTGCTGCCTTCCTTTTCTTTACATTTTTAGGGTTTCGGTTTTGTTTTTTACAGCGCTTTTGTGATGGAATGAAGAGCTTATCTTCATTGCTTGAGGATTCCTTCTGACAATTTCAATTTGTTTGAAAAATATAATAGTGACTGACTCAAAAAATATTCACTAACAGCTGGGATTCAATAAAATTGGTCCTTAATTTTCAGAAATTAGCCTACATCCAACAACAATTCTTAATAAACCGTCAAACTTAAGATGGACCCAATGGAATCTAGTTTGTTTTAACGGCTGCTCATTCGACAATCTCCTTCCTCATTGATTCTGTTAATAGGTGCCCTAGATTAGACTAGATTTATCCAGTCTTTGAATCCGAGCCATTGGGACAACGCAACAGAGGACGACCTATACAAAAGTGGCGCACACAAGTGGAGAAGGACCTCAACCAACTTGGAGTGCGCAACTGGAGACAGCTGGCGAAAGATCGTGCTGGCTGGAGAGGCATGTTGGTTGAGGACTAGGTCCACCCCGGATTGTAGCGCCACAAGAAGAAGAAGAAGATTTATCCAGATGATCTTAAATCAGTGCTACCAAATACAGTTCTAGGGATGTCATTGAAAAAAACATTCAAACTGTCTATTTAAGCAATAATTCGGAGTGGGATTGATTTCTACTGGCAGCATGTTTTACATTCCTCAATGAATAATTGATAATTTATGTTGAGTTACTCCACTGCCCTGCTTATCAGTGAAAAACGGATGAAATTGATTCTTTTCTTTGTTTTCAGTTGACAAACAGGGGAACTCACAATTTGCACATTGTATGTGGGGCACTTATGTCGGGATTTAAATGTGAGTTTACTCCTTGTAGTGGTTTTGTCATGGCGTAGTGGATAAGGTGCGCCAAACATGCCAAAGGTCCCAGGTTCGATTCCTGCATTGAGCACCTCGCACTTTTCACGTCACCATCCAATTCGACCATCCAATTCGACCATCCAATTCGACAATGTTCAAAGTTGAATAACAATGTATGAAAAAGCTTTTCAAATTTTGCCATCCGGAGTCAGAAAAGAACTGTAAAGAAGAACTACTCGTGAGACTCACAGAGCTCACAGAGCAGTATTTGTTTTTGAGAAAATCACATTTGAGCCCTTCAATGTATACATTTTGCAATTAAAAAAAATAATAAAAGGTTCTTCAGTGCTGCCCTGATTCCTCAGCAGAAACTTTCCACACTTAAAAAGAAAAAAAAAAACACTTCGCCAAAATTGTTGGACTTCACAACAACAAATGTCATTGGCCACTGTCATAAAAGCTACATATTATGGTAAAACAATTTACGCAACGCACTGACTTGTGCTATCTCCTTAACGCTGGGCACTCGATCCGTTTGTAGTGAATCTTCTCCAAAGCTGCTTCTCATTATTTTGCACGCTGTAAATTATCTTCATTCACGGTTTTGAATGTGGCAGCTCCTCGAATGAAGTTGTTATTGAAAATCTTCTTCTTCTTCTTGTGGCGCTAGAATGGTTGGACCTGGACCTCAACCAACATGCCTCTCGAACGAGAACGATCTTTCGCCAGCTGCCTCCAGTTACGCACTACCAGTTGGTTGAGGTTCTTCTGCACTTGTGTGCGTCACCTTAAACTAAGCGCTCTGTTGCGTTGTGCTCGACCAGACGCATGTCGCTATACAGCCAATAGAGTTCTTCTTTAAATCTTTTGCTCCAGATGCTATCATCGCAAACAGGACCTAAAATCGCACACTAAACTTTTTCCTCGAAAAGACTAAGGGCTTCCTCATCCGCCTTTGGTAACGTCCAGGTTTCCACGCCATAAAGTAGGACTGGGATGATGAAGCTGTTATAAAGGGTGTCCCAACAAGAATGCAAGATTTAAATTTTAAACAAAACGCATATATTTAAAAAAGTCGTGAATTCTTTATTATATCGTAAAGTAGACAGGATGAGGTTATATGTGGAATAACACATCGGCCAGATGGCCGCCGCGGCTTTGCTGGTACATGACCGTTTTGTATAAATGCTGCGGTATTTCATTAATGCAGCGTCCAATTTCCTCTTTTAAGGCTTGAGTCGTCGTCGGCTTATTCGCATAAACCGTCGACTTCAAAAAACCCCAAAGAAAAAAGTCTAATGGTGTTAAATCGCACGATCTAGGCGATGGAAATGGGCCTCATCACTAAAGATGATTTTATTGGCAAAATCAGCATTTTCATGTTGTCTCCCCAATACCCAATTAACGAACTCCCTTCGCTGTGCATGGTCAGCTGGCTTCAGTTCCTGAGTCAATTGAACTTTGTATGCATGAAGATGCAAATCTTTCGTCAAAATTCGCTGCATAGTGGATTTGGAAACCCCAATTTGCTGAGCTCGGTGTCGAATTGTGGTGGTTGGAGTTTGAGCGACATCATCACATACTGTTGCGATATTTTCGGTCGATCGACCTGGTCGAAGGCGCGTTGTTGTCTTTACATCAGTCACCCAATTTCAGCAAAATTTTCCATTAATCGCGTTACAGTTGACTCTTTTGGAGCGTTATTGTAACGCCAAATTGATCGCAATTTGCGAACTGTAGCCGCAAAACTTTCACCATTTTGGTAAAACAATTTCACAATGAGAATGCGTTGTTCGTTCGTGTAGCGCTCCGTTTTTATTAACCTTATACCTTCTACTAACAAACAATAATAATTGTTCAAATGCTAAACAATGACAATTCGAATGGCGCCAAATTGAAATCTTGCGTTCTTGTTGGGACACCCTTTATAAAGCGAGCTTAGTCCGTCGAGAGAGGGCTTTATTACTCAATGGCCTCTTCAGCCCAAAAAAACAGAGAATGGCAGAAGTTACCGCGGAACCGAGGTAGAGGAAGTCCTTGACCGAGGTAGAGGAAGTCCTTGACTACTTCGTAATTTCTAAAGCCTAGTGTCCGAGACGTCGATGTTGTGTGTCCTTTCTTGATGACAGTATGTACTTTATTTTGCCCTTATTAGTCATCAGACCCATTTTACCCGATTCCGCTTTAACGCCGGAATACGCCTCATTGCCGCTGTGTTCGTCCACTCACGTCAATGTCATCAGCGTAAGCTAGCAATTTAATTGACTCTTGGAAGTTCGTGACTTGTGAGTTACGCGCGATCTTCTGAAGAATGATATAAAAGAAGTCACACGACAGTGACTCGCCTTGTCTAAAACCTTTTTTGACATTGAAGGTCTCGCTGAACTCGTAACCGACCTCGAACGTCTTATCTCAACGAAATTTAGGCTCTACCAAATGAAAGGATTGTTGTTTTAATAAGGAATTTTTTTCTAATTTAAGATAAGGTATCTCATATACATATACTGTGAGCAACAAAAGTGAGTAAACAAATATCTGAATACTGTATAAAGATGAAAATTGGGCCAAAAGGGGGACCAAAACAATTAACACAAAGAGAAACAATGACATTTCGTTTTGGAAAAACATTTCATTTAGTGATAAAAGCAAATTAGAAATTTTTAAGAGCCATGTGAATGAAAAAATTTGGAGAGCAAAAAATGCAGAATTCACTGAAAAAATATTAGGCCGGTCGTGAAACATGGGGGAGGTTCAGTGATGGTGTGGGGGTGTGTAGCAGCATCTGGGGTCGGTAATCTTGTCTTTATTGATAGTACAATGAGGAAGGAAGATTATCTAAATATTCTCAGGACCGAGCGTAAACAAATTAGGTTAAGCTAGGAATTGGATCTTTCAGCAAGACAATGATCCTAAGCATACCTCACGTCTTGTTAAGGAATGGTTGCTTTATAGGACCCCAAAACAGCTTGATCATCCCCCGCAATCACCGGACCTAAACCCAATAGAACACTTATGGGCACATTTGGATAGAAGAATTCGACAGAGTACTATTAACAGCAAGGATAGCCTGAAAAAAGCTATAACAGAAGAATGGTCAACAATTTCCCCCGATGTTACCAATAAAATGGTAATGTCTATGCCACGTAGAATCAAGGAAGTAATAAAGTCTAAAGGAGGACCAACCAAGTACTAAATTTAATTTTTTAAGCAATAAATAAGTACATTTGTTGATAGAAATATATACTGTTTACTCTCTTTTGATTCGTAATATATGAAGTAGCTATAATTTTCATAAAAAAAATGTATTTGTTTTTGTTTTTATCGTACTATATCTTTTGAATACTTGATTACATTAAATAAAGCTGGTTTTGTGTATCAATGGAATTTGAGCTTTGTTGTTGTTTTGACCCAATTTTCATCTTTATACAGTAATCAGATATTTGTGAGTAACACTTTTGACTCTCACAGTATACACATATACACTGCGCAAATCATCATCAGGAACAAAGGAGGAAGTACCCATTAATAGCATACAACACTTGTAAAACAAGTTTAAAAATAAAATTAACAATAACCATCAGAACAACTGTGCCTCTATTTTAATTTCGCACCAATATCTTTAAAATGGTCGTTTTTACGGAATGTATTTGATCAAATTTATTTTTGTTCTTTATTTTTAGTCTATTAGTACAACAAAAGATTTTATTCCGATGTATGATCTTACTTATAATTAAGTATTATGCCTCTATATTAATTTCCCCCAGTGTATGGTATATATATACGAATATAAGTTTAATGGAAATTGAAATTTCCTTCGAAGAAATAAACTCATTTCAGATTCGACATACAAATATACCTACTAAACGTTCGGAATAGGTTTCATTTAAACATAATCAAGTTTCTCAGAATACTTGAAAAAAGGCCAGTACGTCCTTCGACACTCATATGCACCTTCATTCTTAAGCTCCGGAGGGTAGCATCTGCCAAAATCTGTAAATTCATTGAATTTCAGAATCGGTTCAAAGTGAATTTTAGCATTTAATACATACGAGGGTTGCCTTTAATATTTCGGAATTAGAGAACAAAAACAAATAGCCTTATTGTTTTCCAAAATATTCCCCATTAAGTTCTATACACTTTTGCATGCGTTTTAACCTATTATCGAAGCACTTTTAACACTCTGATTGAGGTATCTCCAAAACATGCATTATGAACGCATCGACCGCTTCTTCAGGTGTCGAAAAACGTTGACCTCTCATTTAATTTTTAACGTACGGGAATAAAAAGAAGTCATTCGGTGCCAAGTCAGGACTATACTGCGGATGACTCATCAAATCGATGTTTTGAGTGCTCAAAAATGCAGTTGTTTGAGCCGATGTGTGAGAGCTCGCATTGTCGGGGTGAAGAGTGATCCGTCTTGGACGGTTGGCTTTCCTGATTTCTTGGAAGACAACTGGCAAACAAATGGTTGTGTATTACTCAGAATTGACTGTTCTGCGTTGTTCTAGTGGTACGGTTGCGACATGTCCAGTTTTTCCGAAAAAAACAGGCGACCATGCTTCGTGCGAGAGCAACTTTTGTTGGATTTGGCTCAATTTGATACACCCACACAGTCGACTGCTGTTTACTTATGCTCATATGCGTAAATTCACGATTCATCACCTGTCACGATGTCATTGACGTGTTTCGAAGCACCGCGATCGTATTTTTGGAGCATTTCTTTTGACCAATCGCCACGAGCCTTATTTTTGAGTGATTGACAAATTGTGTGGGATCCAACGCGAGCATGATGATCTTGCAATATCAGTTGGCGCACAGCATCAATGGTTTCCGGAATAACAACTGATTTTGGACGACCTTCACAAAATTCGTCTTGGAGTGAACTACGACCTCGGTTGAATTCACTGTACCATCGATAAACATTGGTCCTTGATGAAGCTTCATCGCCAAAAATTGAATTAAGCTCATGGATGCACTGTTGTTGAGTTAATCCACGTCGAAAGTTGTAAAAAATAATCGCACGAAAATGTTCACGATTTAATTCCATTTTTTGGGCGAGATGAATCTTATAAGTTACTGTAAACAACACAAATAGCGCTCGTATGTCAAAACGTTCTGAGTACGTATAACCTCAAAAATGTCAAACTTTGCACTAGAGCTGGTGAATCCAGATTACAACACTAGGGTTTCCCAATCCCGCAATATAAAAGGCAGCCTTCGTATGTACTTAACCTTGTTCAGCACATTTTGCAGCAATAGAATCTTTTAGTATTTAAAAAAAATTCTTCGTTGCTATGCATTAGCATTTTAAACTATCCGTAGGACATCTGCGGATTCTCTAATCGACCTATTTTTTTCTTGAAGGGATGTAACAAAGGATTATTAAAGTTCAGGCTAAGCACCCAACGTTCGGCAGACCGAACTTTTCGTTCTCATCAAAGATGTTTCAAGTTTATCGTTGACTTGAATGAAGTAAGCCCCCTCGTTATAATTTCTTGAATTTCACAGGAAAGTAACTCCCAATGCAGACTTTCTGTATGTACAGTCCACATTAAATATATTTTAATGCGTTGGAAGAGCTACCACCTGACACTGACTATTATTTCCAATCAATTCAAAAAACTCTACATTTTCATCATGATAAAGTAGACGACCAAGCAAAATCTACAAATTATAAAAACCTAATTTAGGAATGATTGATGATCGTTTTCCTTCTTTATGTGGCGGAAACCTGGACGTTGCTAAAAACGGATGAAAAAGCCCTTAATCTTTTCGAGAGAAAAGTTGGCGTTGATGACATTTAGAGTAGAACTTTATAGGCTGTACGGCGGCACGCGCCCGGTCAAGTGTCATCGAATACAATCATCACTGTTTCGGCCCGAAAAGTCTTCGAATCATATCCATTGGCACAGTGCTACAGAGGATGGCCTATGCTTAGGTGGCGCACACAAGTAGGAAAGGATCTCAACCAACTTCGAGCGCACATCTGAAAGTAATATCATCATTTGTACATACTTTTCCCTGTGGATAGAGCTTAACCCGTAAACTTGAAGATTGATGAGTTGTGTTTTTAAGCCCAGAAGTTGAAAGGCAATCCGAGAGATACGGGATACCCCGAAACCTGAGTCTTGAAATCCTTCACATTGTCTGTAGCACTCTAGTTCTTACTCATATACATCGTTAAATTGAAAGCTTGGGGGAATCAAGTTGCCAGTAGTCGCCAATTTATGCATGTGTATACAAATTACATGGAACCCCTGATAGATTCCTTTAAATGAACATTTATATGATAAGGGATAAGATACGAGCACCTTTAACTCAAGTGTTCATAATCTTGGTCTGGAGCTTGTCAACAGACCACTTCAAGACTTGCATTGACGCGAAACGAGGTCCTGTTGAGTGTTTGGTGTGATTGAAAGGGCGATGCCCTTTTGCGCAAAATGTTGAGTGTTTGAGTAAAGCGGTTAAGTAAGGCCAACCGAAAGTTAGCCTACCTTCATCATGATAAGTCTAGGTTTTAAACCTCTAAAACTTTGCATCAACTAGGATGAACCAGTGACCCTATAGACCAAACTTTGTACACTTGTGATAACCATTTTTTCGGTTTGAGAATACAAAAATTTGGTCGAAAAGTTGGTAATCACTTGACCATGTTTTTGAGACGAATTTTGAAGCTCATGTGTAGAAGTCATGTGTAATAGTGACTTACACTTCGCTCAATATGTCTCGAGACTGACATATAGGGGGCGCTACTAACAAAAAACCGTATTATTTTTAGGAAGCCAAATTTTCATGACAATCTGATTACCGGGTTGCAAATTACAGTGGTTCAAGTGAGGCTACCAGGGCCTAGCTTGCTCATCAACTACGTCTGTTGTGCGCGCTACTGTTCTCTCACGAGTAGAAGGAACCTACAGTTTTTTACCGACTCCGTACGGCGAAGTTTTAGAAGCTTTCTTAGACAGTTACTACTCTTTGAGTGTTGTCAGCAGCTCGAAAAAGGTGGTGCCGTAAAAAAAGAGAGGTGTTCAGCCGGGAATCGAACCTAGACTTTCTGCGTGTGAGTGCCGCACTCTACCTACTAACCCCAACAACCACACTACTTTTGCGATTTTTAAAACAATAGGAAAAACAGAATTTAGTGTGTTGCTGGTTTTTTGATGGAAAAAAAATTTCCTGCAAGCTCAGCCATGGCTTGAAAAGTTTTACGGGAACTCTGCTCGTTCCAAAAAAAAGCAACTACGAGTATTTGTCGGTGGAACGAGGACCTTAAACGTGGCCGTACAGATACCAACTATGATAAACGCTCGGAAAGGCCAATTGAGGTGGTTACTCCTAAAACGTCAAAAAAGTACACAAAATCGTTTTGGAAAATCGCAAAGCAATCTCATTTTGCGATTTTCCACAACTGAGACAACTGACATCTGAAAGACATCAGAAAGCAGTGTTTATACTTTTTTGCATGAGCATTTCCATGAGGAAGCTGTTTTCAAAATGGATGCCGCGTTTGCTTATAATGGACCAATAACAACAACTTGTCGATGGTTCTCAGGGCCGTTTGGAGTGGTTTCGCCAGAATAAACAGGACTTTTTGCATCGATATGTCACAATGGATGAAACATGTATTCACCACTACAAACCAACGTCAAATCGGCATTCAGCGGAGTGGACAGCAGCAGGCGAACCAAGCAAAAGAAGTCCAAAAACACAAATGTCGGCTGGCCAGGTTATGGCATGGGATGCGAACGGAATTTTATTCAGCGACTATCTTGAGAAAGGCGAAAGGATCAACAGCGAATACTATATGGCCCAATAGGTGAATTTGAAGGAAGTAGACCCTTCGAGTGCGATTTGATGCGTTGATGGCATCTGGAGGAGAAGATTTAATGACGAACTCTATGGGCTGTACAGCGACATGCGCCTGGTCAAGCGTCTACGGATACAACGCTTAAGATGGCTAGGTCATGTAGAGCATATGGACACCACTACTCTGGCCCGAAAAGTCTTTGAGTCCGAGCCATTGGGACAACGCAACAGAGGACGACATAGACTAAAGTGGCGCACACAAGTGGAGAAGGACCTCAACCAACTTGGAGTGCGCAACTGGAGACAGCTGGCGAAAGATCGTGCTGGCTGGAGAGGCATGTTGGTTGAGGCCCAGG
Organism: Eristalinus aeneus; assembly: GCA_955652365.1. Lineage (NCBI taxonomy): Eukaryota > Metazoa > Arthropoda > Insecta > Diptera > Syrphidae > Eristalinus > Eristalinus aeneus. The sequence continues at coordinate 81,858,990 of OY019130.1, forward strand.
TCCACCCCGAACTGTAGCGCCACAAGAAGAAGAAGAAGAAGAAGAAAAAGAAGAAGAAGAAGACCAGTCGCAAATGAGGAAGAAAAATATTCTCTTCCACCAAAACAATGCACCGTGTCACAAGTCGTTGGCTATCATGGCCAAATTGCACGAATTGGGCTATGAATTGCTTCCGCACCCACCATATTCTCCAGATCTAGCCCCCAGCGACTTCCACATCTTTTCAGACCTGAAGAAGATGCCCGCCGGAAAAATATATGGCTCAAATGAGGATATGATCGCCGAAAACTACCATATTTTGAGGCCAAACATAAATCGTATTCTAAAAAGGTAGAGTAGGTAGAGGGAAGTGTTAGAGCGGCGTTGGACTCATTGTATCACTCTTGAAGGAAACTGTGAACAAAGTCGAATTTTGTCTAGAAAATGTGTTTTTATTGGTTAGTCCCGGGACCGATGTGATGATTGATGTGTGCAATGTGATGTGCTTAAGTGACCTTGAAAGCAATTTGATTTTTTTTCTTAAAGTATACATTGCTTGATATTTTTGGCATGTGCTTACATGTACAGAGAAGTTTTAGGAACATTTTTGCTTCCACGCTGTTCAAGCAACTTCACATTACACAATAACCCTTTCTTGCTCCCACGATTTTCGAAAGTTGATTAAAGAATTACCATACTTCATTCCCAAGGGGGTTCTTGTTACCAAAAAAAAAATGCAGCATAAGATGTTATTAGGTCATTCGAGGTTAACCAATGCAGTTGTGATGTTGTGTAGCTTTTCCTTGAGAGGGTCATGCAGAAAACAGGCATATCCACGGAAGGCACGATCTTCTACAAATCAACACAAATGTTGGGATGCGCTGTTGACATCGATATCATTGGCTGCTCCCAGCGAGCCGCTGGAGAATATTCCACGGCTATTAAAAAACAGGTGAAACGAGTTGGTCTTAGAGTGAACGAGGATAAAGTGAAATATGCTGTCGACAGAGAATCCAGTTGTGGCTGCCGTGGCGTAGTGGGTAGAGTGCGACGCTCACACGCCGAAGGGTATAGGTTCGATTCCCAGCTCAACACCAATCGTTCGAATATTTCACGGCACCACCTCTTTCGAGCTGCTGACAACATTCAAAGAGTAATAACTGTCTAAGAAAGCTTCTCAAATTTCGCCGTTCGGAGTCGGCAAACAACTGTAGGTCCCTTCTACTCGTGAGAGAACAGTAGCGCGCACAACACGAGTAGTTGATGAGCACGCTAGGCCCTGGTCCCCCTCTGGACTGTAGCGCCAACAATTATTATTATTATTATTAGAGAATCCAGATGATGTGACTGGATTTATGAATCACATGATTCAAAATCACATCCGTATCACTATTTATAGTGACAACGGAATCACTGATGGAGAAAAGACCATCTGTGGCGGGATGGCGGCTAACAGACCCAGGTTTTGAACCTGACTGGTAGTGACAGCTTGACCAGAGGCTATATTCTGGTGCCACGGGAGGGCAGGGACAACTGGAACTTCGGTTCCAGCATGACCGTGCGGTAGGCCCCCTTGTGGGAGTATCGTGGTGGCTGTGGTTTACCACCTAGCATCGCGGGTTGAGTTGAGGTTCTGTACTGTGCTGACTTGTTTAGATGCTTCTTCACCCACAACTAGGCAAGGCGGTTATGGGACTATCCCTTCTCAGTGTGGAGTTGCATTCTCAATCGGGCGCTGCGACCCAGAGAGCGGAAGAGGTTTTAGAAAGGCTTCGCATGAAACCAAGATGGGGTGATTGCCCCTCAAGCATGATCTCAGTTTATCTCAGTATCTAAGGCGTTTGGTCTTTCGTTACTTTCGACTGGTTCCCCGTGATATAAGCCGTAAAGGCAGGTGGTCACGTAAAACCAAATCCCACATCTGTCGACAGAGAATACACCCCTCCAACTTCACCTCTGTCAAAATTTAACTAACGATAGCTGCGACCTTGAGGTGGCTAAGGAGTTTTTCAACCTTAGGGCTTCGCACCTGTTGTTTGATAGAGACCCGACGCAGAGTCACACTTGGAAACTAATTTTGTTTCGGTCTATCGAAGCCACAAGACGCTTATCCTATGCGTTCTCCGTAGCCGAATGCTAGACGTTAAGGGAAAACGGAAGAGCTGATTATGCGTCAAATATATAGTCCTAATTGCGTGGAAGCCAAATGAAGAAGAAGGCGAATGAAGACTGACAAGATGAGAACACGCCACTGCGAACTTATAGAGTGTGTTGTACCAAACATATGATGTACTTTGGAAGGTAAAACATTGAAGATTACAGGGATTGGCCACATCGAGTGAATGCAAAACATCATCTCAGCTAAAAGAGTTTTCCAATCCCAGCCTCTGGTAGACAGGCTTCAAACTTCTACAAGTTTCTACCGACTTGGATGAAGCAATGACTCTATAGGCCAATGACATCATGGGCCAAACTTGCAAACTTGTGATTACCATTTTTTTTCGGTTTGGGAATACAAAAGTTTGATCGAAAAGGTGCTAATCACTTGAGGGAGACTAAGAATATCTGGTATACAGACAAGTGATCTCAGACGCTGGAGAGCTTGGTCGATACAACTGGAAGTATTCCCGGAAACGTCAGGATTGGAAGGCAAGGGTAGCTAATGTTCCGATTCTTCATGGTCTAATAATTACGAAAGCAATTCAATTTGTGGCCACCGTGGCGTAGTGGGTAGAATACGACGCTCTCGCGCCAAAGGGTGTAGGTTCGAATCCCAGCTCATCACCAATTTTTCGATTTTTTCACGCCACCACCTCTTTCGAGCTGCTGACAACACTCAAAGAGTAATACCTGTCTAAGAAAGCTTCTTAAAATTACGCCGTTCGGAGTCGGCAAAAAAATGTAGGTCCTTTCTACTCGTGAGAGAACAGTAGCGCGCAAAACACGAGCAGTGGATGAGCAAGCTAGGCCCTGGTTCCCCTTTGGACTGTTGCGCCAAACAATTAATTAATGCAATTCCGAATAGTATGTTTCGGGGAAAGCGTAAAGAATTTCGTAAACAAACCTAATGAAGTGATCACGAACTCCTATTAAAATATAATTTAGGGAATGTTAAGTTTTAAAGCCGTTAAGTAGATTCCTTTATCAAAAGATCATTTGTGCTATAAGGTGAACGTCTGTGTTTAGAGGTTCAGCATCAGCAAGGAACACAATGTTCAGCTCAATCCACGTCCCTCTGCTTCATCGCTGTAGAAATTCACGGACGTCTGTCTTTTCTTGCGTCAGAATGCAAAAAATCCTGTGCCTCTGACAGCTCACTTGTGTATCAATGAACTTTGCTTTTACGGGTAAGTTTTGTCTTCTTCTTCCTCTTGTGGCGCTACAGTCCGGGGTGGAACTGTCCCTCAACCAACATGCCTCTCCAGCTAGCACGATCTTTCGTTAGCTGGCTCTATTTGCGCAGTCCAAATTGGTAAAGGTCCTTCTCCACTTGTGTGCGTCACCTTTGCCTAGGCCGGTCTCTTTTGCGTTGAGCCATTGGATCTGATTCGAAGACTTTTCGGGCCGGAGCAGTGGTGTCCATACGCTCTACATGGCCTAGCCATCTTAAGCGTTGTATCCGTAGACGCTTCGCCAGGCGTATATCGCTTTACAGCCCATAAAGTTCGCCGTTAAAACTTTTCCTCCATATGCCATCAACGCAAACAGAACCAAAAATTGCACGAAAAACTCTTCTCTCGGAAAGACTAAGGGCTTCCTCATTCGCTTTTAGTAACGTCCATGTTTCCGCGGAATAGAGTGTCTTTTGAATTTACCGGCTATGTACAAAGTGCTATCATCATCATTTGAAAGCTCTTGACATAACCTAAAAGACGACGCTATGCTGTTGGATATTGCGTTCAACAGTTATAGACGTGTAAACATGTTCACCATCGTCGAAATTCGCGCTATTTTAAAGTTTTCCTTCGTTAAAGGCAAATCCGCTTCAGAAACGTTCCGTGAGATTATTGATGTTTTGGGGGATGGTACTCTATCACTTCGAATTGCGGAGGAATTATTTCGACGATTCAGAGCCGGTGAAAACGGCACCATGAATAAGCCAGCCGGCGGAAGACCTGTGACGACGAATACCGATCGAACCATGAAAATCATCGAGTTAGACCGGCATGTGGCATCTCGTGACATCGCCCAGGAGATGGGAGTTAGTCACCAAACCATTTAAACCATCTGCAGAAGGCTGGATACGAAAAAAAGCTTGATGTTTGGTTGGCGCATGATTTGACGCAAAAATAACCTTTTGGACCAAATCAACGACTGCGATATGCTGCTGAAACGGAACAAACTCGAGCCATCTTTGAAGCGGGTGGTGACTTACGACGAAAAATGGATCACATACGACAATATCAAGCGAAAATGGTCGTGGTTGAAGGCCGGTGAATCGTCCAAAACACTGGCCAAGCCGGGATTGACGGCCAGGAAGGTTTTGCTGTGTGTTTGGTTGGGATTGGAAGGGAATCACCCACTATAAGCAGCATATGGCCATACGCTTAATTCTACTGCGAACAACTGGACCGCCTGAAGCAGGCGATCGACCAGAAGAGTCCAGAATTGGCAAACAGGAAGAGTGTAGTGTTCCACCAGGACAACGCCAGACCACACACTTCGTTGATGACTCGTCAGAAGCTACGGGAGCTCGGATGGGAGGTTTTATCTCATCCACCATATAGCCCGGACATAGTGCCAAGTGATTACCACCTATTCCTGTCCATGGCGAACGGCCTCTGCTGGTGTGAAGTTGAACTCAAAAGAGGCTTGTGAAAAATGGCTGTCCGAGTTCTTCGCAAATAATTAGGGGGGCTTTTAGAAAGGACGTATTATGAAGTTGCCGTCTAGATGGAAACAGGTTATTGAACAAAACGGCCCATATTTGAACTAAATCCGATCACTGTAACACTTTTTATGAAGCATTGAATGAAGAGCAAGAAAGCGGAAGAGAGAGGAAGGGAAAAACAGAGCTTAGTTCTCCGAGAGAGGGCTTTATTACTCAGTTGCCTCTTGGGCGCAAAGAAACAGCGATTGGCAAGAGTGATTCTGCGTTTGATTTCGGGTAAGGTATGGGATTCTTTTTCAAGAGCTTGAGAACAGAAAACAAACTAGACTTACTCTAACAATAGAAGTCTCGCTTGAAGTTCAAGGCAAACAATCCAAGTTTCTAGTGACTTATTATGCAGGTAGGAAGGTACTTGAACATGTTACAGAGCCTACATCCAACTGAGACCCTTTATATTTTAATTTTTCTAAAAGAATCATTTTTTTCTTCGTATAAAGTTCGGCGAGGTTCAAGCCCCGCCTAATTGTTTGAGATAATATTTCCAAAAAAATATGCTAAGACCTGTTTTTGCATTTGTTTATAAGAGAGAACTCTTTTCAACTGCCGCAATGATGCTTCCAACCAAAATGTTGTTAACTGAGCCTCAAGTTCCCTTCCAAAGATTAGTCTATTGGAGCGTTACAATTTTGCCCAAACTTTACATATATAAAGTTTCCATGTATACCTCCAAAATTCAATTTGTAATTTTCTTAATTATTAGAGACACTTCATAAGTTTACATCAAATGTAGTGTTGGACGGACGGACACACCGAAACGAATTTTTTAAGTCTGGACAAACAGGAGAAAGGCGTGCTTCGAGAGATTTGCTTTTGACCTGAGTTCAACGAATGGATGTGCAGGGGGCCTAAATAATTGCCATGAAGCCAAAAAAAATTTCTTCAATGCATCTTTCTTCTCTAACCTGTGACATGTTACATTACAGGCTGTACTCAATTTTTATCCAGAACCTTACAGTTCCCTTTCCAATGAAGGGTGCAGTTAAATAAAATCACTTACCAGTGAGTATGGACTCTCCAGGGGACGATATTCTATAAAGTCAGCAACGAAACTGGCGCATCCCTCTAGGCTTCGAATCAGCGGTGGATAGGAAAACGCACACGGTCGAATAGTAGTGCATACAAGCTTCTAAAATTTTTCAAATAAATTAACAACTGCACACTTAATTCCCGGAATCAACGTGGTCTCACCTGCACCTGGCATTCATTCCTGACGGCCAACACTAATGGTCTGGCGCATGGGTGCAGACTTGAGTACTGCTTCCGAAAATTTTCCGCGTACAAGAGGAGAAGCCGCTCCTTACCTGTAAGCGTGTAATAGCTTCGCGGATAACATTCTGGTGAATTTTCGAATTCCAGTCGCTCTGAGAAGGCCAAATCTATGGCGCCGGAATCGTACTGGGCGCAGAAATCTTCCAGCGGCAGGCGTGGTGTTTTCAGTTCTTCCATGGAGTACTGCTCTTCTTCACATTCCTTCTCGGACTCGTGGTCATGCTGAGACTCACTTTCATCGTCATCAGTTGGTTTGGTGAGTTCCGCTTGACTTCCGTTTGCTGTTTGATCAATAACACTTTTCCTTTCCTGTGCATCACCCTGGTCACCGTAGTTGACGTGGGATTTCTTCGGCATTTGGTTTTTGATGTGTGTTTATAGAAAAATTCGTAAAAAATAAAACAAGTTGAAGTGCCAAGGAAGTGAGCGCCTAGACCGCAAACGAAAGCAACAGCTTGACATTTTTGAATTTTGAAACATCTGTCGAAGTTTCTCATCTTCCGACGGTAGATGTCACCGTACTCAGTCGTACGGTGTTGGTCTAGGATTAAAAACACTGCCTTACCATGGGAGGACGAATGTCGTCCCAGTCGCTTCAACGTTTTCAGTTTCACAGAGAGGTGGCTACATGCGATGCCGGTTCATCACTTTGCTAAAGGAGCATGTCCATGGTTGGTATAGCCACGGAGAAAAGCTTCAAGTCTTCTACGCACCACTGTGTTCACGTTTTTCATCTAACACCATGGAATTTTGTAAACAAACGGGAAAACGGGTTGTATTGTCGGTGGGTGAGACACACGTGGTAACACCTCACACATTCAGACACAGCATAATGTTCTTTTAAGCATAACACTGTTTCTTCGCTTTCTTCTTTCCCCATGCAGAAGAAGAAAAACAAGTTTCTGTTTCGTTTTCTGGTTCTTTCTTCGATTTCTCTTCTGGACTTGACGAGACTTTGAGAAGTGCAGCTGATTGAGCATTAGGAATTTCGTGTAGCGACACGTCGTCACTTGCGAGAATGATTTGATATTGTTTACATCGCAGTTTGTGTGCAATTTAGTTTAGTTTTGTTTCAGTTTTGTTAAATTATTTATTACTTAAAATGCCTACCAAAAGTGTTCTGAAGGCCGAAGTGCCGAGTAAATGCCCCAGCAGTGCGAAATCTGCGGAGAAAAATGAAAAATTGTAAGAGTTCGATATGAAAGAGTTGAGCAGCGAACTTCGGAGTGTTTCTTTGTTTGCTACTTTTGTTTTAGTTTATTTGCTTTACAGTTATATTTGTTGTGCTACTTTAATTTTTGCAAATTTTAATTTACTTGTGTGTTTTCTTCTAAGAAATTGGTGGATCGTCTTCAGTGCGGTGTTATTTTTAACGGTGGCGACAAGATTTTACAAAGTCACTGAACCCGATCATGTCTGGTAAGATGTCATTTTTGTGTCACATTCGTGAGCGGTATACGTGCGGTTTTGTGGAGAAACGAAGATGCTTCTTTGCAGATCGATAACGATTGTGAGTTAATATGGTGGAATTTGCACTAAGTGTGAAAGTTATCTTTCAGGTGTGTCACCATCGCAACGATTTTGAAGTGAAGGAAGTTGTTGGTAGCTTCTTCAACTTCTATAAATTTGAACTTAGTTCTTTTGCGCTCTTTCAGTTTTTAGTTCTTGTCCCTCCTCTTGATCTTGGACTCGAAACAACACCGTATCACCAGGGAATCCGATGAGGTAGACAATTTCACTAGATCAGAATTAAATGTTTCAAGAACTGAATGGCATTCACTGTCACCCAAGGGGACCAATTGTGATTTTTAAGCCAAAAATCTCCTTATTTCGTTTGTATCACTAAAGCTTTCTAATTAACCATGAATGCTATTTCCGGTATTTCAACCAATTTTAATTTTTCCCTCAGAATTTACATCAAACCACTATCTGGTAAGGGCTGAATATCAGTGGAATATCCAAAAGAAAAGCAAATCAGTTGGGACAGCTCGGCTTCAGTTCGATTATATAATTTTATTAAAACACCTCCCTCATGATGTGCTCAAACATTTAAAAATTCAGCCTAGATGAGTGCTAGGACGCAGTGCAATCCGAGCCGATGACAATTTCACGCTTGAAAGGAGTGTACGTTCTATTCCTTTTGCCACAGTAAACATTCCAACTGAAGCCAAAACAGCACAACTAACAGACTCCTTTCTTCCTCGTTTGGTTATACTAAAGCCGTCTACATACCATAGCAAGCGTTATATTGGATGCAATTTTTGGAATATGAATGTCCAGACGCAGCACTCAAGCGTCAATTGTTTCAATCTAACTTAAGAGCATTTTCTTAAAATAACATAGGACGTAGTTCTTCTTCTTCTTCTTCTTGTGGCGCTACAGACCGGGGTGGACCTGGGCCTCAACCAACATGCCTCTCCAGCCAGTATGATCTTTCGCCAGCTGTCTCCAGTTGCGAACTTCAAGTTGGTTGAGGTCCTTCTCCACTTGTGTGCGCCACTTTAGTCTAGGTCGTCCTCTGTTGTGTTATCCCAATGGCACGGATTCAAAGACTTTTTCGGGCCGGAGCAGTGGTGTCAATACGCTCTACATGGCCTAGCCATCTTAAGCGTTGTATCCGTAGACGCTCTTCTCCTCCAGATGCCTCAAAGCAAACAGGACCAAAAATCGCACGCAAAACTTTTCTCTCGAAAAGACTAAGGGCTAAGGGAAGAGGACGTACTTGCAAATTAAAAACTAGCCACCATTAAGAGTAACCTAGCCCAAAATTAGGTGCAGGTCGTCAAACAACATTCTACTTATTTTGCTAGAATCTGGTCTAGTGCACTCAATACCTTTCCTTCCTGCTGGATAGAGTTCAAAGTCGTGAGATGACGTTCATCAGCTCTTAAGGACAGGTGGGTACAGTTCTGTTGAATTCCGAAGCCCTCCCCGTTTTTCATTCGAACCGCACCAAGATGGGATTGTCTTCCTTGCTAAATTTCTTCACCTTTTTACAATCCACAAATAAATGTGTTTGACTCTAAATGAGGTCAAAACCAAGTATATGTCAACATCGACGTCTTGAACGGAGTGACGCACTAGACAGCAGACACTTTAAGGTGGTCTACCTTTGCTTCGCGGTAAACAATCAGCACCGAAATCAAACGCAGAACCACTCTTGCCAATCGCTCTCTCTTTGGGCTCAAAAGGCAATTGAGTACAAAGCCCTCTCTCGAAAGTCAAAGTTAGCATTGTATAAGAGCTTGATTATCCCAGCCCTGCTTAACGGTGTGCAAAATTGGATGCTTCTAAAAGTGGATGAGGAAGTTCTAAGTCTAAGTTGAGCGAAGAGTTCTGCGTTCGACTTTTTGTCCTATTTGAGATGACGGAATTTGAAAGAGAAGGTACATGGGCTGTACGGTGGCATGTACTTGGTCAAGTGACCTAGAATACCACGCTCGGCACAAAAAGTCTTCTTATATGAGCCATCGAAACAATGGAATTGAGGACAACTAGTGCAACTAATACTCCCCAATCACATTAAATTAAGGTTACTGCCTGGTAGTATTATGGACCAGTATTTAAGTCTGAACGCTCCAGCGCAGTATACCCCAACCTACAAGAAACCAAAAAAAAAAAAGAACAATACTCCCCAAGCGGTCTGTAGCCAGTTGTTTTTTGTCGTATCCTTTGTGGTCGCCGTGGCGTAGTGGATAGAGTGCGACGTTCACACCTACAAGAAACAAAAAAAAAAGAACAATACTCCCCAAGCGGTCTGTAGCCAGTTGTTTTTTGTCGTATCCTTTGTGGTCGCCGTGGCGTAGTGGATAGAGTGCGACGCTCACACGCCGAAGGGTCTAGGTTCGATTCCCGGATGAACACCTCGAATTTTTCACGGCACCACCTCTTTCGAGCTGCTGACAACACTCAAAGAGTATTTATTGTCTAAGAAAGCTTCCCAAACTTCGGAGTCGGTAAAAAACTGTAGGTCCCTTCAACTCGTGAGAGAACAGTGAGCGCACAACACGAGTAGTTGTTGAGCAAACTAGGCCCTGGTTTCCCTTGAATTGTCGCGCCAACAATTATTAACATCTTACATTTGTAGGGCGCCACCATTTTCATGGTTACATGAACCGATTGTCTATAAGAACGTAATGTAAATTGAGCCGTTAATTAACCTAAATTAACTCGTGTAGGAACATTAGTACACATAACAGTAGTTGCTGAAGAAATTAAGTCCTGGTCTCCTTGTTTGATGGTTTTTACTTATGACTTCCTCATATGATTTTTAAATGTTAAATCTCACCGAAATATTGAATCAATCTTTTCACAATGCAGAAGACAACAAGATCCTTGTGCTCATATTTATTTAAAAGCATTTGAAGGATTTCGGCATCAGTCGCTTTTGTCCAAAATTCGGGCTTATGACATCGATGAATCCCTTCCTCAATGCATAAGAAGCTAAACTTCGAACCGTTCTATACAAGTTGTGTTTGACGGGTTCAAGTTCGATATGCTGGTGTTTCGCGTGGCTCCGTTCTATCTCCGACAGTCTTCCTTATGTGTATCCCAATCCACTCTTCAAGCATTTGACTGAGTAAACTCCTCAGCTACTCTCACGACTTCACTGGAGTAAACTGTCATTATTTTCCTATGAAAATCTTCTAAATGATAAGCCCATAAAAAGGACGGCGCTAAAGCAACCTTACACTTTATACGAAGGCGTCATGCATCTAAGTGGATGGACTTAAAACATTTTGTGTATTTACAAAATATGCTTTGTCTTGCATGCAGCGTGACATGATATTTGATTTTTATTTTCATAGCAGTTCTCAACTATATACCTTGTAAACTTAAGAAAATAATTTTACTGTCATACATCAGTGAATAAGATTTCTGGACAGTTTAATAAACACTGGGTACCGAGGCAGGCAGACTTATTGGGAACTGCTGAGGTAATGCAATTTCGAAGCGCACTACGAGACTGAAATTTGATCATATCGTTATCACTCTTAAGGCGGCCTGTAGTATATCGATTTAATTAGCCACATATAAACGTTTAGTTCGAAATTGTTGGAGTTCATTGTATCGACCTCTTAGAATTATATTTAATCAATCGCTAAAAAAGGGTGAATTCCTAGATGAATGGAAGTATTCCTATTTAACACCACTTTATAAAAGCGGGTTGAAACAAAAAGTGGAAAACTATCGGCCTATATCAAAGCTTTCTCCCATTCCAAAATTGTTTGAGAGCCTCGTAAAAGAAAAAATGTATTTTCTAGTAAGAGAGCTTATCTCAAATAGGCAACATGACTTCATGCGAGGTAGTTCATGTTCTACTAACTTATCTTTATTTACAAATTATATATTTACAAATTTAGAACATCGCCTACAAGTTGATGTACTTTATACTGACTTTTCGAAAGCCTTTGATAAAGTGCATCACACTTTGCTTTTAAACAAACTTAAATCCATGGGAATTCATTCAGCAATGGTTTTCAAATTATTTAAAGGAGAGAAAGCAACTGGTTAAGGTCGATAGTTATATTTCTCGCGTAATAAAGGTAACATCGGGCGTGCCACAGGGTAGCCACTTGGGCCCATTATTATTTCTTTTATTTATAAACGATGTTCACGAAATATTTAGATTCTGCGAAATTCTAACATTCGCGGATGACTTTAAATAATTTTTGTCGGTTAACAGTATAGCTGATTGCATTAAGTTTCAGTCGGATATACATAAACTAGCGGAATGGTGTAAACATAATGCTCTAGATCTAAACATTTCAAAATGTAAAATTTTTACGGCACATAGAATAACATCTCCAATTGTTTATGATTATTTTATCAATAATCATAAACTGGATCGCCTAGAAGAAGTTAAAGACCTTGGAGTAATATTCGACCCCAAGTTGGATTTCTCACTACATTATGATTACACCATTGCGAAGTCGAATTCTATGTTAGGATTTTTAAAAAGAAATAGTAAAGATTTTCGCAACATATCCAGTTTAAAGACCATCTTTGTTTCGTTAGTAAGACCCTATTTGGAATATGCATCCATTGTCTGGGACTCACCTTACGATAATCAAGAACTTAGACTCGAACGAGTTCAAAAGAATTTCACGAGATATGCTTTCCGAAAGTTGTATTCCTTTAAAGATCTTCCTAATTATGTTGAAATATGCAGAACAATTGGCTTGCAAACCTTAAGTTTCAGGCAACGTCAGCCATGTTTATTCGTGATATTATTAATTATCAATTAAATTCACCAGAATTACTTTTTCTCATAAATATATATGCTCCCCAAAGATTTCTACGGGTGAGAAACTTACTTTTTGACAAAAGGCACAGAACCAATTATGGTCGCAATGAACCTATTACAAGGTGTATAAATACATTTAATGGTCTTTGCAACGGATTTGATTTTAGCTTGCCACGGTTAGAATTTAAAAACATGATTATTGCATCGTATTTGAATTAATATTATTTATTGAAGTAATCTGTAAGACGATAAGAGTCGGTAGATGATCATAAGTCGCTCAGCAAACATCTGCTGTGTAAAGCGATACTGAGAGTTAACACTTAGAGAACGTAGTGTTTTGTGTTACTCTGTGATGGATATAAAAAAAAAAAAAAAAAAAAGTGACAGATCAGGATTCGTAATCTACACACAACAAACAACAATATGGATGGCGGACACATATTGGAAAGAATCCGGGCCTAAATCCTTGTGGCGCTATAGTCCGGGGCGGACCTGAGCCTCAAACAACATGCTTTTCCAGTCAGCTCCATCCAGTTGCGCACTCAAAGTTGGTTGAGGTCCTTCCCCGCTTGTACGCGCCACCCTAAGCTAGGCCGTCCTCCGTTGCGTTGTCCTAATGGCTTTGTGAGCCGGAACAGTGGGGTGCGCTGGGTTACGCTCTACATGTCCTAGCTACCTTAAGCCTTTTATCCGAAGACGCTTGTCCTGGCGCATGTCACTGTACAACCCATAGAGTTAGTGGTTAAATCTTCTCCTCCAGATGGCATCAACGCAAACAGGACAAACAATCGCATGCAACACTTTTCTCTCGAAAAAAATGAGGGCATTCCTCATCCGCTTTAAGTAACTTTCGCACCATGCAGTAGGACTGGGGTGATGAAGTTATTATAAAAAGCAAGCTTAGTCCTTCGAGAGAGGGCGTTATTTCTCAATTGCTTCTTGAGCCCAAAGAAACATCTATTGGCAAAAGTAAAGAATGCCTTTGATTTTGGTATTGGTGTTGTCCCTATTTGCCACGGAGCCGAAATAGCTGAAGTCCTTCTCTACCTCAAAGTTTCTACTGCCTAGTGTGACGCTGTGTCCGAGACGTCGATGTTGTGTATCGTTCCTTAATGACAGCATGTACTTTGTTTTGCCCAGTTACCGTAAGACCCATTTTCGCCGCTTCCGCTTCATTACCAGCAAATGCCACATTGACGACTCGCTGTGTTCTTCCAATCACGTAAATGTCATCAATGTAAGCTACCAATTGAACTGACTCTTGGAAAATATTTCTATGGTATTGACTTCTGAGTTACGCACGATCTTCTCGAGGATGATGTTAAAGAAGGCACATGACAGTGCGTCGCCTTATCTAAAACCTTTTTTGTCATTGAAGGTCTCGGTGGGTTCGTTACCGACCTTGACGGAGCAATGAGAGTTTTTCATCGTCATCCTGATCCAATCTGACGAGTTTGATAGGAATGCCAAAACTAGACATGTCACTGTATATCTTGTCTCTATGCACATTGCCATATGCGGCCTTAAAATCGACAAATAGGTGGTGAGTGCCGACTTGCACTTCTTGAGTCTTATCCAGGATTTGCCGTAAAGTGAATATCTGGTCTATTGTGGACTTTCCTGACCTGAAACCAGACTGATAGGGACCTATCAGGTTGTGGACAAATGGTTTCAGACGTTCGGAACGGCAAAGAGGATCTTGTAAGCGATGTTAGGAAAGTTGATCTCTCGATAATTGGCGCAGTCAAAGGGGTACCCTTTCTTGTGGACCGGGCAAACGGCGCTGAGATTCCACTAATCGAACATGCATGTTCCGACCATGTCTTACAGATGAGCTAGTGTATGCGCCCAACCAGGTCATCCCGAGCTGGTGCATGCGCCCAACCAGGTTATCTCCAGCTGCTTTAAATTGTTCTGCGGGCAGTCCGTCCGCACCAGCAGCTTTGTTTGACTTCAGCTTGGATATTGCTATCTTCACCTCGTCTAAGTCGGGGGGATAGAATTCTTGTCTATCATTGCCCAAATTGAGTAGAACATTCTGCCTAACAGCGGAATTCGGGCCGTCATTGCCATTAAGGAGTCTACAAAAATGATATTTCTAGATTCGCAGTACAGACCAGGCTTATCTGCTCTGATCTTATTTCAAAAAAATTAATTTGTTTGATGTCCTTTAAAAGATACTAAATTAACACTTCAGGGGATTTGATAGACGAACAAAAATATGAACGATTTTCCCAAGAGTAGTAGATAATGCATGACTAGACGACTGAGTTACCCATGTATCAACCTGTGGTCTTGCTTGAGAGACAGTCACTTCATCTTTTTAGAGAGCTAGGCTATTTTTTAAATGTCTACCGCTGTTTGTCTGGAGGTTGATATTTCTACTCCATACTGAGCCGAGGAAGGCCCCTAACTGACTGGTCTGAGTCACTAGGTTAATCGATCAGCGTCCGTCCAGTAAGCACACTTGTCTCGGCTCTGTCCACGATATGTGGCTCTAAACCACATATGCCACGATAATCCCACTAGGTAGCATGCAGCGCGTTTAGACTTGAACCGAAGTTCTAAGGGTTCCTGACCTCCCGTGACACCAGAATAAAGCCTCTGTTTGACCTATCACCAACGGTCAAGTTTTCTCAACACATGGATTTGGTAGTCGTCATTGCGCAAAATGGTCTTTGGTTCCATAAGTGTTTTCCTTGACACTTATCACATTGTTACGGATGTGATTTTGAATTGGGTCATTCATAAATCCAATCACATCGGACATTGTGATGAACGGAAAATGTTTCATTAATTTTCAAGCAGAAACACTAGAAACACTTTCAAATGACCCCCACAGAAGCTTCCGACACCTTCTTTGTCCCGCGACATGATCACCAGTGCCTTCTTCTATGAAATCGACCCAATTGACCTTAGCAGGAGAAGTCAGTAAAACCCAGTAATGAAGGAATTCCTAGACCAGTCATTACTGGTTCACAACCCCTTCTTTATGACTGCAGCTGTGGGGTCCTAAAATTACAAGAGATGAAAAATTGGTGGCTGTGTGGGTATTTTGAAAATTCATCAATTCTGCTATTTCCTGAAATAGATTTAAGACATGGCACCCAGGTCACGCTTCCAATATTCGTTTTTTTTAATGCATTTTTTTGAACTATTATTTCATTATGTTTTTCTTAAATACTAGACAAAACACTTAAACTAGCTTACAGATGACTAGATTAGATAGTGATCTTAATTCTAACTTACTGACTTCTTACAAGTACTCTAAGCTAACATAGTTTTATTTTATTTTTCCTTTGTTTTACACCCGTCCTGATTTGATTTTAATTTTCTCCCAACTTTAAAAAACTTGGGAATTATGTTCTTAACTTAACTTAATACTAAAAATAAAACCTATGCTAAAACTAAAACTAATAAAGTCATTAAAAGTAATAAACTTAATCTAATTAAGTCTAACTCTTACGTCTAATCTTATGCCTACTTAACTATTTACATAAAACTTAACTATGTCCGTAATAATATACGAGCGCTTGCATCAGGACGTATTTGTATATGCTTTACATATATATGTTTGGCCCTTATGACTCAACTATGCTGTTATTAGGCTATCTTACGAAGCAAGTGGCATCAAAAGCTGGGTCTGGGGCAACCACCAGTAAAAATGCCGTTCTTTGGCAAAAACTGCTCTATCGCGGGCAGAAATCGATCTGCTGAACCGTATTCGTATAGTTGTGATAGGGCAGCCTTCCCTATCTTGTATCAGGCCTTTCGCATCCAGATAAAGGGAAGCTTCAGGCGGAGTGAAGCCGTTAAGACGCACCCTTTCATGACACTTCATTTGGGTAGTAAGCCCCAAACATCAGACTGTTGATTGAAGTCATGGCTCGATCAGCGTGACTCCGAATCAACTTAATAATAAAATTATCTATTTTTATAAGGTTTGCCTCGTTGTACAGAACCTCATTGGGATGGAATTTCTTGTACTGAGATTCTGGTGTTCGATATAAACGAAGACAGGCCCGAAGGCACCGCCTCTCAAACACCCTCATCTTTTGCATTTGGGAAGGACTCATGTTGAAGCACACAGGGCAACCATATACCATGATTGGCCGAATGAGGGCCATGTAGCAGATTACCTTCAGTCTGGTGTCAAATTGACTGCTGTAGAACAACGCTCTTGCCATAGCGAAGACATTCTTATCCCTGGTCAGAGCTGTATCTACATCAACACCACCGTATAGATACTGGTCCAACCAGATTCCTAGATATCTCACTAGATCTTTCACGGTCAATGGCTGTCCCAGCGGGTCAACTATGCCGAAATGCCGCCAGTCCATTTTCATATCCCTTGAGGCTCTGGACAACGGGGTACTGAAAAGGATAGTTTCACACTTCTTGTAGTTGATTTTCAACCTCCAGTCGTCGCAAAATCGTTGAATTGCGTCGAAGTCACTCTGCAACAAACCGTTGATTTCTTCTACCTTCGGACCTGATCTGTACGCGATTAGATCATCGGCAAACGCTATTATGTTAGGTATAGAACCTATAAGATCGCTAGTAAATATAGTGAACAAGATCGGCGAACCTACTCCCCCTTGCTTCCAATAGTCGAAACTGTTTGCGGTTCTCATTCACAGCAGTCGACAAACCATGGTCCAAGTACGTATGACCTGCGTGTACATACCCACCCACTTCAAGGTCCCAGTTTCAGTTCTTACTAAATGCAAATGCAACTTGTGCATCTGCTCATATGTGCTCACCTAAAAGGAAATCGAACCGAAAGGAGGGTAAATAAACCGAGACACTCTGGGAAATTCTTGGAAATTTGCTTCAAACTACATTGGAAGGCAAAGTACGTAGTGGGAGCCAAAAGTTACAAGAACCACTTCAAGGCTAAATCAAGTTGAAGGTAACTTGCGCGTCTTCTCACCCAACAAAGTTCGTCTTCCCAAAATGGCTCCTTTTACCAGAATCGTGCATTTTGTTACTTTAGGGGGAACCCAAAATTATTCCTTGAATTTTTCTTCGATTCATGTTGTACCCCCTCCTTCACAGTCGCCCGCACGTCCGCTAATAAAGAACACCGCCCCTCACAAAAAAAGAACTAAAATCGATTTCTCATTACTTTATCACATTGTAAACATCTTTCAGTTGGGATGAAACTCATTTCGGCAAAATGGGGAGTTGGTACATCAACCGGACGTTCTTCTTCGATGTGCACCCGCCCCTGGGAAAGGTGAGCTCCCCTCCTTCTCACGCAAATTGTATGCAAACAAACCCAGCTCCGAAAATCATTTCAGATGTTAATTGGCCTATCTGGGTACCTGACCGGTTACAATGGGACGTATCCATTCGATAAGCCAGGCGACAAGTACAACAACACTCGCTACGAAGGGATGCGTTATGTAAGATTTAATTTTAGATTCCGAGCCTCACCCTCGGCCGCGGCCGCCGGCTGAGGGATGGTTCTCTTTATGCTGGCCCTCGCCTTCATGACCATCAATTTGCAGTTCTGTACCACACTGGGCGCCCTTATCATACCGATGGCCTTCGACACCGTACACGACCTGACCGGATCCAATGGAGCGGCCGTTGTGGCGACAGCCTATTTGATTTTTGGTAAGATAGCGGCATTTGACTTGGAAGGGATATAATTCTTTTCGCTCGCTTACAGATGTCGGCCTCATCACCCTCAACCAGTACATCCTGCTGGATCCAATTCTGCTGTGTTTTATGGTGGCCTCGGTGTGGGGCATGGTCAAGATCTCCAAGTCGACAAGAAGTGGTGAGTCGTACACGATGCGCTGGTGGCTGTGGCTGTTCTTCACCGGGACAATGCTCGCGTGCACGACAAGCGTAAAATTTGTGGGCCTCTTCATTGTGCTGCTTGTGGGCTTCCACACAATCAGCGAACTGTGGGTTATCCTGGGTGACCTGCAGAAGCCTCTCGTAAGTAACGTCGATTGTGTGAGCGGTTGATATTTGACATATGTTCCTTATCCGTTTCATGTCTCTCCTCTACACGACCACGCGCTATTCGGGCATGATCCTGGTGCAACGGCATGCCATGGGCACTATTTATCAGGTGGAAACTATAAAGCAAACATTCTGTCGTGCTCTTGCATTAATTTTATGGCCAATTTTCTTGTACATGGTGTTCTTCTTCATCCACTTGTCCGTGCTGAATCGCAGCGGCAATGGCGACGGGTTTTATAGCTCCGCATTCCAGTCCCGACTCATTGGCAATTCATTGTATAATGTGAGCATGCCGCGCGAGGTGGCATATGGCGCTGTCGTTACCATTAAAAACCATAAAACTGGAGGAGGATATTTACATTCGCATTACCATTTATATCCGAAGAATGTTGGAGCCCGACAACAGCAGGTAAGCGGTAGGCGAACTCGGGCCCCCCGGGGGATGAGTTTGGTGAAAAGTTCTCGTTCCCCTTGATCCTGCAGGTCTGGCAGTGTGCATGCGTGTGTACGAGTGTACGCGGACTGGCGTAAGTGAGTGAATGAGCGAATGAGCGACTGAGTTTGGTTTTGTTCTTGTTCCGTTCCTTTGGCGTTGCTTTTAAATTGATTTAATGACTCAAACTCCAGGAAAAGAAGAGGAAAGACATAAAAGAATCGCTGTCCCAGCGGGATGATGATGAGCACACGGGAGAGTGAGAGATATAAAGTGCACTGGCGGGCGTTGAAAAAGACCATTAAGGGATCCGGAGCGAACGTTTTTATTAAATATTTTCACTAGCAGGATATTTATCGAAGTTTGACGATTTACGGCTGCCGGGGACGCTTGACTGCTGCATACTTGCGGAATACGTCATTCTTGTGACGCATGTTAAGTTGTTGTTGTGTGTGTTTGGGGGAGGTCGTTGTATTTGCACAGCGAAGTCCTTTTTGTTGGTGTTCCTTTGTGGTGGAGTGGGCTTGCAGGATTTCGCTTTCGTTCCTGCGTCCTTTTATAGGGGGATTGAGATGCTATAAAAAATACTGAGGGATGATTTAATGGGTCTATTTTGGGCAACAAATTAGAGCTGCTTTAATGGCGGAACGGGCTTCACTCGCAAAACTTGAAGAGATTTTCCGAGGTGAAAAATACCAATTTAATGCGTTATCAGGACTACTTCCGTTTTTATTGCTTATTGTAGACAATTTGAGATGTTTATCCTTGATGTGGGCTGTCGTGTACGCACCTCAGCGGTTCTTAAAACAATTAGGGTGATACAACGGCTTGGTACTCTTCTCGGTGCGAAAGCGTAATGATCTAGAAGTCGATAATGTCTGTGTATCTGTCTGTTATTTGCGGGATTTATGTCCTTGCCATTACACAAGGTTAATGGGCAAGCTTAATGTCAATGGAACGTCTTTGTGCGTTGTCTAATATGTAACTTAGTAGCTTAAGTAAATAGAAATAATAACAATCATAAAAATTGGCGAGACTTACAAAAATGTTGAGAATGTAAATTTATGAGTCAGATTGGAAGGATCATATTAAGGGAGTCGTTTAAACAAGAAAGTGTTGAGTTTTAGAGTGTGGCGTTCTGCTGGTGGTATCCCATTTGAAGTCTAAGATCAGAGAGAGGTCTTGTGAGTTAGAATGAAGACATAAATAACAGAAATAACAAAAGAATAAAGGGCAAGAAATTTATCCAGAATTTGACGCAGCAAAAGAATACACGCTGACTTAAATTTTTAACAAAAAGCGACGAGTACTTTTTTTTCTAACTGTTGTTACGTGAATTAAGAAGGAATTTAGAAGCACTTACGAGGTTGAATTGTCCACGTCCAACTTCTAACCAAGCACGTCATACATCAGGAAGTCAATACGATCCACAAGAATCCAACTTGCTCACCTTATCGCCTTATTGTGTAAGCCCAAATATGCATGTGCGCATACTGGTGTAATTATTTTCTGAATAGGAAAGTAAATGATCATACGATGCGGGAGCCAGTGGCTTGATAATGAATTTTCTTGACGGACTGATGGTGAGGGCGTATGCCCTGATGACGCTGCTCTTGACGACGATGAGCTGATTTTGGATGGCCTGATGTTGTCCCTGTGTTGTTTTGACAAAAGGAAACAAGCGTTCTTGGGTACAGTTGCGAGTATTAAATCTCCAGTAGTGAGTTAAAAATTTAGAATCAAAACCGCCAGTCAAACTCTCTTTACATGATGATACCATTGTATTGAAGTTCTCTGATTCCCATGAAAGAAATGCACTTATGCAGAGACGTTCGACAAGACATAAGCAAAAACAAATTTAACAAATTAATAACAAAAACAATTTATACATTTAATGTACCATATATTCCTAAACAGTGGGCTTGTCAGGCTCAAAAGAAGAATACAGATAAAAGTATGAAATCTCTGAGGAATCAGTCTGTTTGAAATTTGTATTCTGACGAGTGTCGACTTGTCAAGTCCTTTGAAATTTCTGAGGGACGGGTCTTCTTTAAATCTGTGCTCTGATTTGTGTGGGTGTCTGAAACCGTACGTAAATAATGTGATAGGTTTCAAACAACCTGTGACCACCGTGGCGTAGTGGGTAGATTGCGACGCTCACACGCCGAAGATCCAGGTTCTATTTCGACTGAACATGTCGTATTTTTCACGGCACCAACTCTTTCGAGCTGCGGACAACACTCAAAGATTAATAACTGTCTAAGAAAGCTTCTCACACTTCGCCGTTCGGAGTCGGCAAAAAAATTGTAGGTCCCTTCCATTCGTGAGAGAACAGTAGCGCGCACAACACGAGTAGCTGATGAGCACGCTGGGCCCCCTATGGACTGTCGTGCCATCCAATTATTATTATTGTTATCAAATCTAGACCTAGTTTAAGTACTTTTACAAGTTAAGAAATTTGAAAAGAAAGTGAAAGTCAATTCCAAAACACTGACATCAAGGGCAACAGGAGGAAAAATCACACTTAGTATTTTATTCTTGAAGTAATATCACCTGTTTTTAAATGAGTCACGTTTTTTTGCATAGAACAGGGTGGGGATGATCAAGGTGCAGATTAGTCCTTCAAGAGAGATACTCAACTATGTAGATTCAAAATTGGCCGCGAAAAAAAACTCCTCCTCTTGTCCCTTGTGCTCGTAGTGCTCTCAAACGCCGATGGTATGTGCCCTTCCTTATTTTGCTTTCGTTTACAGTCAATCGCATTTCCTAATTGCATTACTAAAGGCTCGCTATGTTCGTCTAACTGTGACAAATTAGCTTCTCCTCGACTTGTGGCAGATCATCCCTTTGAAGTGTACTGGTGAACTTCTGCCGATCTTCTCCAGAATGGTAACAAAAAGAGCACACAACATCGTGTAATTTTGTATTAATCTGCTAAAAATCTCGGTAATTCCCTTGCCAACCTCAAAGATGCTGCGAGCGTTCTGCATTCTACAAAAATGATGGCCCCTGATGGGAATGCCAAAACAAGACTGTATATTTCGTTTCCATACACACATAGGTAATAGGTGCCCATTTGCACATTTTGGGTCTACCGTCTGAAGATGTTGCCTATTGTTGACTTTTGTTGTTTAAATAAAAATAATAATAAGATGGCGCGACAGTCCACAGGGGGACCATGGTCTAGTTTGTACATCGACTATTCGTGTTGTGCGCGCTACTGTACTCTCACGACTAGAAGGGACCTTTTTAAAAGCTTCTTCCTAGACAGTTATTACTCTTTGAGTGTTGTCAGAAGCTCGAAAGAGGTGGTACGAGGGTTGCCTTTTATATTTCGGGATTAGAGAACAAAATCATATATTAATCATCGACAATAGTCTTATTGTTTTTCAAAATATTCTCCATTAAGATCTATACACTTCTGCATGCGTTTGAAGAAATTGTCGAAGCACTTTTACCACTTTGATTGAGGTATCTCCACAACATGCATTCTGAACGAATCAACCGCTTCTTCAGGAGTCGAAAACGTTAACCTCTCATTTTATTTTTTACTGATGACTGACTTCCTTTTACTTACGGATGACTCATCAAATCGATGTTTTGTGTGTTCAAAAATGCAGTTGTTTGAGCCGATGTGTAAGAGCTCGCATTGTCGTGGTGAAGAGCGATCCGTCTTCAGCGGTTGGTTTTCCTGATTTCTTGGAAGACAACTGGCAAACAAATGGCTGTGTACCACTCAGAATTCACTGTTCTGCGTTATTTTAGTGGTACGGTTGCAATATGTCCAGTTTTTCCGAAAAAAAAGGCGACCATTTGCTTGGAAGTGCTTCGTGCGAGAGCAACTTTTGTTGGATTTGGCTCAATTTTAAACACCCATACAGTTGACTGCTGTTTACTTTCGGGCTCATACGCGCAAATCCGAGATTCATTCCCTGTCACGATGTCATAGACGTGTTTCGAAGCATTTCTCTTGACCAATCGACACGAGCCTTTTTTTTGAGCGATTGACAAATTGTGTGGGATCCAACGCGAACAAATATTTTTGACGGTTAAATGTTCATGCAATATTGAATGTATGCTGGTCCCACTAATGCCTAAGGTTGTCTCAATACCACGATAGGTCACATGACGATCTTGCAATATCAGTTGGTGCACAGCATCAATGGTTTCCGGAACAACAACTGATTTTGGACGACCTTCACGAAATTCGTCTTGGAGTGAACTACGACCTCGGTTGAATTCACCATTCCATCGATAAACACTGGTCCTTGATGGAACTTCATCGCCAAAAATTGAATTAAGTTCATCGATGCACTGTTATTGAGTTAATCCACGTCGAAAGTTGTAAAAAATAAACGCTTGAAAATTTTTATTATGAATCTTTTAAGTTACTGTAAACAACACAAATAGCGCTCGTATGTCAAAACCTTTTCAGTACGTAGAACCTTAAAAATGTCAAACTTAACGATAGAGCTGGCAGTTGCCTGATTGCAACACTAGGGTTGTCCAATCCCGAAATATAAAAGGCAACTTTCGTGCCGTGAAAAATTCTAGGCGTTCAGCCGAGAACCGAATCTGGATCTTCCGCGTGTTAGCATCGCACTCTACCCACTATGCCACTTCAAATTTTAGAATTTTCAAAAAACGACTCTAATGGCTATTGGAACAAGCACTTAAAGTTAATCTAACCAATTCTAATATTTTATTGCTTTCATCGTCTATTCGTGCTTTCCTTGATTTTAATGTTAACAGTTGAAATAATTTGCTTGGAAACTCCCTACAAAGAAAAGTTTTAGGACAAACTTACCAACCTAGTTTCTTTTTTATAAAATACTTAACTCTAAATTCTAACTAACTAAGAACCAATTTTTTTTATTTTTCTTTACTTTCATACTAACTACTCTTTACCTATCCTTAATATAAGTTAACTGTAGAGGAACAACAATCAGCTGACAGCTGGAGTAGTTGAAGTGGCTCTAGCCACCAAAGAATCCCTTTTAATCTTTTCTCTTTCGCAAACGGAAATGGATGTGTTGAACCCAAGATCACCCGAATTTACCTAAATTCCTAAATTGCTCTCATCGAGCAGCCGCTTGTCCACAGTCCTTCTTCCCACGTGAGAAAGAAGTGGACATCCCTCTGCATCTCGTATAGAGCCAATCCGCTCAAGATACGAGTAAATGAGCGCTGCAGTCCGCGCTCTCATGATATGCACTCTCTCATAATCAGCTCGACGTCATTTCTCGTGCAACATGACTTCGAATCTAGTTCATATACAATTTTCCAGCCTGTTCACGTTTGCTTTGTTGTACAATCATTAGCATATAACCCCTTTTACTCAAACACTGGATTTCTATAACAGAGCACTCAATAAACCCCGTGACATATAGCTTTGCCCTCACAGACGACACCACGGCTGTGTTTTTTCTTGTGCTTGCCTTGCAATGTAACAGATAACTAAAAAAGTCACGGGAAATATAGGGGGCCTCTTAAATTAAAAAAAATTAATTAAACATTTTTGTTAGTGGCGCCCCCTATATCTGTTATCTGTTACATTGCAAGGCAAGCACAAAAAAAAAAAAAAAAACACACAGCCGTGGTGTAGTCTGTGAGGCAAAGCTTCCATGACGGCGCTGTGTGGAGGTATGGATTTAGTCTAGCATTTAAGATGGCTCTGCCATGTTGTCTCAGGTCCAAAGTTTCCATTTTGTGTCGTTTGGGCAACGAAAAGAGAGTCGTCCATGTCTTAAATGGCGTAAAGACATAAGTTGACACAGAACACTAAGCTGGCAAAAAACACTATGCCAGCTCGAGAGAGAAGAAGACGGTTGAGGCCCTGGTCCTCCTCCGGAGAACACCGAAGGTCCATGAAGGGGTTCTGCAGCTGGATCACATAGAGCATCTTTACCTAAGTCAGTCAGTTAAAGAGAGTCCCCGCTTAAATACTCGCCGCACGTTTGGTGCGAAGTTTCTATTTGTGTAGTGGGCTTTCTTGCAGTGCCCTGATCTTGTGAAAACCGCCTTTCTGGTATGTTTGAAGGTTGCCTGAGAAAATGATGTCACTGGGAAAGCTCAACTGTTGACGACAATATTTCCCATTTCAGAATAAATGCTAATTTATTAACAAATCTTTCTCTGATCATACATTTTGCGAAATCAGCTTAAGGACTGACGACGGTCTTGTTGCTATGCTCCTAAAATGTGTTACATTCCAGTCTAGTGACCTCTGACTAAAGGTAAAATAGGATTTCTGATAAACTCTGCCTACACAGACATCCCAAGCAAAGTGTTATACAAGACCTGTGCTCCTGTGCTTCTCTTCTCATCGAAGTTTAACCACAGGCAAATTCTGCATTTAAAGGAACAAGAGAAAAAAGCTGAAGTAAAGACACACCCGGCGTTTAGTTATCACAGAAGAAAATCTGAAATACAATATTCGGTGTGAGTGCAATCGCCGGTGGAGAAGGTTTCTAAATATTGTATCAATATATATCTAGCTAAGAAAGCAGTTCCGGATTGGGCACTCTCTCGCCCAGGGAACTATTTTCAAAATTTTCAAAACAGTAATTCGTATGCTTCAATTTTTGTTTTTCTAAAATTCAATGTCCTACCGGTATACGGTATGAAGTGAGCGTCAAGATACAAATGTTTCGATAGGGAACATTTGTTGTGAACGAGCCCTTGTTTTTTTTTGTTTGTTTGCTATGATATCTGTGAAAAATATTTAGTATACATCAAGTCATTGAACAGACAACATCATATTTTTTCATCTTGTTAACTATGTCAAATTTTTTACCAGAAAGTGGTGATTTGCGGAAAGCATTAATTTTTTCATTTGAAGAAAAGTGCTGCAGAGTCGCATCGAATGCTTGTTGAGGCATATGGTGATCATCCTCTATCAAAAGCAACATGCAAAAGATGGTTTCAACGGTTCAGAAACAATGATTTTGATGTGAGATATGAAAAACGTGGAAGACCAAAAAAGTTTGAAGACGCCGGATTGCAAACGATATTGACACTTGAGTCAAATGGCAGCAATATTAACTGCTGCACAACAAACAATTTCTGACCGTTTAAAAGCTATGGGAAATTTCCAAAAGTGTGGAAAATGGGTGCCACATGAATTAAATGAAAGACAGATGGAAAACCGAAAAAACACTTGTGAAATTTTGCTTCAAAGACACGAAAGTAAATCGGTTTTGCATCGGATTGTTACTGGCGATGAAAAATGGATTTATTTTAAGAATCCTAAACGGAAAAAATCATGAGTTAATCTGGGACAACCATCAACATCGATTGCAAAACCAGATCGATTCGGCAAGAAGACAGTGCTGTGTGTTTGTGTGGGACCAGAAAGGTGTGCTGTATCACGAGCTCCTAAAACCTGGTGAAACCGTTAATTCTGATCACTACCGACAACAAATTATCAATTTGAACCATGCATTAATCGAGAAACGACCAGAATGGGCCAGAAGACACGGCAAGGTAATTTTGCTCCATGACAATGCACCTGCACATAAAGCAAAACCGGTTAAGGATACAATCAAAACACTTGGCTGGGAGCAGCTACCCCACCCGCCGTATTCACCAGACTTGGCTCCTTCCGACTACCATTTGTTTTCATCGATGAAACACGCATTGGATGAGCAGTACCTTGATTCCTACGAGAAAAAACTGAAATAAAGGTCGAAAATTGGGTGTCTGATTGGTTTGCTTTAAAAGACGAACAATTTTGTGTGGCATTCACAAATTGCCAGGAAGGTGGTCAAAATGTGTAGAAAACAATGGCCAATACTTTGAATAAAATGTGTTTACTTTTCCATTAATAATTAGTGTTTCATTTTTTTATTTTCAAAAAGCAGTGTATACCTGGTAAACCACTTAGGAGGTCTCCCAAAAATGGCCAAATTGACCCCCCCTATGCACATATTCAGTCCATGTTCGGCCGCTTTCACCTACCTTCCACCTACCTTCCACCGACATCCGGTAGATGTTCTTGAACTACAGCCTCCCGAGAATTTTTTCGGCTTGTCCTTTTTTTTCGAGTGTGGGATGGGTGGGATTGGGTTTGGGTGGACAACTTCCAACAGATTTAATTAATTCTTTTGTTTTTCTTTTCAATTTCTGCACATCCCCAGATAACCACGTACACACACAAGGACGACAATAACAGATGGCTAATAAAACCGTATAATGAAGAATCCTATCCAAACGTCCGAATCCTTAAGAACGGTGATTTAGTACGTCTGGAGCATGTACCGACAAAACGAAATCTACACTCGCATGCAGTTCCGGCACCTTTAACAAAGAAGCACCATCAAGTGACGGGGTACGGTGAGGTATGTTTCTCGGATGTGTGTGAACACATTCATGTCAGTTGAACTTTGTGATAAACTTTTGGCATGCATTTCGTCGAGTCTATGAGGAAGTTCATGGGTCAGAATTTCACTGCGGAATGCATGGCGACATTTTTGGGTGGTTGGTTTGAGGGAACCATGCGCCACTACTTTTCTTTTATTTTGTGTCAGATTTGTACACATTGCCCTTGGGAATATGTGTTTTAGTGTGTCGGTTCATAGGTCTTTTGAACGCAGATTGGCTTTGAAACGACAATTTTTGAAATAAATCAATTAAGGATTCTCGAAATCATTTTCAGCTTGGTGTCGGTGATGCAAACGACGTGTGGAGAGTTGTAATTGTTGGGGGTCGAGCGGACGATGTTGTACAGACTGTCACGACCAAGATCCTGCTCGTTCATTACATGCAAAATTGCGCACTCACCTCCACAGGACTGCAGTTGCCGAAATGGGGCTTCGAGCAGCAAGAGGTATCGTGCAATCCGAATCTGCGTGACAGGAATGCCCACTGGAATGTCGAGGATAATATGAACAAGAAGTGTAAGTATGTGTGCATATGCCCACTTGAGAGTGTTCATTAATGTTTGCGTCTATCACTCCACTTCCTCGAGGATAATGAGTAATTTTCAATTTTGCAGTGCCCAGCGTGAGCTTTCATGTGTATGCGCCAGGATTCTTGTCGAGATTCATTGAATCACACGCTGTGATGTTCCAAGGAAATGCCGGACTAAAGCCCAAGGAGGGCGAAGTCACCAGCAGACCATGGCAATGGCCTATTAATTATCGGGTATGTTCACCACCAAGCGCCAAATCTAACAAACTGCACGAGAGAATGGCTGTTTTATCCTCCCCTCTCCCCCATCCCGTTCCCTTTTCCTTTTGCAGACTATGCGTTACCTCAGGCATCGTCCTTGTGAAGATGTGTGTGCCGGAATCCCCTTGGCTGACGAAAATTCTCGTGTATTGAAATTGATGGTTTTGTTTTTCCTAAGGTTCTACATTTGGGCTGTTAAATTTGTCCTCGTTCCGACAAGCAGGCGGGCAGGATGTGTCTCCTCGGTCTCGGATTTGAGCACAGGACGTGCCGGAATTTCTGGGAGAATGCTTTTTTCCGTGATATTAACGATAGCAATTTGTGCCTGTCGTTAGGGTGTCCATTGAACTTTATTATTGAGGATTTTTTAACACAGTTAAAAGTGTGCGGTTATTTATTGTTGCTCTGTGGGCTGGCAGAAGAGGCTCATGAAAAACAAAAGGTGTTCCATGCCGTCAGCGGCAGGCCGGGGTGACAAACGCCTCCCACAATGTGAGACGGGAGCAAGACGAATGTTATTGGCTTACGGAGAGACGAACGAGAGAGGAAGGATAACGAATGATGCGGCATTATTAAAATTTACTGAGACGATTAGGTGTGTTAGTGTTGTTAGAGCGATGTTCCTCGGTCGCCGCGTTGAATTGGGCTAAATTTATTTTGACTATCGACTCGAATACCATGACGCACGGAGGCGGACACATTTTTTTTTGTTGCTGGCGGGGCTATTTTGAAGGTGCTTAATGGTGGAAAAAGTGATTGGTTGGTGATCTGCTTGTAAGCAGACACTGGCTGAGCAAGCAAGGGCAGTTGGGCATGATTAGGGTGGCCTTTGTGGGATGGGAGTGAACTGCCACAAACTATTTTGTTTGTTGTGGTTACTGCGTATTTACGCTTTTGTTCTGGCTGTTGGTGTGCTCAAATTTAATTGACGTCGACAGGTCATTGAATTTTCTATTGCTGGATATTGAATTTAAAGGGCTTTGAAGAGCTGTCATAATTTAAATGAATCTTAATTTTTCCGTTTTTATTTTAGATGTGGCTTCTAACTGCAGATTAAAAGTCGACCAAATTGCTTTGGTTCACTTTGCTCAGTTATGAACTTAGAACCATGCCAATTTACTTCTCAATCAATGCCTCTTTTATTGAATAATCGTGTTGTGTTCACTGGCAGGTTGTTTAAGAAATTTTTCCATCCAAAATTCAATAAAGAATCTGACATAAAACGCCTCGGTCCCGCCATCCTTTCTGCTTTGGTAAGAGCCTGTCTGCGACGATCAGTTATTTACCGGGTACAGACAAACTCCGACTCTGTGTCTGAACAGAGACGGGACAATTTAAATAAGTCCCTTGGATCCGTTAAAGTCAATTCGTTTAAAACAACTTCTACCCTTTATGGATATGATATAAAAATCTGAAATAGCATTTCAAATGAGCAACTACGAGGGAGTTTAAAAGCAGTACTAAAGAGCTATGACCAGTTACTGTATTCGGAATTAGGCCTCCTGACTCTCTCAGCTAGCGCGATCTTTCGCCAGCTGTCTCTAGTTGCGCAATTCAAGTTGGTTGAGGTTCTTCTCCACTTGGATGCGCGACTTTAGTCTAGGTCATCCTCTTTTGCCTATTGCCTATCGTGCAGTAAGTTGCTATGCTGTTTGACCAACGAGGCCCTTGAAAATGGTGGATTTCGCACACCTTGAGTAGTCATTCTTACAGCACGACAATGTGAATGTCAAACCGCTGAGCAATGACGCTGGAACTAGTCAGTGCGTCAAGCGACCGCCAATGTAATATGCAACGACTTTAAAGACCTGTTAAGGTGTGAAAACGCTTCTAAACAATTTCGATATTTAAAAATGAGTTCTGTGGCCGCCGTAGCGTAGTGGATAGAAAGCGACGCTCACACGCCAAAGATCCAGGTTTGATTACCGGCTAAACACCTCGAATTTTTCTCAGCACCATCTCTTCCGAGCTGCTGAGAACTTTCGAAGTGTAATAACTGTCTAAGAAAAAGCTTCTAAAAACTTCGCTGTTCGGAGTCAGCAAAAACTGTAGGTCCCTTCTACTCGTGGGAAAATGGTGGTGCGCACAATACGAGTAGTTGATGGACAATCTAAGCCCTGTTCCCTCTGTAGACTGTCACGCCATCCAATTATTATTACGAAATTTGACTTTTATATTTCGGTATTAGAGGACAAAAACTAATATTCTTCTTCTTGTGGCGCTACAGTCCGGGGTGGACCTGGGCCTCAGCCAACATGCATCTCCAGCCAGCACGATCTTTCGCCAGCTGCCTCCAGTTGCGCACTCCAAGTTGGTTGAGATCCTTCTCCACTTGTGTGTGCCACCTTAGACTATGCCGTCCTCTGTTGCCTTGTCCCAATGGCTCGGATTCAAAGATTTTTCGGGCCGGAGCAGTGGTGTCCATACGCTCTACATGGCCTAGACATCTTAAGCGTTATATCCGTGAACGCTTGAGCAGGCGCATGTCGTTGTACTACCCATAGAGTTCGTCATTAAATCTTCTCCTCCATATGCCATCAAAGCCAACAAACCAAAAATTGCACGCAAAACTTTTCTCTCGAAAAGACTAAGGGCTTCCTCATCCGCCTTTGCTAACGTCCAAGATTTCGCACCATAAAGTAGGACGGGGATGATGAGGACGGGGATAGTCATTTAAGAGAGGGCTTTATTACTCAATTGTCTCTTGAGCCCAAAGAAACAGCGATTGGCAAGAGTGATTCTGTGTTTGATTTCGATGCATTATTTATTTTATCAATGGATTTACAATCTGCTGATTACAATATTTTATTTCTTAACAACAAAAGGAAAAACAAAGTAAGAAAAATAGTTCTATGAAGATTCAGATTCCATAAATTTATGAATTTAATTGAATCGATTGTGAAAAATGTTTTTGATAATATTTTTAAAAAAGTCTCTGCTCATTGAAGTGTCAACTTCAGACGAAACAGAATTAAATAACATTAAAGACCGACTAATTGGATTATTTTGATCGTAATTCGTACGGTAATTGGGATGATAGAAAGCTTCATCTCTATGTCTTAAACTTACGTCTGGGACGTACAAAGAAATTAAGGCGAGTAGCTCTTCAGATTTTATATTGCAACTTAAAATGTCTTTGATAAGTAAAACACATTGAACTTGTCATCTACTTTCAAGACTTTTTAAGCCCAAAAGAGCACATCTTGCTGCACATTCGGGTAAACCGTCAGGCCATCTTTTTTGAATTCTTTCAATTCTAAATACGCTATTCTAATAATATGGTGTCCAAATTACACATGAATACTCTAATATAGGGAGTACCAGTGGTGAGAAAATGGACTTAAGCGTATAGGGATCCTTAAAAACATTCTATGTTGTTTTAAGGAAAGCTAACATAGAGTTTGCTTTACATGTATTTAAGTCATAGTGTGCCGAAAAAGTAAATCTTGTATCAAAGTAGATACCGAGATCCTTCACTTCTTTGACTTGTACTAGTTATTCTTTTCCAATTCTATAATTAAAAGTCACTGGCGACAACTTTCTATATACACAAAGTGTCGTGGACTTCGCTATATTAAGTTGAAGGTGATTATATTTACACCAATTACCAAATAAGCCAACATCATTTCGGTACTGATGTTGTTGTCCTTTTTACTGCGGAGCCGAGGTAGACGAAGTCCTTGACTACATCGAAGTTTCTGCTGTAGTGTGACGCTCTGTCCGAGACGTCCATGTTGTGTGTCCTTCTTTGATGACAACATTTACCACCAGACCCATTTTAGCCACTTTGACTTTAATGCCAGCAAACGCCTCATTGACGGCTAGCTGTGTTCGTCCAATCACGTCAATGTCATCAGCGTAAGCTAGCAATTGAACTGACCTCTGGAAGATCGCACAATCTGATGTCAAAGAAGTCACATGACGTGCGTCGCCTTGTCTTAAACCTTTTTGATATTAAAGGTCTCGGTGAGTTCGTTGTCGACCTTGACGGAGGAGCAGAGAGAGTTCTCGTCATCCTGCACAATCTGACGAGTTTGGTAGGAATGGCAAAACTAGACATGGCACTGTATAGCTCATCTCTATGCACACTGTCATATGCAGCCTTGAAATCGACGAATAGGTGGTGAGTGTCAATTTGCATTTCTTGGGTCTTCTCCAGGACGAAATGTGGTCTTCTGGTCCGTAAATCATGCGGGAGACAGTTCCACAAGCGAGTTGCAGAAACGAAAAAAGATTGTTCGGCGTTAAAAAAGGGATAAAATTAATTTCAGGCCACGTAAGAAATGTGCAAATATTAAAAAGTGGTATAAATAATTAGGGCATTTGCGATGAATAATTGTGTATAGTTTATAATTTAACGATACTTCAGAAAATCATCCAAACTTAGACCAAGGACATTCGTTGCTAGATGAGACACTACAATGTCTGCGGCATTATATATAAAACAAACACAGTCATTAAGAGCTACATTTAATATTCCTTTACACTCATAATCAACAAAAAGACTTACTGGACAATTTCACGTAAAAAATGCCATTAGCAGGCTCTTAAAAACACGAATTTTCAATTGCTCAGTTAGAAAGTGCGCCAAATGTGGCATCGGAAGCCTGCATAAATATTTTTGATGGTATTACTGCATTAACACACGTAAGAGAGATATCAAAATCCAAGATATTTAACACTTGTTTCCACAGAAATGATGTTACCATCCAGAACTATAGGCGGAAGTTCACTTCTAACAACTGTACATCGTGCACATATGAGACTTGTAGATTTAAGTGGATTGAGTTTCAATTTTACTGAGATCTTCATTAACTCTTCCTATACAGCCCTCACTTAAACCAATAGGACTCGAGCATTATATTAAGACATCATCTGCGTACATATGAACTTGACAGTTTCGTACTACCTGTGGAAGATCGTTATAAAACAATGAGAATAAAGGTGGTTAGAGAACCTTGGGGTACACCTATATTGCTATTAAATGAGTCTGAAGCTACAATTTCGGTGACCACTTTTTGCACACGGTTGTACAAGTACATTTGTCACAGTCTTAGGGACGATACAGAACAATTAAAATGTTGCTCAATTTTCGATAAGAGGAGGGAACTATTTATCAATCTAGTTATAATAATAATTAGATGGCGCGACAGCCCACAAGGGCTCAGGGTCCATCTTGCTCATCAACTACTCGTTTTGTGCGTGAAGGGACCTACAGTTTCTTGCCGACTCCGAACGGCAAAGTTTGAGAAGCTTTTTCTTGGACAGTTATTATTTTTTGAGTGTTGTCAACAGCTCGAAAGAGGTGGTACCGTGAAAAATTCGATGTGCTCAGCAGGGAATCGAACCTAGATCTGCTGCGTGTGACCGTCGCACACTACCCACTACGCCACGGCGGCCACATGCAATCGAATGCTTATTAATTATTAAGGAGAACTTAAATTCCAAGGTCCCTACTGTCTAACAAAAGCCTTAGATGATTTACTACCTTCTTTACTGCAGAATCACACCTATGTTTAGCTCTGAAGCCAAATTGCCAACTTGACACTAAACTGTTTTCATAAATGTATCCAATAATCTGATCGGCAATTTTAAACATTTAACATTTCTTTTATTGTGACGTAAAATCTACAATTCATACAATTTGAAAATGTTCAATTACAGAGATATGGTAAAACGAAAAAACTAAATAAATAAATAAATAAATAAATAAATAAATAAATTAATAAATAAATAAATAAATAAATTAATTAATTAATTAATAAATACGATAAATATACACAAATGATAAAGCCAAATTCTAGATGTATTGTCAGCAAATAAACGTGAAATATTGTATTTCAACCTAATTTTTTCAATCCTTTGTGATATAATTTCAATGTTGGCCATTTTATGTAATTTCTTTGTTGGAAAAAGCCATGGCAGATCCAGAATCATTTTAAGCAGTTTATTTTGAGCTATCGGAAGCTTGCGCAAGTGACTGTTTGCATATTTACCTTGGACGGGAGACCCATAAAGTTATAAGTAAAACA
Organism: Eristalinus aeneus; assembly: GCA_955652365.1. Taxonomy (NCBI): domain Eukaryota; kingdom Metazoa; phylum Arthropoda; class Insecta; order Diptera; family Syrphidae; genus Eristalinus; species Eristalinus aeneus. The sequence goes on from OY019130.1 coordinate 81,892,991, forward strand.
CAGCTTGAAAAATAGCTTTGAAAATGAGTAGTTTGTTAGTAACAATGAGGTTTGAACGTCTACATATAAACAGATACAGTATTTGTGTAGTTGTGTTAACCTTCTTAATTGTTTCTTTCACATGAAGATTGAATATTAAGCTATTGTCTAAATAAATATCAAGGTATTTTACATTCGGTTTCCATTCGACCGCTATTCCATTGACAATAAGTCTGTTGCTAAGAAGTAAACAAGCTTTTCTTTTACGAGTAAAACAGATAGCTTGTGTCTTAGAAGCATTCATTTTAATTTTCCAGTTAATACAATATGTTTCGAATGCATTTAAAGCAGATTGTAGATTTGTTTCAAAGTTGAAACCACTTACATCTGATGAATAAATGCAAGTATCCTCAGCGAAAAGGGCGATACTACAGTTTGTCAAGGTAGGGAATTCGGATGTATAAATGTAATAAAAAACTGGACTAATTACGGACCCTTGAGGAACTCCTGCATTAATCAGTTTATTTACAGAAGAATATCCATTTATGGAAACATTAAAACTTCGGTGAGACAAAAATGACTGAATGATTTTGACAAGATACAACGGAGGATTAACACTTACTAACTTATGAATCAATGCATCATGCCAAACAGTATCGAAAGCCTTTCCAACATCTAAAATTACCATGCCAGAACTTTTTCCGATTGTTAGATTATTTTTGATATCACTTGTGATACGATGCACTTGATGTGTATTACTGTGAAAAGATTTAAAACCGAATTGCTCAGGGGGTATAATAGAATTACTCTCAATGGACTCTTTTCTTTACGATATTTTCAAGACACTTACTAAGAGAACTGAGCAGACTGATTAGTAGGTAATTAACGACTAGATTAGGGTCATGGCCGAGCTTCACTTTGGCAGTTTTCCAGTTTGATGGAAAATGTCCCAAAGTAAGACAACAATTAAACAGTTTAGTCAACTTAGTGAGAGCAAAATGTGGCAAATTTTTCAGACACACGTTTTTAACTTGATGGTGTTAAAAACGTGCCAGAGGATTCCTTAACTTTTAAACTGTCTATAACATGTTTTAGTTCAGTGACTAAAATACGATCGAAATCGCCGATTGTTGTTTGTGTATTAAGAAAATGAATAGATTGCTCGACGGATAATGTTGTTGGTTATCGAATACCAATAATCTTCTCAAAAACTTTGGACTTTGAGTCATTCCAGTCTGATTCTGACAAGAAAACAACATCGCCACAACGGCGTCTGATAAATCTGATTACAGGGAGTTTGTCAAATTTAAAAAGAGTCGAATCATGCAGGTTAAGCTAGGAACGCTTTATAGGAGTTTCGTCACATCTTGGCTCTTCTTCTTCTTCTTGTGGCGTCCGGGATTATCTTGGGCCCCAACCAACATGCCTCTCCAGCCAGTACGATCTGGATCTAGCTGCCTCCAATTGTGCAATCCAAGTTGGTTGAGGTACTTCTTACTTAGCCAAGGCCGTTCTCTATTGCGTTGTCCCAATGGCTCTGTCTTAAAGACTTTTTGGACCGGAGCAGTGGTGTTCAGCTTATGCGTTGTATACAATGGCGTTTGACCAGGCGCATGTCGCTGTACAGTCCATAGAGTTCGTCGTTAAGTCTTCTACTTCAAATGCCATCATCGCGAACAGGACTCAGAACTTTCCAATCGAAAAGAGTAAGAGCTTCCTCATACTCTTTCAGTAACGTCCAGGTTTCCGCGCCATAAAGTAGGACTGGGATAATCGAGCTGTTATGTAAAACAACCTTAGTCCTTCGAGAGAGGGCTTTTTTACTCAATTGCCTCTTGAGCCCAAAGAAACAGTGATTGTTGGCAATCAGAGTGATTCTGCGTTGAACCTTAATTTTACGTTGAAACTTTCGGTACAGGTGTTGTTGTCTCTATTTACCGCGTAGCCGAGGTAGACGAAGTCCTTGACTACCTCGAAGTTTGTGCTGCCTTCTGTGACGCGCTATCCGAGACGTCAATGTTGTGTGTCCCTTCTTAATAACAGCATGTATTTGGTTTCGCTCTCATTCGTGCTTCTTTCGTCTACCCAAATGACCAGTTTTTATTATTAAACATAACCCACTTCCGCCTACCTTCCACTACATCACCACCGACAAGTGTCGTCCTTGTACCTGTTAGATTTTAATTTTCACTTACTCCAACGACAGCGATTAATTGTCCGAGCATTCCTGCCTCAGCCGGAGTAGAAGTTGCGATCGCGATGCCTTTCCCACGCTTGATTTCCAAATTAATTATAGTTAAATTCCCGCTTCAGTTTTACTTCCTAATTTCGCTGGCAAATAATATAAATTAAGGGCCCTCGGGGTACTCTCAGCTAATTATGGCGATATCCAGTCCCTGTCCTCCACTCCTCTCTGCTCTCAGCCAATCTCGCGCTCGCGAATCGTGTGTGTTTGTGTGCTTTTGCTTTTATTTTATTTGCTTTTCATGTTCTCCTCTTCTTTTTTCGTGCTTTTATTGTGTGATATTCTAAATTTTCTTCTTTTTTGACGCCCCGACAACGCACCCCTTAAAAAAACATACAAAACAACAGGGGCAATTCTTTTCAGGCACTGCTTATCGTATATACTTATTAGGAAATCCAATAATCTGGTGGAGCAATCTCATTTTCCTGGCGCTGTTCTTAATCGTTTTCTTTATTACTGCCGTTAAGGAACGCCGACAAGAAGGACAGCAGCAACACCAGCTCCAGCAACAAAATAAACAACTGCAAGGACACCCCAACACGTACTACTTAAGCGCTGGCACCAATTCCACTAGCAGCACAGCATCACAGCCGCTTGGCGGTAGTAGTGTCTCTGCTTTCGGATCAACCACTTCAGTTGCTGGTGGTGCTGCTGCCGCTGCCGCTGCCAATGATGATGCCACTGCTACTGCTGCTGCTTCTGCTCCTGCTACTGCTAATAGCAACAATGGAAACGTCGGCATTGAGAATGGTAATTTTATTCGCATTTAATGTTTTGGCAGAGACGTGCACGTCTTTGAAATCGTTTGCTTCGCGTACAGTTGTTGGCCATCAGTTCGGGCGCTTGTTGAGTTGGCTTTGTTAAAATTTTACATTTTAATTTAAAATCTCTCGCTTTCTCTCTGCTTGTGTGTTCTTGAATTGGCAATGAAAATGACCATTGAAGGAGAGCCAACGATGGTCATTAGACGGTAAGTTACTGTGGGTAAGGCGAGGTCTGTCGGCTATTGCGCGTCATGCTGAGGTCAAATAGTATGTGCCTTAGAGATTTACTTTCTTTTTTCTTATACATATGTAAGCACAGCCACTTCTGGAGAGGAGGATGAGTAGAGTTTATTTAAAACGGGTGACCAGAAGTGCAAATATTTATTTTTTCAATTACGATGTTTGAAGTGACCTTTAAAAGCACAACTTTGCTAGTTTTAAATTAAATCATGAGGAGCTTTGAAGTTAATGAAATCCGCGACCAGTGTTTTATTTAGAAATACATACGCAGCATTAGTAATCATTGAGAATCGGCTACCCAAGCATTTTAGACAAAGTTCAAGTTGAATGTGAGGATAGTTTCAGCATTGACAAGATCACTTCGCCTATCCCAAATAGTATTCACTTTCCTTTGGATTTTAAGGTGTCACCGTTGACCTGTGTGTCTGGCACACTTCACAGTTTCGCTATTTATGAAGCTATTTGGGATTGTGTAAAGTGAAGTTTCACACTGGCAAAGGCTCATTGTGAATGCAAATGGCAAATCGAAAGAGAAATGGATTGGATTTGTTTTTCATAAGTTCAAAGTCAGGACAAGAAATTGACTTTCTAGGAGATCATAGAAGTTATCCTTGATGTTGTCATCCATCTCCTCTGTCGGGACGTGAGCACAAATTAGGCTGATGTTCCCAAATTCAGCCTTGATGCGGATTGTCATGAGGCGTTCGCTGACGGGGTCGTAGCTCAAGACATTTTGCCTAAGTCTGCCTCGAAAAACAAATCCGCATCCGAAAAAGCGCTGCCTTCTCTCTCTATAGCAATTGCTGTAGTAGTTATCGCAGTTCTTCATCGTTTTTATGCCAGGCCCATCTCAACGCACTTCCTGGATGGCGGTAATGTCTGCAGCAATCAAGCGCCTCCGCAAGTTGTTCGGCTGCACGTGGTCTGTTAAGGGACCTCACATTCCACGTGCAAAACCGAAGATCGCTGTCCTTAAAACGTTTGCTGGGGTCGTCAACAGTTAACCTGTTCTTATCGGAGGCATATCGGGTTTTCTGAACTATATTATTTTTACGTGGTGAGGAAGTTAACCTCACGCACAGCCAACAGACTTTTTTCAATTCAATTTTTCTTTATTGAACAAAATATTTACAATTTAAAAATTTTTAAGCTTAAGACTACAGTGAATATACATATATATATGTCGGCTCAACAATAGGGGAACGACGGATGAAGTACTGTCTTACATAGTTTGAGTGTGTACAAGTGAATTATTTACAATACAACGATGTCCTGTGTTAACATCGGGGTATTCAGATCCGTGTGTCGATGATGTTCCTTTGTTGTGGTGGTGGGGAGGGGGGGGGGGGGGGTTGTTTTCAGGGTCAACCTCGATGGTAAGTTGTATCACTGCTGGAGAAGAAGTGATACGGCTCGCATGCAGAAGATGTCGGGGGGAAAATCTCTTCTCTTCGTGTGCATTGAGAAATCCTTGTCCAGGGACTGAGCTCCTTAAGTTCCTGACGATTGGGTTAGGATGGATTTCCGTTTCGCATAACTGTTTCTTGGAAAGTTGCACCAAGAACTGTTGCAGGGGGATGATGCGCGATTGTTCGTGGACCTTCTTGTTGCTATGATGTTTTATCCGGTCCTTGTCAAAGGTGAGACCGGTGACCAACAGACTGGTAGGCCAGGCCCATTACTTAAGCCCTCGGGCAGAGAGGCTCGCTGCATACATTGCTTCGAAAACTACCGCACGGAAAGCAAAAACAGACAAAAACCATACCTCACAACAAACGTGTATACGATAAGTTCATTTCCGTTATCCTCCTCAGTCCCACTTCCTTCGGGCAAATCCTTCAACGACAAGTGACAATAGAAAATTGAATTTCTTGTCAAATGTTTCTATTTTGTTAGACAAAATTCCACTAAATCCCTCTTGAAAAAAAAAAAATCAAAATTCAATTTTAACAAGGAAATTGTATTAATGAAATACTGTAACAGACCTACATTTAACCCAAAAAGTACCACCGCGCGCTGAGAAACTCTCTAATGTGGAGAGCTGTGGTTTAAACAAAATGGAGCAATATGTAATACAGGTCACAGGTTGTGTCCCAATTGATTTATTGAAGGAACATTTTGGTAGCTTCATAAGGTGCGTGCCATCTTCAAAACGTTCTGTCTTAAAACTGCGAAGCAAGTAATTAGGGAAGAAATCTCCCAGGATTTCGAAGAATATTCAATAATAATAATAATTGTTGGCGCTACAGTCCAAAGGGGGACCAGGGCCTAGCTTGCTCATCAATTACTCGTGTTGTGCGCGCTACTGTTCTCTCACGAGTAGAACGGACCTACAGTTTTTTGCCGACTCCGAACGGCGAAATTTGAGAAGCTTTCTTAGACAGTGATTACTCTTTCAGTGTCGTCAGCAGCTCGAAAGAGGTCATGCCGCGGAATATTAGAAAAATTGGTGTTGAACTAGGAGTCGAACCTAGACCCTTCGGCGTGTGAGCGTCGCACTCTACCCACTACGCCACGGCGACCACAAATATTCACAAACAAAAAATTTTCTGATATTTTCTGTCATTTGAGCAAACGCATACTAAGGCAATGTCCCATAAAGATAGGGGCAAACTACGACTGCAGCCGTAAGCTTCCTCTAAAGGTACAATTTTAACATGTTTTACAATGTGTACTCCGTGGCAGAGTGAGCAGACATGATTTGCTCTCGATTAGAATCGATTTTTTGCTGTTAGAGTAAACATTATTAAGATGGGAAGACAAAAGCCGTCGAGTGAAAAGGTTAAATAAATTTTTAAAAAGCGGCAAATTGACATAAAAAATTGAAAGGCTCTTAAAAAATTGAAATGCTCTGCTTTATCTATAAAAAAACGTATTTCATTTCAAAAATTGTTTAAAAGTTTCATAGATCACATTATTTAAAAAAATAAATTAATTTCGATGACTGAAAATGATAGTGCCACTTATTGTGTTTGCACTTTGGGCACTGTTGACATCTAATGAATCGACCTTTTTTAAAATTGTATGGTGGACTCTGTGGCCGCCGTGGCGTAGTGGGTAGAGTGCGACGCTCACACGCCGAAGGTTGTAGGTTTGATTCCCAGCTCAACACCAATTTTTCGAATTTTTCACGGTACCACCTCTTTCGAGCTGCTGACAACACTCAAAGAGTAATAACTGTCTAAGAAAGCTCCTCAAACTTCGCCATTCGGAGTCGGCAAAAAACTGTAGGTCCCTTCTACTCGTGAGAGAACAGTAGCGTGCACAACACGAGCAGTTGATGAGCAAGCTAGGCCCTGGTCCCCCATTAGACTGTTATTAGTATTATCGTGGACTCTATTTTGCATGGAGCTTACTAATTTTTGGAGTTTCTTTTTTTAATTTTTGCCAATATTCCATTATTGCTCTCTTAGGTTCAAGAACGTTTTTAAATTGCCGACAGCTTACACCAGCCTTGCTAATATGCCCCATAGGTTTTCGATTGCGTTTAAGTCTGGCGAACGTAATGTTCATGTCATAATATCTCTGTCAGAAAACCACTTTCTAGAAGAAGCTGTAACGTGAATTGGAACATTTTCCTGTAAAATGTTGATCCACTTCTTCAAGTGTACCAACATGTCTTGGCATATCTTTGCGTTCATCCTGCTAGGAACAATTGCTAAGCGGAAAGTCCCAACTAAAGGCGCCCTCCGCCAATAGTGTCACCATCCGTACGACCCGTCGAAATTGAACTTTTTTGTCACTTCACACAACTTTAGATCAAACGTCATGTGTTTTCGTGCCCAGTCCAATCATGCCATTTTATGCTGTGCAGTAAGAGGTGGTATGACTTCATTTTTTTCGACTGCAGCTTACCCAACAACTTTATAAGTCTGTGAACGGTGAAAAGAACATACAACATCGACGTCTCGGACAGAGCGTCACAATAGGCAGCAGAAACTTCGAGGTAGTCAAGGACTTCGTCTACCACGACTCCGCCGTATCGGTTCCGCGCCGAATCACTCTTGCCAATCGCTGTTTCCTGAATCAAGAGGCAATTGAGTAATAAAGCAATCTCTCGACGGACTAAGCTCGCTTTATATAACAGCTTGATCAGCCCAGCCCTACTTTATGGCACGGAAACCTGGACGTTGCCAAAGGCGGATGAAGAAACCCTTAGTCTTTTCGAGAGAAAAGTTTTTCGTACGATTTTTGGTCCTGTTTGCGTTAATGGCATCTGGAGGAGAAGATTTAACGACGAACTCTATGGACTATACAGCGACATGCGGCTGGTCATGCGCATTCGGATATAACGCTTAAGATGGCTAGGTTATGTAGATCGTATGGACACCACTGCTCCGGCCTGAAAAGTCGCAACGCTAGGTAGACTAGAATAAGGCGGCACACACAAGTGGAGAAGGATCTCAACCAACTTGGAGTGTGCAACTGGACGCAGCTGGCGAAAGATCGTGCTGGCTGGAGAGCCATGTTGGTTGAGGCCCACATCCACCCCGGACTGCAGCGCCACAAGAAGAAGAGAAGAAGAAGAAGGAAGTTATTGCCTGGTAGTACAATGGACCACTGTTTGAGTCTGAGTGTAGTGTTTCCATACCTTGAAAAAACTTAAAAAAAAGTCACCGTACACTGTGAAAAAAGATACCGTTGACAGATTTTACTTGTGTGGAAAAGGTGGCACTGCTAAAGGGATTGCTCGTTCGCATTCTTGCAGGCATTGGGATAAAAACCAATTAATTTATAACGACTAGACACTGATTTTCGTTTTGGATGCTCTTGATTCTCCTTAAAACCCAGGACTTTTCTAATTTTCACTTTGTGACACACTTTGTTATGCACACCATGAACGGAATATGGAAGTAAAGTTTTAACTAGAAAAAATTGTCAGCTACCACCTCTCGATGGATTAACGAGAACTCCTTGCCCATTGCCCATCGTTGTGATGAAAGCAAATTCCATTCCCTAAACAGAGCCGACTGAAGGCAGAGAACTTAAAAAATGTAAAAATTAAGAAATTTCTATGATTCACTTCACAAACTTCATAACTAACGCTGCATATTTAATTGATATCTTTTCCCTTTATATCGTCCACAGAATTCAGACGGAGATCACTGCAGGGCGCAACGTGGCTTTTCTTTGGCTGGATCCTGCACTACCTGCCCTTCTGGGCGATGGGCCGTGTTCTTTACTTCCACCACTACTTTCCAGCTCTCATTTTCAACTCAATGCTCACAGGTAGGTATCCACAGACACACACAGCCATGTGTGCGCGCAAGAGAACCAAAAGTTCGCCGTATTCCTCGACTTTTCCATTTTGCCATTCACCCGTCCGCAGACCGGCCAGGGGAGAGTTAAAGAACCTTTTCCTAGTTTAGAGCGTCCCCGTGTGGGCAATGCACGTTTTCGGTTTGCTTTTTATTCCCTTGTTTTCCATTTTTTAAGCCGGATGGATTTAAGGGACTTTTATGAAAGTTCTATTGCGAATATTTGTCGCAAGTTCACAAAGTTGATTTAAAAGTTAAGTCCCTCTTGGATGACGTTGCATCGTCCGGGAACGGAAGGTATGGCATGGTGTGGCGTTGCCCTCCGCGGTGCAAAGAAAATGTTTCTTCGCTTAAGCACGCGTACGTTAATTTTGTTCCGCCACCGCCGGAGCTGATGATGCCCGAGGCGAACGGATGACGAGGAATGACCAAAGTTTTCATTGTTCGGTGGGAATTTCGGTAGAAACGTTTCGTTTATTGGATTTGGCGGGGTTAGTGTTGCAATTTTGTCCACCTTCCCTTAACTTTATTCTGACAGCTCCTGGCCTGTATGTGAGTGCCTTGAATTAGAATTCGCGTTAAATAGTTTCTGATGAATTTTCCGCATTAATTTGACCAAAGAAAAGTGTGCATTAAGTGGGTTTACAACTCAGGTGGGGCTTGAAACGCTGAGTTGGTGAAACAATTTGTCGGGAATTTGATTTATAAGCGCGTGTGAAATGATTTGTTCACGCGCGGGTGGCAGGGATGTTAATTGGTTTTTTGCTGTTCGCCGGTATTACGCGTTTTCTGATTCGGAAATAGTTAACATTATACCGATTGGGGAGGGCTTTAATTAAAGTAAATAAATCGTTCGGGTTTATCGTCGCGCACACAATAATTTTCTATTTCAGTGATGCGAATTACAGTGTCATTTCGATTATAAATCAGGGGGTTCATGCACAGTGTGTGCGCTCTATAATCGAGTTCGAGTTTGAGCTTATTTTGACGCGATTTATTTTAGTTGTACCGCCAAAATGCTGCGGTATTTAATTTCATTCTCTAATTCAATTATTTCATGCAAGTGCACGCGCAGCACACATTAGCTCTCGATTATAAGCTGATTTTGTGAAGTGCTGAAATCGCAACAGGAGGCGGTTAAAGCAAACTTTCTGAGTGTGAGGTACATATGTATTTTGAAATTACAATTTATGCATTTGGGTCCTTGGTGTTACAGGTTTGTGTTGTAAAGTGAATACCTTTCTCTTGTATAATAAGAATACATTGGTGTTACCGCCGTAACAGCAAACGGCTTTAGGGGCACAGAACTTTAAAGTAGTATAAGATAAGAATATTTTTTTCTAAATTGTTTGAAATTTTCTTAGCATTATACCCAACTCAAATATGATGGGCTTGTGAGGTAACGTCGCTTATTGCGCTCAATATGGCGAGTTGCCAAGGCTGTCCTCGTTAGTGCATAGGTCAAGTTGACATATAGCCTCCACGCGGCGCCCCCTTGATAGCCATAACAACACCCGTTGGATAGTGAATTTATGTATGCAGAGAGCCCATCTGCCCCGAGGGTTTAAATAATGGGCCTCGCCTACCAATCTGTGGGTTGTGCGTGAGGTTAACTTCCTCACCACGTAAAAAATAAATCGTTCTGAAACGCCGAAATGCCTTGGATAATGTAGGACCAACTGTTGACGACCCCAGCAAACGTTTTGAGGACAACGATCTTCGGTTTTGCACGTGGAATGTGAGGTCCCTTAACAGACCAGGTGGAGCCGAACAACTTGCGTAAACCCTGGATTGCTACAAGGCAGACATTACCGCCATCTCGGACAGAGCTTCACAACTTCACTACTCCGGCTCCGCGGTAAACAGGGACAACAAAATTAGTACCGAAATCAAACGCAGAATCTCTCTTGCCAAACGCTGTTTCTTTGGGCTCAAGACGCAGTTAAGTAATAAAGCCCTCTCTCGAAGGACTAAGCTCGCTTTATATAACAGCTTGATCATCCCCGTCCTACTTTATGGCGTGGAATCTTGGACGTTAGCAAAGGCGGGTGAGGAAGCCCTTAGTCTTTTCGAGAGAAGTTTTGCGTGCGATTTTTGTTCCATCTGGAGGAGAAGATTAAACGACGAACTCTATGGGCTGTACAGCCACATGCGCCTGGTCAAGCGTCTATGGATACAACGCTTAAGATGGCTAGGCCAAGTAGAGCGTATGGACACCACTGCTCCGGCCCGAAAAAGTCTTTGAATCCGTGCCATTGGGACAACGCAACAGAGGACGACCTAGACTGAAGTGGCGCACACAAGTGGAGAAGGACCTCAACCAACTTGGAGTGCGCAACTGGAGACAGCTGGCGAAAGATCGTGCTGGCTGGAGAGGCATGTTGGTTGAGGCCCAGGTCTACCCCGGACTGTACCGCCACAAAAAAAAGAAGAAGAAGAAGAAGAAGGAGAAGAAGAAGAAGAAGAAAAAAAAGAAGAAGAAGAAGAAGAAGAAAAAGAAGAAGAAGAAGCAGATGAAATAGGAGAAGAAGAAGAAGAAGAAGAAGAAGAAGAAGAAGAGGAATATGATTTCTGCCATATGACCTTCAATCCGGAGATCCGATTTGTGATAAACTTGTCTTTCATATGAATATGAATGAATTTAAGAGCTACTGCTAAACCACCAGCCTGGTTATCAATTCTAAATGTGTATTTTACGAAGAGCGCTCAATATATTTTCGGTATCGATATGTAGGACACTACGAATTCAATTTAATTCAATTCAAATTGTTTTTATTTTTCATTATAATCTACCCCATTAATGCAACCCCCCCCCCTCAATGCATTTGTTACATCTTGAGATAAGCTTTTTTAACGCTCAAGAAAATAAATTTCCTCTTTCTCTGCAAAATACCCACTTATGACCTACGTAACATCTTCATCATCCGAAAATCTATTTGCACGAAGACATTTTTTGAAACAGGAAATAATCACTAGGAGAAAGGTCTGGACTATAGGGTGGGTGTTGGATTTTTCGAAACAACAATCTCGCGCAGTAGCCTTGGAAACTTGCGCCGTGTGAACAGGAGCGTTCTCATAAAGAAGCAACACACCCGCTGCGAGTTTACCCCGTCTTTTCATTTTAATTTCCTCCCGCAAATTATGCAAAGTGAAAGTGTAGGATGAGGCGTTGATGGTTTCACCTTTTTTTTTTTACTCAATGAGCAAGATTCGATATGAGCTTTCCGGCAGACGGAGTGAACTTGAACTTGAATTTCTTCGGGGGGCCTGTTCCTATTGTATGCCACTGCATGGACTCTTGTTTGGGTTCAGGGTCATAGTGATGAAACCAAGTTTCGTCTGCAGTAACAAGTTGATCCATAACACCGTCAGCGTTCTCACTACACATCTCCAAAAGCTTTCTACAGCATGCGATTCTCACTTTTTTCTGAAGCGCTGTGAGCATTCATGGCACGCACCTTTCACTGACTTTGAAAGGTTAAGATGGTCATGAGGAATGCTGTGAATAGAAAGCTTGGTGTCTCTGTCATCTTTTCACCTTTATTCGGGCATCCTCAAGAATAAGTTGTTCGACTTCTTTGTTGCTTTCTCCCGTACAAGCAGCAACCTGGGCGGCGGGGCGCAGGAGTGGGGGTCGTCTTCAATGCTCTCTCTGCCTCTCTTGAACTCACTTGATCACTTTTGCACAGTTGATAATGAAGGTGCAGAGTCCTGATAAACAGCCACCATCTCTTCATGAATGGTTTTTCAATTTTTTCCTTGCTTAGTGAGAAATTTAATTACAGCGCGATTCTCAATTTTCACCATCATCGTCTCATTTGCCATTATAATTCTGTTTAACTGGAGATAAAACGCGAAAAATCACATTTATATGAAATTTTACATGAATGCACTAAAATAATAGTATTACTTGATAAATAAGTCAATTTATACGAGAATATATAACCACAGCTTCACACCGATACTGAGAATATATTGAAAGTTCCTCGTAACTCAAAGCGAGAGTAAAAATTTTACAGACTTGTTTAAATGATTCCAAATTATGCATGTTCAGCATGCATAAATCCGGCTTAACAGTTCGCAGCAGAATATCATTGTGTTACACTTCCGACCGTCTGTTACTTGTTAAAAGCAGTCTGTCGCGTCGAGTCAAAAGGAGTGAACATTTGCAAATACCAATAAACCTGGCAATTCATTCATTAGTCAGCCCATTGAGATATTTCCCACATTTCTCGCCGAGGGAATGTTATTTCGCTGGTCATAATAAATTGATGACGATTTTTATATTTCAAGCCACGGAGAATTGTTTGCTATGAACTCAAAGGGAGTACGAGCATTTAATTCTTTTACAATCGATGTCGCTTATGATGAGCAGCGGCGATAAGGGGATTTGGTGAAGTTGCAGCTGTTTCGCTACAGGTGGGCAATCTGGGATGCGTTGTCATACGTTCATGTTGCTTTATCGTTTAAGCAGTGTTCAATTGAACAGAGATTATAGAGAACTTCTGTTTAAAGGCTTGAATGCCATACACATCGTTGTGCAGATGGCCGACTTTTGTGATTGCAGTCGTGTTGTTTTTTCTCTCTACATGGTCTGGCCATGGCATATGCCACCGTCAAGCGAAAGAGTTCGCCTTCAATGTAAAAAGAACTTAGAATACAGTGCAGAATTTTTCTTTCGAGAAGACCGAGGAACAATCGCTTTTGATAACGTTCAAGTTTCTTCTTCATAAAGCAGTACAAGAATAACCGATGTCTTGTTTAAAGCTAATCCTCTGTAAGAGGGTGCTATTACAAAATTATCCCTTGAGCTTAAACAGCGATTGGCGAGAGTGGTTCCGGTGAGGCCCTTGTCACTGAGAAGACGAGAAATGGGAAGGTCTGGACCGTCTCCAATGACGGCATGCACTAACCTTTACTTCACTTGCATTTCAATGCCATCAAACTTCTCATTTATGACTTCCTGTGTACTTCCAATCACGTCAATGTCATTTAACAGCAGCTGCTTCGTCTTATCTCGACAGACTAAGCTTGGTTTACATAACAGCTTGCTCATCTCAGTACTACTTTATGGCACGGAAACCTGTACGATACTAAAAGCGGATGAGTAACCCTTTACTCTTTTCGTGAAAAAGTTTCGCGTGTGATTTTTGGTCCTGTTTGCGATGAATGCATTTGGAGGAAAGAACGACGAACGACATGGCCCAAACGTTTTCAGATACAACGATTAAGATGGCTAGACCATGTAGAAAGCCGCCCGAAAAGTCTTCGAATCTGGTTCATTGGGATAACACAACAGAGGACGGCCTAGGCTACGTTGGCGCACACAAGTGGAGATGGACGTCAACAAGCTTGGAGTGCGCAACTGAAGGCAGCTAGCAAAGATCGTGCTGGCTTGAGAGGCATGTGGGTAGAAACCCAGGTCCGCCCTGGACTGTAGCGTAAGAAGAAGAAGAAGGAGAAGAAGAAGAGAAAGGAGAAAGATAGCCATGTTCAAGATCGTGTATTCAAGTTTGGTACTAAGAGTTTCGACGGTCTTTCCACGAATATGTTTTTGTTTTCATTGGGGGTTGAGAATTAACGCACTGGAACGCTCAGACTCAAAAACTGGTTCATTGGACGACCAGGCAGTAACCTTCATTAAATGTAGTTTCCTGGTTTTCCGAAGAAAGTCCAGCAAGCGCTTCTGTGATAAAGAACTTAAGTTTTCAGCTCCAACCACGTCAGCGCCAAACAGTCCTCACTTGACACAAGCAAGGGGGGGACATTAATAGAAAAAGTACTCTGAAGTGTCTTCACCTTCTTTACAGAGCTCGGTTAGGATGCCATCACTAAGCCCAAGCAGATTTAGGTGTGTCGCGAAGGTGACGTGTCCCGTTTGTACGCCCACAAGTCGTCTGCAGTCTTTTCTATCTAGAGATAACAGAAAGACCGCGGATTTCTTGCTGACATTGGGGAATATGCACTTGGTCATCCTGTATCCTGGAGAGTCATACCATTTGTGGTTGTGATGTTGGAAGACCCAAACGTTGACGGAAACCCTAACCGAAGACGTGGGTAGTTCCAAGGTGGGTTCGGGGCCTACGGGTGTCTCATTCCTTACCTAGTAAGTTCATCGGCAATCTCGTTTCCCATGATCCCGTGGTGTCCCAGAATCCAGACAAGTCTAAGCGAATTCAATCTAATAATAATTGTTGGCGCTACAGTCCAAGGAGGGACCAGGGCCTAGCATGCTCATAAACTACTCGTGTTGTGCGTACTGTTCTCTCACGAGTAGAAGGGACCTACAGTTTTTTGCCGACTCGGAATGGCGTAATTTGAGAAGCTTTCTTAGACAGTTATTACTCTTTAAGTCTTGTCAGCAACTCGAAAGAGGTGGTGCTGTGAAAAATTCGAAATATTGATGTTGAGCTGGGATTCGAACATAGACTCTTCGGCGTGTGAGCGTCGTACTCTACCCAATACGCCACGGTGACCAGCGAATTTAATCTGCTGACCAAAATAAGGGAAGACTTGCATTCCTGGACTTTATTGGAAGTGATAAAAGGGTTGAGTGAGACCTTAATCACAGCTTGGTTGTCGCTACAGACACCAAATTCCACCAATTCTTCAGAACATAGTCAGTGACCATTAGAGTCGCAAACGTTTCCGCCTGGAAGACCGACGTGAAATTACCTAAAGAGGTTTGAAGTCTGATGCTGTCGTTTCCTACGAAAGGCCCAGCTCTAGAAACTTCCAATGTCTTGGAGCCGTCGGTAGCTCCGTCTCTCTAGCTCAGTTTTTGGTCAGAGCTAGTCCTTGACATGGGGAAAGTTGACTTTGTATGAATGACGCAACTGGATTGTTGGCGAACCCTCATCAGACCGCACGTCCATTACAATAATGTCATAGGAGATGCGGTGCGCATCAGTTTGGTCAACCGAAATTCGAAGGAAAACATGTTGACTCGACAATTGATACAAGCAGCCCAAGGCCGGAAATCATTGAGTTGATTGAAAAACTACACCAAGGTCGACTCAGATTGGTCACTGAAATGAACTCAAATGAACTCAAGGTGTAAAACACCTGATTAAGCAATTTCACCGAATTGCAATTTGCTGGCAATTGAAAGAGTGTCAGACAGTTTAACCCTAGAATGCATATGGGGTGCTATCACACCTTACTTCAAAATTCAAACTATGATATTTTTGAAAATAAAAGTCGTTACTTTTCAAGTGTGCCATGACTTTTATTTATTTCCTTACTAATTTGCATGTAATAGATATTTATTCTGTTTCGTCTCTTCGGACTGAGTGTACTGGTGCCACTGGGGTGTACTGGAACCCCGAATGTGTTAAAGTGACATTTATTGTGAATTTTGATTTGAGTGATTGATTTTTTTTAGTTTTTTGAACTTTTAAGCGGTAAGTTAGTTGAATGTTCTCAAAATCAAGTTTCAAAATATTTATGTATGAACGGAAGAACTTCATACGTGTTGTTAAAACTATGCAATATGTTGCGAAAGGCCTGCTACGATGAGGAAGAAATTAGACAACTCCTTTTAGAAGTCGATGATGACACTGAAACGGACAATGAATTCTCCTTGGATGACGTCGAGGTGGATTCCGAGGAAGAAGACGAAATCGGAGCAAGTGACTGTGAAGATGGCGAAAAAGTTACAGAAGGAATGCATCACTTGGGAGTGATCTTTAGGTAAAAAGGATTTCGGTGGACGAAGCAGCCTCCATTATCAAGTGGTAGGACGGCAGCGAGAAATATAGTTTCAAAAATACCAGGCTGCAAAGGTGAAGCTAAGTTTGTTACCACAGAGGTGGAAGCATGGAATCTTCTGTTCGATGATAGTATGATGATGATGACGAAAGGTGGCGTTGACACCTTTGATCAGCTTGCTCATAGCTACTCAGTTGTAAGGAAAACTCGCAGGTGGCCTATGAGATATTTCTATGGTATGCTTGATCAGGCGGGCATCAATTCTTTAGTTATGTATTCGATTGGAAACAACTATGAAAATAAAAAAATTAGACGGGCCACCTTTCTGCATAATTTAGGATTGTCTTTGGCAAAACCTTATATGCAAAAGCGTTTGGAACAAAATATCCACAGTCATTTGAGGTTTACCATTGAAAAAGTTTTACGAGAATATGTTGAAGGCGACCCACAGAATTGTGAGGACGTTTTATCGGTAGAACTTCAAAGAAAGATTCCAAAGCAAGGACGATGTTTCTTATGTCCTAGGAATCGAGATAAAAAATCAAAAACAGCATGCAGTACTTGCCAAAGGCATATTTGCCAGGACCATCAAAACTCAAAATATAGCGGTAAGGATTGCAGATTCAAATATTTTTGTATATACTTATATTGATATGTATGTGTACTTTCAGAATCAAGATAATAAGTTAATCTTGAAACTTGAAAAGTTGTAATTTTCTGGACTGGACGAAAACTCGTTATGAATAATTCGCTGGATTTAACTTTTTAAGTTTTCTTTTTTTTTTATTTAAGGGCTGTGAATAAACAGTTGTTTTTTAGTGAATTAATATACAAAATACATTATTTTCAAATAAAATAAATACATTTTGAAATTACGTGAAATTATTTGCTGGTACTCTTAACCAAAAGCATTGGGGTGCTCAGGAACCCCATATCTGTTAACGTTGCTCAGAAACCCTTATGCGTTCTAGGGTTAATTTCAAACTTCGGTCGAGTCGGACGATCTTCTCCTAAGAGAAACAAAGTACTTAAATCAAATCCCAAAGTACATCCGAATTCGTGTGTCTTTTTATTTAAAACTCATTTTTTGGTTTCTAAAGAACACCAAAGAAGTAATTCGCGCGGTAATCGAAGCTCCAGTACGAGTTGAGCCAAAGATCATTTCTTTTTAGCCAGGTGGCCTTGATACTGCATCCCATGATGTGAGCATCAAGAAGAAGGAGAAAGTAACATGACGTCGTTTTGCCTTGTCTGTGTCGATGATCTCTTTACTGACCTCTACAGAACACGAGACCTGAGCACCATCAACACTATAGGCGACAGTTTCCATTAAAAATGGACTGAGGACGATCGACTCCATACCACAGAACTAAAAAGAGTGGAGTGGGAGATCTCTAGATAGTGATATCTGCTAGATTTAAGGCACCTATCATATACTCCCAATATTCACTGGTTACATTCAACCCCATTCACTCATTGACTAGCACTGCAGTCTATAAACTTCTTAAAATCCATTAAAGAATAAATAATGGCATCAAAACTCCGTGTCACATTATACCCGTTGAAGAATCACAAGGAAATTGCCAACCTCTCGAAACAACTCAACTCTCAACGAGAGCGATCCAAAGGAAGTCTACCAAATTTATGAGCCAATATTAATATCCCTCGTTGAATTAGCTTCCGGTAGAAGCTGATGAGAGCGAAAATAAGATTTATTTTTTATGAGTTCACTTCAGAAATGTTCGAGTGGAAATATTCCTTGCCTGTTGCAATTCCATTAGCATCTCCATCATCCCTTCGATTCAATTAGAGCCACTTATCTGTTGCCTATCTGTACACACGTCATTGTCATTATAGCGTTCTTGTAGCGCTTTATTGAAAATGAAAAATCAACGATCTGCGGATGCATAAATCGGACGACAACAACAAAGCACCACCCATTACTGCGTCCTTATAACCGCCTGAAGGAATTTTAGATTGAAAAATTGCTTGTCGCTCATTGTGACGCTGTTGTTGCAAATACTGCCACCGATCGTAGCTACCTCGTTATATTCGCAATTTGCATATATTTCAGATTTTATTCAACATTTTCGCAGAGGGCGCACGTTGTGTGTTGGGCCACCGGTGCCGGCGAGAACGACACGCTGTGACTCTCCGGCGATTACAAAATGGATTTTGACTAAATTCAATTTGGTTAATATTTGCGCATGCATCAGGGAAGAAAGGATATTTACTCTCTCTTCTTGCGGGAAATCTAATTTTCACTGTCTGAGTGAAAAATTTAATCTCATTTTGAAAAAGATCCCGGAAGAAATAAAAATATGAAAACGACCGGAGTGATGAGGTTTTAAGGCCGCCGCAACGAAAATTGCTTATGTGTGTATACTTGATGATTTGAAGAGTTTCTCAGCTGAATTCCTTGAAGTTGGAAACATCATTCTACAGGAAACATCACATTTCAAATCAGAAGCATAAGTCCTGACTGGTATGGTCCAAAGATCAATCGGACTTTTTTTCTTATTGTTTTCGTACAGAATAACAAATTGGGCGACAATGCAGGCCTCAAGAAAGACTTCTAGTACCATTGCTGGCAATGCATTTTTTTTATTTTTGATTTAGTGGGACTAGAATTTAATACTGACTCTGAATGGCGACGGTTTGCAGGCGTTTGGCGCATTTTGAGTATTGTAAGCAAATTGAGAACCTTAACGGCGGTGACGGCACAAATTCCGCCGTTAGGCAGAATGTTCTACGCAAGCCAAGAATTCCGTCCTCCCGACGAAGTGAAGATAACAATACCGAAACTGAAGTCGAATAAATCTGCTGGAGTGGACGGACTGCCCGCAGAACTATTTAAATAAGCTGGAGTTGAGTTGGTTGGGGGCATGCACCAGCTCATCTGTAAGATATGGTCGGAGGAAAGCATGCCCGATGAGTGGAATCTCAGCGTCGTTTGCCCGGTTCACAAGAAAGGAGACCCCTTTGACTGCGCCAACTACCGAATGATTAGTCTCCACAACATCGAATACAAGATCCTCTCTGCCGTATTGTGTGAGCGTCTGAAACCGTTTGTCCATTACCTGATATGTCCCTATCAGTGTGGTTTCAGATCATGGAAGTCCACTATAGACCAGATCTTCACATTACGGCAGATCCTGAAAAGGCCCCAAGAAAAGCAAATTGACACTCACCACCTATTCGTCGATATCAACGCCGCATATGGCAGTATGCAGAGAGACGAGCTATACAGCGTAATGGGTAGAATGCAATGCTAACACACTGTAGGTCTAGGTTCGATTCCCGGTTGAACACCTTGAATCTTTCACGGCACCAACTCTTTCGAGTGACAACACTCAAAGAGTAACAACTGTCTAAGAAAAAACTTCTCAAACTTCACCGTTCGGAGTCAATAAAAAACTGTAGGTCCCTTCTACTGGTGAGAGAACAGTAGCGCACAACACGAGTAGTTTATGAGCAAGCTAGGCCCTGGTTCCCCTGTAGATTGTCGCATCATAAAATTATTAATATGGCGAGGCTTTCAGATCTTCAATGGTTTGAGTCCGAGGGCATTTTTAGCATATGTTTGCATTGGAACATATGTCGAGCTCACGAGTCATTTACGTTGCACTTCGAGGCGGATTTCGCTGAATTTGTGGCTTCACTTTCTGAAAGATTCCCGTTCCGGTGTTTTTTAGGACAAACCGCATGGTTTTGTGCAACGATTTCAGTATCACGGTAATGGGCTATGACGTTGAGGGAGAGTAGAGCTGCTTGTGTTTTTCCACCCAAATATAAAGCAATCCAACTTTTCCGTCTATTTTCCATCGTGAACAAAAATGTTTCAACACAACTGAGGCACCAATCATTTGAATGGATTAACAGTATAATAAATAATCTCTTGTGTGTCAAAATAGTGAGCTCACTGTCATAATCGGTTTGGAAATTACCATACAACATTCCATCTTTACTTGTCAATGCACAAAAAATGGGATTTCTGTGCAAAGTCTGCTGGGCCACTTATGTTCTCCAAAAGGGCTGCATCATGTGGCACTGACTCACGTACGTGATAGTTTTGAATTTTACCTCACCGCAAACTCGACAGAATTTGAGAAAAGTGTACTCACTCCGAATGTCTGGTTGATTGCAAAGGACACTTACTTTTTGAAAATGAAAACCATCATCACATGACCACTTCAGCGTGTTTGTTTAACCCTCCAGTTGGGGAATCATGAACACAACTTCCGAAATTCCGCGACCATACAAAACTGTTGGCCACTTTGCTGCGTATACCTCTTCACCCTATCCTCATGACGTGCCTCTTGAGCCTTTATTTCATCTGACCCTGCTTGTGCAAACAAATTCGCGTTAAAATTGAAAAAAAAAACTGGCTTTTCCCCAGCTGTTCAGCTCTCAACAGCATAACTATAGAGTGTGCACCCACCCGCGCCCTTCACAAATATCATTCGATTACAATGTGCTCCATCGTCATTTGCGTGCGATTCCGCGCCCAGCCTATCTCGGATGCGTACCCAGAAAACAAGGTATGAACCCGTCGGGATACGACCGGCAATTTTCGAGCGAACGATTGCAAAATTCATTACCCGCATGCGAGCAAGCGTTGACCTGTGAAAATTATTGAATTTCCTCATCGCTTATAATCGCCTAAAGGCCGGACCTTCGAACGGGCCCGTATGTTTGTTGATTTGTTTCTCGTCTGGCCATGGCCCATTAATGCCGCAAAAATCTGAATTAAGTGATGAAATTGAATTTTTCGAATGCGGCGGCGTTTCGACGTCTATTTGCTGCAGACAGCCCTGTTTTTGCGTTGTCTTCCCTGTCCGCAGGCCTGGCTTCCCGGATATGATGGTCAGTGCATGGTGGCAATAATTCATGCACCTATGATGCACACAACGTGCGCCTGATTTGGAGGAGCGCACTTTGGTGCAGGCTATCACGGCTGAGGGGGATTTTTTCGTGAATTGTTTTGCCTAAAAACTAATTGAATTCTGAATGAACGAGCACGTTCGCTCATTGTGTGTGTGGTCGCGTAGCTAAACCGCAATGCAGTTTAGCGACTGGGAATTTCGCAACTGCTTTGAGGATGAAGGATTTCCTCCGCTGTTGGTACGGCGAAGTGGCGGTGCACTCGAAGCTGGCTGCGCCACCACGGTTGTGTCTGAAGTGATGAGGAGTTGAATTTATAATCGCGGGCGCTTTTAAATTGGAAAATGGGAATTATACGATGCCAAGTGGATTTTAATAAGCGATCTGATTGGATTTGCTTGCAGACAAATGAATACTCTGCCCCACAAGCAGTGGCTTGTTTGGATTGCTCACTCAAATGAATAACTTATGTAAACGAGAGGAAATCAAGAACATTGCAGTGGCGTAACATTTCTTTGGCGACGCCTAACGTTTTGAGAGTAAGATATCTAACGAAGTTTTCAATAAAAGCTTTTTGAAGAGAAACAGGCCTCAAAACATTAAAAAAAATTGTCTGCATGGCTAAAAAGCCCAAGATCTGTGCAAAGTCTGTGCAAGGTTTGTGCAAGGTCCCCGCGGTACATTTTTGGAATAAAAAAGGTGTTCAACCAAGTATCTATTCGCAATTATTATCTCTGATCTGTTACCATTTTTCGAATTCCTTTATAGTTCGATTGATGTAGAATTTCGGTTGCCTTCAGCTGAGAACTTGCTTAAGTAATTTTGGAGGTTCTTTGGTCGTCCAATATTTTTTGCAAAAGTTGAAAGAAATATAAGTCTGAGTCTGGTGTAGGACTCTGGCTGTAGGATGGAAACCCAGATTTCTTCATTTGTTTGCTTACATTGGATATTTTATCATTTGTTTCGCTTTCAGAGTCCCTTCTTAATCGCTTAAGAAATGATTTCACTATGTTTCAACATCGAAAGTCATTTGATCGATTGAACTTCTTACTGGTTGATGATGTAGCAACCTCACGTTTGATTGATGACGACTCCACTGCCTTCGGACAATTCCTGAACCCAGCTTGCTTCATTAATTGCAATGGACTTGTCAACAAGCCGACCAGTCCAAAACCAATCTTTGAGTACCACATTTTCGAGTCGAAGTCAAGAAAACATTCCCTTGCTTTTGTCATCCTTGTCTTTTCGAGACAAGGGGAATGATGCCTTTGAAAACGCTGTTAGGACTTGCTATCGGTATGGTTTAGCATTGTTTTCCTATCACCAAAAATATTAACAAGAGCACTTATAGCCAGATATGTCGTCCATCCCTAGATTGTTAGGTAGTCGTCTACGATTCGTTACCCGTCAAACTCTTACAGAGCTTAACCTGTCCCTATCCTGCTTCCACATTCTTCCTGTTTTCTAGACTGGTTGGTTATGGTGATATAAACTTACGTTCCCTCTCTCTCTTCTTCAATGGATAAGAAATTAACTTTCGATCCCTTCAATTCAAGTTTTGTTGGATGGGTTCAAGTCTGATATGCATTCTTTTAATACTGGTGTTTCCCAGAGTTCCGATTTGTGTCCGACACTCTTCCTCCTTTTTACAAATCACCTCCTGTACGTCACTTCTAATCCAATTCCCTCCTTCGCTGATGGCAGTAAGTTCAGCTTTTCATATTCGTTCCTTTGCTCTCGATCCTCCTCTTCGGCACTGGACTTGGAACAGCTCATTAAATCTCGATCTTGACACCTTTATTGATTAGGGTAAAAACAGTAGTGTGGAATTTAATGGTTCCAAAATCCAATTCTGTCTGTTGTCACTTAAGCGATCCTGAACAAACGATCCACTAAGTAGGAACGACCTGTGGTCGCCGTGGCGCCACCGCTCCTACGACTTCCTTGCACCAACTACGTGGAGTTCAACAATGGGCGATACAATTTATTGCCAATAATATTATTTCGAAGTCAACTGACTTGCTAAAACATCGACATAATGTTGAGTCTTTATCACTTTTGTTATGCTCTAATGAGCTAGTTAGCTGCATTCCTCTCCTTTTGAAATTTATCCATAATAGTCGCTTCGTTAGAAATGCCCACCCGTTAACCATTAACGCCACGTTCAGTCGTACAATTAAGTTAAGAGACTTGTTCTTCAGCCGCGCCATAGGAATATGGAACGCTCTTTCTAGCTCAATTTCTCCCCCTCATTACAATCCTCAGGCATTCAAAACCAATGTTCACTTTCTTCTCTCTTTCATACCTCCGGCCTGTGATGTGAGTGAACCCCGTTAACTTCCGGTTACCAAATAATGCCTGTATAACGTAGCTCACCAAATTGTTGAACTGCAAGATGACACTTTTGTATTAACAGAATGCCGGAAAGCAGAAACGCAAAAATGATAACAAAACCTGGTTGGGCGCATGCGCCAGCTCATCTGTAAGACATATTCGGTGCAAAGCATGCTCTATGAGTGGAATTTGAGCGTCGCTTATCTACAAGAAAGAAGACCCCTTCGACTGCGCCAATTATCGTGGCATCAGCATTCTCTCTCATCGCCTACAAGATCCTCTCTGCCTCATAGGTCCCTATCAGTGTGGTTTCAGGCCAGGGACGATCACGATAGACCAGATCTTCATTTTACGGCAAATCCTGGATAAGACTCAAGAAGTACACTCACTACCCATTCATCGATTTCAAGGCCGCATATGACAGTGTGCATAAAGATGAGCTATACAGTGCCATGTTTAGTTTTGCCATTCCTACCAAACTCGTCAGATTGTGTAGGATGACGATGAAGAACTCTCTTTGCTCCGTCAAGTTCGGTAACGAACTCACCGAGACCTTCAATGCCATAAAAGGTTTTTGGATAAGGCGACGCACTGTCATGTGCCTTCTTTAACATCATCCTCGAGAAGATCGTGCGTAACTTACAAGTCAACACCAGAGGCACGATCTTCCAGAAGTCAGTTCAATTACTAGCTAACGCTGATGACATTGACGTTATTAGATGAACACAGCCAGCCGTCAATGAGGCGTATGCCGGCATTGAAGCGGAAGCGGCTGAAATGGGTCTGGTGGTAAATAAGGGCAAAATAAAGTACATGCTGTCATCAAGGAAAGACACACAACATCGACGTCTCGGACAGAGGGTTACACTAGGCAGAAAAAACTCATATTTAGTCAAGGACTTTATCTACCTCGGCTCCGCGGTAAACAGGGACAACAACATCAGTACCGAAATCAAACGCAGAATCACTCTTGCCAATCGCTGTTTCTTTGGGCTCAAGAGACAATTGATTAAAAAAGTCCTCTCTCGGAGGACTAAACCCGTTTTCCATAACAGCTTGATCATTCCAGTCCTACTTTATGGCGCAGAGACCTGGACGTTACTGAAAGCAGATGAGGAAGCCCTTAGTCTTTTTCGTTTCGCGTTTGATTTTTGATTCTGTTTGCGTTGATGGCATCTGTAGGAGAAAATTCAACAACAAACTCTATGGGCTTTTCAGCGACATACACTTGGTCAAGCGTCTTCGGATACAGTGCTTAAGTGGATAGGCCATGTAGATCGAGTGCATACCACTGCTCCGGGCCGAAAAGTCTTCAAATCTGCGCAATTGGGACAGCCCATCAGAGGACGGCCTAGGCTGAATTGGCGCACACAAGTGAAGGAGGACCTCAACCAACTTGGATTGTGCGTTGTAAAAATTACTTGTTGAATTTTGTTTTTGTTAATCTGTATGCTCCAGTCGTTGAACCATTTCATCAGCTGATACAGTTGAGCTTGAGAAGATGCTCTGCTTAGATTTTGATCAGCTGTCAGCAGAATTTTATCGTCAGCAAAGGTAGCCATCTTGGTTTCAGCAGCTTTAGGTTTGGGGATGTAGGCGGTATAAAGGACATATAGGTATGGTCCCAGAACAGATCATTGGGGTATTTCCCGCCTTCGTCTCTGGATGCTCGAGAGATTATTACCACATTTAACATAAAAACGATGATAACTAAGGTAGCTTTTGATGATAAGATAAAAATCTGGTGGGAGTATGTTATGTAGTTTATTTAAAAGTCCCTTGTGCCATACCTTGTTCAGTGCTGTTTGCTACTTTGCTACGTCTAGGAATATGTCTTTGCAATATCTCTTTCCCTCGAATTCCGTTATGATTTCTTTAACTACTCTGTGACATTGTAGGAAAGTTGTGTGTTGCTTGAGAAAGCCGAATTGATGGTCAGGTATTATCTTGTTGTTATTTAGTATTGGTAACAGTCGACCAGTAAGTCATTTTGCAAATACTTGCTCAAAGAAAGGAAGCAAGCACATAGGTCTATAGGTTGATGGGTTCTTTGCGTCTTTGCCAGAACTGCAGTTATTTGAGCAACTTTCCAGATTTTTGGGAAATATTTAAGTTTGATTAATGCATTATAGATGTTTCTTAAGTATTCTATTGCTTTTCGGAGAAGTTGGATTAGCACCTTTCCATTTATGGAGTCATATACTTTTTTTTATCCATCACAGAGCAACACAAAACACAACGTTCTCTAAGTGTTAGCTCTCAGTATCGCTTTACATAGCAGATGTTTGCTGCGCAACTAAGAATCATCTACCGACTTTTTGTCTCACAGATTACACCAAATAAACAATATTAATCAAGAAACAAAGTATACACAATCTTTTTAAACTTTGATCGTGGTAAGGTAAAATTTCGTTGCAAAGGTCGTTAAAGGTTTTAATGCACCTAGTAATATGTTCATTGCAACTGTAATTGGTTCTGTGCCTTTTATCAAGCATTAACTTTCTCACCCGAAGAGATCTTTGGGGAGCATATATATTCATAAGAAAAAGTAGTTCTGGAGAATTAATATGGTAATTTATAACATCGCGAATAAACATGGCTGACGTTACCTTAAGCCTGAAACTTAAGGTTTGCAAGCCAATTGTTTTACATCTTTCGCCATACCTAGGTAGGTTAAAGTGGCTGATGAATACACTTAGTCCCATACAGGACCATTGTGCTGGCACACCATGTGGGAAGAACCTAAAACCAGCTGGAGCCGATGATAAAGCTTAAAATATCGGCGGGAGAGGTTTTATTGAGGTCATGTAGGTCGTTGAGCTTCCAAAGTGCTTGTGTCTGAGGCGTGAGAGCGCCGGGCATGTGCATAACAGGTGTAGGAGGGTTTCTGGTTCTTCCTCATACCTGCAGCTTCTGCAAAAATCGTTTGAGGGGGCCCCTAGTCTACTAGCATTCTCGCCGATTAGACAGTGCCCGGTTATAGCTCCCATGACAAGGCTTATGTCTGATCTTTTGAGCGATAGTAGCAGTCTGGAGCGCTTGGGTTCAAGAGAGGGCCACACCTCCTTCGAAACGCTATTCAGTTCTTCGTAGAAATATAATTTACGGAATGCATATCTCGTGAAATTTTTTTTTAACTCTTTCGAGTCTGAGTTCTTGTGTCTCATATGGCGAATCCCAAATGATGGATGAAAATTCCAAGTAAGGTCTACCTAATGAGCAATAGATAGACTTTAAGCTACATATGTCCCGGAAATCCTTGCAATAGTGTAATTATAATGAAGTGTAAAATCCAACTTAGAGTCAAATAATACTCCGAGGTAATTAATATCTTCTAGTCGATTTAGTATATGGTTATAAATGAAATAATCGAATACTATTGGAGATGTTCTTATAAATGCAGTTTAAATTTTACACTTAGAAATAGAAATTAGGAATTAAGATCTAGCGCATTATCTTTACACCACTTCGCTAAATTACCAGGTATACCGGTATGATATGAAATTTTTTTGAAAACACAACATTAATGGGAAAGTAAAAACATTTTATTTAAAGTATTGGTCATTGTTTTCTACACATTTTGACCACCTTTCTGGCAATTTGTGAATTCCACGCCAATAAAATTGTTCGTCTTTTAAAGCAAACCAATCAGACACCCAATTTTCGAACTCCTCGTGCTCCAAAGTGCTGCTCAGCCAATGCGTGTCCTATCGACGAAAACAAATGGTAGTCGGAAGGAGCCAAGTCTGGTAAATACGGCGAGTGGGGTGCTCCCAAGTCAAGTGTTTTGATTGTATCCTGAACCGGTTTTGCTTTGTGTGCAGGTGCATTGTCATTGAGCAAAATTACCTTGTCGTGTCTACTGGCCCATTCTGGTCAGTATTAACGGTTTTACCAGGTTTTAGGAGCTTGTACCTTTCTGGTCCCACCACACACACAGCATTGTCTTCTTGCCGTATCGATCTGGTTTTGCAGTCGATGTTGATGGTTGTCCCAAATAAACCCATGATTTATTCCGTTTATGATTCTTAAAATAAATCCATTTTTCATCGCCAGTAACAATCCAATCCAAAACCGATTTTTTTTTCGTGTCAGAAGCAAAATTGCACAAGTGTTTTTTCGGTTTTGTGGTCGCCGTGGCATAGTGGGTAGAATACGACGCTCGCAACCCAAGGGTCTAGGTTCGATTCCCAGCTCAACACCAATTTTTTGAATTTTTCACTGCACCACCTCTAAAAAAGTTTTTCAAATTTCGCAGTTCGGAGTCGGCAAAAAACTGTAGGTCCCTTCTACTCGTGAGAGAACAGTAGCGCGCACAACACGTGCAGTTTATGAGCAAGCTAGGCCCTGGTCCCCTTTTAAACTGTAGCGCCAACAATTATTATTATTATTTTTCGGTTTTCCATCTGTCTTTTATTCGATTCATGTGGGACCCATTTTCCACACTTTTGGATCTTTCCCATAGCTTTTAAACGGTCAGAAATAGTTTGTTGTGCAACATTTAACATTGTTGCCATTTGCTTTTGACTCAAAGTATCATCTCCATCCAATATCGTTTGCAATTCGGCGTCTTCAAACTTTTTTGGTAGTCTTTTAAGTTGTTCATTTCTCTTATCAAAATCATTATTTTTGAACCGTTGAAACCATCTTTTGCATGTTGCTTCTGATAGAGCAAGATCAACATATGCCACGACAAGCATTCGATGCGACTCAGCAGCACTTTTCTTCAAATGGAAACAAAAAATTAATGCTTTCAGCAAATCATCACTTTCTGGTACAAAATTCGACATTTTTAACACGATGAAAAAATATGATGTTGTCTGTTCAATGACTTGATGTATACTAAATATTTTGCACAGATGTCATAGCAAACAAAAAAAAAATAAATAATTGCTTCGCAACAAATGTTCCCTATCGAGACATTTGTATCTTGACGCTCACTTCATTCCGGTATACCTGGTATGTATATCTGATTGAAATTTATTGCCGCCGGTTATACTATTAATCGATAAAAACAATTTGTCGTCAGCGAATGTTAGAATTTCACAGAATTTGAATATTTCATGAACATCGTTTATGAATAAAAGAAACAGTAACGGACCCAAATGACTACCTTGCGGCACACCAGATGTTACATTAATAATACGTGATTTAAAACTATCGATTTTTACCAATTGCTTTCTCCCTATAAAGTAATTATAAAACAACTCAAGCAATGTTGAGTGAATTCCCAAAGGCTTAAGCTTGTTAATAAGTAGTGCATGATGTATCTTATCAAAGGCTTTCGTGAAGTCAGTGTAAAGCAAATCAACTTGCAATCGATTTTCTAAATTTGCAAATACATAATTTAAAAATAATCCTGGGGCTTTATTAGGATTAATCCTTTTTTTGTCTCACACAATTTCAGTTACTGTTATTTTTCTTACTTTTATGTTGGTGGAAAATAAATTAGGTCGTGGAGGTATCATTGTCTTTTTTGTTCCTGAATATGTCTTTGAGGTGCTTGGATAAGATGTTAGCTTTTTCTTGACTGAACTGTGCCCATATTTCATCTGGTTTATGTCAAGGAGTTTGATGCGGTATTCTGGTCTTAAATCTCTTGTTGGCTTTCCAAAGTGAGTAGTCGGTCTCAGAAGTTGGGGTCAAGTTTTTTAAGTAGGTGTTGAATTGATCGTTGTAGAATCCTGTCAAGCGTGAGTGCTAAAGAACGTTGCTATGTCACAAAAGGCGATAATGTCTGGCAAATAATGGGTGTCATAGTTCCCGGACACAATCGTTTTTATTGTTTCTTTTGAAATATAGCTTTTAGGAGTCTAGTTTTGGATCGCCTACTATTAAGAGATTTTCACCACTATTATCTACATAATCTGTTCTAGTAATATGACTATTTCGTTGTCGCTAGAATTCTTTCTTTGATATGCAGTGTCTTTAGACCCTGTCGATTAGAAATTTTTCATCGTATAAAATTTGTGAAGTTGTGGCCGGCGTGGGTAGAGTGCGTTGCTCACACGCCGAATTTTTTACGGCACCACCTCTTTCGAGCTACTGAAAACACACAAAACGTAACAACTGTCTAAGAAAGCTTCTCAAATTTCGCCGTTCCGAGTCGGCAAAAACCTGTAGGTCCCTTCTACGCGTGAGAGAGCAGTAGCGCGCACAACACGAGTAGTTGATGAGCAAGCTAGGCCCTGGTCCCTCTGTGGATTGTAGCGCCAACAATTATTATTAATCTGTTCTAGTAATATGACTATTTCGTTTCCTTTAGAATTCTTTATAAGCAGTGACATAAGGTGCGGTGATTTGCAGTGTCTTCAGACCCTTCCAGCCGTGGATTCACAAATTCGATTAGAAATTCTCCATCATATAAATTTCGTGAGGTTAATCGCAGCACGTTCAAATCATCAGAAACTCTCCCACGTGAGCCATGTCTACCCTATGCACCCCACGGTTCCAAACAAACCCGAAACGATATGCAAATCAATATCACAAGCGCATCGTGCTGGCTACCAATCCATCAAACGACATCGCTTTGCCCCCTAATTTAACCCATCTTAGCAACAATTTTCCACCACCCCCTTGCCTTCCTTCCATTCCTTCCCAGACACAATTCCATTTATTCACTCCCTCTTGTGTATGCACACCCTTCCAAAGGTCAGATGTAAATGTAGTTTTAAGCCCAATCTCATTCCGAATTTGTTGTTGGAAATAACGTAATTTATCCTTTTTGCGTGCTCTCTTCTACAGGCATAATGTTCGACTATTTAACGAGCCGCTTATCGAGATGGACGCAGCACATTGTGATGGGGACGCTGCTGTCAATATTGGTCTACAGCTTCATGTTATTCTCGCCACTTGCATATGGAGCGACGGGCCCGATGGCTAATGAGCCCAATTCAACAATGCACGGCCTGAAATGGCTGCCATCGTGGGAATTTTAATTAGGCATTTCATTTGAATCCTCCTGTCCCTGCTTCGTCCCTTTTCCGCTGCTTCACGAGTTTCCACTATCGATCTCTTTCCTCCTTCAATCTAGCATGACAAACAACACCCACCAGACCGCATCCAGGCAGAGCCACAATCTTCAGCATTATGTAACACGAGTTCAGCATTCGAACATCGAGCGTTTATCATTATCGTAGTGGCCTTACGCATTCTGCAGTCCAGTCTCAATCGTTGCATTTTTCGCCACACACAAGTGCACGCTCAATTGTGTGCCGGAGAGTTTTTCGTTCGCCCCAAGCACATGGAAACCAATTCGGCAATTGGCATTGGACTCGGCGCCTTCCTTCCCTGGATCGTTCCTTTCTTAAACAGAAAGCGTGTGTACGTAAGTTTGGCGCTGCACATTTTGGTACAGTGTCATCAGCAGAAAGGGTGCATTAAAGGAAATTTAAAACCTTATATCCTTGTGTTTTTTTTTGCGTGGAATTGCGTATACGCCGGAGTTAGCCGTTATTTTGTGTGCTTGTAAAATGCAGACCTTGTTGAGTGAGTTGACTGGTGGATGTGAGTATGTGTTGTGACAAGATCCCTGGTTGGATCCACAGCTGTGGTAAGTCATACATCCGCCTGGTTAAAGAGTGGAAAACTTCCTGAGCTTGATGGTCTGAGCAGAAGAACGGAGTTCTTTGAAATCAATGCCAACGAACGCGTACATGGATCAAGCATACCCAAAGGCGTTCAGCCAGCAACTGAACTGACCTTTGCGAGATAGTGCTTCAAGTATTGACTTGTGAGTTTCGCATGATCTTCCCAAGGATGATGTTGAAAAGGTATTTTTTTGACATTAACGGTTTGGCTGAGTATGGTTTTCGTCATCAGGTGCTCTTCGTCCTTCGTCCTTCATCTTAATCGGACGAGATTTTTCAGAACGCAAAAACAAGAAACATGCACTGAAGATCTCTTCGCTATATACTTTATCCTATGAGGCCTATAATTGTGTCATTGTGTATTTCTTAGGCCTTTTCCAGGATAGAGAGGATTTCAAAATAAAAATTTGGTGTATTTACATTTTTGACGAATGGGTTTAAGCCTTTTCCTGAAGCACTAGAGAGGCAGTGTTTAAAAGACGATCTCTTTCCTCCTTCAGTGAGAGGCAGTGAGAGCCACCTCAGTGATAAGTGCAGTCGCCGGAATTTCCAATTTGGAGTAAAAAGTCGGGGTCCTACGCCGACAAATATACCAAGATTTAAATATCGGTTTGATACGTTGTCATCTTTTTTGTGATTTGCTCAATTCTTCGACTCTTGATTTAGCAAGGTAACCAGAGAGGCAGCCAGCCAGGCATTCAGACAAGCATCAAATAGGCCAGCCTACCACCCAGTCAGGCAGGTAGCCAGGCAGACAGTCACATAGCCAGCCAGACAGACTGCTAATCAATCGGCCTACAAGGCAGGCAGCCAGCCAACCAGACCACTACGTAGTCAGCTATCCTACCAGCCAGTCAGTCTACTAAGGAGACAGCCCACCGGCAAGCCAGCCTACCACCTGGCTAGCCATCTAGCCTACCACTTGGCTAGCCATCTAGCTTACCACCTAGCTAGCCATCCAGCGTACCAGTCAGTCACCCTACTAAAACGACAGCTCACCAGCCAGCCAGCCTACCAGCCTACAAGGCAGGCGGCCAACCAGGCAACCATCCGGTCTATCAATCAGGTAAGCAGGCAGCAAGTCATGCAGGCAGCCAGCCTTTCAGCTACACAGCCACCCAGCCAGAGAGACAACCAGACACCAAGCAAGCCAGCAAAGTAGGCACCCAGCCAATCAGCCAGCAATCCAAGCAGCCAGCTATCAAACCAGCCAGCAGGGAACAAAGCCAGTCAGACAGACTGCTAATCAGCCGCCCAACCAGGCAGACTGCCAGACAAACAGACAGCTAGGTAGTCAGCTAGCCTACCAGCCTGTAACTCTACTAACCAGACTGGCCACCAGCCAGCCCACCAGCCAGCCAGACATCCAGCCTACCAGGCATGCAGCTATCCAGAC
Organism: Eristalinus aeneus; assembly: GCA_955652365.1. Classification (NCBI taxonomy): domain Eukaryota; kingdom Metazoa; phylum Arthropoda; class Insecta; order Diptera; family Syrphidae; genus Eristalinus; species Eristalinus aeneus. The sequence goes on from OY019130.1 coordinate 81,925,390, forward strand.
AGACAGACAGCCAGCCAACCAGTCTACCCCAACTAGTTAAGCAGGCAGCCAGTCATGCGGCCACCCAAACAAACGACCAGACACCTCGCAATCCAGCAAGCCAGGCAATCAGCCAGGCACCCAGTCAGCCACCCAGCCATCCCAGCAGTCAGCTATCAAAGCAGCTAGCCAGCAAGACAGCCAGCAAGCAAGATAGCCAGCAAGACTTCCAGTTAACTAGGCTGGCTGCCAGTAACTTAGCAAGCCAAGCAGCAAAAAGAGGATTTTGTATCACTGTCATAAAGCGGCTTTACAGTGTTCGTTTAGTGTTGCAGAAAATATTCGTGTACCATTTAAGACAATGTATTGTTCGTCGGAAGCGACTACTTCTTTCAGTCTCTCTAATAATTTGCGAATACCATCCCCGAAAGTCCTCACTGGGATCAATTCAATCATTGAGCAATTCTTCGATTTTTTCACCCGAACCGGTGATGGCCTAAACCGTTTTGCATCAGTCAGAAAAGCCAATAATCGTCAGAAGCAAGGTCTGTAGAATACGACGGGATCGATCTAACGATTGAGCCCGTGACCCCATAAATTTGGATCGGGCGAAGAAGGCAGAAGTTGGAAGGAGTAAAGTCTGGAGAATACGGCAGGTTCGGTAAGCCCATTTCTCTGTTTGCAGGTAGTTTACAGCCACGTTGGTTCGAACATTATCAGGTTGCAAAACCCCCTTGTCATGCCTTTCGGTCATTTCTGTCAGTTTTTCACACACTGCGCATTAGTTGTGGTCGATAACGTCTCCCCTGTTGGGTTTCGCTTGGTTTTAGCAGTTCATAATCCACTAAAGGCGCTAATCCTCCTTTTGTAGGCGGCAAAATGCAAAATGTGAGTGGAACGGTTCGTGTAGTCTCATTATGGGGAACAAGCCTTTAAATTCATGCTGAGGTGGCCTCGGCGCACAGTGGGGCAGCTCCATAGAGATAAGTGCGCAAAAGGTCATATTCAAATATTATGTAAACAAGAAAAAACTGTTTCTTTGCACAAAGTCTACGGTATTCGTGATACGAAACTGAAAACTTTCCGTTTCTTACATGTTTCACACTTCTTTTTCTTCTTCTTGTGGCACTACAGTCCGGGGTAGACCTGGGCCTCAAGCAACATGCTTCTCCAGCCAGCACGATCTTTGCACAGCTGGTCCAAGTTGGGCACTCCAAGTTGGTTGAGTTTCTTCTCAAATCGTGTACGCCCCCTTTGGCGTCCAGGCTGTCCTATGACGGGTTGTCTCAATGCCTCCGAATCGAAGACTTCGGGCTGGAGCAGTGGTGTCCAATGTTGTACATGCCCTCGCAATCTTAAGCGTTGTATCCGGAGACACTTGACCAGGCGCATGTCGCTGTACAACCCATATAGTTCGTCGTTGAATCTTCTCCTCTAGATGCCATCAACGCAAACAGGACCAAAAATCACACGCAAAACTTTTCTCTCGAAAAGACTAAGGGCTTCTTCGATTCGATTTTAATAATGTCCATGTTTCCGCGCCATAGAGTAAGACTGGGATGATCAAGCTGTTATGTAAAGCGAGCTTATTCCGTCGAGAGAGGGCTTTATTACTAAATTGTAAGAGTGATTTTGCGTTTGATTTCGGTACTGATGTTGCTGTCCCTACTGCTTAGCCGAGGTAGACGAAGACCTTGACTACCTCGAAGTTTATGCTGCCCAGTGTAACGCTCTGTTCGAAACGTCGATGTTGTGTGTCCTTCCTTGATGACAGCATGTACTTCGGTTTGCCATCATTAACCACCAGACCCAATTAAGCCGCTTCCGCTTCAATGCCGGCATACGCCTCACTGACGGCTGGCTGTGTTCATCTAATTACGTCAATGTCATCAGCGTCAGCTAGCAATTGAACTGACTTCTGAAAGATCGTGCCTCTGGTGTTGACTTGTGAGTTACCCACGATCTTCTCGAGGATGATGTACAAGAAGTCACATGACATTGAGTCACCTTGTCTAAAACCTATTTTGTCATTGGAGGTCTCGGTGAGTTCGTTACCGACCTTGACGGAGCAACGAGAGTTCTCCATCGTCATCCTACACAATCTGACGAGTTTGCTGGAATGCCAAAACTAGACATGACACTGTATAGCTCCTCTCTCTGCACACCGTCATACGCGGTCTTTGAATCAACGAATAGGTGGTGAGCGTCGATCTGTACTTTTTGATTTTTTCCAGAATTTGCCGTAAAGTAAATATCTGTTCTATTCTGGACTTTCCTGACCTGAAACCACACTGATAGAGGTTGTGGACAAATGTTTTCAGACGCTTACACAATACGACAGAGATAATCTCGTAGGCGATGTAAAGAAGGCTGATCCCTCGATAATTGGTGCAGTCAAAGGGGTCTCCTTTCTTGTCGACCGGGCAAGCGACGCTGAGATTACACTCATAGGGCATGCTTTCCTCCGACCAAGTCCTTCAGATGAGCTGGTACACCTTAGGAATCGTTTAATGAAATTTGGACAAAAGTGAGGGACTCGACGGCATTAAAAAAAATTGTTCTGATGTAGCTGGCTCATCGCTTAGCTCTTCGACTGTGTTGGCTAGCTGTCTGTCCGGTATACTCGTATATTGGATATTCGGTAAATTTGATAATTTTTCGAACTTTGAGGTACAGGATGTATCACTGACTGCTTCCTTCCAAAACACACATTTCAACCTGTGTGGCCGCCGTGGCGTAGTGGGTAAAGTGCGGCGCCCACACGCCGAAGGGTCTAGGTTCGATCCCCAGCTCAACATTAATTTTTCGAACTTTTCACGACACCACCTCTTTCGAGCTGCTGACAACACTCAAAGAGTAATAACTGTCTAAGAAAGCTTCTCAGATTACGCCGTTCCGAGTAGGCAAAAAACTGTTGGTCTCTTCTACTCGTGAGAGAACAGTAGCGCGCACAACACGAGTAGTTGATGAGCAAGCAAGGCCCTGGTCCCCCTTTGGACTGTAGCGCCAATAATTACTATAACTTAAACCTGCACAGCGCTTCAAGAAATATCATCCGTTCAGTTTGGCCTTTTTTGAGATGCTTGTAGAATAGACTTTGGAATTGCACTTAACTTTAAGAAGCAAATGAAAAAATATAACTGTGGTTTCTCGGAATCGGTTCTACTGCAGGGACACAACCAGGGACACAAACACAATGCATACATGTCCATCCGCAGTGTTTGGGTAGAACATGTCCATTTAGATCAATCACCATAGACACAAGGAAATGTCCACGAAGAGACAATTTCCGCTTTCAGTTGAACAAACATTGTGAAAGCTCTAAAATTAACAGACTTGTGTCTAAGTCAAACATGTCAAACAAACTTACACTCGACGCCTTTACTAAGGGACTGTATGTAAATTTGTGATCCAAAGAAATCCCAGGGCACAAAACGGGGACTCAGTTTTGACCACATATTAATACACAACTTTAGAAGACCCTCACTTTAAGCTCAGTCTGTAAAGCCTGCAATACCCCACCAGTTTCCCCTGCAAAATAATGCAATATTTTTAATTTAAAAAATGATAAGATACCAAAAAAGAATACCGACAAGAAAAACAGCACTCCAGCGAGGATAACAAATGCACCCCCGCTTACAGGAGATTTATATGCACACTTTGATTTCGCAATGCACTCGCGCAGTATTCCTTGCAGGACTGCTTCGTTCGACAGAGTGGCCGGCGAAAACGTTCCTGGTTTTAATATTTGATAGCGCTCACTCTGCGCCAAGCGTCACCTCCTCCCAGGCGCCGACCACCCAGTACGAACTCATCCAGCATCCGAATGCAATTATATTGTTGAACGTGTGTTATTATATGAGTTTAATTTAAATTATGAGCGCGCATATATTTGTCTGTTGTTTTTGTCATTTTATTTTTAAATTCCATTCGGGAGTGCGGCCGCGTGGTCGTATGGGTTGCGTGGGTTAAATGAAATGAGAATGCTAGTGCCGGTATTGAGATGATTGCGACGCCTGAATGAATCGCACTGATAGGGGGCGTGGTGGATGCGGGAGAAATTTTAATGGAAATTCTTGTTGGTTTTTGTGTAATTCAATTAACAGCGGTCGGTTTGTCCTCAATCATACAGACATGTTTTCATTCTGCACTGAATTCAGAGACGGGGTAATTAATATTGCCCAGACCGATGTTCTCTGTGTAAACAAAGGGCCAGACGGCAAAACCGAAACGGGCGCAATATGCTAGATGCAGCTATTTACAGGGGATTACACTCGGCCGCAGAGTGAATTACTGTGTCACGTCTTGTCTCATTTCATTTAGCATCGCACTGGCTTTAAACTGTCACGTTCACTTGCCAATAAATCTATTTGTCAATGTCGCGCTGATCCGTTCAACCCTCCGTTAAAGTGACAAATTCAAATTTCAAATTCATTGAGGGCGACTGGGGTATCCTTCGGCAACCGAACTCTTCACGAAGATGTTTAATCTTTCAACCGGATTTAAAGTACGTCTCCTTTCGTTGATGGTTGGAGGGGGGAGTGGGGGGTTGCGACAGAAGTTTTTTCCGGAACCGGAGTCACCTTGCTATCGTTGCGGCTATACAAATGTCAGTTTTCCTTTCAAAGGCAGAATTAATGGGGTTGCAAATGTTCGTTTTTCACCAACACACCCGCACGTATACGCATTCTGCTTGCTTAGGTGAAATCTTGATTATTTGAAATAAATCAAGTTAATCCTGCGGGGAATACCTCCTTGCAAGGGCTTCATCAGTTTCATTAGGATATTAGGGAGTAGTCTAATTCGGGTGGTGCGGCAAGGTCCTTTCTTTTCAATTCTTATCATCCGCCTGGCTTGTGTCAATGCTGGCTGGTGCCGAATTGTGTTTCGGGATGGTGGGAGTCGAAAGAAAAAAAAAAACAGAAATGGCTGCCGTGTAAACGGCGCTTCGCACCAGGGTTTTGGGACTTCCAGTTTACTTGAATTTGAATTTCTGCAGATGACAGCTAAATATACCCGGGCGCCGGTACCTTATGCGGGATTACGTTGACGGATTGATTTGTTACGGTAAGGCAGCGGCGATGAGGGGTGGCTGTGATTTATTTCGACGTTTTACTCCTCAAATGCTGCAACGATTTCAATTATGTGGGAGAAAGTTTGCGGAGAAGTTCATTACACAAGCAATCGGCTCTTATCGTTGCTTGAGGAATCAGAAAGTCGTCGTAAATTTGGATTTGTTTGGGATGTCAATGCGCCCATTAGAACTAGAGAAGTTGTGAACGAAACGATTGGAATCTGTTGAAAGAAGTGTGCAATGGCAAAAAATGTGAATACACGTTTTTTAAATAAAATTTGCGCCCTCAGATGTTATTGTTAGTTATGGATTAGTGTGCACAAGCGGCTCCATAACTTTTCGAATACATGGAAGTCAAACAAACGTCGCAAACACAACACTGAGGGGAAAAGAAAATGATTGTTTTACATTTCACGTGTAGTAAAAACAAAACAACAAAATCGAAACACATAGAATCACCCTGTTCAAGAAACATTTGCGAACTTTCTGTCAACGGACCCATTTTCTTAAAATCTGTGTTCGAATCATCTGATAAGTTATTGACCGGAAGCCCAACCTTATTATAAATATGAGCACTAATATGAAATCGCTCTCTCTTTCTCTCTCTCTTGCATTACCCAATAAACGGAGCACTTCGATCATACATATTGTTTTTTCTACTCTCCTCTCACCTATACAGGAAATCAGTAAAACATACTTTTTTCATCTCAATCGGCGACGCGCTTCTGTGGGAAGTTAAAAGGTAAAGCATAGACTTAAAGCGAAGTATCGCTAATGCGTAGCAACGCGAGCTTACTCATTCAAAGCGGTTTCAGATCTTGTATGAAATAAGCGTTTTTTTTTTGAAAATAAAACACTAATTATTAATGGGAAAGTAAAAACATTTTATTCAAAGTATTGGCCATTGTTTTCTACACATTTTGACCACCTTTCTGGCAATTTGTGAATACCATGCCAATAAATTTATTCGTCTTTGAAAGCAAACCAATCAGACACCCAATTTTCGACCTCCTCGTAGGAATCAAAGTGCTGCACAGCCGGATCGAAAGGAGCCAAGTCTGGTGAATACGAGTAGCTGCTCCCAGCCAAGTGTTTTGATTGTATCCTGAACCGGTTTTGCTTTGTGTGCAGGTGTATTGTCATGGAGCAAAATTACCTTGTCGTGTCTTCTGGCCCATTCTGGTCGTTTCTCGATCAATGCATGGTTCAAATTAATCATTTGTTGTCGGTAGCGATCAGTATTAACGGTTTCACCAGGCTTTAGGAGCTCGTGGTACAGCACATCTTTCTGGTCCCACCAAACACACAGTATTGCCTTCCTGCCGAACCAATCTGGTTTTGCAGTCGATGTTGATGGTTGTCCCAGATTAACCCATTATTTTTTCCGTTTAGGATTCTTAAAATAAATCAATTTTTCATCGCCAGTAACAATCCGATGCAAAACCGATTTTCTTTCGTGTCTTTGAAACAATTTCACAAGTGTTTTTTCGGTTTTCCATCTGTCTTTTATTCAATTCATGTTGGACCCATTTTCCACACTTTTGGATCTTTTCCATAGCTTTTAAACGGTCAAAAATTGTTTGTTGTGCAACATTTAACATTGCTGACATTTGCTTTTGACTCAAAGTGTCATCTCCATCCAATATCGTTTGCAATTCGGCGTCTTCAAACTTTTTTGGTGGTCTTCCACCTTCTTCATTTCTCACATCGAAATTATTATTTCTGAACCGTTGAAATCATCTTTTGCATGTTGCTTCTGATAGAGCATGATCACCATATGCCTAGACAAGCATTCGATGCGATTCTGCAGCACTTTTCTTCAAATGAAAACAAAAAATTAATGCTTTCCGCAATTCACCACTTTCTGGTACAAAATTTGACATTTTTAACACGATGAAAAAATATGATGTTGTCTGTTCAATGACATGATGTATACTAAATATTTTTCAAAGATGTCATAGCAAACAAACAAAAAAAAAGAAATAAGGGCTCGTTCACAACAAATGTTCCCTATCGAGACATTTGTATCGTGGCGCTCTCTTCATACCGGTATACCTGGTATTTTATCCTTGTCACTCAAATGTCACTATCAGCTGATGGAATAAGAAATTGTATTGAGGTTACACATTTGTTTTGAAAAGATGGCGCCGACTGCACTTTTCCTCTGATCTTGGAAGAGATCACCTACATAAATAGAAAGGTGTGCCATTGGAAAACTGTTTAGTGTCAATAAACGTCTGCTATAGACAATAGCATTGACTTTCGTCTCTTTTCAAATATCCGGCTATGTCATAAATAAACGGGAATATCTGATTCTAGTTTTTAATTGCCAGTAGTTTTTAATATGTATTTAATATGTGGTCGCCGTGGCGTAGTGGGTAGAGTGCGACGCTCACACACCGAAGGGTCTAGGTTCGACTCCCAGCTCAACACCAATTTTTCGAATTTTTCATGGCACCACCTCTGTCGAGCTGCTGACAACACTCAAAGAGTAATAACTGTCTAAGAAAGCTTCTCAGATTACGCCGTTCCGAGTAGGCAAAAAAACTGTAGGTCCCTTCTACTCGTGAGAGTACAGTAGCGCGCACAACACGAGTAGTTGATGAGCAAGCTAGGCCCTGGTCCCCCTTTGGACTGTAGCGCCAACAATTGTTCACTTTTTGTTTTCTTTTCTTTTCATTCATTCATTTCATTTTGTTCGTATTTTCCTCCAAAGTATAATCATTTTATTTTGAAAACACAATTTTGCACGATGACTTGTGAAATATTATAAAAGAAAGATGTTACAATATCATAACTTTAAACTGTAAAACGTGCGGTAGCAATACTTATGTCATCAATATTATGCGAATAAAATAATAGATATCTATCTATACATCAAAACTCAAAATAGCGTTTTTTAAGTTAAAATTAAAGTAGTCAAAAGGACGAAGATTAAGTTATTTAAGAAGTGATTAAATTAAAATAAGTAATCACAATGCAATCTATTTGATTAGAAGCAGACGGCAACATTTGCACTATAAATGAATGCAATATCAGTCGATGAGAGGCCAGATGATGCTCTCAGGTTAAGTTCTTTTTTCCACAGGAATTTAATACAATCCAAAAACATTTCCGAAGAAAGTTACTCTTTCTTTCAGAAAAGAATCCTTGATATCGTTTAAATATTCTTGCGTAAGGTGTTCCATTGCTGCACCTTCTTGTTGCTTAAGAGTTGCTTCTTTATTATAAATTTGAGAACACACCAAACCTATAAATCACAACTATGTCTTATGAATATTTTATGTGCACCTTAAATAATGGTTTTTCGCCGTTCTATTTCATGTCTTTCAGGATGGCCCAAGGTATTTAACACTTCCTACCTACTTTTAGCAACTTTTGCTTGCACCCTGTTCATTAATACCTCTTTTTAAATTTGTGTTTTAATTTACATTTCTCTCCATGAGTATGGAACAAGAAACTTAAATTTAGTTTGATTCATTTACGACCGGTCATTAAACGACATTCGTCATCGGGGTGATTGTCTTCTTGTCCTGCGTCAATGTGATGTAAACCCTGCGTGTCCTGCCTCTTGTTGACAGATATGAACAAATAAAATGTGTATCCACATAAAAGTAACAGAAAAAATCCGAGTTAAGTCAAAGTTTCTTTGACACACAACAGGGTGCTGCAAAAATAGAAAAAAAAGGAAATTGAAAGCAAAAAGCACAATAATGAGCTGCAGGCCCGCAGAGCTCACGCCAACATTTGCGTTGATGAAGAAAAACACCATGTCCATGTTCCCGTATTTCAAAGGTGTGAGGTCAACATTTTTCTGGTTTGGCTTGCGTGTAGAACTTTGAGCGTTTTTTTGTGTTGCTTATTCAGTTGATTGAAATCTCTGCCGCTTTTTTCCGGTCTACAGAATTATGTATTTATCAGCACTAGGACGTGTGTGTGTGTGTGTATATTCACAATTCGCGTTTGGAGCCCGAAGCCACCAGCAAGGCAGTCGGCGGGACTGGGGAGAAACGAGTTGTTCATTGAAATCGAATTGGGCGTAGAAGTGTGAGAAGTCCGACGCAGGGGTGAGATGCATGCGGTGATGGGAACCGCATATCTCGCAGGAGCGCGTTTATTTTTCACTCATTGCATTCCGTTGCCGGAGTCAATGGAAAATGAAAATGGAATATTTCCATTTCCATCGACCCTCACGTAGGCATTCGCCGATGGTGGCGATAGCGCGATGGAAGGATTGATTTTTTGATTGAATGTTTTTAAATGTAATTATTAATGCGAGTTTTTTACAGCTTCCTTTCGAGTTCGCGGCAGCGGTATTGCAGCTGTCTGTGTGGAAGGATGAGGAAATCTCTTTGGTGCAGCGAAACGGTTTGTCGGGATGTGCTTCGAATCGGCGGAGTGTTGATGATATTGGTTTGCTGGTTGCGTAGTGGTGTTAACGTTGATTTATTCAATTGTTTGATTTGGAGCTATTCGATCTGTGCGCCGCCGACGCAGTCTCTTGGTTTAACGTTAGCACTTACTTTTCTTTTTTTTCTGCAATTTCAACACTGTTGCATTCAACCACATGAAACCCGCCTGTCTGTCCGCAGGGTTTTCCATCGGCTAGGGTGTTCCGGTGCGTGGGTGTCGGGACATTTTTTTTTATCTTATCGTGTTGGTTTCCACATTCATTACACGGAGTGTGGCAATAATTGAGTTTCGTGTCTGGATTTTCTTTTTCGAATAACGCAGCGCGGTGGGATAAGTTCAACTGGACTGGTTGCCGAGGGGAATTTTGTAATTTTTGTCTGAAGAGGAAAGTTCCTTTGGTGACATTTAAAGACTATTTTGTATTTGAAAAAAGTTGCGCTTAAGAAATTGATTGACAGCATATTTTACAATTCTGTGCAATTCATTTGGCGAACAAAAATTTAAACAGATACTCTTTCAAAGAAGAATCACATTGCTGAAATAATAGCGCAGGAAACGACGAGTGACAATGTTGTGAGTGAACGCCGAAAAAGGAAGTTCGACTCAGTTCAAGGAATTTTGGCACTAGGCGGATTGTTCGCAAGAACTCAATGAACTTTTACGACTCATGGAGAAAGGTTTGCAGAGAAGCGCCAATTGGTGTTAGAGGCATTATCGACTAATTTCCTTACCATTGACAAGCACTCAGCGTGGCAGTCAAATTCCAAATCAGCTAATGGACTACCACAAAGCACTGATGAAACTTAATAAATTATTCTTTAAAGTCATTTATAAAAGGCAGTTGAAAATGGATCAAATGTGGCGGCATTTAATACAAGCATTAATTGTCTGAAGGTGACGATCGACAAGAAGAATTTTAAAGCCTAGATGTATGAAAGAGTTTGTGGAATATTTAGGGATATTCTTCTTCTTTTTCTTGTGGTGCTACAGTCCGGGGTGGACATGGGCCTCAACCAACATGCTTGTCCAGCCACTGCGATTTTCGCTAGCTGCCTCCAATTTCGCATTCCATCTTGGTTGAGTTCCTTCTCCACGTGTGTGCGCCATAGGCCGCCCTCTGTTGCATCGTCCCCATGGCTCAGAATCGAAAACTTTTCGGGCCAGAGCTGTGGTGTCCATTCGCTCTATACGGCTTAGTCATCATAAGCCCGAAGACGCCTGACCAAGCGAAAGTCGTTGAACAACCAAAAGAGTTCGTCCTTAAATCTTCTTCTGCAGATGCTGTCAACGCAAATATGACCAAAAATCGCACGCAAGACTTTTCTCTCAAAAAGACTTAAAATTTCCTCATCTGCTTTTAGTAACGTCCAGGTTTCCGCGCCATAGAGTAGGACTGGGATGATCAAGCTTGTATATAAAGCAAGCTTAGTCCTAAAAGAGAGGGCTTTATTACTCAATTGCCTCTTGAGCCCAAAGAAACAGCGGTTGGCAAGAGTGATTCTGCGTTTGATTTCGGTACTGATGTTGTTGTCCCTGTTTACCGCGGAGCCGAGGTAGACGAAGTCCTTAACTATCTCGAAGTTTCTGCTGCCTAGTGTGACGTTCCGTCCGAGACGTCGATGTTGTGTGTCTTTCCTTGATGACAGCATGTACTTCGTTTTGCCCTCATTTACCGCAAGACCCATTTTAGCCGCTTCCGCTTCAATGCCAGCAAACGCCTCATTGACGGCTCGCTGTGTTCGTCCAATCACGTCAATGTCATCAGCGTAAGCTAACAATTGAACTGACTTCTGGAAGATCGTGCCTCTGGTGTTGACTTGTGAGTTACACACGATCCCCTCAAAAATGATGTTAAAGAAGCCACATGACAGTGCGTCGCCTTGTCTAAAACCTTTTTTGACATTGAAGGTCTCGGTGAGTTCGGTACCGACCTTGACGGAGCAGCGAGAGTTCTCCATCGTCATCCTACACAATCTGACGAGTTTGGTAGGAATGCCAAAACTAGACATGGCACTGTATAGCTCGTCTCTATGCACACTGTCATATGCAGCCTTGAAATCGACGAATAGGTGGTGAGTTCTTGGGTCTTTTCCAGGATCTGCCGTAATGTGAAGATCTGGTCTATTGTGGACTTCCCTGGTCTGAAACCACACTGATAGGGACCTTTCAGGTCATGGACAAATGGTTTCAGACGCTCACACAATACGGCAGAGAGGATCTTGTATGCGATGTTCAGGAGACTAATCCCTCTGTAGTTGGCGCAGTGAAAGGGGTCTCCTTTTTTGTGGAACGGGCAAACGACGCTGAGATTCCACTCATCGGGCATGCTTTCCTCCGACCATATCTTACAGATGAGCTGGTGCATGCGCCCAATTAGGTCATCTCCAGCTGCTTTAAATAGTTCTGCGGACAGTCCGTCCGCTCCAGCAGCTTTGTTCGACTTTAGCTTGGATATTGCTATCTTCACCTCGTCTAAGTCGGGGGGACGGAATGCTTGTCTATCATCGTCCAAATTGAGTGGAACATTCTGCCTAACAGCGGGATTTGGGTCGTCATCGCCGTTTAGGAGTCTGCAGAAATGATCCTTCCAGATTCTCAGCACAGACTGCGACTCTACTACTAGTTGTCCATTTTGGTCCCGGCAGGCCTTGGTCCGAACCTTGTATCCTCCGGATAGCTGTTTTACCCGACGGGAAAACTTTTGGACTTCATTCCTTCCAAAGCACCTTTTCATTTCCTCGACCGCGCGCTTCTCATGCTCCTTCTTCTTCCTTCTGAGAAGCCGGTGCTCTTCCCTTCTTCTCTGTTCGTAGAGTTCACGAACAGCTCGCGTTGTTCGATGCAGCGTCGCTTTATAGGCGTCTTGTTTAGCGCCGCTTGCGCTTGCCTGCACTCGTCGTCAAACCATGGGTTCCTTCTGGGTGGTGACGTGAAACCCAGCACATCAGTGGCAGCATCTTTGATGGCTTCTTGACAACGTTTCCATTCTTCTTCTATGCTTAGTGCAGGAAGCGTCGAACTCTGGGCGAGTTACCGGGAGACTCGGTCTCCAAAGTTCCCAGCAATCAGCTGCGATTGTAGCTTTTCGACGTCAAACCGTTTTGGCCTTTCTCGACTCCGTTGCTCTCTCGATATCCGGGTTCTTACCTTGGCTACAACAAGGTGATGATCCGAGTCAATGTTTGCACCTCGGAAGGTTCGGACATCGAGAATACTGGAGGAGTGTCTGACGTCGATCGCAACGTGATCAATCTGGTTGACGGTTGATTGATCAGGAGATCGCCAGGTTCCTTTGTGAATGTTCAGGTGTGGGAACCGCGTGCTAGCCACAGAGAGGTTTCGCCCCGAGGCGAAGTTCAACAGCCTGAGTCCGTTTCCGGATGTGTTGTCGTGCAGGCTGTGTTTACCGATGACTCCAGCAAAGATGTCCTCCTTTCCCAGCTGAGCGTTGAAATCTCCTAGAACGATCTTGGTGTCATAGCTGGGGCATCGATCGTATGTTCTTTCTAGGAGATCATAGAAGTCATCCTCGATGTTGTCATCCTTCTCCTTAATGTCATGTTTTCGAATTTTGCGTTCAAGATGATCCCATAAACGCTCAATAGCATTAAAATCCGGGGATTGGGGAGGTGTTTTCAGCTGATTGCGCACATGGTATAGCAGCCATTCTTTCACTTAGTAAGAACTATGTTTGGGGTCATTGTCTTGTTGAAAGACGAATGACCCTTCCAGTCCCAATTTATGTGCACTTTGGCGAAGATTTCTTTTGAAGGTGTTTAAATAATCAAAGCGATTCATATTTCCTTCCACAAACACTAAATTACCGACGTCAGATGTCGCCATACACCCCCAAACCATAATGGAATCACGACCATGCTTAACTCCATATTCGGTTTTCTCCATAAATTGATGGGCCCATCTGAACAGTAAGCATTAAATTTATTTTCGTCTGTAAATATTACTTTGTTCCAGAAAGTAATGTCAGACGTTGCATGGGTTTTGGCAAATTCAACTGTCTTTTTACGGTTGACATTGCTGACGAAAGGTTTTTTCCTAATTGATCGCCCATTATATCCGGCCTCATGCAACACACGGCGTATTGATTGGATTGCTTTCCCGTTTCTTCAGCAATTTCTGATTTTAGTTTTGGGACACTTTTCTTTGGATCCTTCTTTACTTTTCGGGTAAAAATACGTTTATCAGTATCAGTAAAGATACTGGGACGTCCAGAGCTAGATCTATTTTCTATTGTACCGTATTTTTTATATTTTTCTAAAATTTTTTGAACTGTTGCAGGGCTTTTGTTAACCAATTTTCCCTCTTCTCTAATTTATTTCCCTTCTTCCGAAAATTTGATCACCAAATTTTTAAGGTCAATCGACAGTTCCTTACCACACGGTGTCATATCTAGCAGATGCATAGGAATTCATTCAATAAAATCCTTCAAAATCATTTTCTTACTCACCTTATAGATTTCTTTAATAATTTAATTAAAAAAGAACAAGGTTTTAATTATAGGTGTTAACTGATCGACGTTTTGTATCGAAATATTGCGACTGTATACTTATTTTTGTAACGCTGTTTAACATTTGTTCATGAGAAAATTATTCTCCTCTTGAAAAAAACGAAAAACATACCGTTATTTTTGCTTTAGAGCAGCTATACAAATGTCAAGCAACCAAACCATACGGGCCAGCGGATTTGTGCATTTTTACCTCTTTGATTACTCTTGCAACTGTACGGGTGCGAAAATGAACTTGTCCCATGGAAAAATTTACGACTTTCGACGTGGACTCAACAACAGTGCATCGATGAACTTAATTCAATTTTTGGCGATGAAGCTCCATCAAAAATCAGTGTCTTTTGGTAAATTCAACCGAGGTCGTAGTACACCCCAAAATGAATTTCGTGAAGGTCGTCCAAAATCAGCTGTTTTCCCGGGAACCATTGATGCTGTGCGCCAACTGATATTATAAGATCGTCATGTGACCTATCGTGGTATTGAGACAACCTTAGGCATTAGTGGGACCAGCATACATTCAATATTGCATGAACATTTGACCGTCAAAAATATTTGTTCGCGTTGGATCCCACACAATTTGTCAATCGCTCAAAAAAAAGGCTCGTGTCGATTGGTCAAGAGAAATGCTCCAAAAATACGATCGCGATGCTTCGAAACACATCTAAGATATCGTGACAGGTGATAAATCGTGAATTTACGCATATGAGCCCAAAAATAAACAGCAGTCGACTGTATGGGTGTTTCAAATTGAGCCGAATCCAACTAAATTTGCTCGCCCACGAAGCACTTCCAAGCAAATGGTCGCCTGTTTTTTTTGGAAAAACTGGACATGTGGCAACCGTAACACAAGAACACCGCAGAACAGTCAATTCTGAGTGGTACACAACCATTTGTTTGCCAGCTGTCCTCCAAGAAATCAGGAAAACCAACCGCCGATGACGGATCACTCTACACCACGACAATGCGAGCTCTTACATATCGGCTCAAACAACTGCATTTTTGAGCACTCAAAACGATTTGATGAGTCATACGCCGTATAGCCCTTTTTATTATTATTATTTATTGTTATTCCCATACGTAAAAAATTAAATGAGAGGTCCACGTTTTTCGACACCTGAAGAAGCGGTTGATGCGTTCATTATGCATGTTTCGGAGATACCTCAATCATAGTGGCAAACGTGACAATTGGTTTAAGCGCATGCAAAGATATATGTATATGATGTTTAGATCTTAATGGGGAATATTTTAAAAAACAATAAAGCTATTTTCGATGATTAATATTTGTTTTTGTTCTCTAATCCCGGAATATAAAAGGCGACCCTCTTATAATGAACGATTATGTGTACATTGATATTCTCAAACGGAATTTAAGAGCTGAAATGTTGGATATTTCAAACGACTTCTATTTCCAGCAAGATAATGACCCAAAACATACAGCACATAATGCCCGTCTGTGGCTGTTGTATAACACTCCCCACATGCTGCGAACACCACCACAAAGCACAGACATCAATCCAATTGAGCACGTGTGGGAAGCATTAGAAATAAAGAACCGCACCCTTGATATCAGAAATAAAGACATGTTGAAGGAAACTTTATTAGTTGAGTGGACTAATATAAACAGTTCTTACACAATAAAAAATTAGTAGCATCCATGCAAAACCGGTTGAAAGAGGTAAAAAGTATTAAAGGATATCCTACTAAGTATTAACACCAAAAGTAGTAAGATGAAATGATTATTTGTCTTTTTGAATTAAAGTTCTTTCCATTCAAGTTGCAGGTGTACGCAAACTTTATTTACCTTTCGAAAATATTTTTAGCTTATATTAGGTGACCGCCGTGGCGTAGTTGGTAGAATGCGACGCTTACACGCCGAAGGGTCTAGATTCGATTCCCGGCTATACACCTCGAATTTATCATGGCACCACCCCTTTCGAGCTGCTGACAATACTCAAAGAGTAATAACTGTCTAAGTAAGCTTGCTCAAACTTCGCCGTTCGGAGTCGGCAAAAAAACCGTAGGTCGCTTCAACTCGTGAGAGAATAGTAGCGCGCACAACACGAGTAGTTGATGAGAAAGCTAGGCCCTGGTTCCTCTGTGGACTGTCGCGCAGCACAATTATATTTATATTATTAGGAATGACAGCCATTTGTTTCCAAATTGCATCATTATACGCAAATATTCGTGGAGCACTGTATTTTACTTGGGTTGTTATTTCAATGTCGTTTGTGAGATGCTTCTTCAAATCAGCTAACAAGTCTTTTAGCTGTTCGCAAGAAGTACGAAAAAGGCGCAGACCCTGAATTTTTTCCCTTAGATGAGGATAAGTTGACATTTAGCCCACCACTGGACCAACAGTGACACCGTCTAGATATTGTCCCTTAAATGACCTAGAGCTATACAGCCATTGAAGTGTCTTACACTAGTATCTAATCTTACTTACTAAAGAAGTGCTTCTCCACGTGTTCTTTTCCTGATTTTATAAGGGCATGAAAGCCACAAAGACGTAAAGTGTGATTAATTGGCCTTTACAGTGATTACGGAATCTAATGCGAGGCCAATGCAGCAGCACGTGGAGTGGTCTGTGATGACAAATTTTAAAGTCAGAAGACCTACATTGTCGGACTATAAAACCACTTTTGAAAGGCATTTCACCTTTGGGCGAGGTTAAGGACATAATGCTTGTCTCATCAAATCAAATCCTGAATCACTCTTGCCAAACGCAGCTTGTATGGGCTTAAAGAATACTAAAACACTCTCTTCAGAAATTAAGCTGGCCATGTATGACAGCTTGTTCTTTTTACGGTGCGGAAACTTGGGCGCCATCCACAACGTTTGAGGAATACTTTGTCATTTGGAAAAGAAACTTCTGCATGCGATTTTTGTTTCCTGTTTGCATTAATAACATTTGGCGGAATAAATTCAAAGACCAACATTATGTTCTGGGCGTGGGCTTAGTCAAGCTTCTTCTGACTTAACTCCTTGAAGTGTTAAGCTATGTAGAGCATTTGAATACCACTCCTCCAGAGGGAAACAGTTCTTGAATCCGAGCCATTTAGACAGCGCAACAGAGGACGGTTTAGGTTGAAGTGGCACACACAATGGAGAAGGATATCAATTAACTTGGAATGCACAGTTTGAGGAAGCTCGCTAGAGATCGTGCCAGCTGGAGATGGATGTTAATTGAGGCCAAGATCTACCCAGAGCTATAGTGTCATACAAAAGTGAAGAAAATGTTGTTCATTATCATCGTGCAATTCCCTTCATGTACACTGTTACCCAGCTCCGAAACGAAGTGAATGTTTAAGTGTTAGAGATTCAAAAGACCCGGGCCGGTGACCCCCCGAATCGTTTTGCTTCCGTCGAAAAAGCAAGTAGTCAGAAGGAAGAGGTTTTGAAGAACACAGCGGATGTGGAACGACCTCCAATTTCAACGTTTTTATGTAGTTGTTGACCTCTATCGTGCAGCCGAGCATTATCAAGTCACTAAAATACAATTGTCATGCATTTCGACCGTGTCTTTTTCACCCAGTACATGGCTTGTCTAGCAGCTCATAGAACTTCGATGTAAACGGATGAAGGAACAAGGCTTTGCAGAGAATTTTTTCTTCTTGGAGCTTTCGTAGTGTTTACATTTTTCAGCTTCCGTCACGATCCGGTGAAAACATACTTTCCTTTGATGTCCTTTAGGAAGCAAAAAATCACCTTTCTACATCTCACGGACTTGTTAATCCACTTCTATCTGCAGACGATTGCTAAAGCTAGAGCAACAATTTTGCGTAAAATTTTTCTATCAACGAGGCCTAGAACTTCCTCATTGTTTTTGAGTGGAGCACAGCTTACTGCGAACAATAATGACAAAGACAATGATGATTGAGGTGTTACACGGAGTAAGCTTGTTCCTGTTCTTTGAATCTCAAAAAGTGGCGCTTAGCTTTTGATTTCAGTACTGTCGTTGTTTTCTTTATTTATTGTGAAAGTGAACGTTTTGACAAACTCAACTTTTTTATCGCCCATTGTGAAGCTTTGCCCAAGACAAATACGATAATAATTTTGCTTTGACCTTGTTTATCACCAGGCCAATCCGATTCAATATCTGCAAACTCCTAAATGAAGGCTTGCGACGATCGTTCAGTCACATCAAAGTCATCCCCTTAAGTCAGCAGCTGAATAGACTTCGGAAGATTGTCCCTCTGGCATGGACTCGTGACTTTCCCAGGATCTATCAAAGGATGGTGTTAAAAAGTTAATAAACAAAGCATCTTCTTGTTCTTATGGCGCTTCAGTCCGGAGTGGACTTGGGGTTCCACCAATATGCTTCTCTAGCCAGCACAGCCTTTAGTCAGCTGGCTGAGGACCTTCTCCACTTTTGTGCGCCATCTTAGCCTAGGTCGTCCTTTTCTACATTGTCCCAATGGCTCTGATCCGAAGACTTTTCGAGCCGGAGCATTGGCATCTTTATGCCTACCTATCTTAAGCGTTATATCCGAAGACGCTTGACCAGGCGCATGTCGCTGTACAGTCCATAGAGCTCGTAATTATGTCTTCTCCTCCAGATGTCATCTCCAGCTGCCTTAAATAGGTCCGCA
This sequence comes from Eristalinus aeneus, assembly GCA_955652365.1. NCBI lineage: Eukaryota > Metazoa > Arthropoda > Insecta > Diptera > Syrphidae > Eristalinus > Eristalinus aeneus. Next base: position 81,943,967 of record OY019130.1, read on the forward strand.
GGCAGTCCGCCCGCATTAGCAGCTTTGTTTGATTTCAACTTGGATATTGCTATCAACACCAATTTTTCGCGGCACCACCTCTTTCGAGCTGCTGACAACACTCAAAGAGTAATAACTGTCTAAGAAAGCTTCTCAAATTTCGCCGTTCGGAGTCGGCAAAAAACTGTAGGTTCCTTCTGAATAAGTCTGCTTTGAACAATAAATTCGCATCCGTATAAGCGCTGCCTTCTCTCGTTGTAGCAATCGCTGTAGTATAAGGTTATATAAGTAAGGTTGTCAAATATTTCCCTTTCGCTTTCTTGCTCTTCATGCAATGATTCATAAAAAGTGTTACAGTGATCGGATTTGGCTCAAATATGAGCTGTTTCGTTCGCTAATCTGTTTCCATCTAGAAGGAAACTTCATATAACCCCCCTCGCAGAAGCTCCACACCTTATTTGTGAAGAACTCGAACAGTGACTTTTTACAAGCCAGTTATTACTCTTTGAGTGTTGTCAGCAGCTCGAAAGAGGTGGTGCCTTGAAATATTAGAAAAATTGGTGTTGAACTGGGAGTCGAACCTAGACCCTTCGGCGTGTGAGCGTCGCACTCTACCCACTACGCCACGGCGACCAAATATGAAATATACTTCCGCTTTTTTCTCTTCAAGTGTGTTACAGCGATCGGATTGAGTTCAAATATGCGCATTTTTGTTCGATAATCTATTTCCATCTAGACGGTAACTTCATAATACCCCCCTCGTAGGAGCCCCCATCCTTATTTGCATAGAACTCGGCAACCACATTTCACAAGCAATTTTGGAGTTCAACTTCGCACCACCAAGGGCGTTCGCCATGGATAGGAACAGATGGTAATCACTTGGAGCTAAGTCCGGGCTATACGGTGGATGCAATAGAACCTCCCGTCCGAGCTCCCGTAGCTTCTGACGAGTCATCAACGAAGTGTGTGGTCTGGCGTTGTCCTGGTGTAACACTACACCCTTCCTGTTGGCCAATTCTGTACGCTTCTGGTCGATCGCCTGCTTCAAGCGGTTCAATTGTTCGCAGTATATGGTAGAATTAAGCGTCTGGCCATATGGGAGCAGCTCATGATTCCCTTCCAATCCACTAAACACCCAGCAAAACCTTCCAGGCCGTCAATCCCAACTTGGCCACTGTTTGGGACGATTCACCGACCGTCAACCACGACCGTTATCGCTAGATATTGTCGTATGTAATCAATTATTTGTCGCCAGTCACCATCCGCTTTAAAAATGGATCGAGTTCGTTTCGTTTTAGCAGCATATCGCAGGCGTTGATTCGGCCCAGAAGGCTTTTTTGCGTCAAATCATGCGGCACCCAAACATCAAGCCTTGTTTTGTATGCACACTTCTGCAGATGGTTTAAAATGTCTTGGTGACTAACTCCTATCTCCTGGGCGATGTCACGAGATGTCACATCCCTGTCTAACTCGATGATTTCCATGGTTCGATCGGTATTCGTCATCACTGGTCTTTCGCCTCCTTGGTGTCGTTTTCAACGTTTTTACCTTTGAACGCAATATCCCAACTAATCTTGCATAGCGTCGTTTTAGGCTATGTGAAGACCTTTGCCAGATACGAGCTCTGTAGCGCTTTGTACATAGCCCGAAAATTCAAAAGATAAAAAGGCGGAAGGGAGATATTTGACAACCTAATTTAATTTGCAGTTTTTCAACGTTTTTTTGCCAGGCCCATCTTATCGCACTTCCTGGATGGCGGTCAAGAATGATAGAAATACAGATTACGCATTGCGCATGTCTGTCACCTTCTGTCAATTTTTGATGACGTAGGCTGAGACAACGGATGTTTACTTTTTATATACAGATGTCAGGTTTGACTGCGATTTTCGCGCGTTTATTTGAAAATTAAAAGAAAAATATTTTGTAATTTATTAACAATTAAATAAAGAGACATTTTTGAAAATGAGGTGTGCTGTGTTTGGCTGCAATGCAAACAACAACTAGGGAAAATCGAATGTACGGTTTTATTCGGTTCCAAAACAGAACACCCTACGGAAGCAGTGGATTCACTTATGCAGGAGAAAGTATAACTGCACATTTCACTGTGGATAGTTTTGAAAGAAACTTACAATTTGAAATTTGTAAGATGATTTGTTTATTTACTTACATATTAAGTCAAAATTTTATTACAGGCCTTTGCAAAAATAATGGATATAAATTAAAGGGGGGAACAATTCCACAATCCAACCGAGAGTCGTTCTTTCATCCCGCGACATCAGAATGCCATAAAAGGCAATACATAAAATGATTGCAGAGCTACTAGCGGAGAAACCAGCGGCATTGACATCTGATTAAAGTCCTTAAGAATCACTTTATTGACCAAGGGTTTAAAATAAATGGAAAGGAAGTAAAAAAAAAACATAATCCTTACGCTTCTAAAGCGCACAGCGTCTGAATTGTCAATCACCCATAAGATATCGGCAGGCCATTTAAACGTTATTGGAGCTGAAATACAGAAAGTTAAAATGGCTACAAAACTTTTTTCTCACACTATAGCTCAGGCAATAACAAGAGCCACCAGCTTAGGTCATTTAGGTGACCAAACAGTTGCTTCGGATGACACGCCTGACTTAGTTTCCGAATGTACTCTCACAAGTAATGTTTTATCTACATACATATCTAAAATATATAAATATGTTAAAATTATTTTTTACTTTAAAGCGCGATACTTAAGAGTATAACTATAAATCCTCCGAGCACTGATGTCTACAGCCAGGTGGACAATGAATTGGAATCTTTAGCTCACGATGGGCAAACTTGGCTGGGTACATTTGCCATAAGTTGGGGGATGAAATTCCCGACATACGTGTTCTTCAAAATAAGGACACGACTTTTACGTGGGTTAACCATCTCAACGAAGGAGGCCTGGATAAACCAACATCTGCACTAATGGTTCAGATGAAGCAACTAGAAAAAAAACGAATGTATATTAGGATAAGGAAACTTAACAAAGAAATTACAGAGTTTCAATTCAGAAAAAAAGAATATATAATAAAATTGTCCATTAGTTCAAAATTTAAATCTAGTCTTTTGTTTCAATAACTTGGTTTTTACATTACTCTTTTGGAAATAAAACATGCAATAATAAAATTTAGTTAAATTGATTTATTAATAGCAATTCTGAAACTTTACACAATTATGATTATTGCTTTACGAAACTCTGTGAAAATTTTTTCCACTCTGCATGCAAAATGCTTGACTTAATAGCTCGGAAAGTAATTGGATAGTTAAATTATCTCAATCGGATATACACTTAAAACTTATTTTATGTTAAAAAGTTCTCAAAAAGTGAATAATATTAGAAAAAAATCAACTAATAACTTTCCCTGCTTCAGTTTGTATGAAAATATTAAACAATAACAAAGAGCTGTCAAATCAGAAGTCTCGCGTGACGTAAGCTGCGCAGAACGAAAGAAAATTGAACACTCTATTGCGCAATCTCTTTTTCTATCATTCTTTGATGGCGGTAATGTCTGCTTTGTAGCAGTCAAGGGCCTCCGCAAGTTGTTCGGCTGTACGTGGTCTGTTAAGGGACCTCACATTCCACGTAAAAACAGAAAATCGTTGTCCTTTAAACGTTTGCTAGGGTCGCCAACAGTTAACCATCACGCACAACCCACAGACTAGTAGGCCAGGTCCATTATTTTAACCCTCGGTAGAGGGGTTCGCTGAAAGCAGTTGTTCACACCGCAACGGGTGTTGTGCTATCCAGGTGGCGCCGCGTGGAGGCTGTATGTCTACTTGACCTGTGCACAAACGAGGATAATTTTGGCAGCACGCCTTGTTAAGCGCAATCACCAACTTTACCTCGCGTGGACTGGCCCGTGCCCTCCAAACAAAGCATCATCTTGTCTTAACACGTTCCCTGCCGCGTGTACCGAAAACAGTACACGCTTAGCTTCATTTCTATGCCAACGTGTTTTTTTCAAATTAACATTTTCTTTCTAAATTTTAATTCTCGTTATGATTGTTTTATGATATTTAGTGATGTTTAGAGGAATTTTTGCATCGTGTACAGATAACGGTACACGCGGCGTGGTGATTAGTCATGATAGCAAAGCAAAGCAAAGCAATAAAAAATTTTTACAAAATTATTAAAGCGCTTACCGTGTACTGTTTTCGATACACGCGGCGTAGAAATGACACCTTGTGAAAAACAGCTTAGAGGGGAACGTGTTAAATCTCTTTGGACACTGAAAATCCCGACGATTTTGACGGAGCAGCCAACGTTCTATGTCGTCTTTCTATAAACTCCATCGAGATTGCTAAATTTACACATAATATCGTAGAGGTCGTCTCTACACACGATTCGGCCTTACCTTTAAAGGGTGTACACTTGGACGTCTTGGGTCTTCTTAAGAAATTGCGCTGCGGAGAATCGAGCTCATGGTGGTCTTCCAGGCTTAAACCACTCCGAAATGGGGCTACTGAATAATTCACGGCTGCGGTTACAGGCATTTGCACAAAACGAGAGAATGGTTAACTCCCTCAAAAGGGAGACGGTTTTTTATAGCGATATTATGAAGGCATTTAATCGTTGCAAAACAAAATTAATTAACTGGAAGTCAAACAATTTTCAATCACTGTCAAAAAGCGTGAAAAGGGTAATAAATGAAATTCATCATGTTACGGTTCCTCGCCAAACTGTGATCATATCGTGTTACAAAATACAAACGAAATATGTTAATTCCACGAACTCAGATAACATTTGTGAATTCCGTGTATAAAACATGAGAAGTGTCAAGTGCTTGCAATTGAGTGACAAACATCACACCGCCACATCCCCTCTGCGCCGACCTTGGAGATGTACGACCCCCGTAGTGTGATGGAAAATTGAATTGTTTTCAACGAAAATATATCAAAATTCACGCGCACACCATTTTCAATCAATTAAATGCGAATTTAATTTCGATTTAAATTTTCAGCGGCCGCTGCGCCAAGCCCACCCACTAAGAGCTCAGCGCAAATCAACCAACACCCTCAGCTTAGTGCTGCACTCAATTTCACGCTCCGGGAGGAATTTTGCAAAAAATGCAAAAAATTCGGTAAAAAGAGAAAAAAGTATTTCCACTGTTGCATCACGAAACCAATTCACACACCAATGACAGAAAAGCGCGACAGATAGACAGGCGGTGGGGGGCGACGGCAACGTGGGAAGGTGCTGTGCGAGCTGGTGGCTGCTGTTGCTACTTGTTCTGCGGCCAGGGCAAAAAACTAAATCTGGTCTACCGTTAATAGGATGAAATTTCACTCCCGCACCGAAATAGAGAGAAGAGGTGGAACTGGATACACACCACTGCACAGCAGAGCCATCGTTGGCAAAGCGCTGCAAGGATACCAACGGAGTTAGAATACTGCCACTGGCACATAGCGTGGAGACCATATTGAGCGGCGATGAAACCAGAAATTGAAATGTACAACCTCGATATGTCGTGTGTACGTGTGTGTGTTTGTCCACCAAATAAAACTGTTTGTACGGGTTACACTGAACTTTCGCCACCCGAAAAACCGGCGAAGACAGCCGAAACTTTTTCAATCAGCTTCAATTTTATTGTTTTACTTGGCACCGTTTGCTCGGGATTCCTCCTCACTGTGAGCGTCGGATCTCGATTGCATACTGTTTCGCCACTTGGTGCTAATGCCTTTGAGAATTTAGATGAGAAGGATTCACCCCGTTCTGCACAGCGGCCAGCCCACTCATTGGTGCGGAATTCAAATTGCTGCGGAATTCTAAGAATTAAGCAAGAGAAGGAACAAGACAAGCGTGAAACATTTATTGGGATCACTGTCCTTCGGAATTTCATTGAAGTTCCCAGTTGGCGCCGAGTGGCATTCGTTCCCCGTTGGCGGGAGGGTGCCCCGACTGAGCGGCAGCTGCAATTTTCGATAATTGCCCGCTTGAGTTAGTGCTTTCTAATTGAGTGGCTCTTGTGTGGCGCATTCCCGACTGGATTGCACTCCCTCACGGGTAATGGAGCTTTTCGGCAAATAAGTTACAGCACATAAAATATATTAAACGTGTTGAAGTTTCGAAAAGTAGTTCTTGAAGTTTATAGGCTGTTTTTAAACTTGGCTATGCATGTGGCCAACGTGGCGTCTTGAGTAGAGTGTGATACTCACACGCTGCAGATCTAGGTAGATCCCGGCTGAACTGCTGGAATTTTTAATGGCCCATCCTTTATTTAGCTGCAGACAACACTCAACTGTCTGAGAAAATAGCTAATAAAAAAAAGCTTAAACTTTGCCATCCGGAGTATGTAAAACACTGTACGTCCCTTCTACTCGTGAAGCTAGGCCGTGGTCGTCCTCTGAACTGTCGCTGCATTCAATATGTGCTGCTGGTTAGGCCAGGCTAGATCTGGTGTATTTGGACAACCTGTCATTCTATTCATATGATTGCTGCTTGATGATGCCAATGAGTTGGAAAATAAACACAAATCCATGTACGTAGGCCTGAAAATTAATCCCTATGCAATGTTTTGTATACCTCTCCTCCTTTGACCTTCTTTTTTTTCTTGTGGTGCGACAGTCCGGCTTGGATTTGGGCCGCAACCAACATGCCTCTCCAGCCAGCACGATCTTTCGTTATCTGCCTCCATTTGCGCACTCAAAGTTGGTTGAGGTCCTTCTCCATTTGTGTGCGCCATCTTAGTCTAGACCGTCTTACGTTGCGTTGTCCCAATGACTTTGATTCGAAGACTTTTCGGGCCGGAGCAGTGGTGTCCATACGCTCTACATGGCCAAGACACTTAAGCACTATATCCGAAGACGCTTAACCTGGTGCATGTCCCTGAAAATCTTATAGTGTTTGTTTGTGAATATTCTTCTTTAGATGCCATCAACGCAAACAGGGCCAAAAGTCACACGCAAAACTTTTCTCTTTTGAAAAGACTAAGGGCTTCCTCATCCGATTTTAGTAACGTCCATGTTTCCGCGCCAAAGAGTAAGGCTGGGATGATCAAGCCGTTATATAAAGCGAGCTTAGTCCGTCGACAGAGGGCTTTATTGTTCAACTGCCTCTTAAGCCCAAAGCAACAGCGATTGGCATGAGTGATTCTGCGTTTGATTTCGGTACTGGTGTTGTTGTCCTTATTTACCGCAGAGCCGAGGTAGATGAAGTCCTTGACTACCTCGAAGTTTCTGCTGCCTAGTATGACGCGCTGACCGAGACGTCGATGTTGTGTGTCCTTCCTTGATGACAGCATGTACTTCAGCCATCATTAACCACCAGACCCATTTTAGCTGCTTCCGCTTTAATAGCAGCAAACGCCTCATTGACGGCTCGCTGAGTTCGTCCATTCACGTCAATGTCATTTGCGAAAGCCAGTAATTCAACTGATTTCTGGAAGATCATGCCTCTGGTATTGACTTGCGAGATACGCACGATCTTCTCGAGGATGATGTTAAAAAAGGCACATGGCAGTGCGGTCGCCTTGTCTTAGACCTGTATTGACATCGAAGTTCTCTGTGAGCTCGTTACCGACCTTGACGGAGCAGCGAGAGTTCTCCATCGTCATCCTACACAATACGACGAGTTTTGTAGGAATGTCAAAACTAGACATGGTACTGTATAGCTCCTCTCTCTGCACACTGTCATACGCGGCCTTTAAATCAACGAATAGGTGGGGAGTGTCAATCTGTACTTCTTGGGTCTTTTCCAGGATCTGGCGTAAAGTAAAGATCTGCTGTATCGTTGACTTCCCTGGTCTGAAACCACACTGATAGGGCCATATCCGATTGTGGACAAACGGTTTTAGTTGCTCACTCAATACGGCAGAGATGATCTTGTACGCGTTGTTGAGAATGTAGGTCGCTCGATAATTGGCGCAGTCAAAGGGATCTCCTTTCTTGTTGACCGGATAAACGACGCTGGGATTCCACTCATCACTTACTTTTTTTCGACCTTATCTTACAGATGAGCTGATGCATGCGCAGAACCGCTTCATACCCAGCTGCTTTAAATAGTTCTGCGGGTAGTCCGGCAGCTCCAGCAGCTTTGTTTGACTTCAGCTTCGATATTGCTATCTCCACCTGGTCTAAGTCGGGGAGACGGAATACTTGCCTATCATCGCCCAAATCGAGTGGAACATTCTGCTTAACAGCGGGAATTGGGCCGTCATCGCCGTTAAGGAGTCTGCAGAAATGATCCTTTCAGATTCTCAGCACAGACTGCGACTCTACTACGAGTTGTCCGTTTTGGTCCCGGCAGGCCTTGTTCCGAACCTTGTATCCTCCGAATAGCTGGTTAAGCTTTCGGTAAATCTTTAGGACTTCATTTCTGCCGTAACAGCTTTCCATTTCCTCAACAGCGCGCTTCTTAACTTAGCTATCTCAAAGAAATTATATTTTCTTACTGAAACAGCGGTCTTACAGCGATACAGGTCGGTACGGGACTCTGTAGCCAAGACATTATTGGAATTACGAGTACTTGGTCTATTTACGGCAGGCTTTAAAGGCAGGCTTTCTGTTATCTGCTTCAAAGGCTTGAATCGTTTTTTAGCGTTTTGCTTGTAGAGATTAGAAGTGTTGCGTAACTGAAGAAAAATGACTTATCCACAAGAAAGGAAATCACTTGTGAATCACTATGATCGAATTGAAGAAAACACAACTGCTCAGTTCAATGACGTAATTCACATAAATAAACGTTTGCTGCAGAATTATGACTCTACATGTACAATCGCTGGCGCCCTCTGTTTTACGCCCCGAATAGGGCGTTACAACTCGGCTGTTCCATCACCGCTCTCATCCTCAAGGTCCGCCCCTCGTTGTCGTCGCTCGCTTTGAATTCTATCCAGCAGGTGCAGGGAGGTCTTAGAAGCACCTGACCAAATAGGAGCGTTATACTCAAGTCTTGTACGTATGTAGGCCTTGTATATTGTAGCCAGATCAGAGGGGGTGAAGTACATCTTGCATCGTTTAAAGAAGCCTGCCGCTGCCGTTCCGAGTCTATGGCCGAAGTGGAGGGACGTGAGCCAAGGAACAAATATGAAAAGCTGAGGGTACTGTCATCAGCGAAGGAATGAAAAGGATGAGAAGTAGCAGACAAGAGATCATTTATAAATATGAGGAAGAGTGTCGGAGACAAAACAGAGCCCTGGGAAACACCAGCATTAATATGGTGAATATCAGACTTGAATCCATTTTAACCGACTTGTATTGAACGATTTGAAAGGTAATTTCTTATCTATTGAACAAGAGACTCATCGATCCATAAAGCACCGATTTTCGACAAGGGAGCCTGATGCCAGACCCTGTCAAATGCCTTAGAAATATCAAGCGCAACAATCTTGCTTTCTCCTGCATTGTGCAAAGATTGGTTCCACTTTTCAGTGAGATATGCCATCAGATCACCAGTGGAACGGTTGCTTCGGAAGCCGTACTGCCGGTCATTAAGAAGCTACCGGGACTCAAGATATTTCATAAGCTGACGGTTTATCAGCGTTTCCATGATCCCGAAAATTCAGCCTCTTTGCAGCTCGAGGCTCTTCACTCTGCGAGGAATGAAGGGCCTCATGCCCAGCGAAATAATGTTTGTGGAGAGAAAGGACGTTAGTTTTATGGGTCGGTAGGAGGTGGGTGACGAAGATTCGCCCTTTTTAGGGACTGGTTGGACAAATGCAGTTTTCCACTTACTCGGAAAGAGCCCTAAAGAGTGGGACAGATGGAAAAGCTTACGCAGTGGTTTTGCCAGCGTAGAAGAAGAACAGGGGGTATACAATCCGGGCCAGCTGATTTGTGTATGTTTAGATCTTAAAGTACTCTTGCTACTGTACGAGTGCGAAAATGGATTTGCCCCATGGAGAAATTTACGCTCTCAAGTACAGGCGGGGACAAAGTGCTTTCTGGCAGCGTTGAGATAGCTGCAAATTGTGCAGTAAGCAGATTAGCTTTGTCCAAAGAGTTGACAGCTGGAATATCATTGCAAATGAGCGTTGGAATTGAAGACGAGGCTGAATTCCTTATGTTTTTCACGAATGACAAAGTTTTTGCTGCCTCTGAGACAATGCAGCACTTTTTGCCTCAATTTTTGATCATTGAAGAATTTAACACGTGTTATTAATGCATTTCAATTATTTTGGGCCCTTTTGAATTTCTTCAGGACTTCCTCAGAAGGGTTGGCTTTATAATCCCGGAAACTCAATTCTCTCATCCTGACAGCCTCTTTGCAGCTCAATTTGTACCACGCGTTTGCCTTAGGCTTGATGCTCTTCACTCTGTGAGGAATTAAGGAACGCATGCATCGATAGCAGCATCCACGTCACTATCGAGGAGCATAGTCATCAGTTAAAATTCCTAAAGAAGTTGTTAAGTTCGCTCCAGTTGACTTTCTCGTGGAGCCATACTGTTCTTTTGGAATTTGTTCTCTAACTGTGTGGGAGGAGTACGAGAATTTGGCTGACAGGACACAGTGGTCGGGCGAGCCTAGAGGCGACAATATATCAATTGAATATTTTTCCGGATGAGAGGTGAGAAACAGATCCAAGGTGTTGGCGGTATGATCTGCAATGTCAGGTATTCGTGTTGGCTCATTCACAAGCTGGGTTAAATTATTTACATCAGCGAAGATTTCAACATACCTTCCTTCGGGTGTTGTCTGGCCTGAATGTCAAAGCCAAGTAGAATTGTGTACATTGAAATCGCCCGCAATAGCGATTTCAGTGCGAGAATACAGGGATACAATTCTTGTGATGGAGTCGAACAGCGCATCAAACTCGTTATAAGTTGAGTTGCTGTCCAGGTTTGGACTTCTATAAACAAAGCAGTAGTGGATTAAATGCTTACGGACAAAGAGTTTTAACCACAGAAAATTAAATTCCGGATTGGGGCAGTGGCCATATTATGGTTGAATTTGGTAAGCAACATCACTACGCACATAAATGGCGAGACCGCGGTGTAAAAAGAATAAGGGCACCAAGCTATATCCAGGCAGGTTCAAATCCGATAAATCGGTATTCTCACCCACCTGTGTTTCGCTCAGCGCCAAGACAGCTGGTTTATGACGAGAGAGGTGGACGTAAACGGCAAAGAGATTCTCAGTCCGCGAATGCTGCTCACGTCAACACGAAATTGCCCCTCATGTCAGTCGTAGGCATCTGAAAACCAACTCTGACAATGCAGTTGGTGAAAGTGAGCAGAGTTCAGGGGTGTAAATTCTGCGTTTAGCTTCGCAAAACAAATCAATGTAGGTGTTACGTCCGTACATTAACATTAACTAACAAAAATTCACACTTCCGAATCCGCTATGTCAGATGTTAGGCAGACTCGGACATCGCCCCAGCCCGTCTTGTAGATCAAACGTGAGTTGCGACCGAGAATGCCCAACAGTGTTTTGGGAAGGCGTGGGAGAGGGGGGAGCGGACCGCGTGCGCTCAACCGAAAGACTTCACAGCACAACACTGCACTTTTTCTTTTAAGACTTTTATTTTATTTTTTTTTTGTTTCACTCGCGGAGGTGTTGGGTGGACCGCGTTAACTGTTGTTAGTGTTTTTTTTTAACTTCGACACGAGGAAATTTTATGGTTTGGTTTTTGTTAAGTGCAAGCAGCGACGACACGTCTGCATGCGTCGGAGGATGACACGGCATACCATGCGTGTCATGCGTTGCATGTGCGGAGTGTCCTCTACTAGGTACCTTTCGTTCGATAGCACCTTAGTCACCATAAGTGACCCGTGATACCGAGGCTCTAAGTTCCTTGATTCCCCGTTTGTTGCCGGTTCTTTTTCTTTAAGGACAAGGTCCTCTAATCATACTTACTAGAGGGTGAGAGAGAAGAGAGTTAGGTAGTCCCCAAAGGGATAAGCTGGAGGATCCTCACGCAATGTCATGGCGGTGCGGGTCATTTCACCGAGGAAAAACATTGAACCGGCTGAAGCCTATCTTCTGGTTCAGTGTTTCGACCGCATGTACGAGATTTATTCGAAAATATGAATTTCGGATTCTTTCAAAAATGATTTATTAATTCTTCAATTTCTACTTTCTCCAACTCAAAGTAGTCCCCCGCAGATATAATACACTTGTTCCAGCAATTTTTCTAATTCTCAAAGCAGTATTTTTTGGAATGCCTTGATGCCCTTTCAGTCGTCGCAGAACTTCGTAGTTTCATGGATCTCCTCAATCTTGGGAACAGGAAAAAGTCCCAAGTGAGCAAATCTGGTGAGTTCAGTGGCTGAGGCATAATTACGGTGATGTTGTTGTTTTACCAACAAAAGACGAACAACCAATAACGAGTGAGCTGGTGCTTTGTCGTGATGCAAAAGCCATGAATAGTCATCACTCAATTGGTCCCGGGATTGACATATAGGGGGCGCCACTAACAGAAAATCAATATCATTTTTAAGAAGTCAAACATTCAATTGATACTTGTCAAGTTTTCATGACAATGTAATACTTTGATACCTTTTTTATAGAACGATTTACCTTTGGCCTCAAAATAGTTCCGGCGATCACCTCCTCATTCGACCCATATTTTGTTCCGGCGAGCATAGTTTGGAGTTCGAGCATAGTTTGGAGTTATAAAAAGAGGTTGAATTCATTGGGGGCCAGATCTGGGAAATACGGCGGGTGCAGAAACAATTCAAAGCCGAATTCGTGCAGTTTGGCCATGGTAACCAATGACTTGTGACACGGTGCGTTGTCTTGGTGGAAGAGAATTTTTTCTCCTTCCTCTTGGATCGTTTTTTGCGATTTTTTCCTTCAAACCATGTCATGTAGTATTCGCAGTTGGTCCTTTTGCCTTTCCAAAGATAGTCGATGAATAAAGTCAAGTGTGCATCCCAAATACTGATGCCATAACCTTGTCAGCTGACCTTTGTGTTGTTTTGGACGCTTTTGGCATGGTTCACTGGCTGCTGTCCACTCCGCTGACGGCCGATTTGACTCTGGAGTGTAGTGATAGATCCAAGTTTCATCAATTGTGACATACGGATGCGAAAAGTCCTGTTTATTCTGGCGACACACCTTTAAACAGTTCTCGGAATCGACGATGCGTTCTTGTTTTTGGTCCATTGTGAGCAAACGCGGCACCCATTTATCATGGGCAAATCTTTATGCCAAATAGTATACTCACAGCCTTCTGATATCTTTACGGTGCCATCTATCTCCCAACATTTCAATTTGCGATTTCCTAAAATCATTTTGTGTACTTTTTTGACGTTTTCCTGTGTAACATACCTCAGTGGCCTTAAAGAGCGTTCAACATCGTTGATTGGAGCTGCTGCCAACACTCAAAAAGTAATGACTGTCTAAGAAAGCTTCTCAAACTCCGCCGTTCGAAGTCGACAAAAAACTGTAAGTCCCTTTTACTCGTGAGGGAGCAGAAGCGCGCACAACACGATGGCATGATGAGCCAGCTAGGCCTTGGTCTCCTTTTAAATCTATTGCGGAACTTGCACGGATGCTAGCACTGCGTCTATTGGCGGCCTCCTGAGCACCGGAATGAACTTTAAACGTTGTTTTGTTCGATAGCAAAAAACCGAAAAATTCCTTACACGGGAATCGCATGCTGCGTACCTCACCTCGTCGGTGATCGCTGGCAGCTGCTCGCTATTGATCGCTGACAGCTGCTCGCTATTGCTCGCTGGCAGCTGCTCGCTGGCAGCTATTCGCTAGAGCTCGCTGGCAGCCGCTAGCTGGTGCTTGCTGGCAGCTTCTCGCTATTGCTCGCTAGCAGCTATTCGCCGGTGATCGCTGGCAGCTGCTCGCTATTGATCGCTGGCAGCTGCTCGCTATTGCTCGCTGGCAGCTGCTCGCTATTGCTCGCTGGCAGCTGCTCGGTATTGCTCGCTGGCAGCTGCTCGCTATCGCTTGTTGGCAGCTATTCGCTAGTGCTAGCTGGCAGCTGCTCGCTATTGCTCGCTGGCAGCTGCTCGGTATTGCTCGCTGGCAGCTGCTCGCTATTGCTGCCTGGCAGCTGCTCGCTATTGCTGCATGGCAGCTGCTCGCTATTGCTGCCTGGCAGCTGCTCGCTATTGCTGCCTGGCAGCTGCTCGCTATTGCTGCCTGGAAGCTGCTCGCTATTGCTGCCTGGCAGCTGCTCGCTATTGCTGCCTGGCAGCTGCTTGCTATTGCTGCCTGGCAGCTGCTCGCTATTGCTGCCTGGCAGCTGCTCGCTATTGCTGACTGGCAGCTGCTCGCTATTGCTGCCTGGCAGCTGCTCGCTATTGCTGCCTGGCAGCTGCTCGCTATTGTTGCCTGGCAGCTGCTCGCTATTGCTGCCTGGTAGCTGCTCGCTATTGCTTACTGGCAGCTGCTCGCTATTGCTGCCTGGCAGCTGCTCGCTATTGCTGCCTGGCAGCTGCTCGCTATTGCTGCCTGGCAGCTGCTCGCTATTGCTGCCTGGCAGCTGCTCGCTATTGCTGCCTGGCAGCTGCTCGCTATTGCTGCCTGGCAGCTGCTCGCTATTGCTGCCTGGCAGCTGCTCGCTATTGCTGCCTGGCAGCTGCTCGCTATTGCTGCCTGGTAGCTGCTCGCTATTGCTGCCTGGCAGCTGCTCGCTATTGCTGCCTGGCAGCTGCTCGCTATTGCTGCCTGGCAGCTGCTCGCTATTGCTGCCTGGCAGCTGCTCGCTATTGTTGCCTGGCAGCTGCTCGCTATTGCTGCCTGGTAGCTGCTCGCTATTGCTTACTGGCAGCTGCTCGCTATTGCTGCCTGGCAGCTGCTCGCTATTGCTGCCTGGCAGCTGCTCGCTATTGCTGCCTGGCAGCTGCTCGCTATTGCTGCCTGGCAGCTGCTCGCTATTGCTGCCTGGCAGCTGCTCGCTATTGCTGCCTGGCAGCTGCTCGCTATTGCTGCCTGGCAGCTGCTCGCTATTGCTGCCTGGCAGCTGCTCGCTATTGCTGCCTGGCAGCTGCTCGCTATTGCTGCCTGGCAGCTGCTCGCTATTGCTGCCTGGTAGCTGCTCGCTATTGCTGCCTGGCAGCTGCTCGCTATTGCTGCCTGGCAGCTGCTCGCTATTGCCGCCTGGCAGCTGCTCGCTATTGCTGCCTGGCAACTGCTCGCTATTGCTGCCTGGCAGCTGCTCGCTATTGCTGCCTGGCAGCTGCTCGCTATTGCTGCCTGGCAGCTGCTCGCTATTGCTGCCTGGCAGCTGCTCGCTGGTGCTGCCTGGCAGCTGCTCGCTATTGCTGCCCGGCAGCTGCTCGCTAGTGCTGCCTGGCAGCTGCTCGCTATTGCTGCCTGGCAGCTGCTCACTGTTGCTCGCTGGCAGCCGCTCACTGTTGCTCGCTGGCAGCCGCTCGCTGGTGCTTGCTGGCAGCCGCTCGCTGGTGCTTGCTGGCAGCTTCTCGCTCGTGCTCGCTGGCCGCTGCTTGCTGGTGCTCGCTGGTTCTTGCTGGTGCTCATTGCAGCTGTGGCTGCATGTACTCTCCGGTATCCGATAAGATTCGTTCTTTCGGATGTCCGGGGGGATGGATTTCAGGCTAAATATGGACAAATTTCTGTGCACCGGAATCGTGAGCCGCATTCATTGCAACAGTCATTCTTTCCTAAACCCTGCAGAATACTAAAAATCACAGTCATGTATAAAGAAAATATTAGCCAAGCATTGTTAATACATTGGGTCTCTGTACAGACAATAACGCTTCCCAAGTTAAAACAAAAATTAATCATAAACATCCATCCTTCGAACTTCCTCTCCATACCTCAATTTCTTCAACTCGCGATGTTAAGTATTTTTGGGATGTAAGAAGATGTTAACTTCCTCAGAGTGTTTGTTTTGTCTTACGTTTTTGTAGAAATTTTATATCTGGCAGAAATGAATCATTGACATTGATTCATAGATCCTGAAACGCCTGCTAAGTTCAGATTTAAAAATAAACTGCTCCAGTCTGCCTCAGTTCCTTAATATCAGCACGTTTGGGTAAATCGTTAATTCATTGTTTGAATTTCGTCCAACAACGCCTCCTGTCATGGAAAATCAACCCCTCGCTGCAGCCATATTCAATCAACCGAGTCCTTGAAGTCTCCCCCGAAAGCCAGTATACCAATAGCCAATTGAAAGGCTGGCGGAATGTTTAATGTGCAACACAGTCCAAAACTGAACTAAGAATTGAATGAATTCGCTGCATTCACTGTGCGGTTGGGCCAGATCACAAATAGAGCCGGCTTGGTCACAGCATCAATGAGGCCGTACAGAGGATTCGAATGGAATTCGTACTGATGCGCCCCTAAATTGAGAGTCCCACGCAATGCAGCACTGGGATTGAAAATCTGTCATAAATTCACCCGTAAATATGAACATCCGAAGGAGGAATGCGGACACTGTTCTGAGAGCCCATTATGCAGGGACTACCGTCCATGTGAAAGTAAATTAGACAATATCCGGCAAACGCTTGAACAAATGGCGGACCCAGCCGAGTGGGAATACGCCATTCGACTGTAATTTCCGTTTTGGTACCTCTGTTATATTGCTCTGTTAATGATATTAAATTTGAGGGCATCCAGTTGCCGGGATTCTTTGGTTTGGTGCTAGGCGAGGCCGGCGCGTGTGTGTGGAAGTAATGAATTTATGGGTCTACCGTAGGCAGGGGGAATTGTATTTTTATTGTGTACAGAAACTATTTATGAGATTATTTCGACTCGGTTATTCTTCGTCGTTGACCAGCCAAATGTCAGAGGTGCAGTCGCCGCCAGGATATCGTATCTCATGCGGGAGTGTCGGTCCAAAGGGTTCGTTTGCAAAGTCCACCAAGAAGTTCTCGTTCACCTTCATACCACCGTTCTCGTGATCGATGTCCAGTTGAACGATGGTTCCGCCAGCAGCCACCATGGATGGGTAGAACTAGAGAAAGGGAAATGCGGTTAGAGGTCTCTAATGACGAACGAATGCTTGAGAGGATGTACCTGTTTGTCCCACGGGGAACAGAGGGACGTTGAAATGTACAAGCGTTTTCCATCGAGAGACAACTGCATCATTTGCGGTCCGCCCTCCAGGCGGCGTCCCTTGATGTAGCGGGGAGCCGGTTGTTCCTAAAAACAGCAACCAGGTGAATGCAAGAGCGATCTGGTCTCAGGATAGTTTCACAAACCTTTAGTTCCTTGTCTTCGATAACTTTGACATTTGAGTCAGAGCACACCATTCCACCGAGGAAAACTTGGCTGACCAGTTTTGGTTTCTCAGGACACGTGACGTCGTATTGGCGAACATCTCCGTGTAGCCAGTTGTTCACGTACAAGTATCGATCATCGAGTGATAGAAGGATGTCGGACATCATGCCGCCAATGTATTCCGAAGCAATGCCCTCAACTCTCTTTCTCGGGATGTCAATAACCAGCTGGGCCTCATACTCATCCGAACACGGCTTCTTCTTGAAGTGGAAAACCTTTGAATTCATACAGCACCCGACGAATCCCTGCGGTTGCTTGGGGTCGTGCATGAACCGCACTTCCAGCGGCGTTGCGCCCTCCTCCCCCAAGTCAATGGTTTGGAGGAGAGTCTGCGTTGACCACTTATAGAAGTTCAGTCGACGCCCATACTGGGACCAGTCATCAAGGTCGCTTTTCTCCCAGCCCCTATTCGGACGGATTCCTCAATTATAGATATGGGGAGAGCTAAGGTGCAACTTACCGTCGCCAAAGCTTCGGGGCACCCCACTCTGTAGCCACCATTGCGTCGAAGTAGGGCTGGTACCAGAAGTCGTAGCCGCAAATCGCCTTGTGATCGCCTTTGGTCCACGTGCCCAGGCAATTGAACTCGGAATCGAACAAAATGAAGTCACCCTTCGCATTTCCATTCTTGTCGCCCATTGTGGAAATCAAGATGTTTCCGTTCGCCAGGCAATGCGACGTGTGCGGCCCTGTGACGTTGTGCTCTTTGAGGACGTCGCCACTTATCTCCTTCACGATTTTCGGCTTGCGTGGATCGGTTTCGACGTCAACCACGTATATGTTGTCCGACATCAAGCTGGGCAGTACCATCTTGCTGCGCTTCGGGATAATATTTGCATCCTCGTCGACAAAGTGACAGCTGGAGCACGCATTCCATCCGCTGTGGTGCAGCTCGTTCCCCTTGAAGTTGGTGTACGTCCGGTGGATGACCTGTAGTTTCAAGAAGATTAGTTTTTAGTTCGCCTGTATCTGGCTGTCTGGCTTGTCTCCTACCTGGCTGTAAGTTGGGCTCTCGGGATCGACATCAACGGTGGACAAGTAATCGCCATGCGGTTCATCTAAATTCGGCTGGACGGTGACTACATACAGCAGCTTCTCTCGCGGGCCATTCTTCATCGCGTCCAAAGGTGTGGCATAGCCAGGCCCACGGCAACACTCTGAAACATGTTTTCCAAAATTAGTGCACACAATCAAGATTTGATTTGAATTGAATGATAAACTTTCAATGTCAACAGGCGAGTTATCAACTGACTTAGTGTCTCTCTCACCGATTGGCTGATAGCAGTTATCAGCAGTTCAGCTGGATATGCGGACGTGTGGCCATAGAACGAATTGAGATAAGACTTCGGCTTGTCAACAGCCCAGTAGAACAAAGCTTCCAAATTCAATTAAATCCCATTGCATGCATTTCTCAACCACTTCGCCATGAGAAGTTGATTTCATTCCACACATGTACGGAACATCCACATTGATTACATAAAAACCAAAACCCAACAACTGCTGCGTCATTCAGTGTCGCACAAATTTGCTTCCGAACCCAACAATTAACATGCTCTTTGCGCAAACAGATTGATAATCACTTCAGAACGTCTCAGTCATCGGATTAGACGTGAAGAGCAAAACTCCAAGGCGATAGGCTGTGCTGATAAGATTGGGTTTACATTCAAAATTCAAAGCACCGTCATCGGCCCTACAAAAGAGGACGCACTGCGAGATGACTTTTGCAATTTAGTTAATGAAAGCGAAGCGATATGATCAAGTGATGGGATAGGGGAGTAGAACGTGAACATTGAGTATTTTGAGGATGAAGCCATTGGGAGCCGTCTGACTGTAGTCATTGCGCGTAGTTCCTTTTTCTCATTAATTTTTCGTTCAGAATCCTTTTTCCTTTGAACGCGTTTCCGTTTTAATTATAAAAATGTTCGCTGTTTGTTTGGGAATTTTTGTGATTTCTAGAAATGAATCCTAACGATGATTCGCAGTCGGAGCCGATTCGATTCACTTATTTTTATATTTTTTCCGTACAAAGGTTGGATTACTTTTTTTCTTCCGTGAAGAAGATTGTATTTTTATTTGAAGGACTTTCAGTGGCGGGGTGGTATTTGTTCAGGGCGAGTTTTCAAATGAAATGCCGGAGGAGATGCCAATGCCAGGGTATTGTAGTTGTGGGCCTTGAAATATTCGTTTCCTTTCTACGAGACGAATGGCGTTCGAGATCAGCTAAATATTGGATGCAAACTTGCGTTTAAACTCGTGAACTGAAATCGAATGAAAGCTTGTGTTTAAGGTCGTGAACTGTAATCGTTCTTTAACACTTGTGCACAGGGTTAAGACTTTTTCGAAAAGATTCGTTTTGATAATTTTTCCACCACTAAGGAAAACATAAACCCCGTCTGCGGGATTTAAGAAGATTTATTGAACTGTGTTTGGGTGTCGTAAGAATATTCATTCAGTTTGACTGTGAAAAAAGAGCATTTATCTTCCACGCCACATATCCAAAGGGATATACCCTTCATGTAAAGTGGCAGTGCCGACTTTCAAATAGTGCGGGGACTATGAAAAAAATCGAGTGTTAACCTCCCACAAGGAATTGTCTTAAATGAGATGGATCTTTTCTGTAAGGCCCCTAAATCTCAGAAATCTAGGAGTTTCTAGAGCCTTACAAGGCTCTCGCGACAAATTCCCTATTCCTCTGCCTCATTTATTTCTCGGTTCCCCCGTCGTTCCAACACCTTGTGTCAGTAAGTTCCATGAAAAGGACGTTTTGCAATGTAAATT
This sequence comes from Eristalinus aeneus, assembly GCA_955652365.1. Taxonomy (NCBI): domain Eukaryota; kingdom Metazoa; phylum Arthropoda; class Insecta; order Diptera; family Syrphidae; genus Eristalinus; species Eristalinus aeneus. The sequence continues at coordinate 81,963,888 of OY019130.1, forward strand.
TCGTCTTTTCGAAAGTCATATTGGCAAGTATTGTAAAGAGTCTTGCTTGCAACCGAAGCAAACGGCTTCAACCGAAAACCGAAAGTTTTGGGAACTTCTTCAGAAGACCCGAACCTTTTTTTCCTTTTTTTGACAGTCACGTGGGCCTAAACGTTATCATGTTGAAAAAACAGCTTGCCGTGCCTCTCGGTCGTTTTTGGTCATTTTTCGCGGAATGATAGGCTTAAAGTCATTTGATAATGATTTCCATTAATGGTTTCGCCTGCTTGAAGCAGCTTTAAGTACAGCTTTCCGTCCCATTTGTGGAACAAGACGTCGACACAGTGAATGCTTTCCTTTGGCATCAATGTAGACGATGATGGGACGGTTCACCAGGTTTTGCATTAAATTTGTTTCTTCTTGGTGTTAATAATAATAATAATTGTTGGCGCGACAGTCCACAGGGGACCAGGGCCTAGCTTGCTCATCAACTACTCGTGTTGTGCGCACTACTGTTCCCCCACGAGTAGAAGGGATTTACAGATTTTTTCCGAATCCGAACGGCGAAGCTTGAGAGGCTTTCTTAGACAGTTATTACTCCTTGGGTCTTGTCAGTAACTCGAAAGAGGTGGTGTCGTGGAAAATTCGAGGTATATATCTAGGAATCGAACCTTCGGCGTGTGAGCGTCGCACTCTACCCACTACGCCACGGCCGCCACGTGTTATCTTCTTGGTGTTATCATAGTATATTCACCTTTCATCTGCAGACACGATCCGGTTCAAAGATCACTTCCTGTGCTGTCTTTCAAAAAGCAATTTCTAGCGTATGAATAAATTAAAATTTCTTTAACCGAAAGGAAATTATCGGCTAAGTGCAACAATTCAGCGAGTTCACTCTGCGTTCGGATCTGGATACAGTTAAGAGTACAAATTTTCATTTTCACACTTTCTAGGCTGGCTGATATGTTCATTATCTTCGACTCTCAAATCACCACTTTTGAAGCGTCGAAACCACTCTTTGCAGGATTTATCAATCGGAGCCAATTCACCATAACCTTCTCCAAGCTTTTGATGGACTTCAGCTGAACTTTTATCGACTGTCAACTTGCATGTGTTACTCACATATAACAGCAATGTAGGAGAGAACGGGTGGAGGTGGGCGCAAAAATTAAACAGGTGAATAAAATCCACTTTATATTTATTTCACAACGAAACAAGAAGAATCAAGTATTTTTTCACAAGCGAAAAGAACGCTACACAGAAAAGCATACTACTTGTATTCTAAAGCAAAGTAAATAGAAGTAGCACTGCCTACTGCTTGTATTGTGGAAATAAAGTGAGATTCAGGTCAATAACCTGGTCACTAGGGTCCGAAGGTCATTTCTTTCGCATACAGTACGGAAGCAGCTTCGGAACAAGACGGTTCTAATTTGGTGTTTAACTAAATGGTTCGCTTTCATATTGTCGACACTGTACCGAATGCCAATGTCGAACTCTATGGGCTGTACAGCGGCATGTGCCTAGTCAAGCGTAGCTCTTGGGACATCGCAACAGTGGACGGCCTAGACTAAGGTGGCGCACACAAGTGGAGAAGGACCTCAACCAACATGGAGTGCGCAACTGGAGGCAGCAGGCAAAAGATCGTGCTGGCTGGAAAGTCATGTTGGTTGAGGCTCAGGTTCACCCCGGACTGTAGCGCCACAAGAAGAAAAAGAAGAAGAAGAAGAAGAAGAAGAAGAAGAAGAAGAAGAAGAAGAAGAAGAAGAAGAAGAAGAAGAAGAAGGAGAAGAAGAAGAAGAAGAAGAAGAAGAAGAAGAAGAAGAAAAAGAAGAAGAAGAAGTACACAATTCTAACAGCGAATTGGACCTTTTTCCTAGTTTTGCATTGGGTGGCAAAAGACATCTGAGATATTGGAGTCTCAACTCACTCAATCCAATGTCTAGCAGTCTGTATTTGACCGAAAAAGTAACATACACGGCTGAGTTCATTTTGACTAGATTGACTTTAGCACCGTGTCACTCTACAATTGTCCTCATTTGCTGGAAATCAAAAATTGTATGAAAGAGTAGCCACACGTCTAGTAGCCATACGTCTACCACGTATAAAAGTAATGTCAGTTAAAATTCTTGAATTCTCGATAACAGCTCAGAGTTGAACACTTCGATACGCAATAATGAAAACAGAATTCGAGACAGAATGCAAGCTCGCCTGAGTCCGCTTTGTATTGGGTCTATTCGTGCAGTGCGTGACACTTTGCTAATCTGGGAGCCTTCACCTGTGCAAGAAAGGGTAAAACTGAATCTCAATTTGGACTGTCTGACATTTCTTTCGAAATAAAAATAAAGTATCCCTCACAGTGTGGCTGCCTTGGCGTAGCGGGCAGAGTGCGACGCTCACACGCCGAAGGGTCTAGGTTCAATTTCCAGGTGATAACCTCGAATTTTTCACGACACCACCTCTTCCGAGCTGCTGACAACACTCAAAGAGTTATAAGAAAAAGCTTCCCAAAACTGTAGCTCTCTTCAACTCATGAGAGAACACGTGTAGTTGATGAGCAAGCAAGGCTCTGGTCCTCCTGTGGACTGTCGCGCCATACAATTATTGTTATTATCCCTCACAGTGTTCCCAGTTCCTGCTACACCCTAATTATTATATTTCAATATTTTAAAATCTTTCCACTAAAATTTGTTTATCATCTTGGGCGCCTAATTAAAAAAAAGTATCAATGCAAATTGGTTATAATTAAATCTAATTCAAAATTCTGCAAGTCACTCGATTTGATTAACAGTCTTATGCCAGACTAAACAATTATTGATAATCGTCAAAAATAGAATGTCTTTCTTGGGGTGCGAAGAATGCCAATTAAAGCACTGGATATCAATTTATATTTGATAACGAATAGCCGCGGTGACCTCCGTGGCATAGGTGCTTAGTGCGCCGTTGCACCGGATATTTCTTATCTTTATGACTGCTTCCCCCTTGTGGCTCTACCAACGTCGGAGTCTCACTCAGTGTTTAGAAACGGTGTTCTGCAAACGATTCCAGAAGAGATTCACTTAAGAAAATGCACTTATACGACCAAGGCTGGAAACAACGCTTTGGACACTTATTGACTGTGTTGAAATCTTCTCGTTCTCAACGATGTGGACTGCAGTTTTGGATGGATCCAGATATAAATCAACGTGCTTTTTCATGTAGTAAGGCCGCCTGCAATTATCTCCACTTTTATACACCAAGTTGGCTTACCACCGTCTTCTCTTCTATGAACCCCCTCAGACGCAGACATCCTCTGCTGTGCTTTTCCAACGGTCTGTTTCAATAGTGTCAGAGCTGTGTTTTTATTCACCAACATGGCCTGCCCATTGCCTCACGCACTTGAGGCTGTAAAGCGTATAGCGGTTATAAGGTAAGCCCTCTTGTGGCATTATTGTGTTACCTATAGTCAAGAGCCATAATCGCGGACGCACACAGTTTAGAATTTACTCTACAATACTGAAATTGCGCTCATCCTTTTCAAGATTAGCAATTGTGTGGGACTTAAGCAATTATTTTAGAACCGGGTGCTGTAACCAACAGTAGGAAGGCCGATGTGCTAGATGGATCTCGTGCTTTACCAAGATAAAGTGAATAACCTTCAAATGGGAACTCAGCTACTTTTGAAACTAATGCATGTGTTCTTGGGCAACTAACGACATTTGGGAAAACATATACCATAGAATAGAGGTAGACTATCCCGTTCAGTGGCCGCTGTGGCGTTTAAAGTAAAAGTGCGTCACCCACATATCAAAGGTCCAGGTACGACTCCCCGACTTACACGCTTTACGACAACTGCTGACTGGACTTAAAGAGCAATAACTGCTTTTAAAAAAGTTTCTGTAACTCGCAAAATGCTGCTAATTCCTTAAGCTCACAAGAACAGTAGCGCGTAACGAGATGAATTGATGTGCTACCTGGACCATAGTCCCCCTGTGGACTATCCAGAATATATCCAGAATATATACAAATACAAGGTTGTCAAATATTTCCCTTCCGCTTTTTTGCTCTTCATGGAATGCTTCATAAAAAGTGTTACAGTGATCGGATTGAGTTAAAATAAGCGTCGTTTTGTTCGATAATCTGTTTCCATCTAGACGGCAACTTGATAATACCACCCTCGTAGAAGCATCTCCTCCTCCTTATTTGCGAGGAACTCGGACAGCCACTTTTCACAAGACTCTTGAGTTCAACTTCACACCACCAAGAGAGTTCGCCATGTACAGGAACAGGTGGTAACAATATGGCGCTATGTCTGGGCTATATGGTGTGCTCCCATCCGAGTTCTCGTAACTTCTGACGAGTCATCAACGAAGTGTGTGGTCTGGCGTTGTCCTGGTGGAACACCGCCCCCCTTCCTGTTGACCAATTCTGGACGCTTCTGGTCGATCGCCTGCTTCAATTCAATTCAATTGTTCGGAGTATATGGTAGAATTAAGCGTCTGGCCATATAGGAGCAGCTCATAATTCCCTTCCAATCCCACTTAACACACAGCAAAACCATCCTGGCCGTCAATCCCGGCTCGGCCGCTGCTTGGAACGATTCACCTGCCTTCAACCATGACCGTTTTGGCTTGATATTGTCGTATATGATCCATTTTTTGTCGCCAGTCACCATTCCGTTTCAAAAATGGGTCGAGTTCGTTCCGTTTCAGCAGCATAGTGCAGGCGTCGATTCGGCCCAGAAGGCTTCTTTGCGTCAAATCATGCGGCACCCACACATCAAGCTTTTTTTTGTATCCAGCCTTCTGCAGATGGTTTGAAAAGGCTTGGTGACTAACTTCCATCTCCTGGGCGATGTCACGAGGTGCCACATGCTGGTCTAATTCGATGATTTCCATGATTCGATGGGTATTCGTCGTCACAGATCTACCGCCGGCTGTCTTATCCATGGTGTCGTTTTTACCGGTTCTGAATCGTTGAAAATATTCCTCCGCGGTTGGAAGTGATAGAGTACCATCCCTTAACACACCATTAACATCACGGAACGTTTCTCTAGCGGATTTGCTTTCAACATTTTAAAATAGCGCGAATTTCGGCGTTTGTGAACTCCATGCTTACACGTCTATAACTGTTGAACGCAACATTCAAATTAATCATGCATAGCGTCGTTTTGTAGGTTATGTCAAGACCTTTCAAATGATGTATAGCGTTGCGAGATACGAAGTGATTTCTACCTAGCCGGAAAGACAAAGAGGCGGAAGGGAGATATGTGGCAACCGTATATATTGTGTTCAGAAAAATCCTGCATGTATTCAGTGATTGTTTTATTTTTCGATTTATTAACCGATCATGGTCGCCGTGGCGTAGTGGGTAGAGTGCGACGCTCACACGCCGAAGGGTGTAGGTTTGATTCCCAGTTCAACACCAATTTTTCGAATTTTTCACGGCACCACCTCTTTCGAGCTGCTGACAACACTCAAAGAGTAGTAACTGTCTAAAAAAGCTTCTCAAACTTTGCCGTTCGTAGTCGGCATAAAACTGTAGATCCCTTCTACTCGTGGGAGAACAGTAGCGCGCACAACACGAGTAGTTGATGAGCAAGCTAGGCCCTGGTCCCCCTTTGGACTGTAGCGCCTACAATTGTTATTATTATTTGCCGATCAAAACTCAAAATCTGTTTCATTTGAACTGGGCCAGAAATAGCAGTCCTAGGTACTAAAGTATAGGAGCCGAGTGGTATAACTTTGACCAAGTTATCTGAGCTATTGAAAGCATCCTCCACAAAGCCACTTTATGTCTTCTGTTATTGAAGTAGTTGGTTTACCGAGTTCTAGACATCACGCCCTCTACGAGCTGAATGTCTACATTTTAGATGTCGACCTTGGACGATATATTATTTGAGTCGGTTCTGCAGGGTAACAGTTGTTGATCGAGATCTTAAAGATCGTAAATTAAATTAGAAGGCCTTAGCATTGGTATGGTCGCTACCGGACAGTTAGGCCACAGAAAGAGAAAGTTAAGCATATTGATGGAAAGTAACCGGTGTAGGGTAAAGCACTGGGCTTACGAGTTATGTCACGGCAAATAAAAGTTATTCATAGAATGGTGTTTATAGAGTTGGGCGCAATTTTCTTGTTTTGCGAAATATGGGCATGCAATAAAGGAATGCAGGGACACAAAAATTAACTGGCGCAAGCTGGGTATAGTTGACCCAATGGGACGGCCATTAACCGTGAGATGTGTAGTTAGATACCTAGGCATCTCGTTGGCCCAGTATCTATACAGTGGTGTCCATGTAGATAAAGCTCTGACCAGAGCTTTGAATGCTTTCGCTATGGCAATGGCGCTGATTTACATCAGCCAACTTGAAAGCAGGTAATCTGCTACATGGCCCTAATCCGGCCAATTACGGTAAATGGTTGTCCAGTGCTGTTCAACGTGAGTCCTTCCCAGATAGAAAAGATGAGGAAACCTGTCTTTGTTTATATCGAACATGAGAGCCTGATTACAAGAAATTTCATCCCAACTTCCTGTACAATGAGACAAGCCTAATAAGGATATACGAGGGGCGTTCGATATATTCTCTATATCGGGGTGAAGATGTGGTTATGTATATAAATTGACTTATTTATCAAGTAATACTATTATTTTTCATTATTAATTCGCGTTTTGTTTCTAGTTCAACAGAATGATAATGACAACTGAGACGATGATGCAGAAAATTGAGCATCGCGCTGTAATTAAATTTCTCACTAAGCAAAGGAAAAAGTCAAAAAAACTATATACCAGGGTTTCGCACCTTCATTATGAACTGTGAAAAAGTGATTAAATGAGTTCAAGGGAGGCAGAGAGAGCATTGAAGACGACTGCCGTTCCGGAGCCCCGGCTACTGCTTGTACGGGAGAAAGCATCAAAGAATTCCAAAACCTTGTTCTTGATAACATAACTTTATAATTAACTTGATTCGGAGACACTCGAGCTCGAGCAGTCTGATCTTTGGGGCTTACCATTTAAATGAAATGTAGCCTGAAAAGGTCCGTCTTAACGGCTTCATTCCACCTGAAGCAGACGAAAGGCCAGATGCGAGATAGGCAAAGGCAACTTCCATACGAGCCGGACATCGCTCGTAGCCACAAGGATCTCCTACGGTTTAGTAGAACGATTTTTGCCCGCAATACAGCATCAGACAAAAAATAGCATTTCTACTGGTGGTTGCACCATAACCAGCGTTCGATGCCGTAAATTTCCGAAAGATATACAGGGTAGTTGATTCGCGAGTGGCCAAGTTTTTGGAGTTTTCATGGGTTAAAATAAGACTTTGTAATGAATTACCAAATCGAGCACGAACGTATAATAAAGAAGCCGAAAGGTAAAAAAAACGAATTATCGTAGGTTAGCTTTGAGCACTTGTTTAGAGTCCATAGGTTAGAATTAATATCGACAGATTATATTACTAAGCTAGTTTTAGTAAATTTTTTGGCTAGCATGTAAGTGAAAAAAAGGAAAAAAATTAATAAAAACTACATAGAAAACAAAACAAAGGGATGGAAAACATTGTAAGATGTTTGTCTGCGCGTTTTAAGGTTTGTTTTTCTTATTTCCAGCAGCATAAAGACGAATTCCCATGATAGAAATTTACGTTTAAGGACAACTTAGAAAGTTAACGCCATTTGTATTAACTCTTTGTCAAAGTTAGGCAGGAGACAGTTCTGTATTGACTGTGAAAGTGAATTCAACACTGTTGTTTCCTTCGGAATGTAAACACGAGTGCTGGTTGCATGCACTGCTTATTGTTCATGTGCTTGCTACGATTGTACAGGTTTAACGTGCTAAATGCATGTTAGAGTCTGTGTACTTTTCGTATTCAGAGGAGCTCTAATTGGTGCTGTTAGAAGCGACTTCCAACAAGTTTCCTGACATGTTGATAAATCAACGTCGTGCTTGTGTTGAGGTACAGACCAAAACCCTCAAAATAGAGATTCAAATTTAGACGAAGAAGTTTCCAATGCAGGATCTAATCCAGTTCACTGGTGAAAGGCACGAGCTATGACTAGGTTATGTACAGAGGCAAAACCACGTTGTAAGCCTTCGATTAGAAGTTACTCGCAGACCTACCCAAGAGAACATGCCTACCATCGACGACAGCTGCATTAAGTCTGTGGCTAAAGGTGAACACATTTTTTTTTTAAACACAGTAAAAGGGAACTCATCAAAGAAATTGAGAAACTGACAATGTCTCCCGGCACTCTGGATTCTTAGTCATTTGTTGCTACTTTAGAACTTTAGAATTGGGTTGAAAAGTTAGTTTTCTAGAAGCCTATAGGAAAGTTTGTGCAAATCTGAGTGCTTCAGTGTTGTGTTTCCAAACCTCCAACAACGGGAAAATTCCGTATGTACTCCAATTGTGTGCATTGGAAAGGGCTTGTTGCATATTTGAGATACGGAGGAATTAATATGTATTCGCAAAAATCAGGATAAACCGATTTTTAATTTAATTTTTTTTAATTTAACAGGGGCCTTGAGTACACTTAAGTTTTCGAAATTGAGTCGACGACACGAAGCGGTTGTATAAAAGAGGAGTGGGAAAGAAGCCTGTGCAGCTATAATTCAAATTAATGGATGCTTGCACCTACCTTTGCGTGGTAGACATATGTAACGACTGATAGGTTCAATGCCAGGACACAAATTGGAGTCCTTATGTTGAATAGAAAAACAAAGGGAATCTCAGTAATCTCTGAAATTTCAAATCGACGATAAATTTTTATAAGTAAGACCCATAGCTTGTAGAACAGGGCTGCCGGTTTCTTGTGAATTATATCTACCAGAAGAGTAAACTGCAAAAATCATCATGAAGTCAAACCAACCAGCCTTCCTCACTGCGTTTTCATTCAACCAAACCTTTAACCACCTCTGCATGCAGATCCCCATTTCTCCTATTGCGCAGTTCGTGCAACATTGTCTTTTTTACGCTACTGCGGAAATTCAAATAAATAAATATAAACACTCCAATTTATTAACAGTTCTTTAGAGATTCTGCTCACAGCTCAAAAGAATTAACGTCTCCGAATCATTTTCTATTTTTTTTTTAAATTTCTGCAGTCACTCTCTCTCTCTCTCTGTCTGCAAGAAAACTGAAGAAAACTGCAAGTTCATGGACAAGCCTATGTATGTGTATGTCTGTTTATGTTCTCAAATCTGAAGCTCACTTAAACTACGGGAAAGAAGTAATCTACACAAATAGACTGATATCTACTTACTCTTTCCTTTACCCATTACTCTGTTTTTTTTTTCTATACAAACGATCACAACTGTTTGATAACGAAATCACAAAATAAACACGAATTAATGATCAGTGCTTAAACGAGGAATTACTCAAAACTCTTAAACTGTGCACACATTCACTGGTGGACGACTACTGACCGATTAACTCGGCTACAAGCTATTCTTCTCGTGTGAACAGCAAGTGGAGAAGATCGAAAGTTGAAAGCTCCGAGCGCGAAAAACGATCAAGAGAGAGATAGTGTAAGCATTGGAAATCTCTAATCTCGTAAGCTCTATACGTCTGCCGCAAGTCATGTTATTCCAACCAGCAGTAGCAGGTGTCCGCCACTTGATGTCTCTACAATCGCACTTGACGCACTCTGTTAGCGGCTGATGATTGAATAGATTGAATTGGAGTCTAATTTTGCCCCTAAAAAATGGAAACTTGTGTGCCACCTTCAGTTTGAGAGGCGTTTTCGCTCAAAAACATAATGTACAGTGGGCCAAATGAGAGCCTAGACAGCTGACTCTTTTTCAGTTTTAAGATGAACTAAACCACTTTTAATTAGAACCTTAAATAAAACCAAACAAAAAAACAGAGCTCTTTTTGTTACATTTAAAAAGGTAAGATTAAAGTTTGAAAAAACCAACAAATAAATATCATTGGAATTGGGGCGGTTATTTATCTAATTATTCATCATACAAACAGCTGAATTTTCGATGTCTTAAAATAAAAGTTTGGAAAGTGGAAAGGAAAGCGTCGGGAATCTTATGATCAAACACAAAAAACTGGAAATTGTGTTCTGAAAATAGGGCATTGCCCGATAAATGGCACTCCACACTAAATAAAACAGACTGAAATAAAGGCAGCAGAGAATTGTGTCTAAGGCCAACGATTTGCATCTCGTCTAATGAACTATATGTTGTGAAGTAAATTATGAAACAAATCCAAAGTATTGCAAAGTCGCAATACAGCCCGAAACCATAAGAATCCTAAGATCAGTATATAACAACTATGAATCTAAATTTAATGATTGATATCAGTATACAGAGGTTTGTTTGTCCGATTAGTAGAGAGGTGAGGGCAGTTGGCACCACATACAGAGCTCTCTGGCGCAGGTATACACTCGAGGCTCCTACCTTTTGGGAACTTTGGTAGAGGGACAGAAATGTCTAGACCAGTTTTATATTTTTGCGAAATTCTTTGATGAAAACCAGTTCACTATTTGGCTATTTTTCAGAGATATCAATAATATACGAGGATTGCCTTTTATATTTCGGGATTAGGGAACAAACAAATATTAACCATCGAAAATAGCTTTATTGTTTTTCAAAATATTCCCCATTAAGATCTTTTGCATGCGTTTGAACCAATTGTCGAAGCACTTTTGCCACTCTGATTGAGGTATCTCAAAAAACATGCATTCTAAACCCATCAACCGATTCTTCAGGTGTCGAAAACCGTTGACCTCTCATTTTATTTTTCACGTATGTAAATAAAAAGAAGTCATTCGATGCCAAGTCAGGACTATACGGCGGATGACTAATCAAATCGATGTTTTGAGTGCTCAAAAATGCAGTTGTTTGAGCCGATGTGTGAGAGCTCACATTGTCGTGGTGAAAAGTGATCCGTCTTCAGCAGTTGGTTTTCCTGAGTTCTTGGAAGACAACTTGCAAACAAATGGTTGGGTACAACTCAGAATTGACTGTCCTGCTTTGATTTAGTGGTCACGTTGCTACATGTCCAGTTTATCCGAAAAAACAGGCGACCATTTGCTTGAAAGTGTTTGGTGCGCTGTTGGATTTGGCTCAATTTGAAACACCCATACAGTCGACTGCTGTTGACTTTCGGGTTCACACGCGTGAATCTACGATTCAGTAACTATCACGATGTCATGGACGAAGCACCGCGATCGTATTTTTGGAGCATTTCTTTCGACCAATCGACACGAGCCTTTTTTTGAGCGATTGACAAATTGTGTGGGATCCAATGTGAACAAATGTTTTTGACGGTCAAACAATCATGCAATATCGAATGTATGCTGGTCCCATTAATGCCTAAGGTTGTCTCAACCTCACGATAGGTCACATGAGGATCTTGCAATATCAGTTTGCGCACAGAGATGCTGTGCTCTATAGATTAGGAGCTTCCTTTGGAATCGTTCAATACAGTGTGTATTAGACGGGTACAAGAGAAAAGTTCAACATATTAATGCTGGTGTTTTGTCTCCGACACTCTTCCTCATTTTTTATAATTGATCTCTTCTCTGCTACTTCTAATCCTATTCATTCCTTCGCTAATGACAGTACCCTCAGCTTTTCATATTCGTTCCTTGGCTCACTTCGGCCATAGACTTGGAACGGCAGCGTATGTTAAGCACATTAAATTCCGACCATGACAGCATAATCGATTGGGGAAATAAGAATAGATTGGAATTTAATGCTTCCAAAACCCAGTGCTGTCTACTGTCGTTAAAGCGATCATAAAATAATCAGCCGTTATCCATGAATGTTGAAACCGAAAGACTTTCCATCCTCGGTGTGTGTATCAACCCAACAATTAGTTTGAACGATCACATATTTGAGGTCGCCGAAAATGCTGCAAAATGTCTAGGCTTCCTTAAACGATGCAAGATGTACTTCACCCCCTCTGATCAGGCTACAATACGCATTGCCTACATACGCCCAAAACTTGAGTATCACGCTCCTATTTGGTCAGATGCTTCTAAGACCTCCCTGCACCTGCTGGATAGAATTCAAAAGCGAGCGATAAAACTTATAGGTGACAGTAATATTGCGAAGTCGATTGACTCGTTAGAACACCGACGTAATGTCGCGTCGTTGTCACTCTTTTATCGCTATTTTAACAAGAAATGCTCAGATGAATTAGCCAGTTGCATTCCTCCCCTTCAAGAATTCACCCTCAATACACTCATCGCCAGGAATGCCCACCAATTCACCCTCAAGCCCTCTTTCAGACGTACAGTGAAATTCAGAGACTCTTTCTTTAGCCGCACTACACGAATCTGGAATGCCTTCCGCCAGTGTTGTGACTTGATCCATTCACTTAAGAGTACTCCCAACCCCTTTTGCACGCGTCAATTATAAAAAAAAAAACAGCACAAATAGCTCTCGTATGTCAAAACGTTCTGAGTACGTATAACCTGAAAAATGTCAAACTTTACGATAGAGCTGGCAGTTGCGAGATTGCAACAATAGGTTAGCCCAATCCTTCGAGTTACCATTTACAAAATAAACTAAGGTCATATGAGATCTTCACCCTCTAGAGAGTTCATCTTGCGTCACAAAAATACCTTTCCAAACAATGTGCCCGCCACTTCTACTGTTCATCAAATTCGAGATTTTTTTTACATTTTGATTCCTGGTGTAGTCCTGTGTGGCAAGCGCAGAACAGGTATTTCGTTAAATCCAAAAGAAGTTCTAAAGGCTCAATGTGAAACGTTAGGCACCACCTCTTTCGAGCTGCTGACAATTGTCGAAGTGTAGTAACTGCCTAAAAAAGCTTCTCAAACTTTGCCGTTTGTAGTCGGCATGAAACTGTAGATCCCTTCTACTCGTGGGAGAACAGTAGCGCGCACAACACGAGTAGTTGATGAGCAAGCTAGGCTCTGGTCCTCTGTGGACTGTAGCGCCAACAATTATTATTATTATGAGAAATTTGGCTTGGGCTAATTGAATTAGAAGAGGTCTGAGCTCTCAATTGTTCTTAGCTGTAAGTGTATACGAAAAGTAAATAATATTTATTTTTATTTTTGTATTTGATTAATTTATAAAGGAGCACTTAAATTCTAGACAAAAAGGCTTAAGGCTAATTTACAGAGCATTATATAGTCATAATCATACTGGGCTTTCGCAGGTTTTCTAAGATTAACTTAATTTCATATGTTTTTCAACAACTTTATTTACTTAATGTAAGAACATTAGTACATACTAAGACGTATTATCTTTTAAGAAAAGGAAAAAAAACATATATATGATCAAATATACACTCACATATATTTCTCTTTTTTTTTTTTGTTTTTTCTTTTGTATTTTTTTTTTTTATATGTTTCTATTACCCTATACCCTAACTCTAACGGAAAATCTAAAGCTAAGGATATGTTAGTCGGCCAAAGATTGTAGCTGGTATGTCTTCCGTTGCAAAACAATAGCCGACCGCCTCCTTTAGATTTAATACTCAGTGTTTAGAGGTTCGTCGAGGGACTTTGATTTGCTTCGAAGCCAGTAAAACCATTTATGCTGCTTCGCGACATACCGCACATCCCATTCTGATACCGCTGTACTGAATCATAGGAAATTGTCCTCAGCTCTTCGTGCAACGGAACGGTCGTAGCTGAGTCGCCCATCCACAGCAGAACGGGCGAAATGAAAGATGAGCGGTACCGCTTTTTGTCTTATAACAGAACAAGGTTGTCGAAATAGCTTCTGGAGGAACGAAATCATCATGGCGCACCCTTTCATGATATTGTGTGTTAGGATATTAAGCCCCCGAAATAAGATTGTGATCGGAGTCCATTGCTGTTGCACTATGTCCCCGAATCAGCTTCAGGATGAAATTATACACTCTGATCGTCTACTCATTAGAGTAGAATTTCTTTTACTCGGACCAAGAAATTCGTTAAAGTCGAAGACCCGAAGGCCCAATGGCATGCCTTCTCTAACAACCGCATCCTTTCCATCAGATACGCTCCCACATTAAACCACACGGGACAGCCATAGGTAAGCATTGACCTGATTGGGCATTTAGCAAATTACCTTAACCCTCAGTTCTAGTTGGCTGTTACAAAACAGTATTTTTGCAAGAGCAAAGGTGCCTCGAGCCATGGTCAGAGCAGTATTTGCCAAGATACAAATACTGATCTAACCAGCTCCCAAGGCAACTGCCCACCATCTTATGCGCCAGTGGTTCCCCGCGTTGTCCAACGATTACGAGATTTCGCAAATTCCTTTTTGTGTCCGCCGACGCCTTATGCAACGTCTTCCTGAGCACGATGGTTTCCGACCTCTCAAAGTTAATTTTTAACTTTCAGCTATTGCAATCATGTCTGAAGGAGTCAAAGTCACCCTGCAAGAACGTGCCAATTTCCTCAATCTTTGGACCTGATCTGTACACTATCAAATCATCTGCGTACGCAATTTCAGATGAAGAGAACTTAAAAGACCGCTCAAGTAAATGTTAAAAAGGATTGGCGAGTTTACGTCAGCCTACAGACTATACTTTACAGGATCACTTACATTTATGGCATCATATAGTGTCATGCTAGAAGGTGTCTTTCATCCCCCCTGCATGCACCTTCAAGTTTCCATGATCCCAGCAGAAACCTTTCCGACGATTTGTTGATGTTCCTTTAAGGCCCCAAGTGGGGATGGAGTGTAAGAGAATGGATTGTAATGACACACCCCGACCAACTCTACCTATCCACCAATGTTAGGTCCCAAGAAACTGATTCCTTGCTTCTTCACAACTATTAGGATATGCGTTTCCTGGTCCGTTTCCTGGTCACCATTTATCACCTGCATTGAGACTACTAAGCAAGTCTCCCACAAATTCGCATTGCACTAATTTTTAAATTCCCAGGCGTAAGATCTTCCCCAGCCGACTAAATCTTAAATGATTAAGAGCACACTAGAAGGAGCCAATTTCAAAACTTACTGCGCGGGGAACCGAATCACTCGTGAATGGCATTCCATAATTGCATTTTAAGTGATCCCACGTGACTCTGAAGAAACCGTCATTAGGAAGTGGCCGTTACGTTCAAGGCCATTCCACTGTCGCATAAGGGCACATCTTTCGCGCACACCTATACGACGCACACCCAAGAACTAATCAAATACAAATTTAAATAACGATTCACAGTGAAATTTCCATTTCAAGTACCGCAAATTTTCTTAATTACACGCACTTTGAGTTGAGTGCCTCGTTCTGCAGAAACGATTTGAGCACACACCCTTCAATCAGACCGTCGCGCCCACTGCGGACGGGGAGGCGCACTGTTATGATTGCCTTTCTTTTACTCTGTGCGTCCTCCTCTTTGAGATCCTGCACAAACTCATTAAACTTGGAAAACAGTTAATTAAGTCTAAAGATGTCATTCCAACGTATCCCAGCACCCGTCGGCGGGTCCGGTCGCCACCCACCAGTGCGCGGCGGCTGATTCTATCAGCCTCAATCGAAATATACAAAACGGTGAGTCATAAAAAATAGATAGTCGAATGGAAATTTTCATTTGCGCTCGTTTTTATTGTGCACAGCGGCGGGACTCGTCTCCGCCCGAACGGACCGCCCACTGCAAGGGAACCCGTGTTTTCGTCTGCTAATTTAATTTATCTTTTTTAATTGCATTAGGAGTGGGGCGGGCGGATGGGGTTGATGGACCAGACGTGAAGACTTTGGCGCGCCCGTTTCAAATTGAAAATTATTTTCGAAATTGTCAGCGAGTTTGTAATGAAATTATTTTTATTTCATTAAGTGAAGTCGCGCGTACCATATTAACAGCGCGGCAGACAGCCCCTTATGGCAACAACAACAACTCGACAGCTGCCTTCTGAGGCGTTTTGAGGGAATCGACGTGGCGCGGTGGCTCGTTAAGTATGTGAAATTTATTTCCCGAAGATTCGCTAATTTAATTAAGAATTCGCTGTAATTGCGAATTTTCATAGGCCTGCCATGGGCCACTCAGAGGTGTGGCCAAGTGGTGGAACGCCGAACTGCAGGAGGACACAGGGCGCGCCACTGTAATGGAGCGAATGCGTTCGAGCAGAAATTTTCTCATTAACTTTCATTATTGCCATTAATTACTGGTTCCGCTTGTGTGATGGTGGGAATGACAACAAACAAGTTCTCATCCGATGCCTTTGGAAACATCCTTTTATTTGCAGTCAACGGAGGATAACAAGCGGGAGGTTAACTACACAGCCTTGAGCTACTCGATGCGCAGAATAAATTGTTTTCTGAAGCCACAGGAACACAGCCTGTGAATTTTGCCACGGCTTGAAATGCTGTTTTGTTTTATTCACGCCGAGCGTGAACTGTCACGCTGCGGGCGTTCCGACAAGACTGTAGGTGATGGCAGCGTTGAAGAGCGGTACCAATTTTCTGAATTTCAAAAATTACGTTAATGTTGATGTGGCTTTGTTGCAGTTGCAGTTCCAGTTTATATAAACCGATCGGGCGCTCTTAAGCCTCGTGTTTACAGCGTTTCTGATAGTCCTATAACCCTCGAGCAGTGGTGGTGCGAAGGGTGGATAATTTCGAATTTAGTTAACAGCCAACAGCTGACTGTCGCTTGTCTGAAAGTCGGTAATGTAGTTCCGCGGAATGAAATGGTTTGCGTGACGCTTGGATAACTTTGGAAAATCTTCCAAAAAGTGAATATATTTGCAAAGAAATTATGCCCAAATGATACAGCCAACTCAACCAACGTAAAGAAGTCTGTTCAAACAGCGATCCAAACTGCGATAATAGAAATTGAGAGAAGAAATTGAACCGTATCTAGCCGTATAGATTACAATTTAGATCAGTGCATCAAAATGGGCAGTCGACATTTTGATGTAGTTGAGGACTTCGCTGGCCGCCGTGGCGTAGTTGATAAAGTGTGACGCTCACACGCAGAAGCTTTAGGTTCGGTTCTCGGCTGAACACCTCGAATTTTTCATGGCGCCACCTCTTTCAAGCTGCTGACAACACTCAAAACATAATAACTGTCTAAGAAAGCTGCTCAAACTTCGCCGTTCGATGTAGGCAAAAAACTGTCGGTCCTTTCTACTCGTGAGAGAGCAGTGGCCCTCATAACACGAGTAGTTAATGAGAAAGCTAGGTTCTGGTTCATGTGGACTGTCGCGCTATACAATTATTATTAAGGACTTCGTCTATCTCAACTTTGGAGAAAATAGGGAAAGACGCCAATATCAGCTTTCGAGGTTACTTTTCGAGCCGTTTAATAAAGGTTATGTTTGACGGGCTGAAGTCGTAATCATCATATTAATGCTGATGTTCCCCATTTTCGAGCGAACCATCATCACCTACCTCCCATAACACTTACGTCCCTACTTTCCAAGATCATGGAAACGCTGAAAAATCGTCAGCTCATGAAATATTTTGAAACCCGGAACCTTCTTAATGACTTTCAATACGGCTTCCGCAGCAACTGGTCCACTGATGACTGATATATCACCGAAAAATGGAACCAATCTTTGCACAATGTAGGATAAAGCAAGATCGTTGCACTTGATATTTCAAAAGCATTTCACAGAGTCTGGCATCATACTCTCTTGTCGAAAATGCGTGCTTTTGGCATCGATGAATCTCTTCTTCAATAGATTAGAAGCTACGTTCAATACAAGGTGTATTGGACGGGTTCAAGTTTAAGGTTCACCATATTAATGCTGGTGTTCCCCAGGGCTCCGTCTTGTCTCCGATACTTTTCCTCATTTTTATAGATAGTCTCTTGTCTGCTTCTTCTAATCCTATTCATTCCTTCGCTGATGACAGTACCCTCAGATTTTCATATTTGTTCCTTGGCTCTCGATTCTCCTTTTCGGCTATAGATTTGGAGCGGCAGCGTATGTTAAGTCCATTAAATTCCGATCTTGACAGCATAATTGATTGGGGTAAAAAGAATAGAGTTCCAAAACTCAATGCTGTCTACTGTCACTTAAACGTTCACAAAATAATCAGCCGCTATATATGAATGGCTCCTGCATTGTTGAAACTGAACGACTTTCCACTCGGTATGTGTATCAACTCAACACTAAGTTGAAACGATCATGTATTTAAGATCGCCAAAAATGCAGCGATATATTTAGGTTTCTTAAAGCGATGCAAGAAACATTTCACCCCTTATGGCCTAGCAACAATATAGAAGACGTACATCCGCCCAAAGCTTAAGTTTAACGCTCTTATCTGATCTGGGGCTCCTGAGACCTCTTTGAATTTATGAGATAGAACCCAACAGCGAGCGATTAGACTTATTGGTGAAAATAATGCTGCGAAGTCAATCGACTCACTAGAACATCGACGGAATGTTGCGCCTCCGTCACTATTTTATCGATATTTCAGCATAAAATGCTCTAATGAGTCAGCCATCTGCATTCCTCCCCTTCAAGAAATCACCCGCTATACCTTGCACGATAGGAATGCTCACCCGTGCACTCTTGAGCCCACGTACGGACGTACAGTTTAGTTTAGAAACTCGTCCTTCAGCCGCACCACACGAATATGGAATGCTCTTCAAAATCCAAATTCTCCTCCCCAATACAATCCACAGGAATATAAAACCAATGTGCATCGGTACCTCCTTTCCATCTCATCCTCTGTACCTTCGGTCCGCCGCTCCGTCGACGGTTGGGTCTCACAACAGCATAATTGGAGATGGCGTAACTCTCCAGAATGTAGGATGACAAAGTGTCCCTGGACATTAGCAAGAAATCCGCGGCAGAAATGAGTGCAGGTGATTTGTCGGCGTTCTAACGGTACACTTCACTTATCGCTAAGCACTTAAATCGGGCATAAGGATGGTAACCTTTGCGATGCAAGTGGAGAAGGTGAAGGCACTTCAGAGTATTTTCCCTGTCGATGTCCCGCCTTTTCTCGTATCAGGTAACTGCTGTTTGGCGCTGAAATAGTGGGAACTGAAAACCTCAGTTGTGGCCGACGTGGCGTAGTGGGTGGAGGGAGACGCTCACACGCCGAAAGGTCTAGGTTCGAGTCCGCCTAAACACCTCGAATTTTTCACGGCACCACCTCTTTCGAGCTGCTGACAACACTCAAAGAGTAATAACTGTCAAAGACAGCTTCTCAAATTTCGCCGATCGGAGTCGGCAAAAAACTTTAGGTCCCTTCTACTCGTGAGAGAACAGTAGCGCGCACAAAACGAATAGTTGATGTGCAAGCTAGGCCTTGGTTCCCCTGTGGACTGTCGCGTCAGCAATTATTATTATTAAAACCTCAGTTCTTTATCACAGAAGCGCCTTCTGGTCTTTCTTCGCACAACCAAGAAAACACTTTAAATGTTGGCTTCTACCTGGCAGTACAATGGAACAGTCTTTGAGTTTTAACGATTCAGAGCAGTATACCCCAACCTCCAACAAAAAAAAAGCAGTCCTCACAAAGAGTCGCATTGGCAAACACAAGTAGAGAAAGGCCTCAACAAGCTTTGTGTCCTTTACCGAAAGCAGCTAGCGAAAGCTCGCGCGCGGTTTGGGAGGCGTTTTGATTGAGTCTCAAGTTCAAACCGGACGTCAGTCTCAAAGAAGAAGAGAATATCGCCTTCGGTCCTGAGAGGATTTTCGCACGAAGATCTCGGATTTATCGCTTACGAGGGCCAATAAACAAAGCAATTGCAAGCACTCAGCTACCAACTTTGTTCATGTTTCGTACTTTCGGTTTCAGAGTAGCTTCATTTGACCACTGATATTTGTGAAAATTTTCCATATCTTATAATTTGCATTTCCTTTCTTTCCGGATACGTTATCAAATCAAAGTGCTGCAACAAAAGCTTACAGAGCTGTCAAGAAGTCGACGAGTTCACAAAGAATGATCTCGCAGTCTTCTGATAGCCCCGCATTGAGTAATGAGCCATGTCAACAGCCTTCGGTCGACCTCCGATTGAAAGTTACTAATACGAGGTCTGCAATTATACTGTGAGCGTCAAAAGACTCACTTGTTTTGTTTGTGTGTATAAATGGAATTTGAGTTTTCTTGTTGTTTTGACCCAATTTTCATCTTCATACAGTAATTAGATATTTGTTTACTCACTTTTGGCGCTCACAGTATGTTCGAGAAAAGTGCTCTAGCAAAACAAAATTAAAAAAGTCGATAACCCATGATAGCCTAGGAAACTTGAACAGTCTTCGTATACTTCTAGGAAATGAATTAGTTTGCTTGGCGATTGTACAAAGTTGGGAATTCTTCAACATGTTTTCCAAGCAGTGAAAATTTTCGCAAACAAATGCTGGCTGAAGCAAAGCAGCTTCCTCTATTGACGTAAAGATGTTAACTGAAAGACTGAATTGAACGGCTTAAGGTTAACGCGTTCTAAAGCCATATAGGGCATATATTGAATTATTATTTGCTGCTACTTAAACCCATGCACGGTACTAGCTGTAGCCAAGAAAATTGTTTCTAAAGAATCCAAAGGAATGCCAACCCCCAAGCAAACTTTTTCACATACGCATGGTGTCTGCATTTATTTCACTTTACACGTCAAAGCCCTATCGCGCTAACGCGTCGTTGTAACTTGGGAATTAGTCGATGGGTTGAAGGTTAAATTGAAAATTTGAAAATATTACTTGAATGGTAATATAGCCTAAAAGGGATCAGAGACAAATTTCTTCGAGTCCCTTCAACAACTGCTTCCCACACGAGTGGAAAGGAATATAAATTTGTTGGACACTTCGAAAGGCGGTATTTAGGAAGCTACTGCATTGACTGTTAGAATTTGTTGAGTGTCGCTTGGAACACGATATGGAACTGCAACGTTTACTAAGTAATTTTGATCAAATAAACTTGAATATGATTTATTTATCCATTAATTTTTTTTTTTTAAATAATGTTGCCTAGACCTTACTCCAATCCCTTTTGTGATCTTTAGGGCAAAAAATTAATTTTTCTTTATTTTCTTCTTGTGGTGCAATAGTCCGGCGTGGACCTGGGACTCCACCAACATGCCTGTCCAGCCAGCACGATCTTTCGCCAGCTGCCTCCAGTTCCGCACTTCAAGTTGGTTGAAATCCTTCTTCAATTGTGTGCGCCACCTAAGTCTAGGCAGTCCTCTGTTGCGTTGTCCCAATGCTTCGGATTCAAAGACTTTTCGGGCCGGAGCAGTGGCGTCCATATGCTCTGTATGGCCTAGCCATCTTAAGCGTTGTATCCGTAGACGCTTGACCAGGCGCATGTCGCTGTTCAGCCCATAGAGTTCGTCGTTAAGTTGTCACCTCCAGCTGCCATCAACGCAAACAGAACCAAAAATCGCAGGCAGAACTTTTCTCTCGAAAAGACTAAGGGCTTCCTCATCCGCTTTTGCTTACGTTAAGGTTTCCGCGCCATAAAGTAGGACTGGGAAGATAAAGCTGATATATAAATCAGGCTTAGTCCTTCGAGAGAGGGCTTTATTAGCTCCTGAGTCCAAAGAAACAGCGATTGGCAAAAGTGATTCTGCGTTTTATTTCGGTACTGGTGTTGTTGTCCCTGTTTACCGCGGAGTACAGGTAGACAGAGTTCTTGACAACCTCGAAGTTTTTGCTGCCTAGTGTGACGCTCTGTCCGAGACGTCGCTGTTGTATGTCTTTCCTTGACTTCATTTTGTGAACATTGACCGCCAGGCCCATTTTAGCCACCTCCGCTTCAATGCCAGCAAACGCCTCATTGACCGCACGTTGAGTTCATCCACACATCAATGTCATCAGCTTAAGCTAGCAACTGGACTTACTCCTGGAAGATCGGACCTCTAGTGTTGAGCTGTGAGTTATGCACTCACTCGAGGATGATGTTGAAGAAGTCACATGGCAGTGAGTCTCCGTGTCTAAAACACTTTATGACATTGAAGGTTTCGGTAAGTTCGTTACCGACTTTGACTGAGCAGCGAGAGTTCTCCATCGTCATCCTACACAATCTGACGAGTTTGGTAGAAATGCCAAAACTAGACATGGCGCTGTGTAGCTCGTCTCTTTTACACTGTCATATGCGGCCTTGAAATCGACGAACAGGTGGTAAGTGTCAATTTGCATTTCTTGGGTCTTTTCCAGGATCTGCAGTAATGTGAAGATCTGGTCTATTGTGGACTTTAGTGGCCTGAAACCAGACTGATAGGGACCTATCAGGTTGTGGACAAATGGTTTCAGACGCTCGGCACGGCAGAGATGATCTTGTATGCGATGTTCAGGAGACTAATCCCTCGGTAGTTGGCGCAGTCAAAGGGGTCCCCATTCTTGTGAACCGGGCAAACGACACTGAGATTCCATTCATCGGGCTTGTCTTCCTCCGACCATGTCTTACAGATGAGCTGGTGCATGCGTCCAACAATGTCATCCCCAGCTGATTTAAATAGTTTTGTCGGCAGTCCGTCCGCTCCAGCAGCTTTGTTCGACTTTGGCTTGGATATTGCTATCTTCACCTCGTCTAAGTCGGGGGTACGAAATTCTTGTCTATCATCGTCCAAATTGAGTGGAACATTCTGCCTAACAGGGGAATTGGAGCCGTTATTGCCATTAAGAAGTTCACAGAAATGATCTTTCCAGATTCTCAGTTCAGGCTGTGACTCTACCACAAGGTGTCCATTTTGGTCCCGACCAGTTTTGGTCCGAAACTTGAATGCGCTAGAAAGCTGTTTTACCTTATGGTAAATGTTTCGGACTTCTTTCCTGCCATAACACCTTTCCATTTCCTCGATCGCGCGCTTCTTATGCGCGCGTTAATCTAGGTTTTCAACGAACAAGGTGTTCCTTTCCTCTTTCTGTATGAAGTTGTCAGCATTGGGCATTGGTTTCCTCTTCTTCTGGTCTCTACACAATAGATTGTGAGGATGCACTAATTCAAATAGTGGAGTGATATGTTATAAAACCTATTATGGTCCTTACACTAATTTTGTCTACCCTGCCGAGGTTAAAACAACGCTTAAATTTGAGACAAATTGTTCTCTCTATTTTTAGCTCACGTTTTCGACAAGTGATTTCAGCTTGACTTAAGTCCTACAAACTCAATGCCGTTCGGTTTTTGACCCTAATTTTGGGCTGCAGTGCCTCCAGTTCAGCGCCACATAAATTCAATTTCAAATTTGGTCCAGCGGGCTCGCTCGAAAACCAATATCGTTCGATCGATTTAACATCAAATCCCATTAAGTGAAAGCATATTAATTGCATAAGCAAATAATTCAATTTTCCACAGACCCCTTCCCAAGCAGCCTTCGGTTGAGTTCTCTACACACAAGGAGCACCAGACCAGTTGTACAGAAAATCTTTCCAACGCATACTCTACATCGTGCGCTCGTTCCAACAAAGGTTTCTTATCACTTTCTCACACATCGATACCCATCATCTAATGCCCTCTTCTTTTCCAATTATCCCTTTAAATACCTCCTCCAGTCGCGCTGTCAGTCTGTGCGAACTCAATAATCGCCCAGACACACAATACGACTGATCATTGACATCAAAAGGAATTACCAACAATACGCTCATCCTTGCGAGTTTAAGCGAGTGGGGCGGCAGGGCTAAGGCCAACTGGAAGAAACTGGGAGGCGAGCATGGAGCTACAATACATCCAAAAGAGGAAAGGGAAACCCTAGAAAGAGAAAAGAAAACGATGCCAAATCACATTATCAACAACCTTCACACCTTCAGCCATCATCAATGGTCTGGGAATGGGACTGTCTGTTCCATTTTATGTGTGGCTGCGCCACAAACAGAAACAAATTAAAATGCGAATCAGCAATACCACAGCATCCACAACATAACACGAACCGACTGCGAAGCACCCAGCATTCCTTGCAACACTCAGTCTTTCTCCGGTGCGCCCATATCACACCCCAGCCAGTATCCCTCAGAACCTTGAATGAATAATTCTGACAACTGCAGTGTACATGAAAAGTAAAAGAAAACGAAACCAGAACACCAGTAGCAACAGCAGCAGCAACGGCAACAACAATGAACCCCCAATGAAGCCCAACCAAGCAGCCAGGCGGGAGGATACGAGTATCTGCACCAGCATCATTCATGGCGGCAGCCCATCTCTCCATCCTTTCATCCAAACTGTGATGTGTATGTACACACGTCCGCAAATTTACCAAGCTCGTGCCTTCGTCTTCTCACCCGCAACACCCACACATCATAAACTTTCAAATGCTAATTTCTCTGCGTAATTCATCCTGTTGAATAAGACAGCTCATCTATGAAAAATGCTCGCTTAATCCCATCCACGGCGCGAGAGAAGGACCTTCGTCGCTTGCGGAGTGTGTCGTCGCTTCGTCTTCGACCTCGTTGTGGGTATTGTGCCGACCCCTATTAGTTCTTGTGCTCAGTGGGCCTGTTGTTGGCAATTCTATACGACACCGCACCGCATGGCTTTGTATTCCGAGGCCTCTTTCAAAAGATACGAGTGCGGGGCTCAGAGACACACGACACATCCCCGCATTGCGGTTTGAAGCGACTGAATGTGAAAATCCCTTCGACGTTGTCATCATTCCCATCATCCACATCATCGTCATCAACATCTTCACATTTGCGAAGATGATACAATGTCAAATTGTGACTTTCGAGACAAAGATACTTTTCAGCTCCGCACAATATCCCTTTGTAAGCCCGGGTTCTTTGCAGATCCACAAGGATATGTGTGCGCTGTGTGCTCCGCTTAACATATAACCCACCCCATAGTGGACTGGGATTTTCGAGCTACCACTAGCTACACGAAAGATTTTGAATATACATCTCTTTTTTTCGAATGGGGCGTGTGGGCGAGCGAAGTTTTTAATCCTGAAACTTTGTAGAGGCACTCGAAAATGCGCGCAACTGCAAGCACCCACGCAGGAGCAACTTGTTGTTTTAAATATGCTCCGAACAGCATGTGTGTCACTCGGTGTGGTTGGTGGACTGTGAATGTAATTGATCGAGGTTTTTTTTTCATATCCACCAGAAGGGTCCACACACGTCCTTCTTGTGAGGCGCTTCTATTTCGGGATGAAATGTCAATTGAACAGGAAATATGCACGAGCCTGTGTGCGTGTCGTCAATGTCCTTTCACTCAGCGCCCCTTTTTTGCTTTCTGCCAGGCGAGGGGTATGTAAGCAAAGCTTATTAAATTGAAGGGTCCTCGAAGGCTACACACACACACCCATAGACGACCCGGAGTGCCCACTGTTTTCACAGAAAATTGAATAACTTGCGAGTCCCTTCCTTTATCTTACAGGGATATTCTATGAATTTGATTTTATTGTAATGTTGACACTCCGCCAGTGTGGGAGGGATCACAGCACATTAGTGCTGTCTAATTCAAATATAATATTCGCTTAGGGCTCACATAGACGAACGCATACATGTTTAACAAATAAGAATACACCCTGTGGTAGTTTGGGTCGAAATGGTGGTGAGGCGCAGTGCCGAGTGGGGGCAGACTAGACAGGTCTGCCTTAGTATGACATCATTGAAGGCCTCTGCGGGTACATAGTTTCGTTTTCCAAATTGTTTCGCATTCCAAGAGAGGAAGGTGCCGTGTGCGCATGAATCAGCCGAATGGTGAGAGCAGGCTGGCAAAAGAGAACAGCCAGATACACGAAGGGATGAATGCTCTTTGAACTTCAGCTGGGCGTTAAATGCGATAAAAATTAAATTACCCTTTATTATTGAGACAAATTAGTCTTGACGACTGTTTTCTTTTTCCTCTCAATTGCGGCCTTCGTCCTGTTTTGTGGATCTCTTGATGGAGGAGTTGAGTGTGTTGTGGAATGTCTCGCGAGGTATATCCGTCAAGTTGTCGAAATGAAGGTAATCTCTGAATTTGAACATATGTGATCTTTTTTGCCAGTTTAAAGACGGAATGATTGAAGGATGCATCCATAGAATAACAATTAGCAGATGGCTTGGTGATTTAATGTGTGTCAAACGAAAACAACTTTTGGTCAGTTGTCTGCCGCAAACCAAAGAAAAGCGAATGATTGCAGTTTCAATTAATTCCTTTTAGTATGAACTTTGCTTGTGAAAATATATTAGGCTGAAACAGAGACAGTGGAGTCAGTCATTTCATCTTTTGTAAACTCAAGTTTACATTTTCCAAAGAATTTTCAAATTGAAAAGTTCAGCCATGGCCAATTGAGGACACCAAAACGTGAAGTTGCTTGATTAGAACAACTCATATGGTCGTGCTGTCTGCTATACTGACTAATGCTTTTAAAATTTCCCAAGCCACAATCATAGTCATCATTTGATCATATTGTTTTCAGTCGACGAAATGCGGGCCAATGACAGTTTTCGACCGCAGAGCACGTCAAACAGTCACTCTGTGTTGGTGCAACCGCTGCATGGGTAACTCTTCGTTCACTTGTGTGTCCTTTGAGCTCCACTCAAACAATTTGGTTAGTTGTCTGCGGTCCCAACACTCACACACTAATAATCTTTTTTCCAGAACTGTAGCCGGTCAGGACGACCATCGCTTTTTCGATCGATATAAACTTCATGCATCGCTTGCAAGTGAAACATCGCGTTACCCAACCACAGTCCGTCTTTTTCTTCTTCTTGTGGCGCTATAGTCCGGGATGGACCTGGTCCTCCACCGACATGCACGATCATTCGCTAGCCGCCTCCAATTGCGCAATCCAAGTTGGCTTAGGTCCTTTTCCACTTGTGTGCACCACCTTAGACTAGACCGTCCTCTGTTGCGTTGTCCCAATGGCTCTTATTCGAAGACTTTTCGGGCCGGGGTAGTGGTGTACATACGCTCTACATAGCTTAGCCATCTTAAGCAATGAATCTAAAGACGCTATATCAGGCGCATGTCGCTGTAAAGCCCACAGAATTCGTCGTTGAATGTTCTCCTCCAGGTGCCATTAACGCAAACAGGACCAGGAACCGCACACAAAACTTTTCTCTCGAAAAGACTAAGGCTTCCTCATCCGTTTTTAGAAACATTTTCGCCGTTTTTAGTAACATAAAGAAGGAATGGGATGATGAAACAGTTAAGTCCTTCGAAAGACGTATTTGTCTCGTCCACAGCCTTTTCAGTCAACAGTTCGAGTGCAGCTGAATATATATTTTTCATAGTGAGTGCAGCCATAATTTAATGCCCTTATTTATTGTCATTAAAAAGGGCAGGTGGTGGACATTCTGATCGAATTCCGGTCTCCGAATCGAAGTTGCTTATCCTGATGGTATCTCTCCGCGCTGCACCGTCTTGTTGCTCTGCATGTGCATTTGTAGCATCCCCAGTAGGTATTATATATATTCTTCTTATGGAGCTACAGTCTTTTGTGTACCTGGGCTTTTCCTGTTTGAATTACCTTCCTTCCGCTTTTTTGCTCTTCTTTCAAAGCTTCATAAAAAGTCGTACAGTGATCGGATTTAGTTCAAATATGCGCCGCTCCGTTCGATAATCTATTTCCACCTAGATGGCAACTTCATAATACCCCTTCGTAGAAGCCCTCCTCTTTATTTGCGAAGAACTCGGAGCGCTACTTTTCACAAGTCTCTTTTGAGTTCAACTTCACACCACCAAGGGAGTTCGCCATGGACAGAAACAGGTGGTAATCACTTGGCGCTATGTCCGGGCTATATGGTGAATGCGATAAAACCTACCATCCGAGCTCCCGTAGCTACTGACGAATTATCAACGAAGTATGTGGTCTGGTGTTGTCCTGGTGGAACACTACACCCTTCCTGTTGGCCAATTCTGGACGCTTCTGGTCGATCGCCTGCTTCAAGCGGTCCAGTTGTTTACAGTATGTGGTAAGATTGAGCGTATGGCCATATGGGAGCAGCTCGTAGTGTATGATTCCCTTCCAATCCTTCCAATCCCACCAAGCACACAGCAAAACCTTTCTGGACCGTCAATCCCAGCCCGGCCACTGTTTGACGGACGTTTCACTGGCCATCAACCACTACCATTTTCGCTTGATATTGTCGTATATGATCCATTTTTCGTCGCCAGTCACCACCCGCTTCAAAAATGGGTCGGGTTCGATCCGTTATAGCACCATACCGCAGGCGTTGATTTGGTTCAGAAGGTTTTTTTTTTGCGTTAAATCATGCGGCACCCAAACATCAAGCTATTTTGCGTATCCAGCCTTCTGCAGATGGCTTAAAATGGCTTGGTGACTAACTCCCATCTCCAGGGCGATGTCACGAGATGCCACATGCCGGTCCAACTCGATAATTTCCATGATTCGATCGGTATTCGTCGTCACAGGTCTTCCGCCGGCTGGTTTATCCATATTGTCGTTTTCACCGGCTCCGAATTGTCGAAACTATTCCTCCGCGGTTTGAAGTGATAGAGCACTAGCACTAGCGTATTTGCCTTTAACGAAGGAAAACTTTAAAATGGTGCGAATTTCGGCGTCAGTGAACTCCATGTTTACACGTCCATAACTGTTGAACGCAATATCCAAACTAATCATGCAAAGCTTCGTTTTGTAGGTTATGTCAAGACCTTTCAAATGATGAAACAGTACGTATATAGGAGCTCTGTAGCGCTTTGTACATAACCGAAAAATTCAAAAAACAAAGGGGCGGAAGGGATGTTTAACGACCTTATATAATATATTCGGTACAAATTCATCATTTAAAATATTGTCCATCGGAAGCGACATTTTATTTCCATCTCTCTAAAAACGGACTTCCTACACTGTCGAAATAGACAGCAGGTGCAGTGCCAGAAGAATATGCAGAAGCAGCATGGCCTCCGATTTCAGCCTTTCGTGTCTAGGTTTTAGGTTTCTGGCCACTTCACCCTCATGGGGACAAGCGAAGTTATGTCGCAAAATTGTTATGTCATGCTTTTCGATCATTCCTGTCTAGCTGGCACCCAACGCAAGGATCAAAACAATAAGTTGTAGTCAATATGAATAATGCTTTCTAGGAACTCATAACATACCAAGCTCTGCTGGTTCCACCATATGAACAGCATCCCTTTTAAAACAGTGGATGTCCTTCAATAACGTCGATATACACGATCGTGGAATGCGTTCACCAGGCTTTGTATAGAAAATGTTTTCCTCGGGATTGCCTACGGGAAATAGGACCACAAAACAATTTTAATAAGTAAATCCTAGCTTTTTAACGTTAAAAGATGAAAATATTGCATATAATCCGAAAATTAGGAAAATTTTACAGTGAGTCTAATAATTTGGGCAGGGACTGTATATTCACTTTGCTTCTTCAGTCACAGTCCGGTACAATAATTCCTTCCTTTGATGTTGTTCAAGAAACAGTTCCGAAGTGAAAAATCGCCTTTTGACATTTCTTGGCTTCAACTCGTACCGCACCAGATGTCCTAGCTTTCGAGAAATTTCAAATTTGTTTAACTAAAGGGCACGGTTTTTGATCTGCTGACAATACTCAAGCAATTATTCCATAAAAAACGCTTCTCAAACTTCGCCGTTCGGAGTCAAAATCGTGAAGGAACAGTAGCGCCCACAACACGAGTAATTGATGAGCAAACTAAGAACTGGTCCTCCTGTGGCCTGTCGCATCATCCAATTATTACTATTATTAAGACGCTTATTGCATTTGAAAGTTAAATTTTCACCTTTGAACGGTCGAAACCACTCGCCCGGAGCAGATTCTCTCCGGATGGCCTTCAGTTGCATTTATCTTTCAATTAAAAAATAAAACTAAAAAATCGCTGTTTATTTAAAAAAAAGGGGCCAGAAAACAACGTTGTTCTTCAAAACAGACTCTGCTAAAAAAATGTCACATCTTTCCAATGGAGAATTCGCTTCCAAGATCAGTCACAATGTGCAGATGGCGCCATCTTTTGAAAATAAACCGAATGATTTGTACCCATTTTAAATTTTTGTAAAAGTATATGAAGGCGACTTTTCTGTCGTTCTAGATCCGTTCTAGAGTTTATCCAGTTAATCCACGAATCACCTAAGCGAACATCGTGAATGCACTTGTACCGATTGAAAACAAAACTACCATTTGCGGACGTTTTGTTTTAGTATACAGAAACCAAGGGGTATGTGTTTGCGTCACAGTTTTAAGAAAATGAAACCTTTCGTACAGTTGTGTTCATAAAAATAGCAGTGCTCCTTAAAAAAGACAAACAATTTTCTATTAATTCAAATTGCTTTATTATTTTTTTTTTCAAAAAACGTATACAAAAGTAAAGAATTTCAGTCTTAACAGGTATATCACAATTTAAACGTTCTTCATAACTTTTAACTATTTTTTTTTTAGTAGTAATATTTCGCAGTTGTTCATACAAATAGCAGCTGTGGCTAGTCAACAGAAATCAATGAAACAATACAAAATCATTATTACTTACAGCTTACCATTAGTACTTTGTAGCAAAGCCTTTGTTTTTTGTCACTGCGCTGCATCTTTGTGGCATTGAGTCCACCAGACTCCGACATCTCTTAACAGCTATAGCTTCCCATGAGTCTCGTACTACCTCCCACAATTCCTTGGCGTTTTTCGATTTGGCTTCATGGACAGAATTTTTAACATCACCCCACAAGTTCTCAATGTGGTTTAGGTCAGGGGATTGTGCTGGCCACTCCATAACGATTATCCTTTTTTCATCAAACCAACCCGTTTTGACGTATATTTTGGGTCATTATCTTTTTGATATACCCAAACTAGTGACATTTCTTCCTCGGCATAGGGCAGCATAACCTCTTCTTAAATTTTAACGTACTCAGCACCGTCCATTATACCCATGATAGGATATATAGGCCTAACCCCAATATATGAGAAACAGGCCCAAAGTATTAGTTTTGCTCCTCCGTGTTTAACAGTTTTAACTGTATAACGGAGATAATTTTCTTAATTCTTTGGTATTCTTACATATTCCCGACGACCCTTGGACCTAACTAAGACTATTTTGCTTTCATCGCTTCACAGAATATTCCTCCATTTCTCCTTCGGCCAATCTTTGTTAAATTTTGAGAATGTCAATCTTTTTTGCACATGCTTTTTTGTCAAAAGCGGTGCTTTTCGCGGGCTTCGAGCTGGTAGTTTGGCCTCTAGAAGACGTCTTCTAACCGTCACAGCACTCACCGGAAGTTGGAGTTCATCCCTTATCTGTTTGGAGCTTTTCGAAGTGTTCTCTTTTGCCATGTTTAAAATTTTTCGGTCAGTTCGCTTCACTCTTTTTGGACCGCGTGTTCGGGCCTAGCTTTCCAGTTTAGCGCATTGCTCACCATTTTCGTTGAATATCCTATGATTTCCTGGGTTGATGTTTTTCCCTCCGAACACAATTTTTTTTTATCGAATCCGCATATCTTCGGTACAATGATTTGATCGACCCATATTTCTAACTTTGAACTATGTTAATAAAAGACAACATATACAAAAACATTTACTTACCACACAAGAATACACAAGTATTTTCTAAACTCTAAACAACAATTTCTGAGACACTTTATGGTTAAACCAAAAAACACTGCTATTTTTATAAACGGGCTTCAATCAACAGATTTCAATGAATGAGTGAAGAAAGGAGAAAGTAAGCCTTTACTTTGTATTTTTTATTTCTGGTATGGTATAATAAATACTATTAAACAGGATAGGAAAAAGGAAAGAAATATGCTGCTAACTATCTAAGTCGTATAACTACTGCAATTTTTATGAACAGAACTGTATGTCCGAAGTTGCAGTTCATTCAATTGACTAAACTTGAGATCTTGTAAGGTTTGACTGAATCAGTCATTCCTGACGGAACAAAAATTGCATTCACCGTAGTCACATTGAAGTTCTTACCAGTAGCTTAAATCTGTCCCCATACATTAGGGGCCTCCGGAATGTTCATCGAAGTCCTTGCGATCTAAAAGCTTTATGCTGTGGCCTTCTTCGAGTATAGTTCTCAAATGATTTGAAATCAAATGTTTTGTCATAAAGACTGATTCAATGAAAGGCTTCGAAACTGATGCCTGGTTCAAAAAAACAAATAATTCGCAAAGTGAACAAAGTAATTTAGTGTCTACAGTGAAAGGATATAAGCCATTTACGAGCACATTTCTAGTTTATAGTTAGTGTAGATCTGTCGTTGTCATGAGTCCTCCATCGTCATGTGGCAGACTTGCACCATCACTCACTTCTTTCTCTAGCTCAGCAACACTCGCGCAGGCTGCATAATCACCCCGGAAAAGTACGGTTCCATTCAAAGAGAAAGTGCTTCCTTTCTCCACCACACAAAGTTCACCACGCAAAGAGAGCGCAACAACATCCCCATTTATTCAACAGTTCATACCGCAGAGCAAATATTCTACCCCATTCTCAGGCGAATAAAAAACTCCGAAGACAACATAACCATCCCCAAATGAAAATTCAGAAAACACACGACACATATTGACTCACTTGACGGCCACTATCGCTGTCAGTTGGTGTTGAGTTCTCGTGCAATAAGGACGTGCGCAAAAATTTTCTCCGGCTCTGTCAAATCAATCTCGCTAATCATCGAGTATCACTGTCTCAGAACAAAAGCTCGTGTTAATTAAATAAGTGATCTGTCCGTCTCGAATCACTGTGAAACTGCTTCAACGAGAGCAAAGCACACCCCCATTCAAATCAAATTGACACAACTAGCTACATCCTGCTCTACAGTGGATAGCGTGTGTGAAAAAGAGTATGTTGCTGTCACGTGAAAATTAGTGCAATGCTGGTGTAAACACTAATTTAATCCGTCCACTCTTGATCTATGCAACCTAAAACGCGATTGAAACTTGAAGTAGCCTCGAAACGTCACGGCACCCTGCATCAATCTGACTGACAGGGGTTGCGTTTGTAACCGAGCAACAGCACTGAATGGTAAACACAACATATTCAGCGCGTGCGACTTCTATCTGTGTGTCTTCGGGGTTTTCCGTTCTAAGTGCATAATAAGACGTGGAAAATTCCCTCCCTGTCGTTGCGCGAATTTCCGCACTCCACTCTGTGGTGGGAGTGTGTTTTCCTTTCTTCTCTGGATTTTTTTTTCTTTATTCATTCGTCCTCCCAAGTTCGTTGTCGTCGTGGTCCTATTTTGCTGAGTGTTTTTCTTTTTTTTCCTTTTGGTTTTTAGTGGCCATAACAGAGAATTAGTGTGTGGGTTTTATGAAGCGTTCCTACATACTGCCTGCCATTCTCTGCGCTCTATTCCAGTAAATGGAGACAGAGTCGTCCTTTATGTTATCCTTTCAGGGTGCCAGATGATAATGGCAAGGAAAAGAAGCTCAATATATATTTGTTTGCGAGGAGGATAGGCGAAAAGGCCGAACATGCAGTAAAATGCGAGCACATCCTTCGCCCCTGCACGTTGTAGTACAAAGAACGTGCTGACTCCGTTGTCGGTATCGCACCACTTCTAGGACTCTCACGGTGAGAGTTTGTGTTTGAAAGTTGGGGGAGAACTTCAATTACATTGCGCTCTCTGCGTCTCTTGTGAATGAGTGAATTAAAAACAAATGGAAATTATTGGTCTCTTCACGGAATGAAGAGAGAAAAAGAGCCAAAATTCGATTGCCTCCACACTCGCACGACAGCGTCCATTGAGAATGACAATACAGATCCAATGGCGCCAGGACGACGGCAACAACATCGATAGCTTATAAACACATGTACGAGTATGCAAAATCGATTTCGATTTACTATCTTGTCCTTAAGACATTTGAGTTCTTCAACTTCCTGCAGCCCTTTTAAAAAGTGCAGATTTCATTGTTATTAATTTTTCATACCTCAATTATGAAGTCCAATTCGAATGGATAAGAGGCAGAGTTCTGCTTAGAAGAAAATGCTGAAAAAAATACCCCACCGGCAAAAAGGATTAAATGCGTCGGCCGGGTAGCCATAAATAATTCAGGACCCTTTCTGCTCCCTGCAAACTTCGATTGAATTTTGTTTTGCTCACCGAGAAGCTATTATTTATTTATACGCGTTTTTTTCACTTTTTTGCATACTTCCCTTTGCATCAATCTTCACTTCAATATAAACCTTTGTATTGTGCTTTATTCCCTGGCTGTTTCCGAGCCCAGATGAAATATTAAATAAAGATAATGCAATTTTGAAATGCTATTAATATTTCAAAGCGACCCGAAAACAGGGGGATTTGGAAATACATGCGGATGCGATAGGAGTTGTGTTTGCATATCGTCCTTTCCGTTGTCCTTTCAGGCATTACCTTGAAATAAAACTGAAAATCCCGCAGAATCATACGCTCAAAAATACAAGCACGGTGTTCAAAATATTCCGCGTTTACTGAAGCGGAATTAAAATTATTTCGAAAAAAAAATATATAAATAAATAGTTTGTGTGAAATTCGTGATTTAACAAAAGTGTAGGGAAGTGTGGAAATTCAGCGAATAATCGGAGGTTTTTGTTGCGAAATTTCGATCTCTTCAGCAAGTGGAATTAAAATACTTCATCAACAGGTGGATGTGTGTGCTAGACGGACTTTAAAGAGGTAAGTTGAGAATTTGTTCATGCACTCAAGGGGAATATTTTAGTGTCGTTCTGGCTTTTGGTTGAAAATATCTGTTGTTCAGAGTTCTCACTGTCAAACAATTTACTGAAATGAAGCTTGATGAAGACACTTGGCTCAGACGAATTTCAATTGGAACGATATCACATTCAACTCAATTTAAATCAATCGAAAATTGTGTACAACTTTTTGTATTTAATGGTTTTATGGGACTTCTATACAGGAGAGTGTTTGTTTCTTCTTATTTTCAAGTAAATCGTTGTCTTCTACCTGTCTTTTTAATGCACTTCCATACTTAATAGTTAAAACGCTGTTCTGTGGGTTATGTTCACTGTTGTGTTTTGAACGTCGCAACAGTTTCAGCAGATGAAAGAATTCTTGTTTTAACAGTTCACAAAACTTTTCACCATTTTTGTATGTTAACATGAACCGAAGTGTAGGCGCACTTCTAGTAAAGGTTCGTTTCTTTTCGTAGCACTGCCTTCGTGAACTGCCTTTCTTAAGTCTCGCTTACATATATGTATACTGACAGTGCAAGATCTTTCTGAAAAATCAGTGAGGAAGTAAACGGGTACACTTCACTGAAGTGAACTTTGTGACGATGTTCGGATAATGGTGTTCACACTTCTTCTTACCTGGCTTTAGATGTTTCTTTTTTGTATTTTTCATTTATCTTAATAGAGCACTTCAACAACAACTTACATGTTTTGCCTTCATTCCGAAGTTTCAGGATTATCCCATGCCTTTCCTCGCTATATTAAACAATAATATTTGTGAATAAAAAAACATTTCTATTTAACTTTTCAAATAAAAATGAATGGAATGACCGCCGTGACGTAGTGGGTAGAGTGCGACGCTCACACGCCGAAGGGTGTAGGTTCGACTCCCAGCTCAACACCAATTTGTCTAATTTTTTCACGGCACCACCTCTTTCGAGCTGCTGACAACACTCAAAGAGTAATAATTGTCTAAGAAAGCTTCTCAAATTTCGCCCGTCGGAGTCGGCAAAAAACTGAAGGTCCCTTCTACTCGTGAGAGAACAGTAGCGCGCACAACACGAGCAGTTGATGAGCACGCTAGGCCCTTGTCTCCCTTTGGACTGTAGCGCCAACAATTATTATAGTCCGTCTTATAGCAAATATATTTGTTGTTCATCGCCCTTGAAAGGTACAGGTTACAGGACACATCGCAGCTCTTCCTCAGCCATTGGTTTAAATTTATGAATCAGATTATCTTACAGCTCACAATGGACCATGTCAGTGGCAGTGAAAGTGGTATTAATGCTATCAGTAGAAGAGGACATAGTCCCTGAATTCTTATAAAAGATGTGTATGCCAATGTCATGTGCATGGTTATTCAATTTTATTTCTTTTTATCGGGGTTTTAACAGGTGTTATAGGCAAATGATGGAAAATCTGTGCCAATACAAATAATAACTACGGCCACATGAATACTGAAGTGACAAATTGGCATGATGCACATGATCAAGCAAAGTTCGTGAAAACATGTGCTTTACCGGGTTGTAAAAGAACTAAAACTCTCACTTGACCTTAAATCCTCGGAACTCCTAGTTTCGCTCAGAAAATCGCATTGGTCGTTAAAGAATCGGATACCAGCAAATGATGTTTTTAGCGATTTTTTAAAAGCTCTGACAAATTTTTAACGCCCTGCACGACAACAATTATACCCCTATCACTGATTTATTGAAGTCGCTCAATTGGCCGACTAACACGTTTCACTCTAAAAGTTGCCTCGTCAATTTAAAGAACGTGCGCCTACTGCAAATAATTATTGCTTAATTAGAATGCTTGTGTTCAACCTTGATGTCTCCACAATGACTCTTGCGGGAGCTGCGGAGGTAAAAAAGAAGTTTTTTCATATCCTCTATGATTGCCTCGCAAAGAGTAGAAAGAAAGACCTCAGAAACTAGCGAACTAAGTGATGCTGACTTCGAACATAGCCTATAGCTAGTGCACGCTGATTGAAAAGAGATTATCATCAAGATGTCATAATTGAGCAAAATACTCAAATACTACTTAATTGGCACATTGACAATCGTGTCGTACAACCTCTGCTAACCATTCGAAATAATAAGGTTCAATTTTGAAGTTTTGGAACAATAGACTACTGAAAAAAAAACAAATACAAACATTTACAAGTAAAGGATTTCCAATAAGTGTAAATCAAAAAAGATTTAGAACGCTGGACCGAAGGCCAGCCCACGATTCCGTTTTGGATAAAATTCTATTTCGTGTTTAGGCTACAAGCGATCACTCTAAACTGAACTAAATCCTATTTTACTGGCACCTTACTGGCAACCAGCAGCTCTTCAACCCAATCGCTTAAATCAGCATATAATTCCGGCGCGTGTATCCAGTGCATAGTGGATGGAATCTGATGCGTCTGGGAACGTTCGTGCAATCATATTTTCACCTGTACAAATGCAATATGCACATGCAGCAAATTTGGATAGCAATTGCTCCTAGCTAGCGCGTGTTGTGTTAACTTACATATGGGGCTCAGAAAAACAACCGCACCCAGACAAAATAACTCTTCGGGCGTTTTGCACACAAAAGATGTCATTGGTCAGTGTTGTCCAAAGATGTCATTTAGCTGTATCACCTCAGTCGAATGTGGAGAATTGATTTAACCAAAACGGGGAGCCTTGTTACGCAAACCCATCATCTTTTTGTCCAGTGTTTACACGCCTTGGCGACACTTGTTTTGGCTTTCTTTTTTATCGACGACTTCATGCAGACGTTCAATGTTATGCACACGTCGCAAAAGCTGTGGTTTGAATAGGTTTCGCAAAAGAGTGTAACGTGAAATTCGAAAACGCGAACAGGACATATTCCTTATTGCCTCTTCGAATAGGAGTGATTTTTTGGAAAAATCCCAAAAATAGAATTTGATATTGTTGTCTACTACTTTGGTTTACTATATGTTTCTGAAAATTCACATTGACTCTGAAATCATAAGTATCTTCTTCAGTTTATTAGAAGTTACTCCATGCTAATGTATAAGAGGTCGATTCTACAAAACACTTAATATAGTTTTTTATCCTCGACAGTTCGTCCTAGTTCACTCCAAGACCAATTTCGTGAAGGTCGTTCAAAATCAGTTGTTGTTCCGGAAACCTTTGATGCTGTGCGCCAAGTGATATTGCAAGATCGTCATGTGACCTATCGTGAGATTGAGACAACCTTAGGCATTAATGGGACCAGCATACATTCGATATTGCATAAACATTTGACCGTCAAAAACATTTGTTCACATTGGATCCCACACGATTGGTGGAAAGAAATGCTCCAATCGCGATCGTATCGCGGTGCTTCGCGTCTATGACATCGTGATAGGTGATGAATCGTGGATTTACGCGTATGAGCCCGTAAGTAAACAGAAGTCGACTGTATGGGTCTTTCAAATTAAGACAAATCCAACAAAAGTTACTCGCACACGAAGCACTTCCAAGCAAATGGTCGC
This sequence comes from Eristalinus aeneus, assembly GCA_955652365.1. NCBI lineage: Eukaryota > Metazoa > Arthropoda > Insecta > Diptera > Syrphidae > Eristalinus > Eristalinus aeneus. Next base: position 82,001,701 of record OY019130.1, read on the forward strand.
CTGTTTCTTTTGGAAAAACTGGACAAGTCGCAACCGTACCACTGGAACAACGCAGAACAGTCAATTCTGAGTTGTACACAACCATTTGTTTGCCAGTAGTCTTCCAAGAAATCAGGAAAACCAACCGCCGAAGATGGATCACTCTTCAACACGACAATGCGGGCTCTCAAACATCGGCTCAAACAACTGCATTTTTGAGCAGTCAAAACATCAATTTGATGAGTCATCCGCCGTATAGTCTTCACTTGGCACCGAATGACTTCTTTTTATTCAAGTACGTAAAAAATGAGAGGTCAACGACACCTGTGTTTGAGATACCTCATTCAGAGTGGCAAAAGTGCTTTGACAATTGGTTCAAACGCATCCAAAAGTGCATAGATCTTAATGGGGAATATTTTGAAAAACAATAAAGCTATTTTCGATGATTAATATTTGCTTTGTCCTCTAAGTCCGAAATATAAAAGGCAACACTCGTATAAACGACAGAAGCTCTTCTTCTTAACATTTCTTTTCCTTGTAGGTGTGTGAGTACCTTCTGAGAATTATCAGAATACTCAAGCTTCATCACATTTTGCAGTCATTAAATGTAGATGATGATTGGGTCATAAATCTGTTTTTGACTATGTACCCCTTTCCCGCTCTCAGTAATGGCGTTAGAATCTTTGGTGCCTCGTCCTTCAAATAAGATTAACCTGAGAAACACCCAGACAGGTTCAATTCAATTCCTTGAACTTCTTCTGAATTTCGAGGATGTAAAGGTCGCCGTGGCATAGTGGGTAGAGTGCGACGCTCACACGGCGAAGCGTTTAGGTTCGACTCCCAGTTCAACACCAATTTTTTCTAATATTTCACGGCATCACTTCTTTCGAGCTGCTGACGACACTCAAAGAGTAATAACTGTCTAAGAAAGCTTCTCAAATTTCGCCGTTCGGAGTCGGCAAAAAACTGTAGGTCCCTCCTACTCGTGAGAGAACAGTAGCGCGCACAACACGAGTAGTTGATGAGCAAGCTAGGCCCTGGTCCCCCTTTGGACTATAGCGCCAACAATTATTATTATTATAAAGGTTTTTTTGGCAGTCTTATGTTCGGAAATGGAGAGAGCTTTTTTTAGAGGTATAGAGCTTTGAAATAGAATACGACAAAGAGGACTTTCTTAGATTAACAAAAAAATATATTTTATTCGATAGACGATTCCCGGGTATAAAAACTAATTTCTGGCAGTGATTTAAATCTTACTTTTTCCAATATACTTGTATATAGCTGAATGTAGGAATTAAAACCAAAAATTCTGTCCTGCAAGTGGTCCATTGTTTTGGGCTTATTAAAAAAAATAAGCGACGTAACATATGGTATATCCACAGAAAGCCGTTAAGCGGCACTAAGGCCCGTAATCCAATTCTCGAGTCAGTTTCCAAACCTTTTATTCAATAAATCAATTGTGACACCAGCTGTGAAACATATCGCGCCATTTTGTTAAAACCACACCTCCTGCAACATCATGACTATTCAACGTGAAACCGCGCCACTTTGGTACTATGAGGGCACGCAGCCATTGTAAGCCCAAATGATTCTTTGAGCGTGTGTTACAGCCAAAAACGATAATTCGATACTGGATGACAGAGTCGCAAATGTTGTGGACTTCGATTTCCTTCTTGCGATTGTAACCGTCAAGAATCGGCTTACTCACGCCATTTCTTGTGTCTTGAAAGCACATACCATGAAGGAAAACATGATAAAAATCCGAGATGGAGCACAATTTTTCAAACTGAGCTGAGGGGCAGAAATAGCAAAACAGAAAGCGAAGCCTTGAGCACAATCGTGTGTGAATTAATCGAGAAGATAAAAGTGCCTATCCGGTTGGCGTCGAATTAACTGTCTCCAGACAACAACGGGCGGTACAACCTTAGACCAATGATTGGCGCTGTTTAAGGCTCGTTTTGAAATGATGTTGTACGAGTATAAGGTTGTCAAATATCTCCCTTCCGCTTTTTTGCTCTTCATTCAATGCTTCATTAAAAATGTTACAGTGATCGGATTTAGTTCAAATATGCGCCGTATTGTTCAACAATCTATTTCTATCTAGACGGCAACTTCATAATACCCTACTTGTAGAAGCCCCCTTTTTATTTGCGAAGAACTGGGACAGCCATTTTTGACAAGCCTTCAACTTCACGCCACCAAGCGCTTACATCATGGACAGGAACAGATGGTAATCATTTGGCGCTATGTCCGGGCTATACGGTGGATGCAAAAGATCCAACCATCCGAGCTCCCGTAGATTCTGATGAGTCATCAACGAAGTGTGTGGTCTGGCGTTGTCCTGGTGGAGCCTTACACCCTTCCTGTCGGCCAAATCTGGACGCTTCTGGTCTATCGCCTGCTTCTAGCGGTTCAGTTGTTCGCAGTAGATGGTAGAATTAAGCGTCTGTTCATATGGGAGCAGCTCATAGCGGATGATTCCCTTCCAATCCCACTAAACACACAGCAAAACATTCCTGGCCGTCAATCCCGGCTTGGCCACTGTTTGGGATGATTCACCCACCTTTAGCCACGACCGTTTTCGCTTGATATTGTCGTATGTGATCCAGTTTTTGTCCCCAGTCGCCATCCGCTTCAAAAATGGGTCGAGTTCGTTCCGTTTCAGCAGCATATTGCAGGCGTTGATTCGGTCCAGAAGGCTTCTTTGTATCAAATAATGCCGCACCCAAACATCAAGCTTTTTTTGTATCCAACCTTATGCAGATGGTTTAAAATGGTTTGGTGACTAACTCCAATCTCCTGGGCGATGTCACGAGGTGCCTCATGCCGGTCTAATTCTATAATTTCCATGATTCGATCGGTATTCGTCGTCACAGGTCTTCCGCCGGCTGGCTTATCCTTGGTGTCGTTTTCACCGGTTCTGAATCGTCGAAACTATTCCTCCGGTGTTCGAAGTGATAGAGTACCATCCCCCAAAACACCATTAATCTCACGGAATGTTTCTCCCGTGGATTTACCTTTAACGAAGGAAAACTTTAAAACAGCGCAAATTTCGGCGTTAGTGAACTCCATGTTTACACGTCCATAACTATTGAACGCAACATCGAAACTAGTCATGCATAGCGTAATTTTGTAGGCGGAAGAGAGATATTGACAACCTCATATTCAACATTTTGTGACCTATCTAAAACGAAATAGATGAAAAGTTCTTCATCGCGAGATGACTGGGCTATTTCTAGACAGATTTGATGAAAAAGTTTGCAAAGGAAACACGATTCTACACCACTACGACAACCTCTTCCCCCACCGTTAAGGTAAAATTGGTCAAACCATACTTCATTTAAAATTTCCTCCAGATTTCAACTTTCTTTCCTTTCCCACTCAATAGAGTCACTCGCGGCACTCACAAAGCCAGTGGAAGCTTCAACATTCCAAACATCTTTTTGTCTGTATACGACTTTGTCAAATGAACTGCCATTTGTTTACACTTTTCGAATGTTCGCACATCCCGAGTACACTTAATGAAGCCACAATGTTTACTCAACATCATCATAAAATACCAACAGCTCTCCAGAAAAGAAATTCGCATTAATATTAATTGACGCTGTACATCAGCGGCAATGAAAAAAATGTTCACGCACGTGTACATATCGTGTGGTGGCAGCGAACGTGCCCGACACATTGTTATCCACAAAAAGGTCGAAAAGAATCATCCAAGTCTTCCATTTAGGATATTTTAAGGACCCTCATTACCGTCTTCATCTTAAGGAAGTCGTCTTACACCTACGTCCCACGCTCCCATGTTGACAAGGAGGTCCAAGGACGTCGGGCAAAGTGTGTGCCATCATTACCTTGACATTAATGGACAAGCAGCAACTTTCCATTTTTTTTTTTCAAAACTTAATTACACAACATCTTGTCTTGCATTGCTTATGTTAAGCAATATATTTTTTCCTGTCATGTCCAGTTTGTCACCTCAACCGTCACGAAGTGGCGTGATCACAAAATTCTCCGACGTGACGTCCCTCGTCACCCAGCCCGTTTGCCTCTCTGTGTCAGTGGCATACGCGCCTCTCTAGAGGACGATAACAACGTCTTGTCGGATTGTTGTTGTTGGCTGAACTAATTTTTAACACAAAGGCCTCACGCCTACTCGGGCACAAACCAACCCTCTGATTCTGTGCCCAGACGATAAAATGGAAAAATGGGGGCACCTTAGGGAATTCAAATAATTTCTAACGTCCTTTTTTTATCCTCGACGCCTAGTCGATTCCACTACCAGCACCGCCCCCTACTCCCCACCGCACCAAATAACCCGGATAAAACGTACGAAGATTGGAGCGCAAAAAAGGAAAAGACCTACATCATTATTTCATTAGAGTCCCAAAAGGATATTCGAATTTATCGACCTATTTGCAGGCGCGCACAAAACCTCTCGTTTGATAAAAGCGAACTCACTGGGCTTCACCCACGGGGGAAAGCAGGACGACAAAAAAGAAAGAGCGGAAGCAATTCACTCTTGGGCCCCCGACCTGTCACTCTCGCAGGACGCATGAAACGATGAAGGCATTCAGCAAGGGATAACTGCTTTGTCTGTGAATTTCGTGCGGGCGATCGGATATTTTTGGGTTTCACCACCGTGTCTCTGTGTCAACGTACCTATTGATGCATGTAAGTGTAAGCGTGTGTGTGCATTATCCCTTTCAGTTCTTTCAAAAGGGACCACCAAGGATATTTGTCCCCGGCGTTATTATCGGAATTAATCCCCGATTACACATCTCAATCCACTTGTACACAGTTTTAATGAGTTGTTCTTCAGCTGGAAATGGGTGAAAGGATTTACCAGTGGATGCTGTCGCTGTCAAGTGAATGAAAAGCTTGAAAAAAGAAAACTGCTGAATAGACTTCCACAGAAAATCTGATGTTCTTGCTTTTGTGTGTAGTGTAAACGAACTCTGCGTATGGGCGAGTGGGTGCGGAGTAGCCCATTGAAGGGGAGCACAAACAAACATGAATTCCTGGATTTAATTTACAACAATTTACGATTACTGAAAAAAATGCTTAAGCGGCCCGACTGTGCGGGGCAGCGTGTAGAAGCTGTCTGCTCCGAAATTCTGACATTTGACTTGGGTGAATGGAATTCGCTATTCACCGAATGAATGGTCGACTTTCGTCGGCTGTGATATTCACAGAAAAGCGCAAGGAAGGTGCTGCTCTTGTCACCATTTATGGGTGCGAAAGCGTTATGGGTGCGAAAGCATTAAGCGTTACGATTATGGTACGTTGTGGAATCATGTGTAAATAAAGACTGTGATCAAAAGGCGAGCACAAGAGATGGGAGAATTTTAGAATAAACACATTGCATTGAGTTTCATGCTCTTAATTTTAATTTCTTCAACGCAACAAGTTTTTGCCCAGGGGACTTTTTTCAACTCACACATTTCCTGTGCGATTGGTTCTCTTCGATTGACCCTCAATTAGACTGCGAAGTAAACTTACGGCTTCAGGTCACAGGCAAAGCATAAGATCGGGTTGAATACTAATGAACATCTCCAAGGAGTGAACAGAATACCCCTGTGCGTTTATTTAAAATTAAAGAAATCGGCTGGAGCTCTAAGACTCAAAGACTGGTCCATTGTACTGCCAGGTAGAAACCTTCATTTAATGTAGTTTCTTGGTTTTCGGAAGAATAACCAGCAGGTGCTTAGGCTTTCAGTTCCCACCACATCAACGCCAAACTGCCGCCACCTGATACAAGCAAAGGCGGGACATTAACAGGGGAAGTGCTCTGAAGTGTCTTCACCTGCTAAAGAGGCGCCGCAAAGAGTGTCATCCTCAAGCACAAGCCGACTTAGGTGCTTCGCAAAAGTGAAGTGTATCGTTAGTACGCCGACAAATCGTCTGCACTCATTTCTGTCTAGAGATAGCAGAAAAGCCACGGATTTCTTGCCAATGTCCGAGAGCATGCAATTGGTCATCCTGCTTCCCGGAGAGTCATGCCATCTCCGGTTGTGCTATTGGGAGACCCAACCGTCGACGCAGCCCCTAGCCACGGATGCAGGTAGTCTCAATGAACCTTGCCTAGCTAGTTCCTAGGCAATCTCGTTTCCCATGATCCCATGGTAACCCGGGGCCCAGGCAAGTTTTAGCGAATTCAGTCTGCCAATCAAATTAAGAGAAGACTTGCATTCCTGGACTCGCCGTGGCTTAGTGGGTACAACACCAACTTTTCGAATTTTTCACGGCACCACCTCTTTCGAGCTGCTGACAACACTCAAAGAGTTATTACTGTCTAAAAAAGCTTCTCAAATTTCGCCGTTCGGAATCGGCAAAAAACTGTAGGTCCCTTCTACTCCTGAGAGAACAGTAGCACGCACAACACGAGTAGTTGATGGACAAGCTGGGCCCTGGTCCACCTGTGGACTGTAGCGCCAAAAATTATTATTATTATTGCATTCCTGGACTAACTTTGAAGTGGTTAAAGGGTTTAGTAAGGCCTTAAGCACAGCTTGGCTGTCGCTACAGACACAAATGCTTCACCCCTTTCACATATTCTTCGCAATATAGTTGGTGGCCGTTAAAATCGCGAAGACTTCCGCCTGGAAAACCGACGAGAAATTTTCTATGGAGTTGTGAAGTCTAACGTTGTCTTCCAGGAAGGCTCCGATTCCAGTTCCCTCCGTCGTCTTGCATGCGTCCGTGAAAATCCGACTACATTCCCTTCCCGATTGAGTTTCTGGCTAGAGACATTCGAGGACACGAGGAATGTCGACTTTGTGCAAGTGGCGGAGCTATATCATTGGTGACCTCGCATCAGACATTATGTCCTTGAGGCTAGTGTCATAGAAGATGGGGTTTGCGAGGTCATCAAAGCTCCAGTGCGAGTTGAATCAAAGACCATTCCTTTTTGGTTGAGACATGGCCATGATTGTGCATCCCATGATGTGGATGTCAAATGGAGGAAGATTGATCAGTGCATCAAGAGCTGACCCTGAAGTTATAGCACTTCAAAGCCCCTGTGCAGCCGAGACAGGCCGATCTTTCAAGCTTGGTGAAAGCAGCAAACACGTACTCGCGCGAAAGCTTGTTCCGCCAAACGATTGATGTAGACGCGAGTAGAGATCTTAGGTTGGCCGTATAGATTCATACAGATTTTTTTCACGATATTCTCTCGGTTTTTACAAAACTCCCTTAAATTGCCAAATGCCCGACAGCGCCTTGAGTGTTCGTCTTCAAGGTTTTACTTATTCTGCTAGTTCAACAGTTTATATAATTGGTGTACATTGATACTCCTCCAATGTCCCAAATGAGTCATTCAGATTGATTGGTCCGTTTTAAAAGATGGCGCCACTTGCATCTTGTGGCAGATCTTGGAAGCGATTATTTATTTCATTGGAACGATGTGACATTTGGCAGCGATTTTTAGTGTGTATCAGCGAGTACTTAAGATAACAACATTTCTGGCTCATCGAAAAAATTCGGATTTGTCTTAAATAAAGGTCATTTGTGGGATGGTCAAATATTATTCTTAAATTGAAAGAAATAGAAAAGAATGTCTGCAGAAGTTTATGGTGAATCTGCTCCAACAAAAAAGTGGTTTCGATGCCTCGATACTTGTGATTTTAACATTCAACGGCATGAAGTCCAGAAAGCTTAACGATGAGGCTTTTGTGGCTTTACTGGATCAAAACCGTGCCAAATGCCAAGTGAACTCGAAGAGTCTTTAGGAGTGACTCGGCAAACATTTCCATTTAGTTGAAAATATTCGAAAGCAAGGAAATTGGGTGCCACACCGAGAGATGTCGAAAGGCGATTTTGTACCTCGGAACTTCCTCTTGAAAGACATATAAATAGGGGATTTTTGCAACGGATTGTGACTGAAGCTTTTCAGCAGATAAATAACGAAGATCAAAAAAAAGAAATATTTCATGCAAAGCCTGATAAACCCGTTCCATCATCGTCTTCATCGATTTCATAGAAAATCATTCACGGTTCACACGGGCGTGGTGTTCTATGTGCCGTTCCCGTTCCATCATCGGCTTCATCGATTTCATAGAAAATCATTCACGGTTCACACGGGCGTGGTGTTCTATGTGCTGATAAAAACAGGGTAGACCATTAACGATTGATTGGCTTAAGCTGTGCATTAGTTGTTGAACGGCCGAAGATGACCGAAAGGCATGACAAGGCTGTTTATGGAATGTCTTACCCCACTCTGCGTATCCTCCAGACTTAACTCGTCCCGACTACTGATCTTTCGGAGGGATCCTCCGTTTAGGGTGTCACCGGTTAGAGCTTTTTGAAGAAATTGAAGAATCGTCCATTGGTTCGATGCCAGAGCGGATATATATATTTGTTTTGAGAGGTGGGAAAAAGTAATCGTTTTCGACAGACTTTACTTTGAGCGAGGTATTTTTTCCATTTTTCTAACAACACCAAAATTTTGAACAGAAAAGAATTGTCTTATACATAAGTTTGTATTCCAAATAAAATTTAGTTGACTGCGGGAAATTTTTCGAAAATTTTTCAAAATGGGAGAGCAATCTGGCGTTGGCGGTGGAGAAGTTGTGAAGGTGTACGTTACCATCATCAAGTTGTGCAATGTGTTTTTACAATTCTCTGATTCAGTGGTCCAAGTCAGAGAGCATAGTGGAGCCCAGTGGTCCAAGTCAGAGAGCATAGTGGAGCCCAGTGGTCCAAGTCAGAGAGCATAGTGGAGCCCAGTGGTCCAAGTCAGAGAGCATAGTGGAGCGCTATGAAAGATCGAGCAAAAATCAGAGAGCATAGCTGAGCTATGTTCATGTCCTGTAGAAGAAAGTGTGGTCCTACACTGGGAATCTAAAGAAAACGTCTCTTTATCACCTCCTCTCGTGCTTGTTTCGATTGTTCCAGATTTTTTTGACGTGAAAAGTTAATGGTTCGTCTGTTGACATAAGAAGCCACAGAAACGAATTCGAATGGCAGTTTAAAATCGCTAAGCAGTTTTCTCAGGACTTTTTCTTATTTTCGTATCTTTTCCTAAGAAAGCAAGTCTATTGCCTATCGAGCAGTAAGCTGCTATGCTGCTTGACCAACGAGGCCCTTGAAAATGGTGACTTTCGCACATTTTGAGTGGTCATTCTTACAGCACGATAATGTGAAGATTTTTTTCTTGTCATGTCAAGGTATTCGAGGCCCTAGACCGTAGCTAATCAAACCGCTGAGCAATGACGCTGGAACTTGTCAGTGCGTCAAGCGACCGCCAATTTAATATGCAACAACTTTGAAGACCTGTTAAAGCGTGAAAACGCTTCTAAACAATTTCAATATTTAAAAATGAGTTCTGTGGCCGCCGTAGCGTAGTGGATAGAAAGCGACGCTCACACGCCAAAGACCCAGGTTCAATTACCGGCTAAACACCTCGAATTTTTCTCGGCACCATCTCTTCCGATATGCTGGGAACACTCAAAGTGTAATAAGTGTTTAAGAAAAAGGTTCTAAAAACTTCGCTTTTCGGAGTCGGCAAAAAACTGTATGTCCCTTCTACTGGTGGGACAATAGTAGTGCGCACAATACGAGTAGTTGATGAACAAGCTAAGCCCTGTTCCCTCTGTGGACTGTCGCGCCATCCAATTATTATTACGAAATTTGCCTTTTATATTTCGGGATTAGAGAACAAAATCAAATATTTATCATCGAAAATAGCTTTATTGTTTTTCAAAATATTCCCTATACACTTCTGCATGCGTTTGAACCAATTGTCAAAGCACTTTTGCCACTCTGATTGAGGTACATATCTCTAAAACATGCATTCTGAAGACATCAACCGCCTCATTAGGTGTCGAAAAACCTTGAACTCTCATTTTATTTTTTTACGTACGGGAATAAACGGAAGTCATTCGGAACCAAGTCAGGACTATACGGCGGATGGCTCATCAAATCGATGGTTTGAGTACTCAAAAATGCAATTGTTTGAGCCGATATGTGAGAGCTCGCATTGTCGTGATGAAGAGTGATCCGTCTTCGGCGGTTGGTTTTCCTGATTTCTTGGAAGACAACTTGCAAACCAATGGTTGTGCACCACTCAGAATTGACTGTTCTACGTTGCTCCAGTGGTACGGTTGCGACATGTCCAGTTTTTCCAAAAAAAACAGGTGACCATTTGCGTGGAAGTGCTTCGTGCGGGAGCAACTTTTGTTGTATTTGGCTTAATTTGAAACACCCATACAGTCGACTGCTATTTACTTTTGGGCTCATACGCGTAAATCTACGATTCATCACCTATCACGATGTCATAGACGTGTTTCGAAGCGACGCGATCTTCGTATTAATATGAGTTCTGCTTTTGTGAATGTCCGTTGAGTTCCAGATGATAACCACAATGTGCACACAGACATTCCCTGAGTATAACAAGAGATTTGTTAACAAATTGTTTTTAAATAACAACAGCACTCTCAATAAAATGAGTCAATCTTCAGGAGAAAGCGTTTAAAATTCTGAGCAGACAGCGTGAATGCCTTACTTTGCAGTCACTGCGTGCATAGAACGAATTGAAAGGGCATCCAATTTCCCAGAATAATTAGGGTTATCGACTTAAAAGAAATAAATAATGTATTCGTTCGGGCTCTCGCAAGAAACTTCACTTCACTGAACGTGGCCCATGGTCATGATATACTGCCAAGCAATTTCATACTAAATCACGGGACAAAGCGCACCACCCCCGTGTCAGGCATTCACCCAACTCCGCAGTCTACATGCTCAGACTGGCATTTATACACTTGATGGGATGAATGGCCGGACGTAGGTGAACTCTCGGAGAAGATTTATTGCGACGAACGGAAAAACCTGCAAAACCACACGAGACTATTTGCACTACTGAGTCGACTAACAGCCGTGGGAGGCGCAACGAAACCCGCACCTTCTCTCCGATGGAGCATTAAAAATTAATTAAGAAATTTCCAAATGGCTTCTCAATCTTGGCAAACCGTCTGCCTCCTCTGACAGATGTGAAGTTCAGCTCCACCTATAATCAGGGCACATTAATTAAATCGAATGCGATCGCTGAAATGAAATGTCCTTTTGTTATGACACCGCTCCGGGCTGCCGTAAGACGAGAATGGAAGGACGGAAGGACAGGTTCTTGCAGTAAATTCTAGAAGGGTGGGCTCTCCTTCAGCTGGCGATTCCAAAGCAATTGACTTGAACAGCATACTTAGCACAAAGGTGAGTAAATGAACAGCAAATTCCCAAGCATTTCCAAGTAACAGGATACGGTTAATTATTAATACGACCGGAGGCGGTATGAGGGACAAATAATGAAGCGAATTATGCTGGGCACCAAGCACACGAATAATATTTGATTTCGGTTTCGTCAGTGGTGCCCCCATTCTGAGAGACCGAGTGGTGCTCACGGATGTCCACTGTTTGTCTTAGGACAGCCATGCGACTACAGTTTCCGCTTGAGGAGATGCTCCCGATGGGCGGTGCCTAATCGCCTCTTTTGCGAAAAATTACTTCAATTTGCCAAGCGCTTTGGAATGTACACAATTAAATAGAGTGGAGGTGATGTTTGCCATGATGGCGGGTGCGTGTGTGCGTTTCGAGTGGGTGCCCCTCGGGACTGTGGGACGTCTATTCCCTGATGTGACATTTTAAGTTAATTGTTGTTTGTGTAGCAGGCGACGAGGGCCACCATACATCCTGGCACACGGGACGGTGGCCCGGAGAAATTATTTTGCAATTTGCTTACCGGCTGCCACTAATGGATTTGTTTCGTGAATAAAAATTGTTCTCTTTTTTCATTCATTTCAACCCTCCCCTTCCTGCTCGTCAGGTTCAGTTTTGCGTGCGCATTATTCACCAGATTTGCTTAGCTACCCTTGTGATGCAGCAACGTTCATGCTTTATTGATTTTCAACTTGGATAGTTTTTCACTTGGGCCCCCTGGTGACGTTGAGGAAAAACTATTTCAAATGAAACCAGTTTACAATTTGGAAATGTTTAGAGGAGTTTTTGTTTTTGGGACCATCAATCTATTTGACCTGCAGGCGGCAGGATGTTCGGGGCAGGCTTGTATTGAAAGTCATTAAATGTCCATAGAATGGATGAAAAATCAAATCGTGCCCCAAATAATTGTATGTGGGCGGTGGGCGAACGAGTATTTATTTTTTACTGCGTCAATTTGTCGTCCTGCAGCACAACTTCGTTTGATGGACGAATATTATTCAATTTGTCTGGTTGGCATTTGGGCAAGAATAAATTTTGTGTAAAGCTAGCATATGGTGGAGTTTTTTTCTGACTCGAATCGTAAGCACTGAGTGTGTCTTACTTGCAGGTGACCTGCAATTTGTTTCAACTGCATAAAATGCAAATGAAACTCTAACCTGGCGCAAGACTGTTGTGTAAAGAAACATCCCACAGTGGGCAGGAAAGTATGGCTCTACTCTTGACCCACACTCGAACAGTTCAAAATTGATTCTCACCGTAGAGTAAAGGCGTCGGTATCATGTGAATAACAATCGCTTATAAGTAAAATTCCTTTAGTCTTAACAAAACAATCATTGAAATGAATTTTTTTATTCCCTTACTGAAACTGCCAACGACACAACAAAGGACAAAGAGCTACGTGTACTATTTGAATGTGGTGCGCACACCGCCATTTTAGTTGATGATCACATCAGACAGGGATTTCGAGAATTTGCTTTGTGGCAGGGATTCGAAACGAATACTTACCCAAATTCGTATGCAACTGTTCATCCTACTACTAAACCTTTATTTTCATTCAACTAACCATCCGACAGCTTATCCGACTTTTCAAGCGACTTCTTGACCAACTGTTCATCCGACTACTCATTCAACTACCCACCCGAGTACTCATCCGACTACTTGTCCGAAAGCTAATTCGACTAGTTGTCCAACTGCTCATCTGACTATTCATCCAACTTCTCGCACGACTACTTATCCGACTACTTGTCCAACGGTTTAGTAGACTTCTCATCCAAATATTTATGCGAATTCTTGTCAGTCTGCTCATCCGACTACTCATCTGACTACTTGTCCGATAGTTAATCCGACTGTTTATCCGACTAGTTGTCCAACTGGTCATTCGACGATATATATCCAATAACTCACATAAATACTTACCCGACTACTTGGCCAACTGTTCATTGGACTGCTCATCCCTATTTGCATTCAAATACTCATCCGACTACTCATTCAACTTCTCACCTGACTCCTTTTTCGACAGTTTATCCCAGTTTTCATTTGACTTCTCAAACCCAATTTTTCTCATTGGGCTACTTATGCGACTACTTAATCGACTACTTAATCCACCTACTCATCCGACTGCTCATAAGACTACCCACCCGAGTACATATCCAAATACTTGTCGAACTGTTTATTCGCCTACTCATTCAACTGCTTATGCAACTTCTTGTTCGTCTGCTGATCCAACTACTTGTCCGATAGTTAATCCAACTAGTTATCTCACTGTTCATCCGACTAGTTGTCCAATTGTTCATCCGACTAGTTGTCCAATTGTTCATCCGACTAGTTGTCCAATTGTTCATCCGACTAGTTGTCCAATTGTTCATCCGACTATTTATCCAACTACTCAAATGAATACTTGTTCAACTGTTTATTGGACTACTCATTTGACTGCTTAAGTGATTACTTATTTTCATGTCATCCGACTGCTTATCAAACCACTGCTCATCCGATTACTCATCCGACTACTCACCCGACGACTTATCCGACTGCCTGTCCAACGGTCTAAGTCCGATTGCTATTCATGCGACTACTCCTTCGGCTGCTTACCAAACTACTGGTCAGAATATTCATCTGACTGATCATCCAACTGAGGAAGCCCTTAGTCTTTTCCAGAGAAAAGTTCTGTGTGCATTTTTTGGTCCTGTTTGCGTTGATGGCATCTGAAGGAAAAGATTTAACGACGAATTCTATGGGCTGTACAGCGACATGCGCCTGGTCGAGCGTCTTCGAATACAACGCTTAAGATGGCGAGGCAATGTGGAGCGTAGAGACACCTCTGCTCCGGCCCGAAAAGCCTTCGAATCAGAGCCATTGGGACAACGCAACAAAGGACGACCTAGGATAACGTGGCACACACAATTGGAGCAGGACCTCAACCAATTTGGAGTGCGCACTTGGAGACAGCTGGCGAAAGATCGCGCTGGTAGGAGTAGCATGTTTGTTGAGGCCCAGGTCCACCTCGGACTGTAGCACCATAAGAATAAGAAGAGTTGAACTTCATAAGAAGACATGACCTAAAATTGTGATGGTCGCGAAGACCGAATCCTTGTCGTTTACACGAAATCGACTGCCTCTGTTTCTCCTGTACATTACCAAGGATAGCGATGATGTGTCCCGAAATTTCTGTGTTTCCCAGACATTTGGGTGTTGATTGCCTGGTAACCAGGCCAGTGGACTTAAGGACATCCTCCACAGTGTCTTGGCAGGAATCTTTAAATGGGGAAGGAGTGCTACAAGTTATCCTACAACATTTTAATATTTGCTTGTATTCTTGCGAGCCATCATTTCTGTGACAAAAGGAGCACTGCTTCTGCCTATTTGGAAGGGATCATCTAAGATCTTTGAGTGTTTCAACCGTTTCCCCTCTTCAAAATGTCGATACCAGTGATGACCAATTTCACTTTTAATACAGCGCAGCTGCTCCAACCGGTGTAAATGATGCATTAAGGTGGGGTTTTGGGAGAGGTTCTTCAGCAGACATAGGTAGTTGGCCAGGAACTCCTACTAAAACTTGAAAGTCTCCAATAGATGTTGACTGTAAAATTGGCCGCGCTTGTAGCTGCTGAACAATCGATTTTTTTATTGGGATAGTCCCCTTTATTAGACATTTTTACAAAATTTTCTTGCCACACCATTCCTTTCCCAATCTTGAATTTTTAACATTTATTTGTGACTTGAAAACAAAGTGTTGTCATTTAGAAAATAAGAACAGAAACAGCCAGTTGTCTTGCGTCGTAATCTGAAAAACTTCGAATAGTCTGCTGGTTTCAAATAGCACCCGATATAGCAGTCTTTGAATTGTAGTCGATCTAGTCACTCCAACGTGTGAATGCTCCCTCGAAGAAAAACACTTGCAATGTGTCTTCTCAAGCAATGAGTAATTTCTTAAAAAAAAAAACGAGAAACAACAAAATGACATTGCATCTTCTTTCAAATTTGAAACAAGACCCTTCTTGCTGTTTTATTGGAACAACCATTTGCTAATTGATACACCATTTGCCAGTGCCGGTGCCAACAAACTTTTCCTCGGACCCTGAAAAAGGTTGACGTACTGAAATTCAGAGCGCCAATAATTTCTATTCATTTCAAGGTTGCGTATTAGAAGTTCACTATAAAAGGTTGCATGAAAGGTTGGCTTTTGTCTTTTGAACTTTCCAGCTATGTACAAAGGGCTACAGAGCTCGTATTTGGCAATACTATACATCATTTGAAAGGCATAACCTACAAAACAACGCTATGCATGATTAGTTTAGATATTGCGTTCAACAGTTATGGACGTGTAAACATGGAGTTCACTAACGCCAAAATTCGCGCTATTGTAAAGTTTTTCTTCGTTAAAGGCAAATCCACAAGAGAAACATTTCGTGAGATTAATGGTGTTTTGGGGGATGGTACTCTATCACTTCGATTCGCGGAGGAAACGTTTCGACGATTCAGAACCGGTGAAAACGACACCACGGACAAGCCAGCCGGCGGAAGACCTGTGACGACGAATACCGATCGAATCATAGAAATCATTGAGTTAGACCGGCATGTGATATCTCGTGACATCGCCCAGGAGATAGGAATGAATCACCAAACTATTTTTAACCATCTGCAGAAGGCTGGATACAAGAAAACGCTTGATGTTTAGGGTGCCGCATGATTTGACGCAAAAAAAAACCTTCTGGACCGAATCAACGCCTGCAATATACTGCTAAAACGGAACGAACTCGATCCATTTTTGAAGCGGATGGTGACTGGCGATGAAAAATTGATCACATACGACAATATCAAGCGAAAACGGTCGTGGTTGAAGGCCGGTGAATAGTCCCAAACAGTGGCCAAGCCGGGATTGACGGCCAGAAATGCTTTGCTGTGTGTTCAGTGGGATTTTAAGGGATTCGTCCACTATGAGCTGCTCCCATATGAACAGACGCTTAATTCTACCATCTACTGCGAACAACTGGGCCGCTTGAAGCAGGCGATCGACCAGAAGCGTCCAGAAATGGCCAACAGGAACGGTGTTGTGTTCCACCAGGACAACGCCAGACCACACACTTCGTTGATGACTCGTCAGAAGCTACGGGAGCTCGGATGGGAGGTTTTATTGCAATTACTACATAGCTCCGACATAGCGCCAAGTGATTACCACCTGTTCCTTTCCATGGCGAACGCCCTTGGTGGTGTGAAGTTGAACTCAAGAGGCTTGTGAAAAGTGGCTGTCCGAGTTCTTTGCAAATAAGGATGGGGGCTTCTACAAGGGGGGTATTATGAAGTTGCCGTCTAGTTGGAAACAGATTATCGAACAAAATAGCGCATATTTGAACTCAATCCGATCGCTGTAAGACTTTTAATGAAGCATTGAATGAAGAGCAAAAAAGCGGAAGGGATATTTGACAACCTTATAGATTTCCTTTACAGTGTCATTCCTTCTCTGTTAGAAAGATTGTCAAGAGTGACACCCGATAACTCTGGCTGTTCCTCCAAGGCCGGAAAATCTCAAGTTCGCCGAAAGATCCAATGACGGGTATTGTGTGAGAAAAGGCTCCTGCCGACTTCTTGCAAAATGTCTAAGCTAACACAAATGTGTCAATTCTAAAAATCCATTCAGTTCCTACATCAAACAGGCGGCATTGATTTGGCACACACAACTATTGAGGCGGTTATAGGTTAAGAAACAGTGACGGCCAAATTCAGTGTTCCTGAAATATTATAGGATGCCACCAAGAAATAAAGCATTACATGAGCTTGCCACGAAGTTTTTAAGAGAATGTCGTAATTTGGGCATATCATGTGGTTTGTTTATCTTCTCTTAGCTGTAGAATATAAAATTGGTTCCTGCACTTATCGACAGGTATTGTATAGGACCTAACACACAGCCTTGGAGTAAAATAATACTTATAAGGGACAATGGCCTGAAGTTTTTAAGAACTTTGCGGGGGATGATGGCAATTTTTGTCTCAAGAGTGACATACGTTTTCCTAGCCGCCTCGACTCGAAAGCTTTTTTCTTACACTCGGTTCAAGAATCGATCACGGGAACTTCAGCATGTGAGTGTACCTTCAAACTTCACTATGACGCAAATGAATACAAAAACTCTTGCCATTTGAAGGCAGAAAGTTTTGTTTTATGGTTTTCCAGAATGACTCAGTCACCAGCTATACAGGCAATGTGACAAGCCGACGTTTTATTAAGCCCGAAGAGCGTTCTATCCACATAGATAGAGCGTTCTATCCACATAGATAGAGCTTTCTATCCACTTAGATAGAACGCTCTATCCACATAGATAGCACGGACCTTCCTTATAGGGGGATAGAGGTGGCACATTAAATTGGCTTGCACTTGTTAAGGGGCCGATGAACAACTGTGTCGCCGTTTGCAGAATTGAATTGTGGGGCGAGAAGCTCAGGACAGCGTGCTTGATGCTCTGCTCTGGTGCGATGGAAATTATTATTTGCCGAAATTCAACTTCCTTTTATTCGTTTTCGTTTTGAAAAACAAACTCAGAACACATTCATTCCCCCGACATTTCGCGGGGCATCGAAAGTGGCCTTAGTGTGTGTCACCACTTTAACACAATCTTAGCTAGATGCCGCACAAAGTGATCTTTTAGAAGAGAACGCCTTTATTACAATTATTGTCATTCAACCGAAAGCTATGCTGGTCATGTTCTCCGTGGGCGGGAAGATGACCCATAACCCAGCAGACTATCTTCCACTTGACAGAGCATAGAAGGGACAGCGCCCCCATGTTGGCGGGCACAGCTCCCTGCTGCAAAGCACAGCTCACGCATGTGACCACCGAAGGGAGTGTTTCAAAAATATATCTGCTGATGGGTCATCTCACCCCCATCAAATGATAACTTTGATATTCATTGCTTTTGTAACGAACCCCTCGCTGCCGTAGCGATACTGTGCCATCGTCAGGGTTTAACATCCATTTCTGGAGGATAAAGAGCACCGCCAACGCTCCCCCGCATCTATTTTTTTGTGTTTGGTTATTTTTTTATCAGCATCAGTCTTTCTAATGTTTTTGCTTCTCTCGGCTGCTGTTTAGCTTCTGTTTCTGTTGCTACCGCCCGTCCCCCCACACATCCGGCAGTCACAGCGAGATGAATCGCAACTCGAAAAAGAGCTGCAGAGAGGAGGATACAAAATTTTACGCTTGCCGAAGCAAATAATGTCCTTTGTGGAGGTATCTTTAAGGAATGACAGAGGTTCGTCCACCCCGGCTGACTGCTTAATAACCTTGCAATAGCAAGAGATGAGCATAAAACGGAAGAATCAGCAAAGATACAGGATTTGCCCGTGTCCTGTTTTTATGTTACGTGTGTTTCTTTTGCCTCTCAGTATCTGTGTGCACGTTAAAACTTTGAACGCAAAGGCAGCAGAAAAAAAGGATATTCAAAGGAAAAGTTGTGATTGAAATGATTTCTTAATTTTTTTTTCTCCCTCCTCCTCCACTGCTGCTGCTGCCGCACCCTTGTGTAGCCTTTCCCCTCGCGCACTGTTTCACCCTTGTGCTTAATATGATTTCATCCTGTGAAGTTTCTTATCTGGGCGTCCAGCTCTAATGTAAGTCCCGTCCGTCTCAACCGGACTCCGGGTCAGGGCGCGGAGAAAGGTTTGTAATTCGATTTGCCGATATCCTTATCGCAGTTAAAAGGAAAGACGTAATAAACAAACTTGAAAAGAATTGATGTACAAGATCTGCGATAAGGAAAAGTGAAACAGTCGAGCGAGTCCATGAGGGACGCGATAAAAAAGAAAAAAAAAACAGACAAAAAAGGACAAATGTCTTGAAGATTTCTTTTTAAATATCAATTCGTGTTATCACAGGTGAGTTGGTGGTCCGGTCTATCTTGCAAATGCGAACCGCGTTGTAACATCAAAGCGGGCTCTTAATGTAATTGCGTTTCAGATTTACGTGGGCATTGCTTTTTTCCTCCACCGCCGCCTTTGTGTGCTCGGTGGTCTAAATGTGTTCGTGTTTACGGGTTTTTTTTTGTTTTTCCGCTATCCGTCCTCCTTGGACTCGTCGATGGCCATGGACTCGGGGGTGGTCTGCAGGTCTAAACGTTGCTGGTAAACCGAAATGACGATGTTAAGCACTGAAATGGGAAAAGTTCCGCCTCAGAAAATTGCAGTACACGTCGAAGGTGAGGGAGAAAGGCACGTCTTGTGCGTGGCTGAAGGGATGCGGGGTCGGGCGATCTCCGCGTTGGGTTGGATTGGATGATTGTTGGAAGAGAAGCAAACCTGCAGCCTTACCAAGAGGTGGCCCTCATTTGTCGACAGGATGCGCTCTAAGAATGAAGTGAACTGGTCAAATTTGAATGGAGCCTATCCCCGGTGAGCTTTGACGAAGGTCATGGAGCGTTACCGTTCTGTCTCCTTGCCTCGAGGGGGACCCTTCTTTGACCCACTGACGAGGTCTTCCTGCACCTATTCACAGTACCTGAGTACGTTCGCCACTAAGGACGAGTGTGAGTTTGAAAAGTTTTCAGTTAGAGTGTTTTGCGTTTCGTTAACTTTCACCATCATTTACATCGAGAGGTCTCTGTTTTTATTTTTTCCTGCGTTACCCTCGCATTCGTATGCTTTGTCGTCGTCATCGTTGTCGGTTATGGCCTGCTGTTGGTTGCGAGCGGTTGGGAAGTGAATGGCGGTGGTGGTGCTGGTGATGGTTGCCGGCGGCCAGGACGGTCTGAGGAAAAACTTTTTAACCGAGGGTGCGGGAGTTAACGTGTGAGCTGGAGTGTTTTGAAAAGCAAATTGAAACATGTGATGTACTTGACCTTGTTGATGCTCTAACGAAAGGTGGCTTCGCTCAACCCGGAAGGAGAGGGCGCGCGGGCGGCACCGAAGCTAATGCAAATTAAAGAGCGGAAGGCCTAATGAAAATTGACTGGGTGGTGGCGAGAGAAAAAGCAAAAAATATGTGAAAAGAGGCAAAAAGTATCCGAGGGCTGGTTTTGCATGTAACGAGGGTTACAATTTGAAAATGTATATTCCTTCGCCTTGGAGTTTCGTTTTTATTTATGCTCTTTTCTGAGTTAGAGAGTGGAAAGTTCTGGTTTTTGTTTTTGTCTTCGCCTGAGAGTTCCTTATCATTTTGGTGTTTGGCACTTTTTGGTGTTTGGATCGCGCGTGTGTGTGTGAAACATTCGTGATGGCATTAGGGAAGATTTTCTTTCGCACCGTCGAGCGTTGGGCCGGGGAAGGGCCGCAATAATGCCGACAAACGAGCCTGAGTGACGGGCACTTTCTGGTTTGGTATTTGTATTTCGTTATGATTGGGGTGAATTGTGAAATTTTGAATGCTTTTAAATGATTTTTGGATTTCTCATTCGGGGGTGTTTGACAGATAGGACTTTTCTTTTTCTTTTCTTCGCTTATGCCTATTTCTGGTGTTTAATGATTTTTTATATCCATGAGAATGGGATCATTAGAAGGGAGACAGAAAAAAAAAAAATATTCAATGTCCGTAGAAGTCGTTGTTTGATTCACAGGGGTGGGTTTCTGAGAGATGCGACATGCTTTGATTTATTCGGAAAAAGAATGTTTGTGATTGCTGTAATTAAACCACAATAAAAAAGCGAGTCGAGAAAGGGGTGGTAGGTAGGTAATAAACTTGACACCCTTAACACCACAAGTGACTCGGACTGCAATCATAATAATTGTTGGCGCTACAGTCCACAGGGGCGCCAGGGCCTAGCTTGCTCATCAACTACTCGTGTTGTGCGCGCTACTGTTCTCTCACAAGTAGAAGGGACCTACAGTTTTTTGCCAACTCCGAACGGCGAAATTTGAGAAGTTTCTTAGATAGTTATTACTATTTGAGTGTTGTCAGCAGATCGAAAGAGGTGGTGCCGTGAAAAATTTCGAAAATTGGTGTTGAGCTGGCAGTCGAACCTAGACCCTTCGGCGTTTGAGCGTCACACTCTACCCACTCCGCCACGGCGACCACTGCAATCGCTCAGGACTGCAGTCAGCCTCAGATAAATTCCACTCCGTTTATGGCATTAAAGTGAAATAATACTTGGCAAATAATTTCATTTTTACAAGCCTTTCGTCTCAGCTGTGTCGAAATAATTTTATCAGCGACGGAAATCAAACGTGACTGATTTACTTTTGGCTGGTGGACTACAAGTATTTATCGTTAGAGCCCTTCAGTACCTCAAACTAAATAAATCATTTGTGTCTCGAACGAAAGCCTCTTATTGTGATGCTGGCAGCGTTGCAGTGCACCATGAACGATCGCATAAAAAACAGCAAAATCGGCAGAAAGGGTTCCGAACGTTAAAGCTCGAACTAAGCAAAATTCGTGTCAAAGAGGAAGCAAAACAGTTCGTGAGCAGATCGTTGCAACTAATGCTCACCCATACTGAAGAATAAGCTCGAGTTCAAAACATTGATGTTCCAGAAAGCACGCGATCTTAAATCATGACGGAAAAAAAAAAGTTAAAGTTAAAACAACGGAGGGATTGGTACGCTTGCACGAAGGTAGTGAGATGTCGAACTACATTTTTGTTGAGAAATATGTCAAAAACGAGATGATCGACTTGGTAGAAAGGTCCTATTTAGACTTACACATTCAGTCCACCAACAGAGGGCTAGGAGCACCAATGATGATGGATAGGGCCACCAAAACCGACGACGTTTGCGCATTTATGTTGATAGTGGCGTCAAAATTATTTTTTTTTATATTTTTTCGTATTTCAAATTTGTTTTTAATTAATTCAATTCTTATATGCTAGACAAATTTTCTTAAAACTAGCGAAACAATTCATTATCTTACACCTAACTAATTGACCCTTTGTGGCTGGTCTAAGTTAACCTTAACAAGATATATTTAAATGCCTTTCGACATCTTTGTTACTTTTTTTATTCTTTCAATCTTATTATATTTTTTGCAAAGAAAACTGTAAGAAAAACTAAGCTACATTTCCTCTTTTTCTTTCATAACGGACGTGTACACTAGGGCGCAATAGTTATTTATATGCCTAACATATATTGTCGGGTGTCCCTTTTTTCTGTAATTTGAAAATTTTTCTATTAAATGTTATATACCCTGCATATAATACCGATATGATGCGTTTTTTTTTTCGAAAATATAACACTAGTTATTAATTGGAATGTAAAAACATTTTATTCACAGTATTGGCCATTGTCTCCTCCACATTTTGACCACCTTTCTGGCAATTTGTGAATACCACGCCAATAAAATTGTTCGTCTTTTAAAGCAAACCATTCAGACACCCAATTTTCGACCACCTCGTAGGAATCAAAGTGCTGCTCAGCCAATGCGTGTCCCATCGATGAAAACAAATGGTAGTCGGAAGGAGCCAAGTCTGGTGAATACGGCGGGTGGGGTAGCTGCTCCCAGCCAAGTGTTTTGATTGTATCCTGAATCGATTTTGCTTTGTGTGCAGGTGCGGTGTCATGGAGCAAAATTACCTTGCCGTGTCTTCTGGCCCATTCTGGTCGTTTCTCGATCAATGCATGGTTCAAATTGATCAGTTCGGTAGTGGTAGCGATTAGTATTAATGGTTTCACCAGGTTTTAGGGACTCGTGGTACAGCACACCTTACTGGTCCCACCAAACACACAGTATTGTCTTACTGATAAATCGACCTGGTTTTGCAGTCGATGCTGATGGTTGTCACAGATTAACCCATGATTTTTTCCGTTTAGGATTCCTAAAATAAATCCATTTTTCATCGCTAGTAGCAATCCGATGCAAAACCGAGTTTCTTTCGTGTCTTTAAAACAAATTTCACAAGTGTTTCGGTTTTCCATCTGTCTTTCATTCAATTCATGTGGCACCTATTTGCCACACTTGTGTATCTTTCCCATAGCTTTTAAACGGTTAGAAATTATTTGTTGTGCAACATTTAAGATTGCTGCCATTTGCTTTTGACTCAAAGTGTCATCCCCATCCAATATCGCTTGCATTTCGGCGTCTTCAAACTTTTTCTGGTGGTCTTCCACGTTCTTCATTTCTCACATCAAAACCATTATTTCTGAACCGTTGAAACCATCTTTTGCATGTTGCTTCTTATTGAGCATGATCACCATATGCCTCGACAAGCATTCGATGCGACTCTGCAGCACTATTCCTCAAGTGAAAACAAAAAATTAATGCTTTCCGTAAATCATCACTTTCTGGTAGAAAATTCAACATTTTAACACTATGAAAAAATATGATGTTGTCTGTTAAATGACTTCATGTATACTAAATATTTTTTACAGATGTCGTAGCAAACAAAAAAAAATTAATAATAAGGGCTCGTTCACAACAACTGTTCCCTATATAGACATTTGTATCTTGACGCTTACTTCATACTGGCATCCACGCTAAATTCTCGCTGCCCAATGACCACCCGAAACCTCCTCCATATAAAGGGACTTCAAGCTTGTACCTCGTGCTGTTTGTAGTTTTGTAAATTGTGTCAAAATCTTTCTTTCTTAAAATTAAAACCCTAAGAAGTTGTCGACAGACAGACCAAATGGAAATACTACATACACGTAACGAAAACGACGTTCTTTCCCAGGCTCCTCCCTGGCTCTGGCGGAGATCCATCTACTGAACCGAAACAGCTTCTGCGGCTTCGGGCGACGTTCGGTTCGCACAGACGTCGCCGGTCCACAGTTCGGCATGCTACGTAGAAGAATATAAGGCATCCCTACCTGTCCTGAACTAGTCCCATCATGCCTAAATAAAGGAATGCCATTCCGCCGTACCTTTTCAAAATGCAAACTGTTGGGGTAGTAAGCCCCGAAGATCAGGCTGTTGGTAGAAGTCAACGACCGTGCAACGTGCCGTCGAATCAATTTTATAATGAAATTATCAAACCTTATCAGGTTTGCCTCGTTCTACAAGACCTCGTTGGGATAGAATTTCTTGAACTCGGATTCGGGAGTTCGATACAACCTGAGATAGGTCCTGAGACAGAGCCTCTCATGCAGCCTCATCTTTTCCATCTTGGAAGGACTCATGTTGAACCACAGAGGACAAGTGTACGCCATCATCGGCCGGATGAGTGCCATTTAGCACTATATTACCTTCACCCTGGTATTAAGTTGGCTGCTGTAAAACAACCTTTTTTCCACAGCAAAGTCTTTCTTGACTTTTGTCAGAGCAGCATCCACATGTTTGTCAAAGTATAGGTACTTGTCCAACAAAACGTCTAAGTACCTCACCAAGCCTCTCACAGCTAGCGGTTCTCCCCGTGGGTTAACAATGCGGAACTCGCGCCAGTTCAACTTCGTGTCCGTTGAGGACTTGGACAGCGGGGTCCTGAAAAGGATAGTCTAGTTGAAATTTTTAATTTCCAGTTATTACAATTGAATGCTGACAACTTCGACATTCGGTGCTGATCTGTTCGCTACCAGATCATCGGCGTACGCTATAATGTGCGGCACGAAGTACAAAAACATCACTATTAATAAAGCCAATAAGGTTGGCGAAGCAATTGCCCAAAGTTGTAGACCGTTTTTAATGTCGAAAACCATGGTGAACTTCAGTTTCCATTTTTCACCTCGAACTTTTTATGTATAGCAATAGTTAATTTAGGCCATGTCTGACCAGCTGTAAAAAAAAATCTTCCAACCAAACGATGTCGAACACCTTTTCCAAGTCGATCAGACATCCATCCGTGCATTGGATCTTGGATTTGTTTTTTAATTGTATGCCAGAAAACAACTTTGACGCGGCATGTGTTTTATCATGCCCCGCTCTGAAGCCGACTGATTGTCCGGGATTATAATATTGCAACCATATACTGCCGTAGACGGTTGTGACCGCCGTGGCGTAGTGGGAAGAGTGCGACGCTCACACGCCGAAGGGTCTAGATTCGATTCCCAGTGCAACACCAATTTTTCGAATTTTTCACGGCACCACCTCTTTCGATCTGCTGACAACATTCAAAGAGTAATAACTGTCTAAGAAAGCTTCTCAAATTTCGCCGTTCGGAGTCGGCAAAAAACTGTAGGTCCCTTCTACTCGTAAGAGAACAGTAGCGCGCACAACACGAGTAGTTGATGATCAAGCTAGGCCCTGGTCCCTCTTTGGACTGTAGCGCCAACAATTATGATTATTAACCGTATACTGCAAAATTGTCTCAGAGGTATCATTGTAGCCGTCAGCTTA
Source organism: Eristalinus aeneus (assembly GCA_955652365.1). Classification (NCBI taxonomy): domain Eukaryota; kingdom Metazoa; phylum Arthropoda; class Insecta; order Diptera; family Syrphidae; genus Eristalinus; species Eristalinus aeneus. Next base: position 82,027,063 of record OY019130.1, read on the forward strand.
CGAACAGTTCCGTCGGATACCGTAGACAGCTAAACACGGCCTTACAAAGCAAGCATTAACTAAAAATGTTGTCAGTTCTCGGGATCTATGGTAAATCTATTTGATTTCTCTGTCTGACGTGTTTCGGTGGGGAAGGCGAAGGCGAAGGTGAAGGTGAAGGTGAAGGCGAAGGCGAAGGCAAAGGTGAAGGCGAAGGCGAAGGCGAAGGCGAAGGCGAAGGCGAAGGCGAAGGCGAAGGCGAAGGCGAAGGCGAAGGCGAAGGCGAAGGCGAAGGCGAAGGCGAAGGCGAAGGAGAAGGCGAAGGAGAAGGAGAAGGAGAAGGAGAAGGAGAAGGAGAAGGAGAAGGAGAAGGAGAAGGAGAAGGAGAAGGAGAAGGAGAAGGAGAAGGCGAAGGCGAAGGCGAAGGCGAAGGCGAAGGCGAAGGCGAAGGCGAAGGCGAAGGCGAAGGCGAAGGCGAAGGCGAAGGCGAAGGCGAAGGCGAAGGTGAAGGCGAAGGCGAAGGCGAAGGCGAAGGCGAAGGAGAAGGAGAAGGCGAAAGCGAAAGCGAAGGCGAAGGCGAAGGCGAAGGCGAAGGCGAAGGCGAAGGCGAAGGCGAAGGCGAAGGCGAAGGCGAAGGCGAAGGCGAAGGCGAAGGCGAAGGCGAAGGCGAAGGCGAAGGCGAAGGCGAAGGCGAAGGCGAAGGCGAAGGCGAAGGCGAAGGCGAAGGCGAAGGCGAAGGCGAAGGCGAAGGCGAAAGCGAAGGCGAAGGCGAAGGCGAAGGCGAAGGCGAAGGCGAAGGCGAAGGCGAAGGCGAAGGCAAAGGCAAAGGCGAAAGGGAAGGCGAAGGCGAAGGCGAAGGCGAAGGCGAAGGCGAAGGCGAAAGCGAAGGCGAAGGCGAAGGCGAAGGCGAAGGCGAAGGCGAAGGCGAAGGCGAAGGCGAAGGCGAAGGCGAAGGCGAAGGCGAAGGCGAAGGCGAAGGCGAAGGCGAAAGCGAAGGCGAAGGCGAAGGCGAAGGTAAAGGCGAAGGCGAGGGTGAAGGCGAAGGCGTAAGCGAAGGTGAAGGCAAAGGCGAAGGTTGGCTCTCAAAGCTTGGGCCACCTCTATAAGTTCAGCTTACGTATGGCACGGGTCTCGATCCAGTAAAGCCTCCAATTATTTTTCTTTAATTTTACTATGGCCAGAGGGCCAAGACGCTTTAGTCAACCCCCTCTAAAGCATCGAAACTAGTTTCTGCATGATTCACCATAAGCTTCTACAAGGATTCCATGGGATTTTATCAAATGTAAGCTTGCCGGAAATGCTGTTGGTTTCAGATAATTAGGGACATTTTCGAAGAGGCGAAAAACAATATTGTTGTCTAAAATCCGCGCTGATGCACACTACTTATTGCTGACAACTGTCTGTAGTCTTTTTTCTTTTATTTTATTTAAGTTAAACACATAATACGTCTTGATGTTTCTAATCGGACAGAACCCGGACTCATTTCTTCCATACTCCCTTTTCGATCACCGTCACAACCCTTTTCTATTCTCTATCTATTTGCACTCATTCTTGTATCTTCTTTTTTTGGTTCATTTATTTTGCTTAAAAAAGTAGTGCCACATATCAAATCTTTCCAATGAAGTAGGTAACCACTTCCAAAAGCAACCACAATTTGCAGGTGGCGCCATCTTTTGAAAACGGAATGAATCATTTTCACCCTTCATAGTTAAATTTCCCGCATACACAAATGATACAATTCATACAGAAAACAGATGAACACTGGTGCTAAATTGTATTATGTTCGTTTTTGGCAGCATTAAAAATGGGATGGCGCGACAGTCCACAGGAGGACCACGGCCCAGCTTGCTCATCAAATACTGGAATTGTGCGCGTTACTGTTCTGTCACGAGTGGAAATTACCTTCAGTTTTTTGCAACCTCTGAACAGAGAAGTTTGAGAGCTTTTTTTAGACAAATATTACTCTTTGAGTGTTGTCGGCAGGTCGAAAGATGTGGTGCCTAAAAAAATGGGAGGTGTTAAGCCGGGAATCGAGCCTGGAATTTCGGCGTGTGATCACAAGAGGAGAAGGACCTTAACCAACTTGGAGTGCGCAACTAGAGACAGCTGGCGAAAGATCGTGCTGGCTGGAGAGGCATGTTGGTTGAGGCCCAGGTCCACCCCGGACTGTAGCGCCACAAGAAGAAGAAGAAGAAGAAGAAGAAGAAGAAGAAGAAGAAGAAGAAGAAGAAGAAGAAGATGAAGAAGAAGAAGAAGAAGAAGAAGAAGAAGAAGAAGAAGATCACTATGCACGGCGACCACCTGCATTGTCTAGAGATATATCCCGCGTAAATATTCCTTGAACTCAGTGACTCTTTCCGTGTTTTTCATTTCATTTTCATTTCCTGGAACTACAAGGAGCTTGGAAATTTATTGAGTTTCGTGAGAGTTCCTTCAACACCCGCAAAATGCACGTGTTGTTGGAAATATTTGAATCGTTATTTAAGCCCCACACATTTAACGTTTAAGCTTTGCAGTTTATCGAAACCAGATCCTGAAACAAGTGCCTCTTGAAAGCAGAATTGTTGCATGAAAACGTCCTTTAGGTAGATTTACCAGTTCTATGAAACAGAGTTGGATCCCCAGCTGTGCTGGTAACTGTGAACGATGCTGGTGCTTCAATGGGTTAAGCTTTCGTATGGAATAAAGCTGTAGAATCGCACCTTCATGGAGTGCATTACGTCTGGGTATAAGATTACGCTTAATACATCGATTTACAAGTTCGACAGGGAGGAAATAATCCCTTAAAGTGGACATACACTCTGCAGAGCTCTTTACGGAGATTAGCCATTTGTATCCTTTTGAACGCATGCATCTTACCAACAAGACAAATCTCCTTACCTTTCGCAAAGTTGTTCAGTGCTTGATTTTTAGTGCAGCGTTCCTTGAACCGGTTAAAACAGTAGGAGATTCGGTGGCGTTAAGTTTCATGGCGACGTGCGTCAAGTTAAGGGAGTGCAGAGTGTCTTCGATCTTAAGCTACTGAAACAAGGTTGCCTGTAGTGAAATTCGGACTTGTTGGAACTTTCCGCTGCATTTTTATATAGAAATGACATGGCCCTCCTCTGAGATGACACAAATCGAAGGAAGGCAGCCCTAACTGTGGCAGGCTTATGGAGAACATCTTTCGTCTGAGGTGTTATAACAATTAACTAAGACAAAAGTAATCGGGACTAAGTGGTTGACTGTAGCGTAAACACAACTATTTCAAAATGTTTATTCAAAAAAACTTCGCCCTGTCAAGCGTCTTTGGATAAAACGCTTAAGATGGCTAGCCCATGTAGAGCATGTGGACATCATTGCTCCAGCCCGAACAATCTTTCGAAGCGCAACAGAGAACGGTGTAGACGCCATGTAGAGCGTATGGAAACTACTACTCCGGCCCGAAAAGTCTTCGAATCTGAGCTATTGGGACAACGCAACAAGCGACCTCCTGGACAAAGGTGGCGCACATAAATGAAGAAGGACCTCAACCACAATGGAGTGGGCAATCGGAGGCAGTTGGTGGAAGATCGTGCTTGCTAGAGAGAATTGTTGGTTGAGATCCAGGTCCATCTGGGACTGTATCACCACACAAAGAAGATCTGCTTCGCTTAGAGAAGCCTTAGTATACAATTTTTGTTGTAAATGTTGAGTAGCACAATGGGACTCAGGAGTATGGAAATGGAGATGAAATAAAAAGAAAAGAGAAAACATCCAAGTTACAATTGGGAAGAGGGTTATTGGTTGATGCTTACCCTTCGGCGATCGGAATAAGAAACAAAAATACTTTTTCCGGTGCCTTCATCTCTGCTGTCAAGTTTTCTGCTAAATTACTTTTGACCCTTAACTACTCGTATTGTCTTTGATGATGGGAGACTGGGAGTATGTTCATGCAGTCACATTCAAGTTTAACTCGTGAACGTCCCCACTTTCAATCGCCATCAAGTTGCTTCGCAATGCTTTGTTGCAAAAAACACTTCACGAACTTAACACCTAGGTGCAGATGTCTGTTTCATCTACCCCTGTCCGGCCTTTATTGAGCAAATTTAAGAGAAGAGGAAAACAAAACATTCTGCCAAATAACTCAATTTCCTTTAAAACATGTGCACACCTAGCACTAACGAGAGGCGCGCAAAATATGCGGAGAGAAACGAAAAAGCGATTGCTGTCGGTCGCTTCTACCCAACCCGAACCCGCAAAGAACACACAGCAATCAAAATTTTCAGAAAACTCACGTACTTCTATCTGCCTCCATAAATCGTCACGGAAAATTAATCGGATCTTTGACCCACATCCCCATCCAGTTATAAGAGTGTATTGCTGTAGGTCAACCAGCAGCAGCAGAAGTCTATGTTTGCGTAAGCCACCACACGCACACAATACACGCTCACATGAGTGCGGCACAAGGACGATTCAGGGGATAAAGCTTATATCTCAAGAACGACCATCACAAAAATTTACCCGCGGCTAGAAAACCAACCAGCAGCGCAAAACTTGGTAATATCGCCCTTTTACAAGTCGTTGTCATGTGACACGGTGACTTTGTGTTCCCCTATACAGCACCTTCACCCCCCGCCCATGGCATACTGCTGTACAATACGCTTCTGCCTTAGATTCTCTGTTACTCTCCCTCTCTGGCGCACTGTATGTGTGTGTTTGCCTTACTCCTAAGAAGGACATTTGCGATGACAAAGGAATAAAATCACAAATAAAATATGAAAGCTGCTGCAAGGATGAAGAGAGCACAGAGAGGGTGAGGCGCACTGAAAAAAGCAAATGCCCAGAATGTATCATAAAAAGTTTTCATGGCCATGTTGAGATGGCTTTAAGCTGCAAGTCAAACATTGTTTTACTATTTTCCAACAGTGAGTGAACTTGCATGCACGTCAGATTAATTAAAAAAAAATGGAAAAATGTCTGGAGTCGGGTTTTTTCTTATTTCGGATCACAACAAGTGAAATTTGATGTTTCGTAGATGATTAATGGAAGAAATGGAATGGATTTCTTTCCCTCAACCTGATGAACTTAGTTCCACTTCTAAGCTAACGATGAATGCGCTCGTTCCGTGACCACTTTGGTTATTAGCGAATGTAGGGACATTGTGAATTAGGAGTGATTTTGTTCAGATAGCATCTGAAAGCACGTCCCGTTGAGGGATACTATGCTTGCTTAAGTAAATGAGATGCGTGACTAGTGTAAATAAGCCCCTAAACGATGGTGCATTATTAATGTCAGGCAATATCATTGAAGGACAGTTCTTGGCGAGTCCTTTACAACTTCAATCACTCAGTACGAGTGATGTGGTAAGCTTGTTGTTGTATAATGAAAAGTGAGAAGGCGATATAAGGCTTTAATGTTTTTTTCAGTTTTATCTACCTTAAGAACACATATGATGGCCTCCGTGGCGTTGTGTGTAGAGTGCCACACTCGAACGCAGAAGGTCTAGGTTCGATTCCCGGCTGAACTCCTCGAATTTTTTACGGCACCACCTCTTTCGAGCTGCTGACAACACTCAAAGAGTAATAACTGTCTAAGAAAGCTTCTCAAACATCGCCGTTCGGAGTCGGCAAAACATTGTAGGTCCCATCCACTCGTGAGAAAACAGTAGTGCGCACGACACGAGTAGTTAATAAGCAAGCTAGGCCCTGGTGCTCTGTGGACTGTCGCGCCATCAAAAATAGAAAAGAACACATATGAGATTCGGAAGCTAGATGTTAACCTGATCTGGAAGTGGCAGAAAACAATCGCCAAAAGCTAACGAATCGAATCTAATGTACGAGGATCGCCTTTTATATTTCGGCTTTACGATAGAGATGGCAGTTGCCAGATTGCAACGCTAGAGTTGCCCAATCCCGAAATATAAAAAGCAACCTTCGTACTAGACGAGAGACGGAGAAGTGTTTAAAAGAACTCTCCTTTTTAGTATGTTTCGAAAAAGGGTTCAAAGGAAGAATTTGCGGTAAATTTTTGCTGCAAAAAATGTACTCGGTTGCGTCGTTTCTTTAAACCGCGAGAACTACAGTGAACCAAAAAAAAAACTAGGACACTTATTACCTTCAAATTCAGCTTGAAATATCTCAGCCATTTGTTAATATATTACAACGAAATAAACTGCAAATGGAACTGTAGTTTAATATGGTTTCAGTAATCCAAACAAATTTATTGTTAATTTTTTAATTTTAGCAACTTCGTTGTTTATTTTCGGCTTTGACAGAAAATTGAAAGTTCACATTCGTCCTGAAACGAGATTGAGTGGAATGACAGAGTACGACATGATGTATTTGTGCGCTCTGTTACATCAATAAGAACTGATTTGTAATTCTATCTTCTTTTTTAGGACTTCCCGCGGTGTGAAACTGAATAGATCCATCCCTCCGGCGTGCTTTCCTCCAACAAATTCTCACATACGGGTGGGTGCTTTCGTCGACCAAAATCGTGCGCAACAGCCCTACAGTAATTTCAAGAGTCCTTAGGGCCTTGGTTGGCCCAACTTTCGCGGGTTTAATTTTTAAAACGGTCATGAAAAAGAATGTAAGCTACCTCTTTGCTGAAGCAACAAACAGTAAAGGCAGAGAAACCCTTAAAAGCTGCGTCCTTGTGGCTTCGTACATTTTTTTTAGAATAGAAATATTTTGCAACAGATTGAAGGTATGAAAGCGAAGACTCGTTTTTGTGTGCAGGCTGTTGAAAATGCATAGAAACTTGTAGTTGTGGCCAAGGCATGTTGAAGGAAAGAGCTGTAATATATTAGTGGAAAGTAAAGCATTGAACTCCAAGTGTATACTGTTTTAGTTTTTCTATACAACACTTGCGATCACACGTGAGAGGAAGATCTATGGACGTCTGATCTTCTTTTTTTATAATTAGAGCGCACTAAAAAGATTGCTTTTACTTTTAAGTGACTGGAATTAAGTTTCAGTACGGGCCAAAAGTATAGAGAAAGAGAGGAAAAGGAGAAACTGATGCACATTGGTTTTAAATGCTTGTGGATTGTAGTGGGGGGGTTGGAAAGTTGGGCTGGGAAGAGCATTCCACCATCGTGTGGTGCGGCTGAAGAACGAGTCTCTTACCTAACTTAACTGTACATCCGAGGGTGGGCTTAAGGGTGAATGGGTGAGCATTCCCAGCTAGGCGGGTATTGCGGGTGAATTCTTGAAGGGGAGGAACGCACCTGACTAATTCGTTAGAGCATTTTTGGTTAAAATAGCGATAAAATAATGACAGAGAGGCAACATTTCGTCGATGTTCAAGCGAGTCGATTGACTTCGCAGTATTATTACAATAAGTTTAAGAGCTCGCTGTTGGATTCCGGAGCACCAGAGCAGATAGGAGCGTTATACTCAAGCTTAGGGCAAGAGCCATTTATAGATAATGACTGTTTATTTTGTTATCGCCTAAGTGATAGTAGACAGCATTGAGTTTTGGAAGCATTTAATTCCACTCTATTCTTCTTACCCCAATCAATTATGCTGTCCAGATCGGAATTTAATGAGTTAAGCAAACGCTGCTGTTCCAAGTCTATGGCCGAAGAGGAGGGTCGAGAGCCGAGGAACGAATACGAAAAGCTGAGGGTACTGTCAGCTTTTCATATTCGTACCTCGGTTATCCTATATTCACTGGAGTGAATTGGATTAGGAGTGAAGAAACTGAAGAAGGCTGACGAAGACAAAACGACCTGGGGAATACCAGCAACAATATGGTAAACATTAAACTTGAACCCGTCCGATACAACTGTACTGAACGATTCGAAAAGTAGCTTCTAATCTATTGAAGAAGAGATTCACCGACGCCAGAAGTCCTCATTTTTGACAAGAGAGACTGAGGTCTGCTGTCTTGACTCTTTGTCCAATCGAACTATGTTCTGTCAATGATCACAACACCATGCAAATACCTCTTTATATTGTGCTCAAGCAGTTCTCAGTTTACTCATATATTCGCTACTCGTGTTGATGCAGAGCCGGCCGCAGTGGCATAGAGGGTAAAGTGCCACGCTCACGCGCCGAAGGGTATAGGTTCGATTCGAATTTTTCACAGTACCACATCTTTGAAGCTGCTGACAATAATCAAAGAGTAATAACTGTTTAAGAAAGCTTCTCAAACATCGCCGTTCGGAGTCGGCAAAAAACTTTAGGTCCCATCCACTCGTGAGAGAACAGCAGCGCGCACGACACAAGTAGTTGATAAGCAAGCTGCACCGATTTGTTCGATAATTTGTTTCCATTTAGACGGCAACTTCATAGTAACCTCCTCGCTCGTAGAAGCTTCCTCCTTATTTACGAAGAACTCGGACAGCCACTTTTCACAAGCCTCTTTTGAGTTCAACTTCACATCACCAAGGGCGTTCGCCATGGACAGGAAAAGGTGGTATAGTAGACGAGCTATACGGTGCCCTGTCTAGTTTTGGCATTCCTACCAAACTCGTCAAATTGTGTAGGATGACGATGGAGAATTCTCGCTGCTCCGTCAAAGTCGGTAACAAATTCACCGAGGCTTTCAATGATATGTAAATAAGGTTTTAGAAAAGGTGACGCACTGACATGTGACTTTTTCTACATCATTCTCGAGAAGATCGAAGTGAACACCAGAGGCACGATCTTCCAGAAGTCAGTTCAATAGCTAGCTTACGCTGATAACATTGACGTGATTGGATGAACTTAGCGAGCCGTCAATAAGGGGTTTGCTGGCATTGAAGCGGAAGCGGCTAAAATGAGTCTGATGGTTAATGAGGGCAAAACAAAGTTCATGCTGTAGTCAAGAAATGGCACACAGCATCGACGTCTAGGACAGAGGGTCACTGTAGACAACCGAAACTTCAAGGTTGTCAAGGGCTTCGTCTACCCTGACTCCGCTTTAAATAGGGACAACAACATCAGTACCGAAATCAAGCGCAGAATCACTCTTGCTAATCGCTCTTTCTTTGGGCTTAAGAGGTAACTGAGTAGTGAAGCCCTCTCTCGAAGGGCTAAGCTCGCTTTATATAACAGCTTGACCATACCAGTTCTACTCTATGGGACGGAAACCTAGACGTTACCAAAGGCGGATGAAGAAGCACTTAGTCTTTTCAAGAGAAAAGTTTTGCGTGCGATTTTTGGTCCTGTTTGCGTTGATGGCATGTGAATGAGAGAATTTAACGATGAACTCCGGGCTGCGCCTGGTCAAGCGTTTTCGGATACAACGCTTCAGTTGGCTAGGCCATGTAGAGCGTATGGACACCACTGCTCCGGCCCGAAAAGTCTGCGAATCTGAGCCATTGGGACTAGGCAACAGAGGACTGCCTGGACTAAAGTGTCGCGGACAAGTGGAGAAGGACTTCAACCAACTTGGAGTGCGAAACTGGAGGCAGCTGGCGAAAGATCATGTCCACCCCGGACTGTAGCACCACAACAAGAAGAAAACTAGACAAAAAATCAACGAACTCCACCAGAGAGTCTGCTTTTAAGCTGATTTTGTAAAGTAACTTTAAACGCAAACCAAATATATAATATTAAGGGAGTGTCCCTGTTTCCATAACCCAGAGTGTCAAATTTGTCAGATCAAGTATGCTTTTCATGCATTTGAGCCAATACCGAGTCCCCACCTGATTGCTTCATTTACTGGATCTGCGTCTTCCACTGCAACTGTGGTATCCTTTTCGAGTTCATTCCCACCATAAATATAAAGCAGGATACGATGAGTGCGCATAAACACACAACAAAGCGGAAAATATCTACACATCTCAACCAAGTGCAAAAAAGAGAGAGTGCGGCATAAAATAAAATGTGTACAAAGAGGAAAGGACCAAACTCCAGCATAAAAATATTATTTTTTCTGCGGAGCCAGAGCAGCCACTGGAAACCGAGACTTAAATCTGTTTCCTACAATCGCACCACTCGACCAACCCACCAGCCCGCCAGCCAGCCCACCAAACTCATTCTGTCGCCGACCAGGCTCGATTTATTTTCCTGAAAATACAACACACGCTAAGCGCAGAGGGGGTAAGAGGACACCTTGCTCCAGTTCCATCCATCATGGCCTGGCCTCATTTGATTCCATTCGAGCCACCCCCTTAATATTTTTAAAGCACAAAAAAAGGATTCATTTTATTAAGTCCTGTGAACGTGTGGGTGTGTGCGTCGGCGAATTGAGGTGGGCAAATGGTCGCATTGTTGTTGCATCTGAGAACGTTAAAACATTCTCTCAGGATATAATATCACAGTCGATGGTGTCCTGCGGTGAGTATCTAAAGCGCAGACAAACACAAATAAAAGGGGTAGCAGGCAGCAGCAGCAACAGGGAACAGGCGAATGATGGATACCCACCACTATGCTGGTCATGTCGCGATGCCATGGGCTCAAAATAGAAGATACACGTTGAACAAGGCAAAATCAAAAGAGAACAAAAACTGAAAAAACAACAACCGCCTAGTCTGGGGGTGGGAGCTCACTCCATGAAGCTGAAGCAACACTGCAGCACAACAGGCGCGATGAAGGCACAGATGACAGTGACAACGACGTCAACAAGGACGACAACGGACAAGGACACGTCTAAATATTATAAAATGTGCATAAAAAGCAAATGCGATGGCTCTGACTTGAGTGAGTGACTTCAAGGAGGATTTTGTTTCGTCTTATTTATTTATCCTTTTGTTTTATGTTTTCTTCATCTTTGTGTTCCTTATTGTTCATCTTGCAATTTGCTTTTGTTGGTGGAATAAAAAATTTAAATGAATAATTGTGTTCTGGTTGTTGGTCTGTGTCCTACATACTCCAAGGATGTGGATCGGTGTGGGGACAGCGTGGACTCTGTGCCCGAAGAAATTGTCACTACAACCCAGGCTTCAAAACCGAAAATACAACGACGGAGGGAACTGAAGTTACCACTCCAGTTGGTGCTTTCCGGTTGTAAGACGAAAATAGGGTTGTAAGAAGGATGTGAAGGACTTTGATGATGACGACAACGATGATGGTTGTGGCGGTTGTGACAGCAGTGGCGGCAGCGGGCGATTGCGATGTCAGTCAAATGGTAATCTTGACATTTTCCCTTTTTTTATATTCTTTCATAATTTTCATTCCTCCCTCGGAGGTTGAAATTTAAGCGCAAGTAATATTTCCGTGCTTACAGGGTGGAGTTTTGCAATTCACCTTAGCAGGGGTGCTTTCGAATGGTTGACGTTGCTCGGATTGAAGGCGAGAGATAAAAGGGAAGTTTTTTTTTTCATTTCGCCAGAGGAGTGCTTGTGTTGCTGTCTCGCGTTGGTTGGCGATTTGGGGGGCAAAATAAAAGTCTCATTTTAGTCTGTGTAGATAATTAAATTGCTTGCAATGCAGGGAGGGAGTCAAAGTGTACTCTGGTGAAACGGGAGTACAGCAATTCGGCTAAGTGGTGTTCATCCGCGCCCTTGGAAATGCTTAGAAGTGAACTTGGCTTTGTAACTCTATCCCAGAAAAGGTAAAAATTCCATTAGAGTACCGCTGCAATCGGAGATGGTGCCGATTTTTGTGGGTCAGGTGGCGCTGTAAGAGTCTACGTCGAGATGAAGGGTTTCGTAGTTTATTCTATCCGCTGAAGCAAGCGTGAGTTGATAGCTTTGTTCGAATAAAGTACAGACTGTCAACAAAAAACTTTACTCGGCGAGTCATTTTACAAAAGAAATTAAACCCTCTCACACCCCCAACCAATCGAAAGCAACGGCACAAGTGCAGCCATCCGCTTTGAAAGATTCATCAGACAATTCGAAATACATAAGCACTTACAAGTCCTGTCAATCTGATTGGTGTCATGCATCCTGCCGACTTACCCAAATCACCCTCATGCAACTCAAATGGTTATGTCAAATACGTGCTGTGAAAATCAATAGGATCAGGCATTTTCATTCGGTGTAGAATAGAAGACGGCTTAATGCCAAAAACACTGTCCAGCTGGACAACGACAATGTGGAGAAGCACCAGTTCCAGTTGCAGTTGCGAAAGCGACTGTTATCCATTATGCAGGACCACCCCACCAAATCGCAAAAATCCTCAAATGTAACACTGTTGCAGTGGCAAAGAGCCAATTTAATCAGATTATGTACCGGAATCCGAAGAATCTGAAAAGAACTAAGCCCCTCGTACGACATGTACGAATGTATTTACTTTCCATGGCAGCAGAGCGACGTCGATCGCTTGCTGTGAGGATGACGGCCTGCGACTGGTTTAATCCTTGCAGAGAAATTCGTTTCAGCGATTTTTGATTTACATTCCGTTTCGTGTCGGGTGGTTCGGCTGCTCTAAATCAGGTTCGCACTTAATTTTTACACCCAGATTGTCGCTCATTGTCCTGTACAACAAGTGAATAATTATTGCCACATTAAAATGCAGCGCGTCCCCTGCAATTGGACATCGAGCAGCTGATGGGCCAGTCGCCTCGGGGCCCTAGCTACAAATGACAATGATTCCATGTAAAAAACGGATTTCATCGATTTTTCTCGTTTGCATTGCATCGTACATTCCTCCCCCAGACGGAGCGTTTTTATTTTTTTTTGTTTTTTTTGCCCCTTTTCTCGGTCTCGTTGTAGCGCTTGTTCTGTTTAAGGATTAAATGTGACAGCACAGATACACGCCGATTGGGAGCGAGGTCTGAGTGGTGGGCGATGAGGGGAGTAAATCGAAAATATTTCGAATAATCTCTTATTGAGTGATGTAACATGGTGGAATCATTAAACAGTGATACCACCCTCAAGCGGTGTATCAGGGTTCCGTTGCGAGGTTCTGTTCAGCTTTGTTTTGTTTTACGGTGATGTCCTGTGGGTTTTACAGATTCCCAAACAGAACGGTTGTCAATTAGAATACCTTCAGTCGCCGGAGTTAGGTGATTTATCCACTTGAGGGAGGTTTGGCGTGGCTGTGTCTAGTGGAAATGGAAATGTACGCTGAGGGGGCTGGGTGGCGAAAACACTTCTATCTTCCGATTAAATTGCAAGTAAATCACTTGGAATTGAGAATCTAAGCCACGTTGAAGTTGTTCCTGCCGATGATGATGATGATGATGATGATGATTTCGATGGAGATACCGATGACATCGGTTGACTATAGCGTGCTGAAAGTAGTGACAAGGTCCTTGGGGATGAATACGATTTAATGGCACTGTTCTTCAATTAATCTGGTTCGTTGCGAATTCATTCTTTGACGTTTGTTTTCGGATCCAGCCAGAAGCTGGAGGAATACGGATATGCTAACGGGAAATATTCATTCGATTGACAACCTGAGTGATCTCTTGACTTAAGCACAATAATTGGATTGACTCGATGGGGTGGTGGGGGAATTGCAAATTTACAACTGCGTGGTGATTAAGCTTTGCAGGGTTGGATGGCTGCTGAAGCAATTATTTGCTTTGTCACATGAAAAATTTACGTTGCCTCGGGATGGACATTTTCAGTTTACATGGAAGTTTGAGGATTTGCTGTCTTGATTTGTTGGTATTCTTACTGGTTTTCGAATTCAGGATCTGTTAATTGACAACCTGCTGGGTTGTCATACTGCCAACATGATTGACTTTTATATGTTTTAATTTTGATTCATTTTTGTTCAAATGATGTGAAGAAATGACGATATAATGTTTAATATACATATGAAAAGACGAACTCGAATTCGAAGGCAAACGCACGAATAGAGCAGGCACTAGCAAGAAAATTATATAAATATATACAGTCTTAAACAAAACAATAGCACTCAATAGCATTTACTTTCATTTTTCCAGGTCAAACTGCTATATTTTAATAGATTAACAAAATTTGTATTTTTGTAATTTAGAAGGCAAATACTACTACTAATACTACTTTAAGATTCGATACAAAAATAGAACAATTCGATAAAAAGAGCTGCGAGAAAAATAAAGCACAAACATATTGCATCAGCTGCACTCGATTATCCCTATGCTTGTTTTATTATTTTTTGTTTCAGTTTAACTGTAAAGTACCTGTTACATTTGATCACACGATGCAAATCAATCTCATTTTTGTAAGTGAAACAGTGTGTTTGAAATTTTATGGTAAGTGCAAAAAGTTTAAGAAAAGCGCGTAGCAAATACTCCGCAAAATTTAAGCAAAAGATTATCACGGATTTTCATGCCGGGAAAGCAGTTAACTTCTTCTTCTTCTTGTGGCGTCAGTCCGGGGTGGACCTGGACAGTCCCGGGTGGACCTGGACAGTCCCGGGTGGACCTGGACAGTCCGGGGTGGACCTGGACAGTCCCGGGTGGACCTGGACAGTCCGGGGTGGACCTGAACAGTCCGGGGTGGACCTGGACAGTCCGGGGTGGACCTGGACATTTACCAACATGTTCTATAGCCAGCACGATCTTTTGACAGCTGCCTTCGGTTGCGCACTACAGGGTGGTTGAGGCCCTTCTCTGCTTGTGTGTGCCACCTTAGCCTAGGCCGTTCTCTGTTGCGCTGTCCTAATGGATCGGATTCAACGACTTTTCGGGTCGGAGCTGTGGTGTCCATACACTCTGCATGGCCTAGCCATCTTAAGTGTTATTATGCTTGACCAGGCGCATGTCGCTGTTCAGCCCATAGAGGTTGTCGGTAAATCTTCTCCTCTAGATACCATCAACGCAAACAGGACCAAAAATTGCACGCAAAACTTTTCTCTCGAAAAGACTAAGGGCTTTCTCATCCGCTTTTGCTAACGACCAAGTTTCCGCGCCATAGAGTAGGACGGGGACTATCAAGCTGGTATATAAAACCAGCTTAGTCCGTCGATAGAGCATTATTACTCAATTGCCTCTTGAGCCCAAAGAAACGGCGATTGGCAAGAGTAATTCTGCGTTTGATTTCGATACTAATGTTGTTGTCCCTGTTTACCGCGGAGTCGAGGTCGACGTACTCCTTGACAACGTCAAAGTTGCTACTGCTGTTTTCTCGGCTCTGTGACTCTCTGCCCAAGACTTCAATGTTGTGTGTCCTTTCCTGATAACAGCATGTGCTTTGTTTTGCCCTAATTACCCACCAGACACATTTAAGCCGTTTCCGCTTCAATGTCAGCAAACGCCTCATTGACGGTTTGCTGTGTTCCTCCAATCACGTCAATGTCATCGGCGTATGCTAGCAATTGAACTGACTTCTAGAAGATCGTGCCTCTGGTGTTGTCTTGTGAGTTATGCACGATCATCTCGAGGATGATGTTCAAGAAGTCACATGTCAGTGTGTCACATTGTCTAAAACCTTTTTTGATATTGAAGGTCTTGGTGAGTTCGTTACCGACCTTGATGGAGCAGCAAGAGTTCTCTATCGTCATCCTACACAATCTGGCGAGTTTGGTAGAAATGCCAAAACTAGACATGGCACTGTATAGCTGGTCTCTATGCCCACCGTCATATGCGACGAGTTGGTAGTGAGTGTCGACAGGCACTTCTTGGGTCTTTTCCAGGATCTGTCATAATGTGAATATCTCGTCTATTGTGGACTTAGCTGTCCTGAAACCTCACTGATAGGAACCTATCAGGCTATGGACAAACGGTTTCAGATGCTCACGCAGAGAGGATCTTGCAGGGGATGTTAAGAAGACTAATCCCTCTGTAATTGGCGCAGTCAAAGGGGTCTCCTTTCTTGTGGGTCGGGCAAACGACGCTGAGATTCCACTCATCAGGCATGCTTTCCTCCGACCATATCTTACAGATGAGCTGGTGCATGCGCCCAACTAACTCATCTCCAGCTGCTTTAAATATTTCTGCTTGCAGTCTATCCGCTTCAGTAGCTTTGTTCTACTGCAGCTTGGATATTGCTATCATCACCTCGTCTAAGTCGTGGGGGCGAAATTTTTGTTTTGAACATTTTCAGCGGAATTGGAGCCGTTACCGCCATTAAAAAGTCTTTAGAAATGATCCATTCAGATTCTTAGAACATACTGCGACTCTACCATGAGTTGTTCGCTTGGATCCCGGCAGGCTACGGTCTGAACTTTGTATCCTCCGGATAGTTGTTTTACCTTTCGGTATAACTTTCCGACTTTATCCCTGCCATAACATTTTCTACATTTCCTTAACCTTCCGCTTCTCATGGTCCTTCTTTTGCCTGTATTTCCTTCTTCTCTGTTCGTAGAGTTCACGACAGCCTTCGTTGTTCGATGCAGCGTCGCCTTATAGCTGTCTTGTTTGGCTGCATGAGCTTGCCTGCACTCGTCGTCGAACCATGGGTTCCTTCTGGGTGGTGACGTGAAACCCAACACAACGTTTCCATTCTTCAATGCTTTGTGCAGGAAGCGTCGAACCCTGAGCGAGTTTCAGGGAGATTCGATCGGCAAAGCTCCTAGCAATCGGCTGCGATTGTAGCTTTTCGACGTCAAACCGTTATGGCCTGTCTCGACTCCATTGCTCTCTCGATATCCGGGTTCTTACCTTGGTTACAACAAGGTGATGATCCGGGGCGATGTTTGTACCTCGGAAGGTTCGGACATCAAGAATACTGGAGGAGTGTCTGACGTCGATCGGAACGTGATCAATGTGGTTGAACCTTTCTGAATGTTCAGGCGTTGGAACCGCGTGCTTACCACAGAGTGGTTCCACCCCGAGGCGAAGACCAACAGCCTGAGTCCGTTTCCAGATGTGTTGTCGTGCAGACTGTGTTTAACGATGAGCAAGCTGGTTCCCCAGTGGACCACTCAATTACTATCATTATTAAGATTAGTTACATACAGTTGGGTGCAAAAGTGAGTCACCTAGAAACTCTGTTTTTTTTTCCAAAATGAAAAAAATCAAAACCCCATACGTACATTCCCGTGAAGCTTCACTTCTTAGACTTAAATAGAAAGCGAAATATTAGAAAAAATGCAAGCCAAAGTATAGAACCGACTCACTTCTGCACCCAACTGTAAATAAAATGTTGGGATGCACTAATTGATGTTGATGTTGAAGGAAATGTCATCCAATGATTTTTTTTTGGAGTGCACTCCTACTGTCTAAACGGTCGCTACATGAATTATTCCTAAAATGAATAAGATTGAATGGAGATACATATGTGGGATTTGGGTTTACGTGATCACTTGCCTTTACGGCTTATATAACGGGGTCTATTTTCCTAGGAGTCGTAGATAACGCAAGACTAAACTCCATAGTTTCCCAAGAACCAAACTGAGATCATGCTTAAGGGGCAATCACCCCACCTTGGTTTGATGCGAAGCCTTTTTAAAACTTCTTCCGCTTTTTGGGTCACTGCTCCGGTTGAGAATGAAACTCCACACTGAGCCGGGATAGTCTCCTAACCGCCTTTCTTAGAAATGGGTTAACAACTAACTAGACCAGTGAGCATAGTACACTATCCTCGACTCTACCCGCGATGTTAGGTTGTGAACCACAGCCACCACGATACTCCCACAAGGGGGCATCCCGCACGGTCAGGCTGAAACCGAAGTTCCAGGGGCTCCTGACCTCCCGTGGCACCAGAATATAGCCTCTGGTCAAGCTGTCACTACCAGTCAGATTCCCTCAAAGCCTGGGTCTGTTAGCCGCCATCCCCCCACAGATGGTCTTTTCTCCAACAGTGTTTCCGTAGTCACTATTAATAGTGATACGGATGTGATTTTTGAATCATGTAATTCGTAAATCCAGTCACATCATCTGGTGAATGGCGATACAGCAAACTCAGGACCAACTTTTGTAGCAACCTTCATCTGGTGTCATCTGCAGTTCTTTAACAAGTCGATGGACCTTTGGTTTTTAGCCAACGTCGAAATTTAAAAAGGCTTTTACTAGAACTCTTTGAACAAAGTAAGCAAGTTGAAAGAGTTGGTGTTTGAATTATTCCACCATCAAGACTTTAGTGGTTATGTGTTGTCCACGATTAGGATTTCTTTCTATCATTTTTGGCAAAAGATGAATTCCGATTTGAATTGTCTTTATCATAATTTCATAAGTTCTGGTCGAACAGACCTTGAGACAATTAGTGATCGTATGGTGCAAGTTATGGGGTCATATGACAAGTGCAGCAAGATACACCGTTCCAACCATTCGAAATATGTTTTGCTAGATCTGATATGATCGTGCTCCGGGCCATTACCTGCAATAGTTGTGCCATTACCTTCAATAGTTGTGACACCCAGCTGGTCCCCACAAGCAAAAAAAATAATCCTCAACCAAGTGGCCGTGACATTCATACGGTGTTTGACCTATAGAAATTTGAAAATGAACCCATACAAGTGATGAGCCGACACAACAGACGGTTAAAGCCTCTGGGCAGCAATGCATACAACCTCTCGGACCTTCTCCATTATCTTGCAATGACTTTCAATGACATGGTTACCAAACCCATGTGTATGTCAAAGTTCTTCTTGTAGCTTATCATCAAAATTGAAGCTGAAGACATCCATTACCCAAGCAGAGAGCAAAGCATAAATAACACTCTTTTGCACATAAAACATTTCAGAAGACAATGATAACCACTGCCGAATTGTTTCACTAACCCAAAACGAAATTAATATTCGAACTCAAACAAAAGTTTGGAAACAGGTCTGTACGAGCACGCAAATGAAATGATAACGCACCAGATCAACACAAGCACCCTCCCTTCGTCTATCATTCACTGACACAAGTCCTTTGCAACGAAATTAATAATTAAACTTTGGCCTCCGTCGAGAGCATCCCCCAATTACGACCTAATGAATTCAAATCGCACGCAAGAACCCTTAACAAGCACGCTTCCACTGCCATTGCCAACAACGAGCCCAATCGGCAGCAGCAGCACACTGCCGCACAATCAAATGAATTATTTGTATAAATCATTGTAAATATTTAACAGTCCAAATAAAAGTCCTATTCGGTGCAAGTGCGGGGAGGAGGGCGTAAAGCCGAAACCAGCCGAAACCAGCCGCTTGCCTCTGCTTCATCTTTTTCATCTTCGTCTTGTTCTTCTTCATTCAGCAATTAGTGCCGACTTGACTGGGCCATAAATCTCTGACGGCTACACCGTCTGCAGGAAAATTTATGTTCGTCCCTAGATCTCTTCTATTTTACTCCTCTCTAGGCAGTACGAGCAGCCGTCGCGCCACCCTCGCCTTAGTCGACTTACCGCACCCCATTATCGTTCCTCGTCTAATTAAATGGAACGCAATCAAATTCGTGGCATGGCAGCCCACCACCCGTAATCGAGAGATTTCATCGGATGCCGCCTATCCACTCCAAACGCGCCCTGTCCAAATCAAATCATTGCGGACCCAGCGTCATGTGTGTTCCGTCTGTTGCGTTCGCATTTCAACAGCCAAAATATTAATTTCCCTCCGTGGATCTCAATTAATTTTAATCCGTTATAAGAAATTCAGAAATCCAGCAATCCTCAAAATTCGCTCATAGCAAGCCGATGAAATATCATCCTTGCGATGCCGGTTGCGCGATGTGGTCTGGCGGAGGTTGCACGCATTATGAGCAACGACCAATATCCTTATAGCGTAATGTACGCCGCCACCGCTACCGAAGCCGCCGCCACTGCCGCTGCCACCGCCGCCGCAGCCGTGCGGATGATGGTGCCAGGTTGTGTATTCAATTATCGTGTGAAATTTCCAATCTAATGAGATGTGCCGAAGGGTTTCTGCCTCGACGTCACCGTCGTCGGCGATGTTGTTGTTGTTGTTGGTGACGCTGTCGTCCTTGATGCAGAGAGGAAATGAATATTTAATTGCTGGGTAAATTTTCAAAATGATCCTTCACACATTTAGTGGCACGAATGCATTTGTGGAGGTAGGCGTGAAAATGCGAAGAGTGAGCTCACCTCAATCCGATGTTTGAGGTGTTTACCGTCGTAGTGGAGGAGCTCTTATTGCTTGCCTCGACGGCCATAGAGTATGATTAATGGGATTCGGGCTGTCAATACTTGGGCGCAGTTCAAGGACATCGATGTGTAATTCTGCCATCAGCGGGCTCTGTGATGGCATATGAAGGTTAAAGCCCACCATTGGCTTTGTTATGAAGCCAACAACTTTTTCCGTCTTTCCCCGTGCGCTGTTGTCGGTTGTCCTCCTTCTCCTTGGCTTTCGCCTCTTTTCTCTCTTTTCTCTCATTTGCCTAATTGACAGCATGGCACGACTCTGGTATTGGTTGGGTGGTGGGCGTTATTGATTTTGAACACAAAACCAAAAATACATCTGGAAGATGTGTGTGTGTATCTGTATGTGTGTGTGTGTGTGTGTGTGTGTATGTGTGTGTGTGTGTGTGTGTGTGTGTGTGTGTGTGTGTGTGTGTGTGTGTGTGTGTGTGTGTTGTAAGGATTTTCCTGTGCTCCTTCTCCGTATATTGATCCAGTAAGTTCCTTGTTCATTGATCTCTCGATATCGCTTCGCAAGGGACATATGTCTTGGGGGGTATTTTTTTTGTGAATGGTGTGTGTCTTCTGCTGTGTTGGCCGGAGGCGTAGAACATTTTTTCGTTTGCCTCCAATCCTCTTGAGTAATCCAGTTCATTCGATTAAGGGAATCCATCACATTTTCCCCGAAGTGTATGATTGGAATATCTTACCACTCGACGTAATTAATAATCCGTACGATAAGACAAAGTTTTGCTGTGGAACCGCCAAACTGTAGGTTTTTTGAAAAGCTCACAACAGCGAGGGACGCCTGAGATAGTATCTTTTGATGGTCAATAAATAGCGGGCTAGTTTGCAATTACACTTTTATGTCCATGAATCTTGAAATGTCTTTTACTATACGAGAGGAAACGCCAGCATTTGACGGACCATTTGTCTGAACTGTAGATATAAAAATACACTGAACATCGAGGCGACAGTTGCATTCCATGTAGAGTTTAAGCTTTAATTATAGGCAGACAAATCGAAGGGATTCAATTTTGCATTGCTGGTGAGGGTGGGAAGGTGGCAGCTGAGCCGCATTTATCACCATTATGCGGTCAGATTAAAAACCACCCAGTGGTAGTCTATAAAAGAGTAATCTAAGCTGAAAATTAAGCAAACTGTATGAAGAAGTAGACTAAGTGCTTTTCGCAAAATGCATCCCCATATGGTTTTTGTAGGCATCACCGAAAGCAAAATTTAGTTTAAAAGACTTTTGGTGGTGCCCACTTAAGCGAGGGATGGGTTAAGTACTTTCTTTGCGCAAATTCTCGTCAGCAGAAAAAAGACGGTATATGACACTGTGCATGGGGCTAACTATACAATGCCATGTCTAGTTTTGGAGTCCCTACAAAACTTGTCAGATTATATAGCATGATGATGGAGAACTCTCGCAGCTCCGTCAAGGTCTGTAACGAAATAAGCGGGACATTCAATGTCAAAAAAGTTTTTAGACAAGGCGACGCACTGTCATGTGATTTCTTACAAGTCAACGCCAGAGGCACGATCTTCTAAAAGTAAACTCATTGGCTAGATGACATTGACGTGATTGGATGAATACAGCGAGGTAGCGAGCCTTCAATGAGGTGTTTGTTGGCGTTAAGCAAATGGCTAACACGGGTCTGGTGGTTAATGAGGGCAAAACGAAGTACATGCTGTCGTCAAGGAAAACACAACATTGACATCTCAGACAGAGCGTCATGGTAAGAAGTAGAAACTACGAGGTAGCAGAGGACCTCGTCTACCTCGGCTCCGTGGTAAATAGGGACAACAAGACCAGTACCGACATCAAACGTAGAATCACTTTTGTCAATCGCTATTTCTTTGTGTTCAAGAGTCAGTTGAGCCACCTCTTGAAAGACTATGCCTGCTTTATATAACAGCTTGATCATACCAGTCCTGCATCATGGCGATGTTACTCTAAGCGGAAGGGGAAGCTCTTAGTCTTTTTGAGAGAAAAGTTTTGCGTGTGATTTTTGGTCCTGTTTGCGTTGATCGCATCTGGGGGAGAAGATTTAACGACGAACTCTATGGGCTATATAGCGACATGCGCCTGATCGAGCTAGGGCATGTAGATCGTATGGACACCACTGCTCCGGCCCGGAAAGTCTTTGAATCCAAGCCATTGGGACAACGCAACATAGAACGGCCTAGACTAAGGTGGCGCACACAAGTAAAGAAGGACCTCAACGAACTTGGAGTGCGGAATTGGAAGCAGTTGGCAAGAGATCGTGCTGGCTGGAGAGGCATGGTGTTTGCAGCGTCACAAGAAGAAGAAGAAGAAGAAGAAGAAGAAGAAGAAGAAGAAGAAGAAGAAGAAGAAGAAGAAGAAGAAAAGGAGAAGAAGAAGAAGAAGAAGAAGAAGAAGAAGAAGAAGAAGAAGAAGAAGAAGAAGAAGAAGAAGACGAAGAACAAGAAGAAGAAGAGCAAGGAGAAGGAGAAGGAGAAGAAGACGAAGAACAAGAAGAAGAAGAGCAAGGAGAAGGAGAAGGAGATGAAGAAGAAGAAGAAGAAGAAGAAGAAGATGAAGAAGAAGAAGAAGAAGAAGAAGAAAAAGAAGCAGAAGAAGGAGAAGAATCATCTAACTACTTATCGTAGTACAAATTTGACTACGTTATGATGAAAAGGGTGTTTCTCGCTCCAAACCGCTTCAGCGTCCACAAATTATTGCATCTGTACTTTTGCTCTATTTTCCTTGGTTAATTGAACTTCACTGTCAGAAAAGGCTTAAGACAAGGTGATGCACTGCCGTGTGACTTATAAAGCATCTTTCTTTAGAAGATCTTGCGTAACTCACAAGCCACCACCAGAGTCAGTTCAATTGCTAGCCTACGCTGATGACATGTTAATGGACGAACACAACGAGTCATCAACGAGGCATTTTGTGGCATCGAAGCGGAAATGACTAATATGGGTCTGGCGTACAGCGACATGCTCCTGTTCAACGCTTAAGATGTCTCAGCCATGTAGAGCGAATGGACACCACCGATCCGGTCCGAGAATTCTTCGAGTTAGGACCATTGTAAAAACACATTAGAAGCGGTCTAGGCTGAGATGAAGCACACAGCTGGAAAACGGCTTCAAGCAATTTGAATTGCAAAATTTGAGGCAGCTAGCTCTAGCTATCGTCTTGGCTTTTTATTCTCGTATTATCACCGAGCTTTTTGCACTTTCACTTTAGAATGTGAAGCCATTTGGTTTCTTATTTTAGAATGTGAGGCCATTTGGTATCGCACTCTACCCACTACGCAACAGCGGCCATTCGTTGTTTCAGTAGCTCAGTATTAAAGATTTTTCAGAACGCAGCAGTGGTGTCCATATGCTCTACAATGCCTATCCATATTAAACATTGAATCCGAAGATTCTCGCTGCTGTACAGACTGTAAATTGCGTCGCGGAATTGAGCAGATCTCCAAATGCCATCACCGCAAATAGGCCCAAAAATCGGATGCGGAACTTTTTATCGAAAAGACTAAAGGTTTTCTCTTAGAAGTTTGGGATTTATACTCTCACGTACACGGTTTCGTTTTATATTTGGTACACAATAGATACAGGCTATGGGGGAAACCTTACCCCCATACTCACTTAACACTCCACTAATTTACACTTCTTAAAAATTTTTGTATTTCAAAATTTTATAATATATATAATAAAAAAAAAAATAATTATAATTTTATTAAATACGCATGTTTGCAAAACTTGCTATTTGAAAAGTGCAACGTTATTTACAGCGGTTTTCATTTGTTTTGAGAAAATTAATTTCTCAACGAAAAAAGTGCATTTTCAGATAAATAAAGTGCCAGAAAACACGTCGAACAGGAAGATACAGAAGGCAGAAAAACGAAATAAGTCCCTACCGACAACGAGAAACAATATAACTAGTGAAACAAAACATTTTTATAAGCGCTAAAAAAAGAGGAATTGTATTTACCCGTCACAGCATCTTCAATAAAAAAAAAAACAAGCTGTGAGAGTTGAAAATACATACTAGGAGTCCAAGAAAATTACCGTTGCTTTCAGAAATCCTATTTACAAAAAGGACAAACTACAAATGTGTGGAAGAGCACCCCCAATGGGAACCAATTAATAGTGCATTAGTTGAATACTATGGAATACTTGATGTTCGTGGTACGAAGGTTGCCTTTTATATTTCGGGATTGGGCACCCCTAGTGTTGCAATATGGCAACTGTCAGCTCTATCGTAAAGTTTGACATTTTTGAGATTATACGCACTCAGAACATTTTGATATACGAGCTCTATTTGTGTTGTTTATAGTAACTTACAAAATTCATCTCGCCCAAAAAATGGAATTAAATAGTAAGAATGTTTGTGCGACTTTCGACGGGGATTAACTCAACAACAGTGCATCGATGAACTTAATTCAATTTTTGGCGATGAAGCTCCATTAAGGACCAGTGTTTATCGGTGGTATGGTGAATTCAACTGAGGTCTTAGTTCACTTTAAGACGAATTTCGTGAAGGTCGTCCAAAATCAGTTGTTGTTCCGGAAACCATAGATGCTGTGCGCCAACTGATATTGCAAAATCGTCATGTGACCTATCGTGAGATTGAGACAACTGGGGCATTAGTGGGACCAGCATACACTCAATATTGCATGAACATTTGACCGTCAACAAACTTTGTTCGCGTTGGGTGCCACACAATTTGTCAAACGCTCAAAAAAAAGGCTCGTGTCGATTGGTCGAAAGAAATGCTCCAAAAATACGATCGCGGTGCTTCGAAACACGTCTATGACAATGTGACAGGTGATGAATCGTGGATTTACACATATAAGCCCGAAAGTAAACAGCAGTCGACTGTATGGTTGTTTCGAATTGAGCCAAATCCAACGAAAGTTGCTCGCGCACGAAGCACTTTCAAGCAAATGGTCGTCTGTTTTATCGGAAAAACTGGACATTTCGCAGCCGTACCACTAGAACAACGCGGAACAGTCAATTCTCAGTGGTACACAACCATTTGTTTGCCAGTTGTCTTCCAACAAATTAGGAAAACCAACCGCCCAAGACCGATCACTCTTCACCACGACAATGCGAGCTCTCACACATCGGCTCAAACAACTGCATTTTTGAGCACTCAAAACATTTATTTGATGAGTAATCCGCCGTATAGTCCTGACTTGACACCGAAAGACTTCTTTTTATTCTTGTACGTTAAAAACAAAATGAGAGGTCAACGTTTTTCGACACCTGAAGAAGCGGTTGATACGTTCAGAATGCATGTTTCGGAGATACCTCAATCAGAGTGGCAAAAGTACTTCGACAATTGGTTCAGGCGCATGCAAAAGTGTAAAGATCTTAATGGGGAATATTTTGAAAAACAATAAGGGTATTTTCGATGATTAATATTTGATTTGGTTCTCTAATCCCGAAATATAAAAGGCAAATTTCGTAATAGTAATTGGATGGCGCTACAGTCCACAGAGGGAACAGGGCTTGGCTTGTTCATCAACTAGTCGTATTGTGCGCACTACTATTTTCCCACGAGTAGAAGGGACCTACAGTTTTTTGCCGACTCCGAACAGCGAAGTTTTCAGAAGCTTTTTCTTAGACAGTTATTACTCTTTGAGTGTTGTCAGTGAACCAGTGAACCATCATAACCAGTGAAAGTTATGTTAGCATAATGGGAGACACCGTACCTAGAGTGGAATATGCATCTAAGGTGGGTTTTGTAAAAAGATTATGAACCCACCACATGCAAGGAAATTGGACAAAAAATGAAATAAAAACAAAGAACTTGATTATTCCAGTGAAGTTTACCTCTTTATGTACTTTTACTTATGGTGCTATTACTTTTCACAGCGCTCTGCATACTAACGTCATACTCATAACGCCTTGGTTTGCTTTTCTTTGGTTTCGGTCGAAATTATGTATGGAATGCATAAATGAAAAATATTTGCATGCCTTCATTTCCTACAAGTTAAGGAAATATGAGGAAGATGCAGATGTTCACAAATAATTGGATTGGAGGGGAAAAATATATATATATGCAGAGACATGAAGCGTTTCTTCGATTTAACGTAGATTTACAGTGGCTCAACATTATAATGGGACACTTACAATTACGCAAAATGTCTGTAATTTTCTAGAAAATTATAAGCTTTGTATATGAAATATATACGGGATTTGGATTCTCATATAATCACGTTAATTAATAACAAAAACAAAATTAAATTCAGTAATACAGATTCAAAACAGCAATTAAAAATATCACAAAAAATCAAAAATCTTAAGTCAAAGTAATAATGGGACACTTGTAACCTGACTGTTATTCGATCTAGTTAACGGTTAATGTTTGGAGTTTTTAAATATGATGTTTAGGAGGGTCCTCATTACTTCATTTAAAATAACTGTTCGCCCATTTGAAAGCGCATCTTCCGTGTTATCAGGCGGCCCTCGAATATCTGAAGTTATGTGGGAATTTAACGGGAAGATAAATTAAGAAATCACCAAATCAGGAAAAAAACGAGCTGATTTCAGCGTCACGCTTTTAGTCAATAACTAGTAAAAACGACAGAAAGGAATAGCAATGTGATTTTGCAGTTGGATAACGCTCATCCCGGTGTGCCTGTAGCCACTGAAGATTACCTAAAAATACTGAAATGGTCGGTCTTACCAAACCTGTCGTATACTCTTTAGACCTTGGCTTTCTCGACGATGCAGTACGTCCTGGCTTAGGTCTGTTAAAGAAATCAAAGAATGGCTCAATGATTGAATAAATGCCAGAAAACACTCATTTTCGAAAGACGATACTTTGAGTGATTTTTGCGTGTAACGAACGAATTTTGTACACCCAATATTTTTCTCAATCTTCTGCTTCTCCAGACTAAGAAAATTTAAGGCGTGTGAAAGGGGACAGACAGATTAAAATTAAAATTCTGCTTAATAAGCAAATAAATAGCTTGGAGAGAACTTTCAGCTCTCTAACGACGTTAAATAACGGGATTTGCGAAGCGCTTCATTGATTGTAAGTGCTTTTATGTCTCGATATCGAACCTGCGACCTTCGCCGTGTAAGTCGGTGTAGTTAGCACTGTCAAGACCATCCGTTTGTATAAAGGGAACCTTAAAAATTGAACCTTTGACTCAAAGAAGGCTTTTTTTGCGGAGTGAGTGAAGTCCGAACCTCACGCGTTAAAGGTTCCAGGTTCGATTTCTGATCTGAACACTTTGCATTTTTAACGGCGTTATCTCTATCGAGCTGTTAACAACACTCGTGGAGTCCATCAAATTTCGAAATAACACAAAATGTTGCTTCATTCACACCCGAGTAGTTGCTGGAGAATCTAGGCCTAAGTCTCTTTGTGGACTGTTACGCAAAACAACGTTTTCTCTGCCAGGCTCCACTGTACGCCTTGGGGCATAGTTTGAGCCTTCACCTCATAAGTTCTTAAAGTTCATAGTTCGTTCTGATCTTCTGAAATCACTCAAGTCGCTCGAAGTTTGCGTCACGTCTTTTTCCCCTGAATTGACATTTCCTGCATCTATGTATGCACAAGTGTCCTTTAAATGCCCAGTGAATGTATGCAAGTTCAGCGAATAAATCCCTGCAAGGACTTAATTCAATTTTAAATGCTATTGCATTATGAAATTCGCTTTCCCTCGGGCAGGACGACACACAATCTTTTCCGTTTTCAATTTTCACAATTGCGCAATTGCGGCAAAAAGAAATATATACGAGTATATCAAAGGAATTCTCGCAAATATAACCCAAGGGTAACCAGGTCTGATTGTTAACGAGTATTACCACACACAACACAGTCGGTCAGTCGTTGGGTCATTCCGTTTCTGGATAACTGCTTGGTACCTTCTTTTTTCGTAATTAAAAAATAGCATTCGCCATACAAGGACATCGGCGAAGGCACAATATCAGAACAATGGCTTTTGTGAATGCTTCATTGAAGCGTCCAGGTCCTCGTTTTCCCTGACAGGTTGCAATATGAATTTTTATTCATTCTCAACAATTGAGACCGTCTCAGTGCATCCACGTACACAAGCAAAGGGGCACACGTTCATACTCGTACATGTATGTCGACCGCCATGCACACTCCATATCCCTGTTATTAATGGCAAAAGTGAATTTATGCAGATTCAACTCTCTGCGCTGATTGTTCTGACCCAAATTCTTGGCCATAAAGTGAACGTTCATTTCATTTTTTTTTGTCTTTCGGCTCTGCATTTGCCTTTGCTTTAGGTTCTGTGTGTTATTTCGTCGTTATGACGTGGGCTCTTTGTTCTTCTATTTCTTTTCGCCCTCCACGCGTTTCCTCTTCATTTTGTTATCCTTTTGCATGCAAACAAACAAAGCGACTTCTCGTAACTGAGGATCCAAATGTGTATTCTACAATTGACAAAACAAAACCAACGGAAGCAGCGGCCGGCCAAAATGGAAAACAAAAATGGCCTCTCATGAAAGCCAACAGCCCGCAACATTTTCAAGCTGCACTGCAGCGCCATTAAATACGAAGCTCCGTTAAGTTTGGCACACCCTCGCCTCATAGCCCGCGAACGTGTTTATGTCGTAAGTCTTGGAAATAACTGCCAGCAGTAGGGCAAAAAAAAAAGGAACAAGAGTTGAAGTGCTCCCCTCTGTCATTATGCCCTTCAAATTTAAATTATTTATTCAGCCGTACATGCAGCGTCCTGCGGTGTCAGGATGTTTTTGTTTGGCAGGCTGTGCACAGAAATGAATTTCTGTTAACTGCCTGCCTTCGTCATTCAGTGGCACTTAACCGCTTTCCGCTCGCAATCTGAAGCTCAATTGCAGAACTTGAAGTTAGCCGTTCGTTGAAGAGTGGCTGATGATGATGACATTTTATCCTTTCACGTCTGGAAGCTACGAGTGGAATGGCTTATCGTTGAATCCTGGCGGTTGTTGATCGATAAATAAATGAAAAATGTTCTACTTGTGTGCATACATTATTTATTGACGTCTTTCTCTTTCATGCCTTGGAGCTGGGCACACAATTTTACGGTCGAAATATGGTCGGTTGAATGATGAGAGGAACTGCAGCTGAATTGGTTGGTGGCACTTAAAGCGAGTCTGTGATTTATATGGTTAACATTTTACCTGATTATTGTACCGGCATGTGCACTGAAATGAGAGAATAAATTTAAGAGTGTCAAGAGCAGAGCTGAGACAGCTCATGGAGAGGAGTGAAGCGCGCTGCTTGAAGGAGTAATGAAACGTGCGGCAATAGGGCAACGTATCCCACTTCTTTGCCTTTATCAGAAAAGCGGTCCATTACCGAGCATGACAAAGGGTAGGAGCCAATATTGCCTTTGGTTTGATGTCAACTTGGGACGGAGAAGTTTGAGGGACTTTTCTTTGAAAATGTGGTGGACATTCGAGATGGGGGAGGGAACTTAATCTAATTTCAGTAAATGTTTGAATCGCCTGCGCTTTCAAACATGGCACTGCGAAAACGGAGTTCTTATTTGTGCATTATTCTATTTTTGCGAAAGCTATTGGGCAACACTACATACAAGCGCTTAGACAAGGCACTTATCTACACTTCTTTGGTTTTCCGGACCGATACGATAGATCTGCAGTAAAGAGTCTAAAATTTCAGTTTCAACCACATAGGCAATAAATAGCATATACCTGATACGAGCAAAGACGGGACAATAACAGAGGAGTGTCTTCGCCATCTCTACAGGCGCCGCAAACAGTTTCATCACTAAGCCCAAACATACTTAATTGCAACGAGTGTGAAGGGTGTCCATAGTCTGGTAACAAGCCGTCAGCTGTCTTTGACAGACAGAAATGACAGAAATGTTTCCAAGTCCTCGCTTACGTTTGGGACCATGCACTTTTTCAGCCTTGCGTACTAGAAAGCCATACCGTCTTTGGTTATGGTGACGAGAAGCCCAACTGTCAAAAGGGGCTCTAGGCAGAGACCTAAGGTAGAAAGGGCACCAAAAGTTGTTTAGCAATTCGGCTACTCACAACTACCTCGTCTTCCATGATAACGGGTTCTTCTGGGACTAATACAAGTATTAACGAATCTAGCCTGCGAACTAATTTGAGAGAAGACTTACGAACTAATTTGAGAGAAGACTTGCAGTCATGAACTAACTTGAAAGTGGTTAAAAAATTGAGGAGGGCACAGGCTGGTAGTCGCTGCAGACACAAATATTTCGCCGTTTCCAACTGTTTGGAAAAATATAGTCCGTGGTCATTGGAACCACAAACGTTTCTGCATGAAAGACCGATGCCAACTGACGTCCAAATCCTTCCGTCGTGAGAGGGACAAAACACATCACTCAATAAGTCCCGTGACAAACCAATTGAACACATTTTCTAGACAAAATTCGACTTTATTCATCAACATAGTTCCCATGGAGTTTGTGGTCCTGTTTGCGTTGATGGGATCTGGAGGAGAAGATGACGAACTCTATGGGCTGTACAGCGACATGCGCCTGGTCAAGCTTCCTCGGATACAATGATTAAGATGGCTAGGCCATGTAGAGCGGATAGACACCAATGCTCCGGCCCAAAAAGTCTTCGAATCAAAACTATTATATAAGATGGCGCAAACAAGTGGAGAAAGACCTCAACCAACTGGGAATACGCAACTGGATGCAGCTAGAGAAGGATCGTGCTGGCTGGAGAGGCGTGTTGACCAGGTCTACCGCGGACTGTAGCGCCACAAAAAGAAGAAGAAAAAAAGAAGAAAAAGAAAAAGAAGAAGAGGAAGAAGAAAAAGAAGAAGAAGAAGAAGAAGAAGAAGAAGAAGAAGAAGAAGAAGAAGAAGTAGAAGAAGAAGAAGAAGAAGAAGATGAAGAAAAAGAAGAAGAAGAAAAAGATTCCTTTTAGAGCGATACCATCAGTCAAACACTGCTCTTACTTTTTGATACCTTTTGTATAGCACGATTTATCCCTGGCCTCAAAATAGGATTTCATTCGAGCTATTTTATTTTTGCGGTCAGATTCTTTTTGAGGTCTGAAAAGAGGTAAAAGCCGCTGGTCGGTGCGGAAGCAATTTCTTCCTTCCACTGCACCAATAATGCCATGCAGTATTCGCTGTAGGTCCTTTTGCCTTTCTCAGAGTATTCGACGAACAAAATTTCGTGCGCTTTACAAAATACGGATGTCATAAACTTACCAGCCGATTTTTGTGTTTTTGGTCGCTTTGGGCGTGCTTCAGCGGCTGCTGTCCACACCACTGAGTGCCGATTTGACTCTGGAGTGCTGTGGTGGATCCATGTTTCATTTATTGTCCGCAAAACGTCCTGGAACCTGGCGATCGCCAGATCAATCCACCGTCAACCAGATTGATCAGGTGCAAACACCGACTTGGATCATCATCTTGTTGTAGCCAAGGTAAGAGCCCGGATATCGAAAGAGCAATGGAGTCGAGACCGGCCAAAACGATTTGAAGTCGAAAAGCTACAATCGCAACAGATCGCTATGAACTTTACTGAGTGCGTCTCCCTGAAACTCGCTTGGAGTTCAACGCTGCCTGCACTAACCATAGAAGAAGACTGGAAACGTTGTCAAGAAGCAATCAAAGAAGCTCCCACTGATGTGCTGGGTATCACGTCACCACCCAGAAGGAACCCATGGTTTGACGACGAGTGCAGGCAAGCTCATGCAGCCAAACAGGACGCCTATAAGGCAATGCTGCATCGAACAACGTAGGCTGTCGTGAGCTCTACGAACAGAGAAGAAGGAAAGACAGGCAAAAAAAGGAGCATGAGAAGCGAAAGGTCAAGGAAATGTAGAAGGTGTTATGGCAGGAATGAAGTCCGAAAGTTATACTGAAAGATAAAACAACTATCCGGAGGATACAAAGTTCAAACCGTAGCCTGCCGGTATCCAAGCGAACAACTCGTGGTAGAGTCGCAGTATGTGCTAAGAATCTGAAAGGATCATTTCTAAAGACTTTTTAACGACGGTGACGGCCCAATTCCGTTCAAAATGTTCCACTGAAATTGGACGATGATAGACAAGAATTTCGCCCCCCCCCCCCGACTTAGACGAGGTGAAGATAGCAATATCCAAGCTGCAGTAGAACAAAGCTGCTGAAGCGGATAGAGTGCAAGCAGAAATATTTAAAGCGGCTGGAGATGAGTTGGTTAGGCGCATGCACCAGCTTATCTGTAAGATATGGTCGGAGGAAAGCATGCCCGATGAGTGGAATCTCAGCGTCGTTTGCCCGGTAAACAAGAAAGGAGACCTCTTTGACTGCGTCAATTACCGAGGGACTAGTCTTCTTAACATCGCCTACAAGATTCTCTCTGCCGGATTGTGTGAGCGTCTGAAACCGTTTGTCCATAACATTATAGGTCCCTATAAGTGTGGTTTCAGGTCAGATATGTCCAGAATAGCCCAGATATTCACTTTTCGGCAGATCCTGGAAAAGACCCAAGAAGTGCCTATCGACACTCACAACCTACTCGTCAATTTTACGGCCGCATATGACAGTGTGCATAGAGACGAGCTATACAGTGCCATGTCTAGTTTTGGCATTCCTACAAAACTCGTCAGACTGTGTAGGATATCGATGGGAAACTGTCGCTGCTCCATCAAGGTCGGTAAGGAACTCACCGAGACCTTCAATGTCAAAACAGGTTTTAGACAAAGCGACGCACTGTCATGTGACGTCTTTAACATCATCTTCGAGAAGATCGTACGTAACTCACAAGTCAACACCAGAGGCCCGATCTTTCAAAAATCCGCTCAATTGCTAGCTTACGCTGATGACATTGACGTGATTGAACGAACACAGCGAGCCGTCAATGAGGCATTTGCTGGCACTGAAACAGAAGTGGCTTAAATGGGTTTGGTGGATAATAAGGGGAAAACAAAGTACATAATGTCATCCAGAAGGGACACAGAACATTGACGTCTCAAACAGAGTGTCACACTAGGCAGCAGAAACTTCGAGGTAGTCAAGGACCTTGTCTACCTCGGCTCCGCAGTAAACAGGGACAACAACATCAGTACCGAAATCAAACGCAGAATCACTCTTCCCAATCGTTGTTTCTTTGGGCTCAAGAGGCAATTCAGTATTAAAGCCCTCTCTCGAAGGACTAAACTAGCTTTATATAACAGCTTGATCATCCCCGCCCTACTTTATGGCGCGGAATCTTTGACATTAGCAAAGGCGGATGAGGAAGCCCTGAGTCTTTTCGAGAGAATAGTTTTGCGTGCAATTTTTGGCCCTGTTTGCGTTGATGGTATTTGGAGGAGAAGATTAACCGACGAACTCTATGGGCTGAACAGCGACATGCGTCTGGTCGAGTGTCTTCGGATACAACGCTTAAGGTGGCTAGGCCATGTAGAGTGTATGGACACCACTGCTCCGACCCAAAAAGTCTTTGTATCCGTGCCATTGGGACAAGGCAACAGAGGGCGGCCTAGTCTAAGGTGGCACACACAAGTGGAGAAGGACCTCAACCAACTTGGAGTGCGCAACTGGAGGCAGCTGGTGAAAGATCGTGCTCGCTGGAAAGGCATGTTGGCTGAGGCCCAGGTCTACCCCGGACTATTGCGCTACAACAAGAAGAAGAAGAGTCTCTGTAACACCTTTCAAGCCATTGCTAAGTTTGCACACTATTTTCCCATCTAAGAGCATTTTTTAACACACGAAATACTGTTTTTTCCATTGTTTGAAAAAACGCAAAAGGAGCGTCATTCGAAGTTCTGTAATTTGAAACCAGACAATCAGGTTGTCACTTGAATACAATATTTGTACTTCCTAACATAATATGAAATTTTTGGTAAATGGAGACCCTATGTGACAGTGATGTGATATTTTGCATGACCTTTAGGACCAAATAAATTTCTGGTTAAAAAACCGGTGGGAAGTTATGTTTAAAGGTGTCAAATCGAATGCTTTAGTCCAGATCCTCGATCGTGAGAGGGACTTAATTTTCTGGGGGAAGTATTTGATGGTCCGATTAATTGGTGGGCCTGCGTGGGATGTGGCGTTGGCAAAGGATAAAAAGCCAAAATCAAAATAAACTCTATCCTCAAGACGTCCCTAACGAGGCAAAAACACAATCCGACTAAAGTAATAGGGGACTGTTACAGTATAGGAAAGTGAGAAGCTTATGAATTCGCCACATAAAGCATCGCCTGGCAGGTCAGTCTGCAAGAACTTCTACTTCTACGTTCTTCATACCAGGCGCTCCTGTGGGGGAAACTACGAATAATTTAAATGATCAGAACTTACAACTCGCCATACCACCATATATTAGGACTCCGCAATGCAAAGACTTCGAAACGAAAAAATTTCCCTCATTTCCTGGAAAGGAGGAACATCTGCAAAAAACTAGTCCAAACTAAGCGAAATCCGGACTTGTCAGCTGCCTGACTCTGTAATGAGTCCCAGTGGATGTTGGTTTCTGGTTAAGTGGACACTTCACACTTGTGCCAGAGCCATGAGCCTAATTTTATTTTAAATAGGTCGACGTCTCATTTAACTTGTCTTGTCATTCCCGAATGTCCCTCTCCTTGTATAGAAATGAAAAACAAAATAATTCCGTGACTTTACCATCGAAGACACAGCTTTAATCGTGAATCTTAGCTTCACTTTGATTTGAGAAATTCAAAATGAACAACATCTACAAACACACACACACACACACACACATTCCTCTCATTTATTTGCACCACCGCTTGGCATATAATCCAATGTAAAATTAAGATTCCGTCAGGGCAGCATTTAACGTCAGCAAGGCAGCCTGTCAGACTGACAGTAATTTAATGAAAAAGTACTCATCACTCATTTAGCACTCTCCATTGTTTGGGATAAAAGCAATTAAGCAGCGTTCGTCCTTGGTACGTGACGAAACTCCTTACGAATCCAGCGGAATTTCAGCAAAACGTATCCATCATCTGTTCGCAAAATGAAAAGAGGGGGACATGGTGAAACAGAAAAACTCTGTTCTATTTCACTTCTTCACTGCTGCCCGCCTCGTACATGTTTGGCATCTGACTAGCAGTTAGCCTAAATCCATTCATTCTGAATTGGGTATCCATTTAAAATGCACGCATCATCCTTCGGCCATACAAACACATGCAAGCACCATGTCCAAAGAAGGGAACGTTTCGGTGCAAGAAGCAAAGATTCCGTTCTTCGAAATGCCACGATGTCATGATGTCATGTCCTTCACGGCATTATCCGTCAAACCGAAGAGCTAATTACGCCAAATGCATCAGAGCTGGTCCGTTGGGGGGCTGCGAATTGAAGATGAAGCAGCGGAAGCTTCACTTTTCGTGCCGAGCGTGTCAGAGAAGAAGCAGGAAGGAAGGGGACGAGAGAGCGAAATCATCGCTCCCCGTCAGACCCTCTTGGACGGCAGCGTCAAGAGTTTAAAATTCAATTCAGGTCACACTCCCGACTTCACCATTTGCTTTGGCCTCTGTATTTCTTCTTCGTTCGGTGGCGGTATTTTTTTTTTTTTTTGTCATTTATGAGTTTCTCCACTCATTCTCCCCCATTTCGTCATCATTCACTCCATCCCCCTTTTCATCCCTTAATAATACGGGGCAACGTGCATGCCGCTTATATTCATATGATTGCACTCAGGTAGTCGTGCCTTTCAGCGGAGTCGCATACAATGTTGTCGCGCTGTGCGATCCTCACAGGCATTATGCTCATGCAATTGGGTAGAACATGTCAAGTTGCTGGGGCTGAAGGAGCCGGACGAGGAGGTTGCTGGATTTTTCATGTTTTCATTTTCTCCTTGAATTTTTTGCATTTCTGCCGTGCAAAATGGGTGACCAAGTGTTGTTGGAAATGCCCTGGGATTCATTGGGAAGCTCATAGACATCAGCAGGAAGTCGGTTCTATCTGATGACCTCATTTTATTAAATTTTATCCGTTTTCCTTTTTCTTCTCTTTTGGCTCTTTATCCTTGTCCTTTCATTCTCGGTGGCTGCATGGAAAGTGGGCCTCTTAATGGTTATTGACCGACGTGGATGAAGGGGTTGGCTCCTATGATTTTTATGTACTTCTTTCATTCGCTACTTTGCGGTGTATTTGCAAGTGCCAGCTGAACTTGATGGAGCTGAATGAGCTCGTGTTAAAGGGTGCGTTGTATTCATGGTTATCGTGCATTTAAAAGAGAAGCGGTTTGGTTGCCTTTGGCAAGTTTTGTTCAGGATCATTTGGAAAAATGTTTCGTTTGGGTTTCGACGCTGAACACTTTTTTAAAACAGTCCCTATTCAAGCCCCAATAGTGGACGTTCTTGTCCCTGATACCAAACATAAAGAAAAAGTAGCTGAGTGCGTAAGATGAGGGGCGCTGACAAGAGTCTGCGAAAGCTGATGACGGATATCGCTTGAAGCTCAAGGTTACCGAGAACAGTGTTGTCCACTTAAGAACACTCTTCATTCCTCTGTGATATTATTCTGTCACAAATGTCCTTCTGCAGATATTCAAGCGGAACTTACTGCTCTCTACTTAAAGTTCTAGACTTAAACAGTTGATTTCCCAGTATTTCTAGTTTAATTACTTCTGTGGTTATTAGTCAAGACACCTTTTTGGAAACTCTAGTGCGGCAGATACTTGTTGACCCACAAAACCTAAGGAGCCTAGGAATATTTAATCAGGGTCGCATTTCTTGCCAAAAAATGAAGTCAACACTGCCACTCTGCAGTGAACATTATTTTTGTCCCTCGGACGGAGTCTGTCAAAATCTTTCTTAAGTACACCTACTGCGGGACTTGTTCTTCGTCTTCTTCTTGTGGTGCTACAGTCCGGGGTGGACCGGAGCCTCAATCAACATGCCCTTACATCCAGCAAGATCTTTCGTCAGCTGCCTCCAGTTGCGCTCTCCAAGTTTTGGTTGAGGTCCTTCTCCACTTGTGTGCGCCACCTTATCCTAGGCCGTCCTCTGTTGCCTTGTCGCAAAGGCTCGGATTCCAAGACATTTAGGCCTGGAGCAGTGGTGTCCATACGCTCTTCATGGTATAGCCATCAACCAGGCGCATGTCGCTGTACACCCCATAGAGTTCGTCGGTTAATCTTCTCCTCCAGATGCCATCAATGCAAACAGGACCAAAAATCGCACGCAAAACTATTCTCTCGAAAAGACTAAGGGCTTCCTTTGTTAACGTCCAAGTTTCCGCTCCATTAAGTAGGACTGGGATGATTGAGAAGCGAGCTAAGTCCTTCGAGAGAAGGCTTTTTTTTCAATTGCCTCTTGCGCCCAAAGAAACAACGATTGGCAAGCGTGATTCTGCGTTTGATTTCGGTACTGATGTTGTTGTCCCTGTTTACCGCGAAGTCGAGGTAGACGAAGACCTTGACTACCTCGAAGTTCTCTGTTCGAGACGTCGATGTTGTGTGTCCTTTCTGGATGACATTATGTACTCTGTTTTGCCCTTATTATCCACCAGACCCCTTTTAGCCGCTTCCGCTTCAGTGCCAGCAAACGCCTTTTTGACCGCTCACTTTGGTCGTCCAATCACGTCAATGTCATCAGCCTAAGCTAGCAATTGAACTGACTTCTGGAAGATCGGGCTTCTGATGTTGACTTGTGAGATACGCACAATCTTTTCGAGGATGATGTTGAAGAAGTCGCATGACAGCGCGTCGCCTTGTCTAAAACCTTTTTTGACATTAAAGGTATCGGTGAGCCCGTTACTGACCTTGACGGAGCAGCGAGAGTTATTCATCGTCATTCTACGCAGTCTGGTCGATATGTATGCCAAAACTAGACTTGGCACTGTATAGCTTGTCTCTATGCACACTATCATATGCGGCCTTAAAATCGACGAATAGGTAGTGAGTGTCGATTTGCACTTCTTGGGCTTTTTCAAGGATCTGCCGTTAAGTGAATATCTGTTCTATTGTGGACTTAGCTGACCTGAAACCACACTGATAGGATCCTATCAGGCTATGGAGAAATGGTTTCAGACGCTCACACAGAGAGGATCTTCCAAGTGATGTTAAGAAGGCTAATACCTCGGTAATTGGCGCAGTCAAAGTGGGTCTCCTTTCTTGTGGACCGGGCAAATGACGCTGAGATTCCACTCATCGGGCTGGCTTTCCTCCGACCATATCTTAAAGATGAGTTGTTGCATGCGCCCAACTAACTCATCTCCAGCTCCTTTAAGTAGTTCTGCTTGCAGTCCATCCGCTCCAGCAGCTTTGTTCGACTGCAGCTTGGACATTGCTATCTTCACCTCGTCTAAGTCGGGGGGACGGAATTCTTGTGTATCATCGCCCAAATTCAGTGGGAAATTCTGCCTTACAACGGAATTGATGCCGTCATAGTCTTCAGAAATGATCGTTCCAGATTCTCAGCACAGACTACGATTTTACGACAAGTTCATTTTGATCTCTCCAGGATTCAATCCAAGCCTTGTGATATCTGTTTTACCTATCGGTAAAACTTTCGGACTTCACTCTTGCCAAAACACCTTTCCATTTCCTCGACCGTTCGCTTTTCGTGCCTTTTCTACTTTCTTTTAAGAAGCCGGTGCTCTTCCCTTCTTCTCTGTTCGTAGAGCTCACGACAGCCCTCGTTGTTCGATACAGCGTCACCTTATAGGCGTCTTGTTTAGCTGCGTGCGATTACATGCACTCGTCGTCAAACCATGGGTTTCTTTTGGGGTGGTGACGTGAAACCCAGCACATCAGTGGCAGCTTCTTTGATGGCTTCTGGACAACATGTCCAGTCTTTATTTATGGTCAGTGCAGGCAGCGTCGAACTCTGAGCGAGTTTTAGGGAGATTCATGCCGCGTGAACGGGCCTATTGCTTGTATCCTTAACAAATTTCGGTCTTCACCAGTTGTAAAAGAAGCTCAGGTTCCATTGTTCTGAAAAATTGTCTCCTCCACTCCTTCATATCGGTAGAGCGCTACTTAAGTCATATTGTTCGAAGTGTAGCCTGCTTGCGCAGTTTTTGAAAAGCCAGTGGCCACTTTATACTCTCGTATCATGCTTACATCTTTTTTACCTGATCTGATAAGCTTTTCTACTTGCATACCCGACTTATGTTCAAAAGAGTGAAAGACTGAAGCGGAGTAACGCGATTCAAACCGAGCTCGTAGGACCAAGGAAAGGAATAGATTAAAGTGCTTTGTTCAAACCTAAAAGGAACTGATCCGAGTTGAATACTGTTTCGGCTTCAGTTGGTTGAGCATAACCGTTTATGAACTTGGGTTGGGAATACAGAACACCTTCCTCATGATACAGGGTTAGCTCTTGCTCTTTCTCGTTTCAGAACTCATATGATGCTTCCGGTTTTTTGTTTGGTTTTTTAGGTGCTTAGTGGTGCGTTGGGAATGTTTTACAAAATTTACAGCGAAAAATAAAAATAATACCGAACCCCAAACTAAAAAGGTTTTTGACTCTTAAATTTCGGATAAGCGCGAAGAGTGTTTAATTATTTCTATGCAGAATTGTTTTTCTTCGTATAGTCTTGACTATCTATACAAAACACTTCAGAAAGTAGATTCCAGTCTTTTAGTTATGTATATTTTGGACGCCGTGGCGTAGTGTGTAGAGTGCGACGCATACACGCAGCAGATCTAGCTTCGATTTCCAGCTCAACACATTTTTTTCGAATTTCCACGGCACCACCTCTTTCGAGCTGCTGACATCACTCAAAGAGTAATAACTGTCTAAGAAAGCTTCCCAAACTTCGCCGTTCGCAGTCGGCGAAAAACTATAGGTACTTTCTACTCGTGAGAGAACAGTGGTGTGCACAACACGAGTAGTTGATGAGCAGGCTAGGCCCTGGCCCCCTGTGGACTGTCGCGCCAACAATTATTATTATTATTAAATTTTCTTATTTTGAGGAATTTTAATATTTGCCGTTGAGTTGGCCTGACTCTATCCTGGTTTAATCCAGTTTGAAAAAGTTCCAGTTTGGCGCAACACTAGTGAAATTTCGCATCTGTACTTTTGATCTTTTTATCCATTACCGAGCTGGAGAGCAATGGTGCCGTAAAGTGCGAGGTCTTCAGCCCAAGATGTTCTAACATATGCCACAAAAATTCAGTAGGGAAGTGTAACAGCTATTCAAAATTTTTTGGATGCCAACAAGACAAGACCTAAGGTCTGACATTTTTTTACGTCGTTGCTGGTGAATTTTCTCCCAGCGAACCTCTATTATCGGTATAAAGCCAAAACAAACAATTGAAACAGTCTTGACTTGAGCTATCGCTGTTTCCTTTACTTCTAGCCCATTCTAATGTTTAATTAATCTTATCATTTGTATAAATGAATCTAAAAAATGAAATTAAAATTTTAGCTGTGCTTAAGCTTTTTAGTTTTTTTTTCTTTTCTTGCGAACGCGTTTAGATATAAAATTTAGATCACAAACAAAATGATTACATTTTCCATTCTACACACAGTCGACAAATAATTTGCATCGTCTGTTTAATTTGCAGATCTTCACAGAACTTGGACTGTTTGGCCAATACCTGTAAGTACATTTTAAGATTATTTTAACTCGACAACCTACTGGAGTTTGTGAGCTGCATAGTGGATCAATCATCAAATGTTATCAAATTTTAGCAAAGTTTCAAATAATGAGAAATGCAATAAATAAAAATCTCAATTTTTTGGCGACCAACCACTGTGACACCCGGGTTTGATGGTGGTGCTTCAAAGAGCGGAATTTTTTTAAAAGTAAGCTTAGACATAAACAATGTCTTTAGAATCTTTCGGTTTCAACATTTTTTAAGGAACACAGAGCTTCTATAAAGTGCATTCTTAGTATAGATGAGTTACGTACGTACATTAATAATAACAATAATTGGTTGGCGCTACAATCCACAGAAGGACCAAGGCCTAGTTTGTTCCTCAACTACTCGTGTTGTGCGCACTTCTGTTCTCCCACGGGTAGAAAGGACCTACAATATTTTGCATTCTCCGCACGGCGAAAATTGAGAAGGTTTTTCTTCCATGTGCATTACGACAAGATGAGTTGGTAAATTCCTTAAAATAATCGTCTTTGTTACTTTTTGACTTCAAGAATCTAAAATTAAGTAGCGAGCTGCATCTTTCCATATCAAGTATTCAACCGCAAAACACGCTTCGGTCGGTATGCCCATATACTTAATCTTGAGTCCACTTTCGGGCTTAAAGTATAGTTAAGCGACTTGTCGCACTAAGCGAATGTGTAAACGATGATGGAACGGCTAATGAATCCGTTCCATCGTCGCTTACACATTCGTTTAGTGCGACAAGTATTTTTTCCACTTGGGATTTCGTTGTGTAACGCCTTGTCATCTTCAGTTACGATCTTGTGTAAAGATCCTTTCCTTTGATGTCTCTTAAGAAGAAGTTTCGACGCACAAAATCACTCTTCAACACACAATTCCCTTGTATTTGAATAAATCCAAGTTTCTTTTACCGATCGGAATTTGTTTGTTGACTCCCTAAGATTATACGAGTTCGTTTTGCATTAGGCATGGATTTTGTTCCAACAGAACGTCCAATTCTTCATCTTTAAATTGAAAATAGAAATCCCTTCTTCCCACTTTCTAAAAATTAAAATCTTCTTCTTTCCCACGAAGCAGTTCCGTTTCGAAAAATCGCTTTTCTACATGGATTTCAACCCGTTGCTGCAATTTGCAATTTTTTTTTTGCAATTTTCTTGCTTTGGAATTAATCCGATTTCGCTGTTAGCTGTTCGCTGAGTCACTCCCAATGATTCTGCGAGTTCACTTTGCGTTGGGCACGGATCTTTATCCAGTAATGCCTGTGAATCCTTGTCTTTATTTTTTTTGTGGGCTCGTCAAGACACTCTTGGTCTACGACGATAAAATCTCCACTTTTGAAGGGTCAAACCCATTTTCTGGACAATTCATCAGAAGGAGCAGATTCTTCATAAGCTTCTTCAAGCATTTGATGGGATTTAATTGAACTTTTCTTTAAATTAAAAAATGAAAACCTAAACTTCCCACAGAAACAGTTTACCATACTTAGGACAAATCGGGACCTTTTCGAAAAGGCAAACAGACGCTGAAGCATACGTCGTATTGCTGACATATGTCACAGCTTTCCAACGAAGAAGGAAATCGCTTCCAAGATCATAGACTACTTGCAGGTGGCGCCATCTTTTGAAAACTAACCCAGTATATTAAAGACAATTGTAGGAGTTTAATTTTTATGAGTGCTTATCTTTCATACCGTTTTTGCCTGATCTTTTGCTTTATTTAAATGTCAACCGTGAATGCAGCTTTCTTTCTTGGGAATGAAATGAGAAGTTTATGGGACTTGCAAAAGTCGAGTATATTATCAAATTTCATTTCCATTCTGATGAAGTTGATACTGACTCAATTCATTTATGCGTGTTGGCAAAACTGCTCGAGTTTGATAGCCTTTTACACTCTCTACTGTAAGGACCGACACAAAAGTTAATTTCACCACCAAACAAGTGACTTGCGATAAACGATCGTGCAGAGATTAAAGTCACATTTTTGCGGTGTGTCTTAACGCCTTCATGGGAGTCATCAGCACATGAATTGTTCATTGCTCACGACATGGGTGAGAATTAAAACAAGAGTCCCCTCAGTGGATAAATTTTGTAAACTAAATCGTCGCCACAATCGTATGGAGTGCGAGGGAAGTCAGCTTCTTCGGTAATGCCAGCATAACTCTCCGTGGATGCGTGCACTCGTAAAATGCCTTTGTTGTGAGTTTTAACTTCGGTTTTATGATGAAACCCCATCTCTGTAACCCTAGGCTCAGCACCCGAACTCCATCAATTCATCTCCGAGGTCCGGAGAGCCAAGCCATACGCTTTAATGCAAGTGCAAAGTTCCAGCAACAACCATCAACTGAGGCCATAAATCCGGTCATTCCAAAAACTTTTCCTTCTGACCCAAGAGTTTAAGATCTAAAAAGAAGACACAAAATCCCGTTGACCCTTCTCGGTGCTTTAAACAGTCCACTCCCCACTGGCAATCATCTCGCATGAGTGCCAGTAATATTTTTCGCTACTCCACCCTCTCCACCGGAACCATCAGCATCAATGCCAGCACAACCAGAGACGGCTGTTAAAATCTATGGCCCGGAAGTCAAAAAGTGATGAGCAAGGTGAATAACTCACGATGGCAATATGTTCCGGGGCCTTAATGGACCCGCCTGCCGTCAGATTACGTTCCGTGCGTCCTAGAATTATTGGTTTCTCCCGGACTAGTTGAGCTGTTTAATTGCATGTGGTCACATAAAACCACCCCATGCGCGGGCATAGGCCGTCCTGCGTCAGTCTCTTATCTCTTATCGAGTTGAAAGTACATAAACGATGTACGTGTGTGAGTGTGTGTACACGAAATTGCCCAGCATCCATCATTCCTATCAAGGACAATCGTAAAACTTTTGTCAAACCATTGCAAGTAATTTTCTTTTGTTATCAGTAATTTCCCGGTTTTACTACCGTTTACATTTAATGGCACCCCACACACTCGCACCTTCCCAGCCACCTTCACTGCGGGTGGATGGATCGCAATCGTAAACGGGGATAGCAGCTGCAAAGCCCCCAGCAGTACGAGTGTGTTCGTAAAAGACGGACCGTCCGGTCCGACTGAATGTCCTGCACATGTACACTTTGCGCCAATTTTCTAATTCCCTTCCCCGTCTTCCTCGGCCCCTTGATGACTTCATAATCGTATAATTGAAATGTACACGCAACAGGTCGCTATTAATATTCCGTTCGAGCTGCCGGATTCCGGTGGCAGTAGCTCATCTGCAGGGTGGCCAACATTCCATTCCGGCGGGACCGGCCATGCAACGGGAAATTCTTTTACGTCCGCCCAGGTGGTGGCATTCCAAAAACGCACATTCCCCGGCCGACGTAACTTCATAAAACCCGAGAGGGCAACAAAAATCCAATGAGGTGGACACGACAGGACAGGACAGGACATACCGGTCTCAGGATCTCCCGTCCGTGTGTGCGTCCTGTGCAGGGCACGGATACAAGAAACGTTCTGGTTAATTGATATCTCTCGATGTGGATATTAGTACGCCTTGTTTTTATGATCCCCACACAAGGATTATTGATTTAGTGCGGTGGAGGTGATGTCGCTCGTGAAATATGCCCGCCAGGAATTCACTGGGCCGGCATTTTGTCTTGATTAAGGATACGTGCCAATTGCTGTTTGCTGTTTCCTGTTGTCGACCCCTCCGAGGCCGCCTTAATCAAGCGGACGTGAAATTTACAAGCGACATTAAGATCCTTCGAGGCGCCCGTACGAGCAAGCATGTCATTGGTGGCTCTGCACTGACGCTGGGCGCTGCCGAGGTGGCACAGCGGATGGAGGGCGATAAAAAAATGTCATTCCCCGGCGAAGCATCACTTAAAGAGGCTTAAACCGTGACAAGTCACACATATATCAACTTGGGCGTGACGGCAGAGGTGCCGCTCCCATGGAGTACGTCTGACGAGCGGCGTATGTTTTTAGGATTAGCCCGATTCACAGCACGGATTTCCACTGGCTGATGCAGTTGACCAAAAATAATTGCTTTGACATAAATTCAATACCTGCCGAGGGCATTGCAGGCTATAAGCTTGCTCTGGCGAGCAATCCTCTGGCAGATGCACCGACGGGCGGCGGGACAGTGCGCATAGTCGCATTGTGTGAATGTGGCAAAGCAGGCCACAGCATACTTTATCTGGCTTAATGGGAATCGATTATCTTTGATCTCGGTTGATGCTGATTAATTCAT
Source organism: Eristalinus aeneus (assembly GCA_955652365.1). Lineage (NCBI taxonomy): Eukaryota > Metazoa > Arthropoda > Insecta > Diptera > Syrphidae > Eristalinus > Eristalinus aeneus. The sequence continues at coordinate 82,071,512 of OY019130.1, forward strand.
TCGACTCGCTGATGTGTTCGTGGTCCCGGTCATTCTTGCAATCACGACAAGTTTAGTTCACAAATAAATTTCTAAGCCCTCCGGCCGCCCCCATAAAGTCGGGACCACGGGACATATTGCCTGACGTTGTGCTGCCGAGAAGAAAGGACCGAAATAGAACGAAAACCTGATTTAGATAAATTAATTTGATTAGCAGTTTATAAAGGATACTCGCACACTCCCGCAGTGGAGCGGACAAATCGAACACACTCGCACACGAACGTGTGGGGCACTATAACGAGCACAATTGCGCCAAAGAGGACATTTGTCAGCTCGTTAAAACGTTCGAATATTGTGCGAGTTGTTGGGTTATATTGCTGCTCGAGCCATTTGTCACTCCGGAATGGTTCATTAAGTTTTTGGCAGTTTTGGGGCACACTACCGTCGTCGGTGGTTCGGTGGTCGGTTGGTCGGTTGTTCGGTCTGTGGGGCGGTATGGATGCGGGGTGCAGCGCGTGGTTGAAAGGACTAAGGGTGGACTTAAACTCATTACACCATATCTGAAATAAATGGTTGCTGCATGCACAGGCGATCAGTTCCTCTTTGCTTGGTTCCTCTGTGTGCTTGTGTCTTTGACTGTTTTCGTCGTTAGTGCGGCACTGCGGTGTGCCGGTTGAGTCGAAGAGGGTTTGCAAGGAAGCTGATGCGGGCAAGCGTTGTGTGTGCCATTTAAATGTTCCGTCGGGAATGGAGACTTAATACTGGTGTAGCGTCGTCAATTATTTCTTTATTAACTTTCTCAAGATAGTCGGCATCCCAGCGGAGGTCGTCGTGACTACATTTCTTGGTTGAGGGCAGCTTAAGGGATCTGGACGAAATTGTTTGTGGGAAGGGACGATAGTTTAGTTTCTGATTTTTCAATTAAGACTCACTGTGGGGGTGTTGGGGGAAGGCGAAAAGTAATTTTGGATTTGCGAGTCGGGGCATAGATGGATATTGAAGTTGAGAGAAGTCATCGATCTTGTTAAGCGATTTTCTCCGAATGGCAAGGAGGATGGAATTATTGAGCGGGAAAGTTTGAGACCTTTAGTGCATTCTGGTGAAGAAATTGGTGGAGAGGTTGAATGGTTGTATGGGGTTTTGTTCTTCATGGAGTGTGTAATTCGGTTTGTCATATCTCTGATGATTACTTCATGAATCTCCAACGACATTGTACACTGCTTGAAAATGCTTAGAGAGTAAAAAGTGTCGTGATGTCAAGAGATGGCGCCACCTGCAATTTGTGGTTAATCTTGGAAACGACTGATGATTTTATTTGCCTCTGGCAGAACTTAAACATGTCATCCCCTTTCTGGGGTCATTCATCAACTACCCGTGTTGTGCGCGCTACTGTTTTCTCACGGGTAGAAGAAACCTACAGTTTTTTTTGTATTACTCTTTAAGTGTGTTAGAAGCGCAACAGAGGTGGTGCCGTGAAAATTTCGAGGTTCTTAGCCAGGAATCAAACTAAGACCCTTGGCGTGTGAGTATCGCACTCTACTCACTACGCCACGGTGGCCATAATTCGAAGACCGATATTTACCCCAAAGGGTTTTCCGTTTGAGAGTTTTCAAGGGGATTGTGTATTTTGGGCTTTTGCGAAATAGTTTCCCGATTAATTCTGTTTTCTGATCAGATTATGAAATATCTTGTGTCCCGGAAGTTTCTTAATGACCGGCAGTACGGCTTCCGAAGCAACCGTTCCACTGGTGATCTGACGCCATATCTCACTGAAAACTGTAACCAATCTTTGCACAATGTAGGGGAAAGCAAGATTGTTGCGCTTGATATTTCAAAGGCATTTGACAGGGTCTGGCATCAGTCTCTCTTGTCGAAAATGCGTGATTTTGGGATCGATGAGTCTCTTCTTCAATGGATTAGAAATTACCTTTCGAATCGTTCAATACAAGTCGTTTTGAATGGATTCAAGTCTGATATTCAACATATTAATGCTGGTGTTCCTCAGGGCTCTGTTTGGTCTCCGACACTCTTCCTCATTTTTAATCAATGATCTCTTGTCTGCAACTTCTAATCCTATCCATTACTTCGCTGAGGACAGTACCCTTAGCTTTTCATATTCGTTCCTTGGCTCACGTCCCTCCACTTCGGCCATAGACTCGGAACGACAGCGTATGTTAAGCACATTAAATTCCGACCTTGACAGCATAATCGATTGGGGAAATAAGAATAGAGTGGAATTTAATGCTTCCAAAACCCAGTGCTGTCTACTGTCGTTAAAGCGATCACAAAATAATCAGCCGTTATCCATGAACGGCACTTGTGTTGTTGAAGCCGAAAGACTTTCCATCCACGGTATGTGTATCAACCCAGCAATTAGTTGGAACGATCACATATTTGAGGTCGCCAAAAATGCTGCGAAATGTCTAGGCTTCCTTAAACGATGCAAGAAGTACTTCACCCCCTCTGATCTGGCTACAATATACAAGGCCTACATACGCCGAAAACTTGAGTATAACGCTCCTGTTTGGTCAGGTGCTCCTAAGACCTCCCTGCACCTGCTGGATAGAATTCAAAAGCGAGCGATAAAACTTATAGGTGACAGTAATATTGCGAAGTCGATTGACTCGTTAGAACACCGACGTAATGTCGCGTCGTTGTCACTCTTTTATCGCTATTTTAACAAGAAATGCTCAGATGATTTAGCCAGTTGCATTCCTCCCCGTCAAGAATTCACCCGCAATACACGCCTCCTTCGGAATGCCCATCAATTTACCCTCAAGCCCTCTTTCGAACGTACAATCAAATCCGAGACTCGTTCTTTAGCCGCACTACACGAATCTGGAATTCTCTTCCCAGCTCGATTTTTGTTCCTCATTACAATCCACAGGCATTTAAAACCAATGTGCATCGGTACCTCCTCTCCCTCTCTTCCTCTATACCTTCGGCCCATGCTGTGACTTGATCCGGTCACTTAAGGATACTCGCAACGCCTTTTGCACGCGTCAATTATATATATAAAAAAAAAGATGAACAAATTAAGTGATTCACGTAAACAAAAGAAACCGGTCTTAAATGGGAAGTTCTTACTCGCCCACCATGTTTTCCAAAATTGACACAAAAAAAATCTAAAAAATCTTTATGGATGGGTGAGCCTTCAGCTCAAATCAGGATGTATAAAACCACTAGGATCAGTTTTTTTCTTTACCAGGAATTGTCAAACATTTTATGAGCGTGGAATCCATTTCTTGCCAATAATCATTTAATAATAATTTAATAATAACTATTGGCGCAACAGTCCATAGGGCGACCAGGGCTTAGTTTGCTCATCAAATTGCTCGTATTCTGCGCGCTACTGTTCTCTCACGAGTAGAAGGGACCTACAGTTTTAGCCGACTCCGAACGTCGAAGTTTGAGAAGCTTTCTTAGACAGTTATTACTCGTTGAATGTTATCAGCAGCTCGAAAGAGGTCGTGCCGAGAAAAATTCGAAAAATTGGTGTTGAGCTGGGAATCGAACCTACATCCTTTGGCGTGTGAGCGTCGCACTCTACCCACTTCGCCGTGGCTTGTCCGAAAAATGTAAGAATATATTTCAACAAAAAGGAGAGTACAAGTATTTAGGACCAACGTGCAGTTCCGTAACATGTTATAAGCAACAACCAACAAATTATAATGCCCCATGTAGTTTCTTAATTTTCTCCATTCAATTAAATGCAATTGCATTAAAAAAACAAATTACTTTGTAAAGGAGGACTGAAAATTGAGTTACCCTCTACCTATCAGTCCACCATCGTTGAAACAAATGACAGCTAGAGAAGAATACAAAACTTAGCGATCTAATGCCACATTATGCAAAATTAGGTTATGAAACATTTAAAAAGAATCCTGTCAGTTTTTATAAACCGTGGGAATGATATATATGTTAGCGCCAGCTATTAGTCTAAGAAGTCGTTCCAAACATATTCTTCCTTAAAATGCAAATGCGACATTTAAAGCGCCATCCTTCATACAACGCACTCCGAGCAAACTATGATTGGACTCATTCAATTAACGAGTGGAAGTTGCAATTCATTAGCATTGAATAATCGAGAAGTTGCCGTCATAGTGGAAAACAAAACAGAATCCCGTAGCAAATCCTTTCACAATTTGAACTTCCGCTAATTCTCCATCAAGTGTCTTCAATTAATTAGAACTTTCGCGTCTGAATTTGATAAACAGCATTAATCACCTGCAAAGTTCTCGTCGAAGTTTAATACGCAGCATTGCAGTTCTTCTCGTCAATCTAAATGCAAATTTCAAAGAAAAACTATCTCAGTTCCGTTCCGTGATCTACTTAATTCCCGCAACAACTTGGAAAAGTTAATTTCAATAAAAAACGTCATTGTCATCATCAGCGTCATAATAATCTACTTCACTGCTATTGCATTCCCTTCGGTTGATGCAGGGAATGTGCACCCACTGCTTCTTCCCTTGTCGAGATATTTTTGTTTTTTTGTCTTGTTCTCTGGCTTTCATGAAGGAGCATCGCTTCGTCTCGGTAGGACAGCCTTCAATTCCATCATTATTCCATTTATTTAATCCAAACCCTGGAACAATCCGGTCGTCTGGTTGTCCAAGGCTGAATCTCACTTACTCACTCATTCTTCTCTGAAACAATCCATGCCAGTTTAACGTTCCTCATCGTTGCAAGGAAGACAGTAAGAAAAGGAGAAAAACAAAAGTCATTCTTTCAGCGTACCGAAGGCAGAGTACTCCAATCGACTGTCAACTACCTGGTCGCGTTGTCTCTTCCTTTCGACGCACACTCTGCCGTCAGACGAATTAAATTCACAAAGTAAATGCATTTTGATTGCTTTGCTCATAATAGAATTTTATGCGCTCTCCAAATGGCTACACTCACTCAGTCAGTCGTTTGTTGATGAATCCGGCGGCGGGTCGAGCTGGTGGTGGCGACACAACCCCGTCCTTCTGCCGGCACTAACCACCGAGCCAAAAATAAAGTATTCCCCGCACGGTGTGGTGGATGAACAGATCCTGTTGCTGACTTCACAGCTCCACTTGTCGTACCTCACCTCCTTGTTCATTATGTTATGTTGCTTCACTACACATCCTTCCGTGCAGCTCCTTGTCGTTGTTCCATCGCCCTATGCTGCCATCCTCTCCCCTTCAAGCGATCTCCTCTTCTTCTTCGTCGACGCCTGAAGAAGTTTTGTAATTAAATACTTTTGTGTATCTACATCCCTGCACGCAGTGGGTGGGTGATCTCCTCGGGGAAAACAAACCCAAATGGGGCGCAAAAAAGGACACCCCTCTCGCCAGGCCTTGATTTCTGTTGTACACACAAGTGCGGGTTTTTGTTGTTAGATTTTTCAATTGTCAGTGTTCACTTTGAATCCAACGCCAAGGATGTGGGGGAACTGTAAGAGGACACACGGCCCGATAGAGACACACACCCACGCCCATATCGTGCGGCATATGTCTTGACTGCTCGAATCAGGCTTAATGAAAATTCCTGCCGGAATTAATGTGCATCCGAGTTAAGTTTAATTGGATATCTTCCGTTTGATATCCTTGAAATTGGAGAAGTTTTCTTTGTTCTCGGGCAGAGAACCAAAAAAGGTGAGAGATAACGACAAGGATCTCGGATGCTGCCTGCCACATACCCCTTTTGGATACCGACATCCTTCCGCTAATCTAGGATGTGGGATATGATGAAAATCAAATCAAGGAAGTGATATTAAAAATCACTTGCTCTCTGCCAAGATGGGGCGTGTGCATGTTGCTATACGCGTGTGTGGGTGTGTGCTTCTTGAACTATTTGTGCGTCGATTGAGCTCCCTTCCTGATGGAAGGGAAACCGTGTGTTAGGGATGCGTAGGGTGGTTTGCTTGATGGAATAACAAAAACGGGGAGGAGAAAAAAAACGCAAAACACGTCTCTTCTCTTTCCACTACTTCAACTGATGGCGAACGACAGAACACACGAAGCGGAGTATGTGTATATCCTTGGCAAGGGGTGGGGCAGTGAGAAGAAGATATGCGAGGCAGGCACAACCAGGACGACGACAGCTGACATGTAGTCCGGAGCCGTATCAATGATATATTACACATGTGGGTGAATAACATACAATCACCTTCATCATACGCCCTCCTGCCCGCGCTGGCGGGTCGACGCCACTGTCGTTGTCGATGGCAGTGAAACACGGAAAAGGTTGGTCCCCAATCGAACTGAAATGTAACATATTCGCGCAAGACATACTCAACCACCCCTCCCACGGGGACAGACAGTTGCGTAGGTAAGGGGAGGCTGTATCAAGAAGGATACTACAACGGTTTCTATTTGCTCTTTGTCAATCATTCAGCCCATCCAATAAAAAAGGCTTCACCCAAGGTGTCTCAGCGGATGGATGGTCCAGAGAGAAGTTTTCGCATTTTTTTTTGTTCTCCTGCCCACGGCGCAAGAGAAGGACATGAATTATTGTTTATTCGTACGCATCATAACAAGTTTGGCGCGTATCCTCCATAAGTGTGCTGGCAACTTGCGAGCTTATCCCTCAACGATATAACTCTCTTCTGGGGCAAGTTTGCTGTGGCTGACGGGGCGTGGGGGTGGATATCCCTCCTGCCGCAGTGTAGATGTTGTCTTTCTTTTGTGTGCTTGTACGCCCGCTTTTGTGTATCTTTATGGCCTTCGGATGGGCCCGGGGAAATTATTCTTTAATTTGAATTTGATGAAATAATGTGCTTTCGAGGAGATTAGGCATAAATCAAGCTCAGGTTTGTGTGTGCAGGGGTGGGGGGATGAAGGTGGGTTAGGCCTGCGACAGGTTGGAGGAATTGACATTTGATGGGAGTTCGCATCTGACGTTTATCTGTTTTCTTGTTTCTTTTCGCTGTTGGCAGTGAAATTTATGTTACCGCTTGAAGTGGATGTGGGATATATGAGTTTTTGATATATTTTTTCTTTTTTGAAACTTATTGACTTCATGCGCGATGGCATGGAGTTGTGTCTGAATGATCTACACAGGGAGAGGGATTACGGGCCTTACTGGGTGTCGCATGGATGACAAATTTGTTGTCTGGATCTAGGTTGTCCCTGTTGCATGTGGGCCGGGAACGCCATGTGTGGAATTGACTTTTGCTAAAGTTTTTATTGGACATTCTGTTGGAATGCAAATTTTTGCTGTGAAAATGGTCTATCCGCAGATGTCCGCAGACGTTTTCTCAATATCGTAGCTTATGCATTCAGTACGTTATTTGCGTTATTTGAGAAAAAAGTTGTATAGTACAGCTTAGAGAGCAGATTGTTACTCTTTGCACTGCTAAGCCAACGTCCGAATCAAGCAGTCTTTTCGAGCAGTGGGGATCAAACTTCTTCTTCTTCTTCTTGTGGCGCATACCTCTCCAGCCAGCACGATCTTTCGCCAGCTGTCTCCAGTTGGTTGAGGTCCTTTCTCACTTGTGTGCGCCACTTTAGTATAGGTCGTCCTCTGTTGCGTTGTCCCAACGGCTCGGATTCAAAGACTTCTGACCGAAGCAGTGGTGTCCATACGCTCTACATGGCTTAGCCATCTTAAGCGTTGTTTCCGTAGACGCTGTACAGCTCATAGAGTTCGTCGTTAAATCTTCTCCTCCAGATGACATCAACGCAAACAGGGCCAAAAATCGCACGCAAAACTTTTCTCTCGAAAAGACTCAGAGCTTCCTCATCCGCCTTTGCTAACGTCCAAGATTCCGCGCCGTAAAGTAGGACGGGGATGATCAAGCTGTTATATAAAGCGAGCTTAGTCCTTCGAGAGAGAGCTGTATTACTCAATTGCGTCTTGAGCCCAAAGAAACAGCGATTGGCAAGAGTGATTCTGCGTTTGATTTCGGTACTGATGTTGTTGTCCCTGTTTACCGCGGAGCCGAGGTAGATGAAGTCTGTGACTACTTCGAACTTTCTGTTGCCTAGTGTGACGCTCCGTCCGAGACGTCGATGTTGTGTGTCTTTTCTTGATGTCAGCATGTACTTTGTTTTGCCTTCATTTACCGCCAGACCCATTTTAGCCGCTTCCGCTTCAATGTCAGCAAACGCCTCATTGACGGCTCGCTGTGTTCCTCCAATCACGTCAATGTCATCGGCGTATGCTAGCAATTAAACTGACTTCTGGAAGATCGTGCCTCTGGTGTTGACTTGCGAGTTACGCACGATCTTCTCGAGGATGATGTTAAAGAAGTCACATGACTGTTACCGACCTTGACGGAGCAGCGAGAGTTCTCCATCGTCATCCTACACAATTTGTCGAGTTTGGTAGAAATGCCAAAATTAGACACTGGCACGTCCGTGAATAAATAACTGTCATATGCGGTTTTAAAATCGACGAAAAGGTTACCACCTTGTCGATTTGCAATTCTTGGGTCTTTTCCAGGATCTGCCGTAAAGTGGAGATCTGGTCTCTTGTGGCCTGAAACCACACTGATAGGGACCTATAAGGTCATGAACAAACGGTTTAAGACGCTCACACAATACGGGAGAGAGAGAATCTTGTAGGCGATGTTAAGAGGACTAATCCTTTGATAATTGGCGCAATCAAAGGTATCTCCTTTCTTGTAGGCTAGGCAAACTACACTGAGATTCCACTCATCGGCGATGCTTTTCTCTGACCATATCTTACAGATGAGCTGGTGCGTGTGCACATCCAACTCATCTCCTAGTGCTTTAAATAGTTCTGCCGACAGTCCATCCGCTTAAGCAGCTTTAGTCGACTTCAGCTTGGATATTGTGATCGTCAACTCGTCTAAGTCGGGGGGACGGAATGCTTGTCTATCATCGTCCATATTGAGTGCAATATTCTGTCTGACAGCGGAATTGGTGCCGTCATCGCACCTGGAGTCAGCGGAAATGATCCTTCTCGATTCTCAGCACAGACTGCGACTCTAATACGAGTTGTCCATTTCGTTCCCGGCAGGCTTCGGTCCGAACATTATTATTTCCAGCTTATCTTCCCTAAAAAGGTGATACACCACAACATAATTTGGATTTCTGATGAATTTGGTTTACGGGTGCACGGAGTGAAGTATGGTGTTTCCAATTCTAAGCTGATATTTTTTCTGCAATGTAGTGATTTTCTCCGCCACGCGGTTAATCACACTATTGTCTCTTACAAAGCGCTTCGATAATCGCCTCGATCTTGCCTGTTTGGACCTTTTTTTTTGGTGTTGAAGGTTGGGATAAACTACACTGGGGCTTTCAGACTCAAATACTGGTCCATTGTACTACCAGGCAGTAACCATCATTTAATGTACTTTCGTGGTTTTCCGAAGAAAAACCGAGATGCGCTTCTGTGATACAGAACTTAGGTTTTTAGTTTCCACCACAACAGCGCCAAAGAATCGCCACCTGATACGAACGAAAGCAGGACACTGACAGAGAAAGTGCTCTGAAGTGTTTTCACCTTCGCCACAGGCGTCGCAGAGTGTAACATCACTAAGCCCAAGCCGACTCAGGTGCATAGCGAAAGTAAAGTGTCCCGTTAATACGCCGACAAGTCGTCTGCACTCGTTTCTGTCTAGAGATAGCAGTAAGGATGCGGATTTCTTACTCACATTTGGGAGCATACTCTGCATCCTGTAGAGTCACGCCATCTCTGGTTGTGCTGTAGAGAGACCCAACCATCGACGGAGGCCCTGATCAGGGACACGGGTAATCGCAAGGTGGGTTCGGGCCCTACGAATGCCTCTGCTGAACCTAGCATAGCAAGTTCATCGGCAGTTTCGTTTCCCAGGATCCCGTGATGACCCGGGATCCAGACAAGCGTTAGCGAATTCAGCCTGCCGACCAAATTAAGGGAGAGTTAAAGGGTTGAGTAAAGCCTTGAGCACAGCTTGACGATCGCTGCAGACGCAGATACTTCTTCCCTTCCACCTATTCTTCACAATATAGTTGGTGGCCATTAGGATCGCGAAGGCTTCCGCCTGGAAGACCGACGCGAAATTACCTAAGGAGGCGTGAGGTCTGATGTTGTCGTTTTCCACGAAGGCTCCAGCTCCACAACCATCCGTTGTCTTGTAGCCGTCCGTGAGAATCTGACTACATTCCTCTCCCGGTTCATTTTCTGGCCACAGCCAGTCCAGAACACGGGGCAAGTCGACATTGTATAAGCGTCGCAAGTGTATTATTGGAGACCTCGCATCTGACGGCATGTTCATGAAAGCAGTATCATGAGAGATGTGGTTTGCGAGGTCATCAAAACTCCAGTGCGAATGGAACCAAAGAGCATTCCTTTTTAATCGAGAGATAACTTTAAGAGAACAACCCATGATGTGGAGATCAAGGGGGGACTTGCCACTTTAGTTCAGGTATTTGGCCATAAATGTTGAGAAAAGTGTTGCCTATGTCCGGGCCAGCTATGGTGGTCATTGTGGAAAATCATTTTTATCTTAGAACGACAGAGGACAATGTTTCGACAAAAAGACAAAGTTATGTAAACTTAAGAAAATCATCATTGCTGTATTCCTTTTCAACATTCAATAGCTCCTAAAAAAACTCTCTCCATTTCCGATCAACAGGCCGCCAAGGTAACTTTTGCATCTTCTTAATTCAGAAGAAGGTCAAGGATTTTCATTGAACCTGTCTGGCTGTTACCCAGGTAACTCCCATTTGAAGGACGGGGCATGAAAGGTTCTGACGACGTAACGCGGAGCGAGAGAAAAGTGTAAAATCTCCCACCCAAAGAGCCGAAGGACGGATTTCCGACACAAGCATCATCGACATTTAATGATTGTAAAGTGGGGTGGTGCTCGAGCATTCTGATAATTCTCGGAAGGCACATAGACCTCTTTGAAGAAACGATTAGTCCAGACGAAGCTCTGTTGTTGCTTGAGTTCACCATATCAACTCTAGAAGATGAAAGGATGCCTACAATGTTTAAATGAAAGAGATTCGACCACTTACAGGCCATTTGGAGGGAGAACGTTCCCTGCATTATTGCCGATATTCAGCCGCGTATGTTAGAAAAAGTCGTCGAAAATTGGACTACCAGAAGACGTTCTACCAGCCACGACAGTCATATTCCAAACGTGGTATTAAGCTTTCATTGTGCCGTAAGATTGTGTTTGAAAATATATACACCCCACTTAAATCTAAAAGAAAAGCTTTTACATTTTTCATATTGGAAGTTATATATCTCTTAAATAAACAAATTATATTTTGAAGTTAAACGAGGGTTGACAGGCTGTCTGCCGATTTGCTTACATCAGATAGGTTCAGTTGAAAATGTCCTTATATCTCTCTTTCTCATTTTTATAAATGATCTCTTGTCTGCTACTTCTAATCCCATTCATTCCTTCGCTGATGACAGTACCCTCAGCTTTTCATATTCGTTCCTTGGCTCACGTCCCTCCACTTCGGCCTTAGACTCGGAACGGCAGCGTATGTTAAGCACATTAAATTCCGACCTTGACAGCATAATCGATTGGGGAAATAAGAATAGAGTGGAATTTAATGCTTCCAAAACCCAGTGCTGTCTACTGTCGTTAAAGCGATCACAAAATAATCAGCCGTTATCCATGAACGGCACTTGTGTTGTTGAAGCCGAAAGACTTTCCATCCTCGCTATGTGTATAAATCCAACAATTATTTGGAACGATCACATATTTGAGGTCGCCAAAAATGCTGCGAAATGTCTAGGCTTCCTTAAACGATGCAAGAAGTACTTCACCCCCTCTGATCTGGCTACAATATACAAGGCCTACATACGCCGAAAACTTGAGTATAACGCTCCTGTTTGGTCAGGTGCTCCTAAGACCTCCCTGCACCTGCTGGATAGAATTCAAAAGCGAGCGATAAAACTTATAGGTGACAGTAATATTGCGAAGTCGATTGACTCGTTAGAACACCGACGTAATGTCGCGTCGTTGTCACTCTTTTATCGCTATTTTAACAAGAAATGCTCAGATGAATTAGCCAGTTGCATTCCTCCCCTTCAAGAATTCGCCCGCAATACACGCCTCGCTAGGAATGCCCACCAATTCACCCTCAAGCCCTCTTTCGGACGTACAGTCAAATTCAGAGACTCGTTCTTTAGCCGCACTACACGAATCTGGAATGCTCTTCCCAGCTCGATTTTTCCTCCTCATTACAATCCACAGGCATTTAAAACCAATGTGCATCGGTACCTCCTCTCCCTCTCTTCCTCTATACCTTCGGCCCGTGCTGTGACTTGATCCGATCACTTAAGGGTACTCGCAACCCCTTTTGCACGCGTCAATTATAAAAAAAAAAATATGATACAACGATATCTATGCCAAGAAAGTTCTCGCATATAATTCTTCATCTGAACGCATGGAAACATATCAGTTTTATAAATTCTTAGAAAATAATGTTTGATGGAACATTTGAAGAGTTTTATAGGAATTAAAAATATTGAAAAGCTGTCGACACATCTTAGCTCTGGGCGTACTTAAAATAGCAGAGAAATATCCCATCTCATGATTTAAGTATTTAAAGCTCACCTCGTTCAGATGAATCAATCACCAAGAAGTAGAAGAAATCTCTGAAAGGGAGCTAGACACACAAGTAGTAATAACGATGCCGTGGAACTAGATATTTCTAAAAATTGTGTTATTGAAGATTCGTAGAAAATTGGAAAAGACTAGTTCGACGTTTTGTGCGTCGCATGGGCTTTCAATGAACGTTATGATATTTAGAAATTCTCCATTGCCAAGTTCCAATGAAATGGACAACTCGATGGGAAAAGACTTCGCCTGGAGGAAGCTGTTGCATATGTCTATAACTTACGAAAGGGTTCATAGACAAAGAAAGGTAAAGGTCATCAACACAAGAATTGACATCAGGCATAGTTAACTTGTGTATCATTCGAATCTACGCTTTGAGAAAACTCTGAGCAGACGATTGATTCCGTTCACTTCTGCTTACAATTAACATCCTTGCAGCAAGCAATATAATAGTGGCGGCAGAACTCTTTAACAGAAAAGAAGATGTGTTCTATTATGACACTCTCAGGCAATGTACAGCTCTGTGCAAAAAATAGCACCACGTTGAGGTCTGTACTTTGGATGCTAATTACTCTTCTCCATGCTCATGTAAAGACACGATATTCATTGTAGGACATCTGTTGGATATCAGTAATAAAATGCGAAAAACAAGATAAGCGAATATGCATTTTAAGACAAGAAAATTCCCGTTATACGAAATGAAACCGAAATTTTGGTGTGCAAAATAATAGCACCATGTCATTCTAAAAAGTGATTTCGAAGTGTTTGGTGGTGTTTAGTTTTTTTTTTTGTGCGTCAAAAGATTTAAGTAAAAATATTTAAGTATTTTGAAACTAGTATTTTTTAAATACAACGTTATAAAAAATTAAAATGGGTCCTAAGAAACGTGAACTTATAAAAAAATTATTTCTGACAGAAAAACTTACAAATTTATTCGGGAAATCGTTGGTTTTTCGAATAAATGATTACTAATGCAAAAAAAACACGTCGAAAAAGAAGAAACAAGAGGCAGAAAATCCAAATTAACCTCTACCGACGAGCGAAGAATGATAAGATTAGTGAAAGAAAACCCATTCATCACATCAAACAAAATAAAAGAGGAACTAAATCTGCCCGTATCAACATCAACCATAAGAAGGAAGTTGATAGAGAAGGAACTACCTGCCAGAAGTCCCAGAAAAGTACCCTTGCTGACAAAGGTCCATCTTCATAAAAGAAAACAATTTGCGCAAGAACATTTGAACTGGGAAGTAACCAAATGGCGTAACATATTATGGACAGATGAGTCTAAAATTGTTTTATTTGGAACTCCTGGGACCAGGACATTTGTTCGCAGGCAAAAAAACCAAGAGTTTAAACCGGAGAGTACTTTAAAAACCATTAAGCACGGCGGCGCGAAAATTAACATATGGGGATGCTTCTCCTACAACGGTACTGGTCCTATATTTTGGATAAAACCAATGATGACCGCCGAAGTTTATGTTGGCATAATGAGGGAAACCATGTTGGCCTACGCCGAGTGGAATATGCCTCTCAGATGGGTCCTGCAGCAAGACATTGACCCGAAACATACGACCAAATTGGCCAAGGAATTTTTTTGCGAGGAATGGGGTTCAAGTTATGGAATGGCCGCCACAATCTCCAGACCTAAACCCCATTGAAAATCTTTGGACAGATGTTAAGAAAGCTGTTTTTAAAGCGAAACTAAATAATACACTACAGCTATGGGAAGCTGTGCAGGCTGCGGGATATTCCAATTCGGCGATGTCAGGCACTAATCGACTCTATGCCACGATGTTGTGCCGCTGTGCTCAAAAATAAGGGTTATAAGACGAAGTTCTAGAACAGGAGTATAAATAAAAAAAATAAAAACCGTACTATTCCACTAAATTTTGCATTTTATTTACGACGTTTTACTTGTGGTGCTATTATTTTGCACACCAAAATTTCGGTTTCATTTCGTATAACGGGAATTTTCTTGTCTTAAAATGCATCTTTGCTTACCTTGTTTTTCGCATTTTATTACTGATACCCAACTGATGTCCTACAATAAATATCGTGTCTTTACATGAGCATGGAGAAAAGTAATTAGGATCTAAAGTACAGACCTCTATTTTTTTGCACAAAGCTGTAAATCCTCACTCAGCTGGCACAAACTGAAAATGGTTGGTTGAAAAGCTTTTAATTATTCGCCATATAACCCCCTTTCGCAATTACCATGCTTCCGCGGTCTCCTCCTGATGAAGGGCACTGCGAATACAGTTCCCCTAAAATTAACTGCGGCCTCAAGCGTTACATATCACTACGTGAAGCCACCCCCTTTTGAATGAAAGGAAACCAAAACGCACCCCATCATCCTTTCCACAACTTTCCATAGTGCATCGTTTTGCTGTATAAATTTCGATTATCATTTCTAATCCCCTCCCGAAAGGCAATCCTCAAATTCCATCCTGTCGTCTACTTACCGTATACTAGCACTTAAAAGTAAAGTAAGCAAATTGCTTTTAGGTGAAATTAAAAGCGCGTCATTCCAGCAGGCACTTATGATTCCTCGAGAAGCCATTATTTTAAGGCAAACAACATTAACATTCCATCACCTGCTCTGAATTTGCATATCAAGGATATTGTGTTCCCATTCCACGCCACCCCACCCCCCACTACTTTGCCAAGCGAAACGATAATATTTTGAGTTGCAATTCAAAGACATGTTTCAGACGTAATCTCGCTAAGATGAGCAACGACTTCGCCGTGAAGTGCTTTTAAACATCTCAAACTGCAGCCAAGAAAACACGTTTAATAAGCTGTACACTTTTATGGCTATCCTTGTTGGGTAAATCTTCGCCCATTTGGGAGTGTAATAAAGATTTTAAAATGCGATTCCGTCCTGTATACCGTCGAGAAAAAGTCCCCAACGAGGCAGAAAGCAATTATACGCCGGTGTTGTGTACCGCCATCGGTTCGAGGGTATTGGACAAACACCGCCCATCCGCCCGCCTGCTCCTCGTAAAATGTTTAAGGCCCACGTAATTACTTGAGTGTTCCATGGCCATAATGAATTCGTATCCCATTCGCAACCCATACCTTTAGATTGGGGTTCGCATGTGCCCGTGACGGTCTACACATGTCTAATTATCCAGTGAAATAATAAACTTTAAGTGCTGATCATGCAAACAACAGCGTGCGCATACATCTACGTTCAGTTCCGACACGACGCTAACGCGAAGGATACCGGATGTGTCGGGTGGCACCGGCGGCCCATTACAATTAGCCGCCTTAATTAACATATAAAAAATGTGTTTGCTATCGCTTCCGGAGCACATGTCGGCACTAAGCCAATAACGTGGGACCACGTCCAGTGGAGATAAACCACGCCGGAGTTTGGATAACGGACCTTGGCTCGAGAAAAGGGTTGATCTTTCCGCACACACAAGTTGCCGCGTCGCAAATGGCAGTGTTTTTGTAATTTGCAGCCTTCATCATTGGCAAGCATGTTTCCATGTACGGCAGCTTCATATTCCTTGCAGCTGTGTATGATTGAGAGGACAATGTGCTCAATTTCAACAGAGGACTACAATTTAATCAATTGTGCAGTTCAATTAAAACGTGCGCACATTACTCCTCGAGCCTTTCCCACAAAATCAACACACAATCCAAATTCAACGGCTCACGCGTGTAGGCGCACAGGAACACATGTGCACGTGAGAGCCCCCACAAATCAGGCCATCAGTTAGTGTCATAGCACATCTTGGACACGTTTCATCACGCCATAACCTTTCAATCATCCCCATCGATCAAACATTACATCACGGCCCATTCATTCCAATAAACAGTTCCACATGCCTCCACATGCCTGTCCAACGCAATCACCGACATTCCAATTGTGCCGTGTGGACCACTCACACAACCAAATACAGATTAAGGGTCAAATTAATGTAAATTTATACCTTTCACCGGGAACAATAATTTATTCTCGCTTCCATGTTACGCACACAGTACAATCTTCGTGCCAACTGTCCCATCGGCTATGGACGCAAAATTACCAAAACAATCCTCGTCCTCGACGGCAAATATCATTTCATTTTGTAAATAACATCCCTGTTCGAATATGGCGAATAGCCCGCCAAAAAGCAGCGCCACCCTCATCGCAGAGCCCACCCCACCGGTTCGTCACTCATTATGAAAGCCAGGCACGCTCGCCTGTTTAACAACAAAAACGAGAACAAAATATGAACACACTAACATGCTGACACACCGAGTCATGAACGCGCTAAGATATGATACCATTTCGACGAATATAATCCCTCACGTCCTGCCATTCCTTTTCGTTTTTATAATAAATTCCGTTGGCATCTTAGATGAACAAAGCTCTGGTGTGGAGCCGGGGAGCGCTTGGAGGACACGAAAAAGGGGCAGCGCAGCGTAGCACCACGGAACTATATCGGGATACAGGCAGGCAGTGGGTGCTGTGGAGGAGCGAAGGAATCGATCACAAATCGAATCAGAAACCAAAATTGTTGGATGTTAGCTCTCAGCGTGATGGTGTCGCAAGCAGATACCAACCGGAGGAATAAGCCTCAGAACAAGCACCTTCTGCCGGCTGCGGCTGCGATGAGGAATGCTCGTTGTTTTACGGATAGCGGCACGAATGATGAATCTTTTAATGATTGCCAGTCGTGTTTGATATGCAAATGTTAACTTTGGTCATAAGGACTGGCATTTGGCAGGCCCTGAGAGGGCTCCCAACCACCGGGGTTCACAAAGTAGCAGTGAACTTTCACGGATGCCACATTTGCACGCACACGACCCTTAACATCCGTTCACATGGACGATGGTTGTAAGGCGCGGTGGTGGAGGAGGTGAAGGAGGGGTGCCCTCATTTCAAAGAAATTCCATTGGTACTCTGTTTTGTGTTTTGAAAATGTTTAGTCCGCGCTTGGGAGATTCGTTCCATTCGAAGCGTGGGTGGGGCTTAGTGTACACACTTCACCCCAACCATACATCCCTTGGTGGCAGTGAATGTTGCAATGAGTGCAAGGGGCATTCGAACTGTAACAACTGCAAGGTTTGTGGTGCATGACAGTTGCCAAAGCAATCGTCAGAGAGATTTTCTTCGGAAGTGTCTGTTAAGGAGAGGGAATAAAAACCGAAACTTTTTCTCTTATTAAAATATTCTCGACGAAATTAGTAGGAACTGCTCTCGTTACTTGCTTCTCAAATTTGCCTTCTGATGGCTCACTTGCAATTCACGAGATTTCATTTTGCGTCTGAATAAGGGCAGTGTTTACTGTTGTAAAAGTAAAAGAAAACCCTGCAAAAGTGTGAGAAAAAAATATCAGAAATTTACTTAAAATGCAAAGTGAAAGTTGCACATAAATGATTGCGTTCTAATTTTTCTTATGGCCAGACAAAACAATTTACAAAACGACTTGACTGAATAAATGTCTAGGTATTTAAACATTTAAAAATTTTGCCATTCGTGGAATAAATTAAAGAGAGTACAAAAAAGTCTGTTCAGAAGGCTTTCCAAATTTTTATTTTTTGTCCGTTTCGAAATTTTGTTTTTGTTCATTTTTCTTATTAAAAGCACCCACTATGGTAATTCTGGATGCCCGGTATATATTTTACATCAGCTGCGTCAAGCAAACATATGGTGTATAAAACAATATTAAGAACGCAGATGTAATGTACAGTAGTAACTTGCGAACCTACTTTGGTACCACGTTCATCGGTGGTATAAAAGAATCACAGAAGGCCAAAGCCACAGAAGCATCAGAACATCAAAAACAGATAAAGCCTTTGAGTGATGCGAAAGTATAGGCACAATAGTTTATAACACAATCTCTTGAGTTTGGTAGGTATGCCCAAACTAAACATGATTCTATATAAATCGTTCCAATGCATACCGTCGTATGCGACTTTAAAATCGACGAAGGGGTACTGAGTGTCGATTTGTACAATTCAGGATTTGCAGTGCAGTGTCTATTTTTGATATCCCTGGAATAAAGCCAGACACCTTAGAATGATTTTACCGACCCTGTAATGTGGAAAAACATTTTAGAAAAGTCGAAGTGCTGTCAAGTTACTTCTTTCTTGCAAAAGGCGGACACCGAAAATTTCGACCAAAAGAGCATCAAATGAATTTGCTCTGTAGTTGTTGGGGACTGCATAAAAAATTTTCTTTATTCCTTATTTGTCTCATTCTGCCAACTATCCACACTTTCTTTCAATTTGCAGCAGAAACGCACATCTTGTTGACATGCCTGAGTTTCTTTCAATGCAGACACATAGGGAGTTCGCTAAGTCTAATAAAAGGATAAAAATTCTAATCGCAACTTAAATATGAATAAAAATCGCTATTGCAGCCTTTGAAACGGATATCTCATAAGAAAACCTCAACTTGACGCATGGAGTAAATCCAAGCGTCAGGACACCCCCCTATTCTAAACGTGTGCCACTAGCCTAAGACATCACGCACGAACATTGGCATCTTCTATGGCCGTCAAGGGAGCTATCACTTCATCGCATAAAACAGCCCCACCACGATGAACATAAGCAAATGCATAGAAATTTTATTTGCGACAATTTCCTTCAGATATCGCTACCATTAATCTCAACGGGATTTTTGCACAAAGGTCTTACATCAGTTAGCTCGTACATTCGCTTTTGTATTCGCACAACAATAACTCACCTGCCACGGGGTGACAAACTGAAATGAATTTGCAAGAAGCAAATAATTTATCCTAACTCCTTGGAATTGCTCCTTTCAGCAGTTAATTAACGAGGCAGCACAGCATTCCGACACACACAGTTCCACCTCTGCCATCAGATGGTTGCTCTATATCTGCACCTTAAAGACGCCATCATCAGCGCCATGGCGGTGCTCACTCCCTCAATTGCTCGGGGGTCATGTTGGAAGTGTTGAAAAAGACAGAACGCCAGGGACAACGGCAAGGACGACAGCATCGCCACAATAAAACGCAAATTGTCAAAATAAATTTCCTTAATGATTTGCACGATTGTGTCGGGTTGGCATTTATAGTGAAACGTGCGCCCCATCAGAGGGTTGACTCTTTTTCGTTTCTTTTCCGGCACACCTACACTGGCGCAACACAACTGGGACCTTAATTCAGCGCCATGGCGGTACGATGAATCGGTTAAAATGATAATTCTTCTCCCACCACGCCCCCAGTGGACCGATGAACCTTAGAATGCCCGATGGAAACTATGCAATTATATAAACATTTCAACCCGGAGGGGCCAACCTCGAGATGGGTTCATTGCCAGTATGTGTCCAGAATTAAAATGACATTCATCTGCCGCCACCATCACGTTGTCGTCGTCACAGTTCGAGTGGGCGGTAACCGAGAATGTTCAGTTGCCAAATAAAATACTAATTGAGAAAGTTTTTCACCCGAACGTCCTTGTGTGCCCTCACCTCCACCCACCGCTGCCGCAGCCATCACCTCAAATCGACTTGGAAGCACACAACTGCTTTTGGTGAAAACTTAACTCATATTGTTGTGTACCCGAGCCAAGCGAAAGGAATGTAAATAAAGTTTGCCCGTTTGTTTTGTTTTCCCCGACTACCGCCGGGGATAGATATCCTGTGCTACTGTTAATCCGTCAGGAGATTTAGTGATGATGACGGTTCTAAGGCGGGCGCCTGTGTGCGAGCGTGAGGGTGTTGGTATGCAGGAATGTCTTGTCGAAGAATTTTAATGCGCCGCTCACGTTTTTCGAAAATCCTTTTGCTGTCGACGGGTGAGGGTTTCCGTGTGCTTTGATGGCTGTGATGGTCACCGGAATGAGGTGACTGGGATTGACATTAAACATCATCTTCATTAAATTGATGGATGGACCTGTAGGAGCTGACTGAATCGGGGGACGCCAGTCACGTGGCACTTGTCACTAACTTCAAAAGCCTTACGGATGAATTCGTTGGATTAGTGCAAAGTCAAGAATTGCTAGGGAATGGTAAAATGTGCTGTGGAACGGATATTTCTTGAGCGACGAAAACTAGTACACGACAGCTTAAGAGAAAAAACTTGTTCAACTTCTGATGAGAGGAATGAAGTGTCCTGATGGCTAAATGTAAATTCGAACGAACAACTTGCACAACTACGCAGAACTTCAAAACTCGTAAATGTAGACAGACGCACTTGATACACCCTCCACAGCCGAAGATGGCTCCCTCCGCCCACTTGAATTCGAAAATTTTATGATCATCGCATAAGGGAAACGCTCGTCCCACACGATACCAGTAAACTTTCCAATAGCCAACTAAGACTTTACCTAATGCTCCCAATCCGTGCACTGAAAACGAATATCGTGCAGTTAGCTTATGGCACATCCATGGTCATGTCAGCGCTCCGATAAGGAGCCAAACAAAGAACGAAAAATCGAAAAATAAACCGGACTTTGCAGGAATCTTCGGCAGAAGCGAAGGCGCCGGAGCACTTACCTATACACACAGACACACTTACAATGGCAAAGACGTCCAACAATTACTGAAGGCATTTTAAACGGCTCACTCTAAAGCCCGTAATCTTTGGAGGAAACTGTCACTAGGAAAACTGGAAAAACTTTGCCCAACTCTGGCGGAGCATCATCCTCTTTGGCTGGTCCATTCCAGGACACCAGCCATCTGGTTGTGTGTGAGAAAAGAGTCGAGATAGAGTGGTAGTGTGACAGCAACATAATGTGACAGCAAGTCGACACAGTGACGTCGCAGGCAAATAGTCGTAGGACACCCGCTTCTTGGGTGAATATTGCAAAATGAAAAGTTTTAATTTAAACTTTTCCAATAAAGGGATAAAACATTGCCAAACTTACCATACACGATCGATCCTTTTAATATTTATTGCTTAATAATGCATGTCACGTCCGGGGCTGGCGCCCATTTACCGGCAGACAACGGCGGAGCACACATGCCACCCTGACCAACCCCGGCTGTCATCTGCAGATATCCAGCGGAATACCGACGTTATATTACTTTTCACCGAACTCAAAGGCAGTCGCATGTCACCCCATGGAGATAACTGCTCCAACTATCGCCACGGAGAACAGCCGCACCCTTAGTTGCGGCTGCTGCCAAAGTAACAGAAGCGCTGTATTGAAGGAGAAGAAAGGATAGGGGAGTAAATTGTAAAAGAGCTGATGGCCTGAAGGTGCATTCTTGAATATCCTCGGCCCCCTTTGCTGTTGAGCATGAAATGAAAAGGATGTGAGGTATGGCCCTTTGTTCCCGGTAACTGGAAATGTGGTTCATCTGCGGCGGGCGCACATAGACGTGCTTCAGTCGAACGCAAAAGGTGTTCGAAATAGTTCAGAACCCCAGGTTCTCCCCTCGACAGCAGGATTAATTAAATTCACCAAAAACTCTAATCTTGTAACTCTTTGGCATTTCACAGTGGTCATGGTCAAGTTAGTCTTTAGCCGTAGTGCGGGCATTTCAAAACTACTCATTTCTCCTCAAAAATCAATCTTCAGTTATGCACTGTTCATGTTCTCTGCACCCACCACCCCTGTGGACTCATCGTTTGATGTTCTTCGAGGGGAGTGTTGTCAGCCCCTCGAGCAGAGAAACATGACATTGAATGAATGCAGCTGCTGATGAAATATCTCGGTTAAGAGTGTGTATCTCCAGCGAAGTGTGCATATATTTTCATAATTAAGATATTCATGGCATTGAAAGGCGAAGCGTTACAAGTGTGAAACGCATCCTACGGTGGAATGCCGACGGTTCATGGAACGTGTGTTTCCCTAACTAAGCTGAGGAGATTTTTGTTTTTGTCGTCAGCTGAGTGATGAGAAGTGTATCCAAAGGGTTTCATGACATCTTGACCTGAAGATGATGTGATGAAGTGTCTTTGGTTGTGGTGGGGTGCCGTAGGAGAAATTTGAATGTACCAGACAGAGTTTGTATGCCAGAGTTTGTATGTCAGAGTTTGTAT
The DNA here is from genome assembly GCA_955652365.1 of Eristalinus aeneus. Lineage (NCBI taxonomy): Eukaryota > Metazoa > Arthropoda > Insecta > Diptera > Syrphidae > Eristalinus > Eristalinus aeneus. Next base: position 82,093,940 of record OY019130.1, read on the forward strand.
GTGAGAGTATAGAATGTGGAAAGCATATCGCTTTCGCGTTGCTGATAGGTGGGTCCGGAAATCAAAGAAAATTTTGCTCTAGATTGAAGTTTTCATTCATTAATCTTTGGAGGGGTGACTTGTTGTACTTTAGGAATCGATTTACTTTGCGGCAGTTGAGGCAGTGATTTTTCACCACTTTGGACGTTATGTAGCAGCAAAAGCACAACCGAAAGCCGTAAGTAATGAAGGCGCCTTCGACAGTCAAAAATCAACATTTTCATCAATGGGATGACGAAAGATTGTAGCTCTTATAGTCGCTATCTGTTTTTTGATTTCGTTTTCATAACAGAAACCTTTTATCATTTGGTTTTGTTGACACATCCAACCCCACTGTCTGTTGTTTCACAATCACGCGATGAATCCTTAAAGCACCCATTTGAATCGAAGTAGGAGCGATTAAGCTGATTTCAGAGATGATTGACGAATTTAATAGTTAGTGGGGTAACTCTTAAATTCGTCAGAAAATGTTAAGTTCTTCAGCAACCCCATAAGCTTTCTGGTTTGGTTTTCAAGCGCTCAAAACTAATTATCTCGGCGCATCTTCTCCAGAACGCAATCGAGAAATGATCGTCGTTTCAAATTGTCGATCGACATTAATTTCTGAGTACGCCGTCATATGATCTAAGTGACGTCCAATCATGTGAACGCCGTCGAATTGACTGATTTCGATCGTTTGCTAAGGATCCCTGAACGGCAAAACTATTTTCACTACTTCTTGCCCTGGCAATGTTGCGTATGTTTCCGAAGTAAATCTTGCAAAATTTTAAAAAATAAGCCTACTGCCTGGCATATAAGGTTTGTGAAAAATGAAAAGTCGCGATTAATGTTGGGAGTCAAGTAGTCACTAGGTTGGGAATTGGCGGTCAGACTGGCGATTTCATATGTACCCGGTTTTTTTTGGTTATATTTTGCCAATCTATTTAGGGCAGATTGTACGATAGTTTCAATATTCAAAGCACGTTCTGATGAACAAATGCAAATATAAGGTTGTCAAATATCTCCCGTGCGACGCTCACACGCCGCAGGGTCCAGGTTCGATTCCAGGCTGAACACCTTGAATTTTTCACGGCACCACCCCTTTCACGCTGCTGACAACACTTAAAGAGTAAAAACTGGTTAAGAAAGTTTCACAAACTTCGCCGTTCGGAGTCGGCAAAAAAACGTAGGTCCCCTCTACTAGTGAAAGAACAGCAGCGCGCACAGCACGAGTAGTTGATGAGCAAGCTAGGCCCTGGTCCTCCTGTGGACTGTCGAGCCAACAATTATTGTTAAATATCTCCCTTCCGCCTTTTTGGCTTTTGACTACAAAGCTCTTAACTAGCAATACTACACATCATTTGAAAGTCTTGACATAAACTAGACGCTATGCATGATTAGTTTGGATATTGCGTTCGACAGTTATGGACGTGTAAACATGGAGTTCACTAACGCCGAAATTCGCGCTATTTTAAAGTTTTCCTTCGTTAAAGGCAAATCCGCTAGAGAAACATTCCGTGGGATTAATGGGGTTTTGGGGGATGGTATTCTATCAATTCGAACCGCGGATCAATGGTTTCGACGATTCAGAGCCGGTGAACACGATACCATGGATAAGCCTGCCGGCGGAAAACCTGGGACGACGAATACCGATCGAATCATGGAAACCGGGATGTGGCATCTTGTGACATCGCCCAGGAGATGGGAGTTAGTCACCAATCCATTTGAAACCATCTGCAGTAGGCTGCATACAACAAAAACTCGATGTTTTGGTACCGCATGATTTGACACAGAAAAAACATTCTGGACCGAATCAAGGCCTGCGATATGCTGCTGAAACGTAACGAACTCGACCCATTTTTGAAGCGGATTGTGACAGGCGACGAAAAATGGACCACATACGATAATATCAAGCGAAAGCGCTTGTGGTTGCAGGCGGATGAATCGTCCCAAACAGTGGCCTAGCCGGAATTGATGGCCAGGAAGGTTTAACTGTAGGTTTGGTGGGATTGGAAAGGAATCATCCACTACGAGCTGCTTCTATATGGCTAGACGCTTAATTCTACCATCTACTGCGAACAACTAGACCGCTTCAAGCCGACGATCGACCAAATGCGTCCAGAAATGACCAACAGGAAAAGAGTAGTGTTCCACCAGAAACGCCAGACCGCACACTTCGTTGATGGCTCGTCAGAAGCTACTGGAGCTCAGATGGGAGGTTTTATCGCATCCACCATATAGCCCGGACATAGCGCCATGTTATTATCACCTGTTCCTGTCCATGGCTAACGCCCTTGGTGGTGTGAAGTTAAACTCAAAAGAGGCTTGTGAAAAGTGGCCGTCCGAGTTCTTCACATATAAGGAGGGGCTCTTTTACGAGGGAGGTGTTATGAAGTTGCCGTCTAGATGGAGACAGATTATCGAACAGAACGGCGCATATTTGAACCAAAGCCGATCACTGTAACACGTCTTGTGAAGCATTGAATGAAGAGCAAAAAAGCGGGAGATATTGGACAACTTTATATCATCAGCAAAAACAGCGATACTACAGTTTGTCAAATTGAGATAGTCGGAGAAGTACAGGTTGTAAATGATTGGACCAAGAACAATACCTTGTGGGACTCCAGCGTTGACGACGAACACCTCGAATTTGTGTCTGACAAGACTAAAAAATTATTAATTGTTTAAGAACAGCTTCCCAAACTTCACTTCATTCGGAGTCGGAAAAAAACTGTAGGTCCCGTTTATTCTTGAGAGAGCAGTAGTGCGCACAACACGAGTAATTGATAAGCAAGTTGGTCATGTTTTCCCTATGGACTGTCGCTCCATACAGTGTCAATTATGACTGAAATGCTTTTAGTGTTGCATAATAACCAGGGGTGCAGGAATGTAAGTCATTGAGCCCAGTTTTTTACCACCTTTCTTTACAAACTGGTCGAAATCCATTTCTTTGTCGATACATTTTTTCTCCTTAGCTTATCTATCATTGCAAAGATTCTGGTAATAATATGACGTAGAAAAAAAACGGCATAAAAGGTTAAGGGCTATGCAAGTTATGCAAATGGTCTATTTCTTTGTATAGCAAGAGAGCCATTTGGACAACGCATCGGGAGACGTCATCATCTAATATAACTCGCACGACAGGTTCCAATCAATTTGGTGTTCGAAATTAGAGTCAAATGACAGGATACCATGACGTAGACAAACCGCGGCTCCACATATGGCCTTAATTTCCGCTGGGGAAGACGACGTCACGACGTCGAAAGATTTAAAACTATTTCAATACCGGTCCTTCACTGCTTTCAATTTCATAGCCATTAGTTTGCATTTAGTTGGCAATTTACCTTGATTGGCAACAGGTTCAATTACTCTTATCCGACTCTTGAAGTCTGAGTCCTTTAGGCTGTTGAAAATCTACACAAAGAACTGACAGTGATATGTTTCCAGCGTTACCAGTCCATCCTTCGTGTCAACAATGCTATGTGTATATCTTGGATTAACGAAATGATTTTTGAAAGGTCTATGATATAAATATTCTTGACAAAGCGATAATTTTTTATGCATGGCGCACGCTTGAGGCTTTATTTGGTACACTGAAAAGACCGGGATGAAGTTTCAGCACGGGATTAATTAGGCGTGACTCACTTTTACATGAATTTGGTGCTCAATTGTGAACTACTTTGCAACCTAACAAAAGTTATATCAATCGTTAGATTAAGAAAAATAAAATTGGGGTACGCCATTAAAGTTTTTTTAACCCCCCTCCCCTCCCCACCATTTCATTATTCACACCAATATTCTTAGACGATGAAGCCAACAAAATCGCTTAATGTTGGGTTTGATAGAAATTTTTGATTAAAACTAGTTCGGGTAATTAGGCCGAAAACCGTAAAAGATCACCGCCAAAAAATATAAAAGTTAGAAAAACATAGTTTTGAAAACCTCTTGTAAGTCATTTAAAATAGAATAGGAATTACAATGTCCTTTAGAAAATTCATGATTTCATGGACATAAAGAATTTGGTGTGACACAGGACATGATATGAACTAAATTTTCGCTTAAGCTGGTTGGGAACATATTTGGGGTGGGGATTGTGACGTCTGTGAGTGTTTCTGAAGTGAAATCTCACTTCGGCATGAACCGATTAACATATTCCACCTTATTACCTACCCGCACAAACCACGTCATTGAAAGCATAGACCATACTTGGACTGCTTCTGAAAAATAGACAAAATAAACGAATGTACCTTCTGCGCGTTAGGTACTGATACAAATTAATTTTCCACATGCAACGAGACATTAATTTCGCAAAATCATCCCCGTTATATTTGAACTCATACGCTATTTGGCTAATCGCAGTTCAAAGTCCCGGACAGTGAATTTCAATTCAAAGCCAGTGCAGTTCATACATAAGGTCGGCCGCACAACTCAGAATCCCTTCCCCAATACCACAGTCCACAGTCAGCATTCAAGAACGAACTCAGCGTTATCTCGGAACGTGTTCGAATGGAACTGAAGCTGAGATACGTTTTGCTAAAATTGAAGCTTTAATTTTTCACCCTTTTCACATGAACACGATGAATGCGCCCACTTGTTCACTCCCATGTGCACTTGTCTCCTCAGTCATCTGATCATGGGTCCCCGGAGAGACGAAAAACATTCAATCTTTCTCCTGCTGGAGCGATTGCACAGACCATCGCACAACAGAAAAAGAACCCAAGGAGCTCGTCCTCCAAACACTATTTGCATATTGTTCTCATTTTTTCCTACAGCTCCCACCAGGTTTGCAGGATGGATTCTGTCCATGCATAGCATTCCTACTCGTACATTACTTTGCATCCCGTTCGTCCACGAATTAAAAAATAGAGAGTTCCGCTTCTTCTCGTTTGAATTCGATTTGTTATCCATTTGGAATTGCTAATATTTGTGTTTTGCCTTTTTAAGTGGAACTTTCCGATTCGGTAGTCGTTCAACTCGACTCGGCTCTTGAAGTGGATCTCCGGCAGTTTCCAACAGTTCTTGCTGTATGTTTCCGCGTAATGTAATTTATTACTCTGTCGAAGAAGAGGAAGGAAACAGTAGCGGGACTTAGGGAATTATTTCTACTAGGGCTTCCACTGTTTTCCTCATTTTTTTTTCTTCTTCAGTCCTTTTGTCTCCTTTTGGTGAAGTAGCTCCCTGCATTGCAACGCAGTTATGCTAAGAGTTCAATTCAATTATTGAATTCATAATGCGATGGAGGTTTCTTATTCACTTCGATGTGGCTGTTGAAGTCCTCATTGAAAATCCAGACCGCCTCAGTGGCGGTATCTATATTTAGAAAACCCGACGAAGGTTCCCATAAATCAAGAAATGCGAACTCTTTTCGAAGGCATGGAAATTTGCCGATTCAATGCGTTTCGTGCACAGTAAAGTGCTTAGTAGCTTTTTCTCACGAATCCGGGTTTTATTTGATCCGAATGTGAAACCCTGCAAGTGGTATTTTGCATTCTGCTGCGTCGCTGATTATAAGTGTGCATTAGGGTATGTCCCATGATTTATGCAGCTCGGCTTGCATTATGCGAAAGTGATGCAACTCTTGCAGACGATGTTGGCTGCTTGTTTGCTAAGGATTACACGCTTGCCACCGACTGTTGGGTGACTCAACACGCAGAACACACTTGGAACGTGACATTCGCTGAAATCTTTCGTTTCCATTTTTCTATCGTGTTGCATGTTTTTCTTTTGTAAAGAAGAAATACTAGAGACGAAGGCGAGTTGTACTTCTTCTAAGATTCACATTTTGAAGATTTACCATGTTTCCATATTTTCTGCGATTTAGTTTAACCGAAACCTGTGCTCACACATAATTCAGTTTTTTGAAGGTGTCGTTTGCAAAAATCGACATATTTATTGTTTTCGTTCGTCATTTGTCTTCACATTTGTCTGAAGAACTGAAAAAGTTTAAGAAAAAGACAAGATGGATCAACGGTCTGAAAAGAGACGAGACCTTAGCTTCTTCAGCCACTAGTCATGTTGCGCTAAGTATTGTTTTCTCACGAATAGGAGGGATCTTCAGTTTGTAACCGCCTTTGAATGAAGAAATCAGAGTAGCTTTTATTGGACAAAGAGCTTCCATGAAATTGTTGCTTCCAACAAAAAGTACGAAGAATTCAGTTCCGGAATGGAACCTTGGTGATGCGTGAGCATTCCATTTTCACACTGGACGGCGGCAACGAAAAAATTTGATTTCCAAAAATTTTAGACTACTGATTATTACATCAGTCAATTTTGATTTATTTTTGTTGAAGGTTGAGAATATGAACAGAGGGGTCAAATCAGTGTAAATCGGAAAACCACCTAAAATAGAGTTTGAGTAACCAGAGTACCAGAGCACAATATGCTTGATTAATTGTCGTCGATTGTCACTTTTGATTTTTAAATTGACAATGTGTGTTCAATAAAAATGTTGAGTTTTAACAGTTTATGGATATATAGTTCTTACCCAATTATGAGGTCCTCAAGATTCCCGAAAATAAAAATGCTTTTCAATATTTGACGACGCAGGATTGAAAGGCATTATAAAGCCAAAAAACTACAAAAGCATCCACACACAAACTTTCCAAAATTTTTCATATTGGCTTTTGTACAGTCCCGACTCAAGTCTATATTTCATGAAGTATGACACTTGAGGTCATTGTTCAGGAAGTTTGAATAAAAGAAAGATGAACGCTTCTTCTCTTGTGGCGCTACACTCCGGGGTGGTCCTGGGCCTCAACCAATATGCCTCTCCAGCCAGCACGATCTTTCGCCAGCTGCCTCCAGTTGCGCACTCCAAGTTGGCTGAGGTCCATCTCCACTTGTGCGCGCCACCTAAGTCTAGGCCGTCTTCTGTTGCGTTGTCCCAATTGCTCGGATTCAAAGACTTTTCAGGCCGGGGTAGAGGTGTCCATACTCTCTTCATGGCCTAGCCATCTTAAGCGTTGTATTCGAAAACGCTTGACCAGGTGCATGTCGCTGTATAGCCCATAGAGATCGTCCTTGTATCTTCTTCTCCAGGTACCATCAACGCAAACAATACCAAAAATTGCACCCAAACCTTTTCTTTTCTTTTTCGAAAAGACTAAGGGCTTCCTCATCCGGCTTTGGTAACGTCCAGGCTTCCACGCCATAAAGTAGAACCGGGATGATAAGACTGTTGTATAAAGCGAGCTTAGTCCTTCGAAAGAGGGCTTTATTCAAGTTGGCTGAGGTGCATGTCGCTGTATAGCCCATAGAGATCGTCCTTGTATCTTCTTCTCCAGGTACCATCAACGCAAACAATACCAAAAATTGCACCCAAACCTTTTCTTTTCTTTTTCGAAAAGACTAAGGGCTTCCTCATCCGGCTTTGGTAACGTCCAGGCTTCCACGCCATAAAGTAGAACCGGGATGATAAGACTGTTGTATAAAGCGAGCTTAGTCCTTCGAAAGAGGGCTTTATTACTCAATTGCCTCTTGAGCCCAAAGAAGCAGCGATTGGCAAGAGTGATTCTGCGTTTCATTTCGGTACTGAAGCTGTTGCCCTATTTACCGCGGGTCTGAAGTAGACGAAGTCCTTGACTACTTCGAACTTTCTGTTCCCTAGTGTGACGCTCTGTCCGAGAAGTCGATGTTGTGTGTCCTTTCTTGATGACATCATGTACTTTGCTTTGCCCTCATTAACCACCACACCCATTCTAGCCACTTCCGCTTCAGTGCCAGCAAATGCCTCATTGACGACTCGCTGCGTTCGTCCAATCACGTCAATGTCATCAGCGTAAGCTAGCAATTGAGCGGATTTTTGAAAGATCGGGCCTCTGGTGTTGACTTGTGAGTGACGTACGATCTTCTCGAGGATGATGCTAAAGAAGTCAAATGACAGTGCGTCGCCTTGTCTGAAACCTTTTATGATATTGAAGGTCTCGACCTACGCAGAATTCTCCATCGTCATCCTACATAATCTGACGAGTTTGGTGGAAATACCAAAACTAGACATGGCACAGTATAGCTCTTCTCTATGTACACTGTCATATGCTGCCTTAAAATCGACGAATAGGTGGTGAGTATCGATTTGCACTACGTGGGTCTTTTCCAGGATCTGCCGTAATACGAAGATCTGGTCTATTGTGGACTTCCCTGGTCTGAAACCACACTGATGGAGACCTATCAGGTTATGGCAAACGGTTTCAGACGCTCGCACAATACGGCAGAGAGGATCTTGCAGGCGATGTTAAGAAAGCTAATCCCTCGATAATTGGCGCCACCAAAGTCGTCTTGTTTCTTATGGATGGAGCAAACGACGCTGAGATTCCACTCATCGGGCTTGCTTTACTTTAACTAATATAAAGTTCAGGCATGTTGACAGCTGAATTGCCCTCATTGTCGATTTTCATGTGGTGTTCAACACATATCACGGTTTTTGTATTATATTTCCTTTGTCGCTATGCTGGTACTAGTGTCTTTTACTTTTCCAGAAAGCTTTGATTTCGATACGTGCCCAAAATCAACTTGAACAAAAAGATCAGCAAGTCGGATTGAAAAAACGAATTGACGAATTGATTTCGAACATTGGGCTGAAATTCAACCGGAACCGGAAGAGAAATCAAATTCTGTTGGGCAAACTGTGGAACTAGAACAACAATGCAGCTTTCAAAATTGTGCCGGAAATACTATCAGATACGGAAGAAGGGGAAGTTGTAGAGGAAGCGGTGAACAAGTATTCAAAGCAGCAGTCTAAGTCTGGTTAAAGACATTTCCTCAAAGCAGAAAACCAAGCCACAATTCCAAATAGAACAACGGGTCCTTTCAGAACAACTAGCTGAACCAGAATGACTGCTTGATTTAAATGAACAAAGAATGAAATAGTGTTAGACCAAAAATCGGAGCCAGAGAAAGATCTGATACAGAAAAACAAGCTGGAGGTATCTCAACCAAATGAGCTGGACGAACAGATTTGGAATTTTTATTTTACGTGATCACCTGGCTTTACGGCTTATATCACGGAGTCCATTTTCCCAAGAGTCGTAGGTAACGCAAGCCTAAACGCCTTAGTTACCCAAGTACCAAACTGAGATCATGCTTAAGGGGTAATCACCGCACCTTGGTTTGATGCAAAACCTTCCTGAAACCTCTTCCGCTTCTGGGTCGCAGCACCACACCGAGAAGGAATAGTCCCCTAACCGCCTTGCCCAGTTTTTTTGGGAAACAAGCAACTAGACAAGTCAACACAGTGCATTCTCAACTCTACCCGCGATGTTAGTTGGTAAACCACAGCCACCACTGTACTCCCACAAAAGGGCCTACCGCACGGTCAGGAGCCGAAGTTCCAGGGGCTTCTGACCTACCGTGGCACCAGAATATAGCATATGGTCAAGCTGTCACTACCAGTCAGGTTCCGTCAAAGCCTGGGTCTGTTAGCCGCCATCCTGCCACAGATGGTCTTTTCTCCAACAGTGTTTCCGCAGTCACTATTAGTTGTGATACGGATGTGATTTTGAATCATTGGATTCACAAATCCAGTCACATCATCTGGGTAAGCTGGAGGAACCATCAGAAGCAGAGCCATAGATTGAGACAGAAAAACAATTTCAACTACAAGATGAATAGAAACAAACAGCCGTTCCAGAAAAGCAAGCTGATTGAGCGGAGCAGCTGGGACCAGATCAACAATATTCATTAGTCGCAAATAAAGCAGCAGCTTTATTGGAAGAACATTCCAATCAACAGGTGGAAGTTGAACAAATGCTGGAACAAAGTGTATATCAAGTTAAGGATACTAAACTACAGGATCTTCCCTGAATATGGAATATAGAAAAAATTGGAAGGGAATTCTAGACTGATGGGATTATTAGTAACTCTTATCATATTTTGCACTCACATGCAACAACAGAAAGATAGTGTGTGAAAACATGTTAGAATTCAACCACAGTTTAACTTCTTTCGCTGCTCCACCAGCATAGGCAAAACTCAAAAACAGGCAACTAATTCAAGGTATATAAGATTCTGTTTTCGGAGTATATGGAGGTTCTCACAATAAATTTAAAATGAGTTTTAGGAAGGATACGGAAGTTGACACTATTTTATATTTCTTCTGCTCCTGCCCTTGTATAGAGCAAATAGGAACTCATAGAAAAGAACTTCGGATATCAGTGTGAACACAGCTTTCAGACTCTTGAGACGGGACTTCCCGCTGACAACCAGTCATTCTAAACTTGCATGAACTGCTTATTAAAATTCTATTTTGTTCTTTTCAGAGTAGTCCCCCTCAAATATATTGCACTTGTGCCAACATCTTTTCCAATACTAGAAGCTGTTCTGATATGCACTTTTTTATGCCCTTGAGCTCCATCGAAGATTCAGTCTGAATTTGCTTATATGTCATCCTTGCAAGAAGCACTTCTACCTCGGAAACAGGAAAAAGTCACATATAGTGGCTGAGGCATGATTACAGTATTGTTTTGGCAAGCAAATTATGAACAAGCAATGACAAGTGTACAGATGCATTGTCATAATCAAAAGGTCATCAATTGTTTTGCCGCAATATCGTTGTGTTGCTTCGTGCAAGCGACGCATAACTTCAAGATGATACGACCATGTGGTAAGTACTCCTCATGCACTACGCCACTGTAATCGAGAAAACAATCAGCAAAATCTTCACATTTAATTAAACTTGCCGTGCCTTTTCTTGGCCTTGGCTCTACTGGGCTCTTCCATTGGGACGATTGGACCTTGATTTCGACGCCGTAACCATATACACAGGATTCGTCACCAATAATGACCCTCTTAAGCAAATCTCGGTCGCCATTTACTCCATGTAACAACTTCATACCGATGCTCATGCTGCATTTTTTTTTTTTTTTTTTTTTTTTTTGTTTTTGTTTTGTCAAAATTTAGCAATTTCGGAAGGCACTTAGCTGCTACATGCTTCATGTACAAAATGCTTGAAAAAATTGCATGGCATGAGCCAGCCGATATTCCGACATCTTCAGCAAATTCTCTGTTAGTGATTCGACATTCCTCCATAACATTATTTTTCACTTTCTCAACATTTTCGTCAGTTGTTGATGTGCTACGGCGTCCAGGGCGGGCATCTTCATTCACATCTTCTCGACCTTCTTTGAAAAGCTTGTACCACTAGTAGACATTTTCTTGACTCAGAGTACACTCACCGTATGCCACTTTCACCATTTCAAGTGTCGTGAGCACCTAATTATATTTTTCACACAAAATCTAATGCGCGTCCATTCATCCAATTTTTTCAACAACAGCAAATCGATGATCACTTAAAACACGTCTTGGTTCTATGCCTCTTACAAACAAAATAAGTTTGTTTTATAGCTGATACTGAAAGTATATGATCGAGAAGAGTTAATACACTCAAAACAAAATATAAAAATCGATAATTGAGTGTTCGTATCAAAATTCATTTTAGTTTTGCCCAGACCTAATACATTACCTTACCTTACCAGAACTTGTTCCTAAAAAATGCTTTGCTTTATTCTTCTGCCGTTTGTCAGGAAATGTAATTTGACGCACTCATTTAAAGTCTACACATTTCAAACAAAACCCTATGCGCACTAAGGTAACTCCTTTCAAATCTTTATGGATTCAAAAGTTCTAAATGAAAATGAGTAAGTCAGAAGTCTCAAATGGCAGCAGTCTTTCAAGTTTTCATAATTTCAGTCCTTGTATTCCAACCGACAAGCAAAGCCTTCCTGTTTGGTGATCTGTGAAACTGGTTTTCTTTATGTGAACCAAATACAAAGTGACCAATACTGGACAACATCTTAGTTTTCTTTGCCTGAACTGCAGGTTTCTGAAAGCCTGCTAAAACTCAATACTTGGGGCTCTCAAAATCTTTTCATTGCCTGCCTTCTAAAAAGCTCCACCAATTTTTAGCTACTTTCATCTTATGACAACTTACCAGTTCGTCATATCTAGTGTTTATCTCCAGGGGAAACTGCCAACTTGCTTAGAATTCTACCTAACATCGCATTGTTTGGAGTGCAGAAATCGTTGTCTGCAAACATTCTCGGTGTGTGCGTTGGTTTGTGGTGTGGTGTGTTCTAAGTGCTCATGTGCTCAATTCGAAATATTCACAGAAATTAGAGGGAATTCGATGTAAGGTGCACTGGAGATTTAATCACAAAATATTTCTTCTGAAATTCTCAAAACATGGAACAAGCAATTTTAAGCTCTCGTGAAGACTGAGGTTAAAGGAAAGGAACACTACGTAAGCCCTAAGTTTTGAATTACACACAGCATCTTAAAAAAAGCTTGCGCCTGTGTTGAATGAAGGAGGTTTCGAGGGGTTGGGCCTGCCCTGCCGTCCGTCTGTCGTGTTTTTTAAGTCTTACAAATTTTTTCGCAGATGGGAAACTCAGTTTTTACAACACCCTTAGCTAAATGTTTTTTAAATCTTCGAAATAAACCGCGAAATCTTATAGAACAGTTTAAACCATTTTCTCTCGTTTCTTCTTCTTCGGATGGTGCTACAGTCCGGGGTGGACCTGGGCCTCAACCAATATGTCCTCCAGCTAGCACGATCTCTTATCAGCCGCCTCCAATTGCGGACTCCAAGTTGGTTGAGGTCCTTCTCCACTTGTGTGCGCCATCTCAGTTTAGGACGTCCTCTGTTGCGTTGTCCCTGTGGTTCGGATTCGAAGACTCTTCGGGACGGAGCAGTGCTATCCATACGCTGTATATGGCCTAGCCACTTTAAGCGTTGTATCCGTAGACGCTTGACTAGGCTCATGCCGCCGTACAGCGGCATTGTTGTCCCTATTCATTGCGGAACCGAGATAGACGATGTCCTTCACTACCTCGAAGTGTCTCTCGTTTAGAAATCGAAAAATTTGAGTTCAACAATTCATACATATACTGGACAGTCGCAAGGTGGACAACGGCTTGCTCGTATTGTGCGCGCTACTGCACTCTTAGGAGTAAAAATGACCTAATATTTTTCTCCGACTCCGAACGGTGAAGTTTGAAACAGTCAATACTCTTTATGTGCTGTCAGCAGCTCGAAACAGGTGGTGCCATGAATTCAAGGTAAGTTGCCCCGGAATCGAACCATGGACCTTCTCCCTGTGAGTAACACACTCTATTAACTACGCCACGGTGGCCACGATTCAGCAGTTTTCGTGTATTACACAAATCAGAATTCGGCCTAAATACCTGTGACAGCTTACCAGTTCATCGTATCTAGTGTTTGTCTCCAGGGGAAACTGCTAATTTACTTAAAATACGAAGCAGCAAGTCAGTTCAATGGGACAGTTTAGGGGTATCCCTCTCAATGTCATGCACGCTCTCCATAGAATAAAATCTGCCAATCCGGCAACAAACTCACCCGATTCTCAGCGCAAGAACAACTCAAATAAAAAACGCACTCCACTTGGTACAGTCCTGCACATTTATTTTTCAATTAAAATGCGCACACATATCATACAAGATTGATTCTTAAAAAACAAACGATGACGGTATTAAATATTGTACATAAACAACAAAATAAATAAAACTTGAGTACTACGGAATAAGTCTTTTTGGGCAGTGCTACCACTGTCCTTCTTTCAGAATTTATACAATACAAACACAGAAATTAATTCTACGCTCAAAATACAACTCAAAAGGAAACAAAAACAAAATAAAACAGAAAATAAATAGAAATAAAGGAATTTCGCTGAAAACAAAAGGACAAAATCGACATTCAACAATGACCCCACTGAATGTTAACGACTTCGTGTATAGAAATAAAGCTACATACATCCCCGCACCGCCCCCATCAGAGCCGATCTCCTTCCGTTGTTGACCTCTGAATTCAGCATTTCCGCCTCAAACTGGCTGCCATCCATGCAGTACGACGATGAGGACGACGGCACACCATACAAAAGCATTACAACTTCTCACCACTTAAATTGAGTATATTGTAGTAGTTGTGATCAGGGAATCGCTCCAGCTCAATGTAGTCCATTTCCGTCTGCAAAAGTTTATCGAGCATTTGTACTATCTCGGAGAATGTTGGTCGCTCAATGGGGTCCTGCGCCCAACAATAGTACATGATGTTGTACAGCTCCCGTCGACAATGCTCTGGTTTTTCCAATCGATAGCCATCCCTCACCTATTTATAATCACACACAAAAATGTACAATGAAAAAAAGCAAACTACCGCAGACAGTGTATCTGGATGAATGGGGGGAGAATAAAAACAAAAGTCCAAATGGATTCGATGTGTGTACAGGGATTGGATGGGAATTGGAGGTGTGGAGGGGGAGAGCAAAATGAATGCGGGCATTTAAGTGAGCGTATACGATGACAATTCCGTTGTTACATGGCAAGGTGAAGTGAAAGGATAATAAAACCTGAATGACTACAATTAAATGCTCCCCACTGCTCCTGATGACGACGCACGACACCGGGAAGAGTGGCATTCTTCTAAATGACTCTGTCACATCCAATAAGTGGACACATCACACTACAACCCCGTCATCTCTTCATCATCATCACTGTCGACCATTGTCATCGTTATCGTGATTGTCATTCAAATGGCGCCGCATATGAGGTGAAAGGAATGGAATAATGGACAAAAATAGAAGTGATAGACCGGGAAACCGTTGGATTACCTTTCGCATAACATCTGCAGCTGAAATTCCGGGATATGGTGTTGAGCCAAGTGTAACTATTTCCCACATTAGTATGCCGAAGCTCCAAATGTCCGATTTTACCGAGAATATATTATCGTAGAGTGATTCGATGGCCATCCATCTGTAGGAAAAGAAAGAAAAGAAAAAAAATAACGCCATGAGTGGGGTGAGCAACTGAAGGATATTTTATGGGCGCTGCCCTGTGCTGCTTGGCATGAAGTGCCCGCTTCTGCACAGAGAGATATGTACGAAGGAGGTCGTAGTTACAGCAAGTGTCTTCATTTTCCTGCATACATACGATGTCGGTTAAAAATTTATGAATTCGTTCTATCCCCGTTCCCCCACTTGTCCCTAGTTGCCGAAAGTGATCTGTTGAAGGTTCTTACATACGTAATCCAGCGCATTGGGTTTCATTTTTGTTTTTCAGGATCAGTTCGTTCTCTTCTAGTTCACTGCCAAATGCGGAACAGGTTGTTGGAGAACAGTTCGGGAATGTAGTAAATGTTTGCAATCATCCCCGCATTCAATTTGCTACGACGCGTCGGGGGTTAAATGAAATGAAACAGATGCTAGATACACAGACTACAGCTTCGGAATAGACAAGCACATTACCTAATGCGAGGGAATGTACTTCCATATGTAGTCGACGACAGGGATGTCGTTCGGATTGAAAACAAAAAAGAAACCGAAGAGGTCGGCGGAGGAAGACGCAAGGAAAAACCAACGAGCTTGGGTAGGATCCTTGTGATTTTCTGGCAAATGTTCGGTTGTTTGGCAGGCAGCAGGTTGCTTGCTGCTGGCTGCTAGTTACTGAGCTGTTTGCTGTGTCTGACAATATTGAAAATGTCGAGGACACGATGGATGTCCATCAAGCTAGAGAAAATTGATGATTGTCCTGGGTATGTGATGTGCATACTGATATTTGTTCGAATGCTCGTCGAAGCGGCAGAATGGGGTTGTAATTAGGTAATTGTGGAGCATCTGGAATGAATCCAAAGAGCATTCCTTCCATGCTTGACGTTGATGGTTGCCAAGGAAATGTCGGAGTGAGGTTTACCTTTCGTATGTAGTCTCAGAGTTCTTTTAAAAGAGGATGCATACTCCTTTGGTAGTGTGCATGCTTAGAATTCTAGCTGACATCGCATTGCTTGGAGTGCAGAAATCGTTGTCTGCTAACATTCTCGGTGCGTACGTTGGTTTGTTGTGTGGTGTGTTCTAAGTGCTCATGTACTCAATTGGAAATATTCACAGAAATTTTAGGGATTTTGATGTAAGGTGCACTGGAGATTTATTCACAAAATATTTCCTCTGAATTTCTTTAAAGATGAAACAAACAATTTTGAGCTCTCGTGAAGCCCGAGTTCAAAGGATAGGAACACTATGTAACCCCTGAGTTTTGAATTACACACAGCATCTGGAAAAGAGCATGTGCTTGTGTTGAATGAAGGAGGTTTCGAGGGGTTGCGCCTGCCTTGAGGTCCGTTTGTCGTGTTTTTTAAGTATTCAAAATTTTTACGCAGATGGGAAACTCAATTTTTACAACACCCTTGGCTAAATGTTTTTAAATTCTTCGAAATAAACCGCGAAATCTTAAAGAACAGTTTAAACCATTTTCTCTCTTTTCTTCTTCTTCGGATGGCGCTACAGTCCGGGGTGGACCTGGGCCTCAACCAACATGCCTCTCCAGCCAGCACGATCTTTTGCCAGCCGCCTTAAATTGCGCACTCCAAGTTGGTAGAGGTCCACTTGTGTGCGCCACTTTAGCCTAGGCCATCCTATGTTGCCATGTGCCAATGGCTCAGAATCAAAGACTTTTCGCGCCGTGACTGGATATGGAAAGTGGATATACAACAATAACTGCACAATAAAATACTATGCAAGGCCTTGTGAAGCCATTCCATCATCGTCTGCATCGATATGCTCTACAAATGCTGACATCAGACGTGTGTGGTGTAATATAAACTTCTTAAGCCAGGCGAAGCTGTTGATGGGAAACGTTACCGAATAAAAGTAACGCGTTTGAGCTGTGCATTGGTTGAAAATTTGTCGGAAATGACCGAAAGCCTGGGTAAGGTGATCTTGGAAAAAGACTACCCTTGACCCACTTTGGCAAAGTGCTAAAAAGCTACATTGAACGCTGAAACCGAATAACTTACCCTACCCATCGCATTCTTAAGACCTTGCTCCTTCTGGCTGCTCGCTTTTTCGATGGAAACAAAACAATTTGGAGGTCACCGGTTTAGGTCTATTGAAAAACTTAGAGGAAGGCTCAATGATTGGACCGATGCCTGATTGGATCCATACTTCAAAGGAAGTATTTAAAAATTACCAAAATGTTTGAAACATCCAGTCACTGTATTTTTAAAACGGACCAAATTAGCTTTCTGCCAAAAGAAGAATATTTTTGGCAAGAGTGCGCTAGAGTGGATATTCTCTCCCGCACTCAGTACAAATACAGTACAGAAAAACGCACAAATGATTATTTTTCCCTTTGCAATGATCAATTCCCAAATCCCATTTAGTGGGCAAAAAAGCAAAACGAAAATTGCTACGGAAACTAATTTCACGACAAGACTGTGAAGTTGTCATCAACCTCCCCGAAAATCCTCTCACATGTGAAACACATTCAACTCAAAACGATTTATGCCGGGCCCAAAGGACTTCTCTGGCGAAACTGCCCGCCAACTAGACCCTGGAAAGATAACTAATTCCATTAAAAAATCAACATGAAAAATATGACCGACAAACTGTATTCCTCTAGAGAATCAATTCGCAAAGACACAAAATAGCAGCGAACGTCCAACTCTTACAAATAAGACACCCACCGCCCCTTCAACACTTTGCTGTGTATAGACCGGAAAAGTGATGGGAAAACTTTTTCCGACTGCACTTACTGCATGAGGGCTCGTGTATGTTCACTCTGTGCTAGATTCTAACTCTCGAATATGGGTTTTAACTCACTGAAGATGCGAGCAGTATTCAAAGCAAACATTCCGTGATGGGATTGTGTGTGAAAAAGTTGTGCACTCTTTTGAAAAAGTCCACTGAATACAACCCTAAACTGACTCCCTCATGCAATGTGCACAAGACAGAGAGAAAGGGAGAGAGAACGCAAATGTCTTCAGTTCCGGTTAACGGAAGAAAACAACTCAAGTATGTATATTCGTTTGATTGAGAATTTCTCTTTGCGTCCTGTTTTGCATTGCGGACGTTATTGCATCAAGTGCATGAACCTGGAATGAGTGCCAGTTGCAGCACAGAAAGAGGTCATTCCTCACAGACGACCAGGACGTTACTCTGCAATGTACAGACGAACTCGAGGGGAATCAATGACCGCCACCAGAGTGCGAGGCATAATGCGAAAAAAAAAATCTAATTTTGCAGTGCCTACGTTCGAAAGTACGTTATGCAGTACCACCATTCTTATGAATATGAAATTACCCACGATTTCGGATCCTGTTCCTGTGTACCGTCACGTGCCAGTGAACGCAAATGAGTGCCACTCATACAATTTAGTGGAAGTTCAGAAAGCAAAGGCGGTCTGCAACTGCCTGAGGGCGCCGACGCACGTACACAAGCAGGGACCGGGTGCGAAGGAGAGAGGGATATGAAATCTAATGAAACATCGAAGTTATTTGTGAATTTTTCATAACGCCGCCGCACCCTTATGAAAATCCAATTTGGATCCTGTAATTTGCTCCGAGGTGGTCGTATAAAAATCAGTCCCAGTTCTCACGCCAGCCTACGGACTCAACACATTTTGTTGCCACCTCCAGCGCTCGCATCTTCCGCCTTCAATTACCTCGGAGAGTACTGTCAAGAGACGCACTGCAGGCCATCCAGGCTGGTGATTCTCTGCGCAACAAATGCCACAGGGTACGCTGATTATATTGTACGTGACTTAATGCGGAAACGGCGGGAACCTCGGCTGTGTTATGGAGAAGGCAGGAAGCGTGCTTAAGAAACTGCCAGCACTGCGTTTCTTTCCCTGACTGATGGTGTTCCGCAGATGACATCTGAATTCCTTTGATTGGTTCGGTCTTTGGCCTTAAAAGAACATCCCCGAAGATATTAGGCTGCGATTTGGTTCCGTTTTCAATCTTGCCTGTAGATATGTAAATCTTTTTGATCTGGTTTGATACAATGGAAGAGGAACATATTCGGTGCAACAACTGAAATCCGGTCTTTGTGTGTCCATTGCCGTAGCGCGTCTCCTCCATCTTCCAACTCACTATAACTCCTTAACGTTCTGGTACACGGCATCTTCTCAGCATAAACATGATCTCCCTGCTTCCGCCTACAATATACCGAGACACCGAAGTCTTTTCCGACCTTCGCTCAAGAGAGTTAGGTGTCCTTACAACCGACTCAAATTTTGCCATGACGTTAACTTCAAGCAAGATCGCATACAGTTACTGATTGTAGCTTCTCCGCAATCGTCCATCCCGTTTCCGCAATCGTCCATCCCGTCTCTGCAGTCGTGCATCCCATCTGCGCAATCGTCCATCCCGTCTCCGCAATCGTCCATTCCATCTGCGCAATCGTCCATCTCGTCTTCGTAATCGTCCATCCCGGAATAGTCCATCCCGTTTCCGCAATCATCCATCCCGTCTCTGCAGTCGTGCATCCCATCTGCGCAATCGTCCGTCCTGTCTCCGCAATCGTCCATCCCATCTGCGCAATCGTCCATCTCGTCTCCGTAATCGTCCATCCCGGAGTCGTCCATCCCGTCTCCGCGATCGTCCATCCCATCTGCGCAATCGTCCATCCCATCTGCGCAATCGTCCATCCCGTCTCCGCAATCGTCCATCCTGTCTCCGCAATCGTCCATCCAATCTGCGCGATCGTCCATCCCGTCTCTGCAATCGTCTATCCTAACTGCGCAATCGTCCATCCTGTCTCCGCAATCGTCCATCCCATCTGCGCAATCGTCCATCTCGTCTCCGTAATCGTCCATCCCGGAGTCGTCCATCCCGTCTCCGCGATCGTCCATCCTGTCTCCGCAATCATCCATCCAATCTGCGCGATCGTCCATCCCGTCTCCGCAATCGTCCATCCCGTCTCCGCAATCGTCTATCCCATCTGCGCAATCGTCCATCCCGTCTCCGCAATCGTCCATCCCGTCTCCGCAATCACCTATCCCATATGCGCAATCGCTCATCTCGTCTCTGCAGTCGTCTATCCCATCTGCGCGATCGTTCATCCCGTCTCCGCAATCGTTCATCCCGTCTCCGCAATCGCCCATCCCGTCTCCGCAATCGTTCATCCCGTCTCCGAAATCGTCTATCCCATCTGCGCTATTGTTCATCCCGTCTCCGCAATCGTCCATCTCCGCATCGCCCAAATTTTCCCCTAAACTTAACTAAGAGACCAGGGTGCAATTGACTGAACACCAAAGTTTACTGTGTGGTTAGTTCAGCGTCAAGGACAGCAACAGCTTCGATGCTTTCGTGAGAATTTTTAATTCGAAGGCTTTGTTGATTTTGAGCAGACAACTTCTTCTTGGATGTTGTTACTCCTGAATCTGTCTCACCAACTTTTCTCCTCGCAGAAACGCCTTTGACATTCTTCGTCCTTCTATCAGGGATGTCCTTGGTTTCTTGCTATCTTGCTGTGATCTGCATGAAGGATTTATGTAACGCTTGTTCTGTTCTTCCGACGATGTCTATATCGCATACATAAGCCTATATCTGGCTATACACTGTGATGACTATGTCTCTTGTCAAGGTGCCAGAAACACGGATTGCTATTCCAATGGCAGGTTGAAGAGGAAGCAGGTTACACCATCTCCTTGTCGAAGTCCTAATTAACCTAGGCAGCAATTCGGCTATCTGCTCGTGACTTGTCAGATTAGTTGTGATTAACTTCCTAAGATGTGCCAAGTAAGTTTTGATCCTAAATTCTCTTAGAGCTAGACATAGTTTTGTCTAAGTGCCCTTAAAGTTTATGAAAAGGCGGTAAATTGGAATTTTACATTGCAGACATTTTTCCATCACTTGCCGTAGAGTCAAAATGTGAGAAGTTATTGAGTGTCCTGTGGTGTAGCCACATTGATAATTTTAATAGATTGTCTAAACGCTGAGACTTTTCGTTCCTAAAGGATGAAGAGTTTACGTAAACACCGAAGAACCTTAACTATTGTTGCTCGTTATGACTTCTCCCCTTTTCTGATGTCTTCTCCTTCTGATATTTCGTCATGCCTCAATTCAGATGTTATTTTGAGCTAAATGGCAACAGAAAACTTCGTCCATAGCGGACTATCTTCACTTAATTTTTTCCAACTCAGGCTTACTAAAAAAACAAGTATACGCCACCCACAGTCGACTTTGCGCTCTTTCCTCAACTTCTGTTCTAAAATAACAACCAAAGTCGTTTCTTTATTCGGGTCCTTACCTGATTGGCAGTTTTCCTTCGCTCTTCCTTTCGTACACCTTGGATGTGACGATATCACGTGCGAAACCGAAATCAGCTACTTTGCATGTGTTGTCGTCGGTTATTAAAATATTTCTCGCCGCCAAGTCTCGATGGATAATCTGCAAAAAATACGAATGTTTATATTTAGAACATATCAAATGAAGCCTTGTCATGCAAATGTTCTATTTCTAGCTAATCAATAAAGAAATGAAAAAAGATTCCTTCATGCCCGCCTGGCTATAGACAAAATCAATCAAAAACGATGAAGGTGAATGAATTTTTGAATGTCGGCGTCTCTATTGACTGAGCATGGAGTACCGCGGAGGAGATGTTGTTTTAAAAATCGTTCTTGAACCTTTTGACATTTCAATGACGGTTCTCAAAAGGAATGAATCTACACGACTGTCTTATTGAGAATGTTCTCGAGATTATTTTCAAAAAAATGTGGGGAATACTTATTGAATATTTTCTGTAGAAAATATTCTTAGTGAAACATAAGTAGTCCTTGTTTGAAGCAGGTTTTTGTTTTTTTGTTTTTTGGGCATATTTTATTAAATATCTAATGTTATCTTATTTTAATTCTAGAAAAATACTTAAAACTAGCTTACATTTATCATAACAGTACTTCTTAAATCTAACTTACTGACCATTAGCAGGTGCTCTAAGCTATTCTTGATTTTTTTTTTTAAATTGCCTTTGGGCATACTTGCAAGTAAAATTTTGTTTGTAATAATTACATTTTTTTTTTCCAAGAAAAGTTATAAAAACTTGGACCTGAGCCTAAATCTAAGCCTAACCTAACCTACCTTAAATTTAAACTTAATAAGAACCTAGCTAAACTATTCCCATATCAAAGTACGGACGTGTGTACCATGGCGTATGTCGAATTTATATGCTTGACATATATAGCTAATACGCCATAGTGCACCTTTTTTTGTATTTTTATTTTTTATTAATTAATTTTTTTTTTTTTTTTTATAGTTTTATTACCTTACGTACTAGCTTAAAAACTATGTCAGTTGGCTACAAGGAGAACTTTAAATTTAATGTAGTCTACTTTCGCGCGTTGGCGGGAGCTGGTTTTGGTGCAACCACCAGTAGAAGTGTCGTTTTCTGGCGGACTGCGCCCTATCTCGGGCGGAGATCGCCCTACTGAATCGAAGAAGTTCCTCGTGGCTACGAGCGACGTCCGGTTCGTATTGGAGCCGCCTATCCACTGTTCGGCGTACGACATGGAAGATGATAGGACATCCTTCCGTGTTCTGAATCAGCCCTTTCGAGTCTAAGAAGAGAAACGCTTCAGGAGGTATGAATCCGTTCAGGCGCACCTTTTCATGGTACATGAAGTTGGGGTAATACGCCCCAAAGATCAGACTGTTTGAAGAAGTCATCGCTCGTGCAATGTGCCCACGAGTCAGCTTAATAATGAAATTATCTATCCTAATTAGATTTGCCTCGTTATACAGAACCTCGTTGGGATAGAATTTCTTGTAATCGGATTCAGGTGTTCGATACAACCGGGGGCAGGCCCGGAGACTTTGCCTCTCAAACACCCTCATCTTTTCCATCTGAGAAGGACTCAGATTGAACCACACTGGGGAACCGTACACCATGATTGGCCGTATGAGAGCCATGTAGCAGATCACCTTTACTCTGGTATCAAGTTGGCCTGTGTAAAACAACCAACTTGCCGCAGCAAAGGCTTTCTTAGCTTTTGTCAGAGCTGTATCTGCATGCTTACCACAGTACAAGTACTGGTCCAACCAAATGCCAAGATATCTAACTACATTTTGCACAGTTAACAGCTGGCCCCGCGGGTCCAATATGCCGAACTTGCGCCAGTTTTTCTTCGTGTCCCTTGAGGCTCTAGATAGCGGGGTTCTAAAGAGGATAGTTTCGCACTTCCGGAAGTTGATCTTCAACTTCCAGTCGTCGCAAAATCGCTGAATTTCGTCAAAGTCATGCTGCAACAAGTTATTTATAACTTCAATTTTCGGGCCTGATCTGTACGCTATGAGATCAACGGCGTACGCGATTGAATGCGGCATGGAACCAATAAGATCGCTAGTGAATATAGCGAAAAGGATCGGTGAACCAACGGCACCTTGTTGCAAATCATTTTTTATGTGAAATACGGTGGTGGATGTAATGTTGCCATTTTTCACAACAAACTTCCTTACTGTAATCATATCATAGATCATATACAGCAGTGTCTTATCTATGCCTAGTCTGACTAACTTGAGGAAAAGGCCTTCTAACCAAACGGTGTCGAGCGCCTTTTCCATGTCTATCAGGCAAGCACCTGTGCATTGGTTCTTGTTCTTGTTCCACTGAATGTCGGATACCAATTTGGACGCGGCATGTATGGTATCATGTCCCGTCCTAAAGCCGAATTGGTTGTCCGGTATAATTTGACATTCCTCGACCCATTCTTTAAGAGCTCTAATGACAATCTTTTCAAAAACCTTGCTTATGCACGAAAGAAGACTTATAGACCGGAGATTTGTCGGGATGGAATTATCTTTGTCCCTTTTCGGAATGGGCTGTACCACAGCTGTTTTCCAATGCGCCGGATAATATGCGTTACTCAGCGCATTGTTAAACAGGGTTGTATATACATCTACTGCCTCAGAGGGTAGATGGCGCAGAATAATATTCGGTATCCCATCTATTCCTACTGACTTCTTCTTCTTCAGTGAATTAAAGATGCATTGGAGTTCATCCTTCGAAATAAGGATGGAATTGTTTCCATCATCGGCGACGGCATTATTTGCCAGAAGATCGTCACTGAACCTGGTGAAACCAGGATTCTCGGATCGCCATTGACTTATTTCAGAACTTAGTTGGAAGTGGTTAAGCTTGGCTCTGTCTTGATTGAGTTATCTCCAAAACATGCATTCTGAACGCATCAACCGCTTTTTCAGGTGTCGAAAAACGTTGACCTCTCATTTTATTTTTTACGTACGGGAATAAAAAAAAAATCTTTCGGTGCCAAATCGGGACTATACGGCGGATGACTCATCAAATCGATGGTTTGAGTGCTCAAAAATGCAGTTGTTTGAGCCGAT
The DNA here is from genome assembly GCA_955652365.1 of Eristalinus aeneus. Classification (NCBI taxonomy): domain Eukaryota; kingdom Metazoa; phylum Arthropoda; class Insecta; order Diptera; family Syrphidae; genus Eristalinus; species Eristalinus aeneus. Next base: position 82,118,079 of record OY019130.1, read on the forward strand.
GTGTGAGAGCTCACATTGTCGTGGTGAAGAATGATCCGTCTTCGGCGGTTGGTTTTCTTGATTTCTTGAAAGACAACTGGCAAACCACTCAGAATTGACTGTTCTGCGCTGTTCTAGTATTCCGGTTGCGACATGTCCAGTTTTTTTCGATAAAACAGACGACCATTTGCTTGAAAGTGCTTCGTCGCGAGCAACTTTCGTTGAATTTGGCTCAATTTGAAACACCCATATAGTCGACTGATATTTACTGTCGGGCTCATACGTGTACATCAACGATTAATCACCTGTCATGATGGCAAAGACGTGTTTCGAAACACCGCGATCCTATTTTCTTCTTTCGAACAATCGACACGAGCCTTTTCTTGAGCGATTGACAAATAGTGTGGGATCCAATGCGAACAAATTGTTTTGACGGTCAAATGTTCATGCAATATTGAATGTATGCTGGTCCCACAAATACCTAAGGCTGTCTCAATCTTACGATAGGTCACATGACGATTTTGCAATATCACGAAATTCGTCTTGGAGTGAACTACGACCTCGGTTGAATTCAGCATACCATCGATAAACACTGGTCCCTGTAAGAGCTTCATCGCCAAAAAATTGAATTAAGTTCATCGATGCACTGTTGTTTTTTAATTTTTTTTTAGTTAATCCACGTCGAAAGTTATAAAAAATAATGGCACGAATATTTTCACGATTTAATTCCATTTTTCGGGCGAGATGAATTTTGTAGGTTACTGTAAACAACACAAATAGCGCTCATATGTCGAAACGTTCTGAATACGTATAACCTCAAAAATGTCAGACTTTATGATATAGCTGGGAGTTGCTAGTTTGGGTTGCCCAATCGCGAAATGTAGAATGCAACTTTCGTATTTACAAGAAAGAGTTTCAATTGAGTACAATATGTCTTTAAAAAGAGAGTATTTCAAATCAGTCTCTACTACATTAGCAAACATTTATTTACTTAAGATTTGTTTCCTACGCGCGGCGTAAGAATTTTTTTGCACTCACTTCTTTGTCTTACTGGCATTGGAAAATTGCGTAGCGAAAATTTAGATTCAAATTCTTCTACCAGGCGTTTGACCGTCTATATGGCAATCAGCAAATGATGCCAACCAAAAGAGGACATTATACTCTTAAACTGTACCTCAAAAATGTCAAGCTTTACCATAGAGCTGGCATTTACCAGATTGCAACACTAGGGTTACCCAGTCCCCAAATATAAAAGGCAACCTTCGTAATCTACCTCTTTAAAGTATAATTGATGTTGAAACAAAAGCAATACAAAATGTGGATCAACTTTTAATTAAAAATTCAAGGAGCCGGTATGTTCTCGAGGAATCGGAGCATTTTTTTTTTTAAATTTTAAATTTAGAGTAGTTTGTAGTTTCGATGTGTTGATTTATTAGTTTTCCCTGCCGTTCGCAATCTCCGTATCAGCAGGAGACCTTGGCACGTTTTGATTGTCAGGTCAACACTGTGCATACAACATAAGCAACCTGCTAATCGGCAGCACGGCCCATGAGTTAACTTTCCACATTGCCATCAGAAAACAAGAGCATCCAACCCGAGTGTCAGTTTCATTAAACATACCGACCAGGATCTTCTGATAAATTAAGCCCATTGAAGGGTAATATAAGCCTCAATCAAAAGCTCCTCGGGTACAAAACTTAAACAATATTCTTTGCTTCTGTTTCGTTTTTTTGGAATCTAATATTTAAAAACATTTCTGGGCGTTAACGTTTCAGTGACTTGAAGACACTACAAAATGGGAAAAATTTCAAATATCATCCAGCTCATTCGAAGGACTGTTCAAATTTTCCAAACATTCTCCTTGCATCGCAAGGAAGTTTTAAAAATTCAAAATTCGGAAATGTAGTCTTCATTGAAAATCAAAACAAAAATGTATGTTTTTTGAATTTTCGAATCCTCTTTGGAACTTAGACAAAGACAGCAAAGTTCATTCCTTTTGAAGTTTTCGATTAGTCTCCGGGAGTAAGCTTACAGGAGACCCCAACCATATGACAGCTTTAAGATAAAACCATTGAAGACTCTGGCATTTAAACAATTTCTTTGAAATATTTGAAACACCACCGAGCAAATAGGCTTGAAGAAGTTTCAATGAATACTGTTCTCACTTTCGTATTGACTGTGATGGGCTCTCAACTTAAAAGGGCTCAATTTGTCTGGAGGGGAGTGGTATTTTCGAGGAGAGTGTTATTGTTCGGAGGAGTGAACTGCCTAAAGGGAGTGCTGGCGACGTGAGAATCGGCGGGGAGCCGATTACAGGATTGGGGTAATGGAAGAAGTGGTAGTTACAACCCCACTGAGGTATTGTTCCTAGAAAAGTATTAAGTTACGCTGGCAGTTGAACTCAACTAGAGGCTTGTTATTTCAATGGTAACTTGCCCGATTGGAACTAAGCTTACCCATCTATGATTTGAACGTTCTTTTGATGTTGTGTTGTGCACGCTACTGTTCTCACACATGTAGAAGGGACCTACAATTTTGTGCAGACTCTGAATGGCGAAGTTTGAGAAGCTTTCTTGTCAACAGCTTGAAAGAGGTGGTGCTGTGAAAAATTCGAAAAACTCGTGTTGATCTGGAATCGAACCTAGACCACCGCCGGGTGAGCGTCGCACTCTACCCACTACGTCACGGCGGTCGCACTCGATCTATAGCTCAAAGATAATTCCTCATAAACTCGTAAATACATTTAAGGTAGACAGATAAACTATTTCTTTAATGCCAGAAAATTGACACATTAAAAGGGCAGTATAAACTAAGACCAAGCAAATCTGAAATGTCGATTGACCGCAATAAATTGTTTTTAAGTCGGATGCTTTTAAATGCGAGGAAATGTAAAAGTGGCTAAAAAAGTCGAATATCGAAAACGCTACTGCTCTTGCACGAGTAGAAGAAACGTACAGTTTTTTGCCGACACCGAATGGCGAAGTTTGAGAAACTTTCTTAGACAATTATTACTCTTTGAGTGTTGTCAGTAGCTCGAAAGAAGTGGTGCCGTGAAAAATTCGAGGTGCTCAGTTGGAAATCGAACCCTTGGCTTGTGAGAATCGTTCTCTACCCATTACACCACGGCGGCCACACCCCATATGTTCATTTTATAACGTTCACACAAACTCCTGACAGACATCAGGGGATAGCCTCTAATTAGCGAAAATTTTTAAACAAACAAAATACGCTGACGGTGAATTTGGTTTAGTTTGCACATAAAACTGTGTGGCAACCCATGAAGTCGCCAGTCAAAGGTGGGACTTTCACCATTATAGTCACTCTTCGTTTTTCGTTAATTGCTTTTCTAATTATGGCTGTTTTGAATTTTATATTTATGGTTTGTTGATATTTTTCATTGCGAACAATTCAAATGCAAATGCCTGCTCGGCAGTTTGTTCAGATTAGGCAAAACCGATTAATTTAAGTTATGCTCATGGCCCTGCCCTAATACCATATGATTATGCTTTGTGGGTATTAATTGCAAAAAAGGATTATTTTTACAGTTAGGCGGATTATAAGTTTCGCTGGGGTGGGTAAAACACATTTTTTTTTATGAATTTGATAGCAAATGTGAGGGATATGAAACAAACATTCAAAACTCATTATAAAGAGTGCCAAAAGCTCTTATGGCCGTCGTGACGTATTAAGCAAGACCCAGTGAATAATAACGCCCACTTTTGCTTATGCATTGGTCTTTTGTGGACTGTGGACTCAAACGATAATCTTAATAATCCCGCGGTCTTAAATTTCCAAGCTTTGTTTGATATAAAAATAGCTGCGCCGTGAGAAAACACATTTTGAACCGAGTATAGCAGGTAGCAAGTTTGACAAGATTGCACCCACCGAGGCAAATACTTAGTTCCAACAATATCACCGCTTTTTCACCCTCCTACGCTTCTTCGTAGCTTTTAAAATGATAAAACTATAATAACTATTGGCGCGACTTTCCACAGGGTTGCCAGGGCCTAGCTTGCTCATCAACTACTCGTGTTGTGCGCGCTACTGTTCTCTCAGGAGTAAAAGGGACCCACAGTTTTTTCCCGACTCCGAACGGCAAAATTTGAGAACCTTTCTTAGACAATTATCACTCTTTGAGTGGTGTCAGCAGCCCGAAAGAGGTGGTGCCGTTACAAATTCGAGGTGTTCAGCCGGAAATCGAACCTAGACCCTTCGGCGTGTACCCTATACTTCACGGCGGCCACAAAAATGATAAAACTAGCTAGACTAATTTTACAGGTCTCACTGGTCAAGCCAGACTCCTTCTTCTTCTTTGTGTTGCCTTACAGAAGGTGGTCATCAACCAACATGCATCTAAGGTCAGCACGAAATCTCGCCAGCTACCTCCAAATACGCACTTGAAGTTGGTTGACATTCTCGATTTGTGTTTACCATTTCAGCCTATTCCGTCCTTTGTTGCCTTGTCCCAAATTCAACAAATTTTTTGTGCCGGAGCTGTGGTGTCCATGCGCTCTTCATGACCTAGCCATCTCAAGCACTTTATCCGAAGACGCTTGACTAGGCACATGTAGCTGTACAGTCCATAGAATTCGTTGTTGAATCTTCTCCTCCAAATGCCATCAACGCAGACAGGACCAAAAATCGCACCCAGAGCTTTCCTCTCGAAAGGACTACGGGCTTCCCCTTCTACGGGCCCTTATTGTAGTTAGCTCTAAGTTTCCGTGCCATTAAGCTTAACTGGGGTGGACAAGCTGTTAAGTGAAGCAATCTTGGTCCTTCGAGAGAGAGCCTCTTGAGCCCAGCGATGGTCAGGACTGATTCTGCCTTTGATTTCGTGCTGAAATTTTCGTCCCTATTAAGCGCGGGGTCGAGGTAGACGAAGTCCGGCCAAACTGCTTAAATGGGCCAAAGCAATAAATGTAAAGGGGTTCATTCCTTAATGAGGTTTCTGATCCTTACATCATTGGCAACTTTAGGGAATGGTGTAACTCCATTGATGTTATTACTTATGCCGCTCAAAACACAATGTTCGTGTGAAGAGATATTCACAGAGATGCTCTTTGCGATATATGCTACAACTCATCTACAACCACAACTCATCTGCCTTTACCCCAAGCATACTTCTGAAACTTGACGTAAGAGTACGATCATTAGTCATGTCAAGCAAGGACTGACTGATTGACTGACAATCTCACTGAATCTGATGATCAGGCCAAAATCCTAGGGACTAGGGTTTTCAGTCACTACTCGTGCCTACTTTGCCTTTGTACTGCCACAATAAGAACGAACGTGCGGTGACAAGTGAGAAGCTATTTCCTAGCTGTTCTTAGTCTTAGTAAGTATTGTCGGCATGTCGCAAGAGGTGGTACCATTGAAGATTGCGAGGTATTCAGTACTGGAGTTGAATTTGAGGCATTCGGCGTGAGAGTTTTTCGCATCCGTTGCGTTTTGGCATGTATTATTTTATTTGGGATTGAAAATGGAACAGCAAATCTAACGAGACTGACAGATCTTAAACGATTCACATTAATCCCCATCTTTCTAGAAGGCAACATTTTCTGTATCAAATTAAACCGATTAAAAGTTTGTCACAACATGTATCAAAATTTTAATTTCACCATAAATGGGGATGTCCTGAGAATGCAAGTGGTCACAAAAGACAGCAGTCTCGTGTAGAAGAAAAAAAACTTACGAGGAGAAAATTTTCACACCCCACTGTGTTACGGCTTACTAGCCGCAAAGTGCCGGTCATCTGGTTGGGTGAATGACCCAAAGTCTACACTCCTTTGTCAGCAATATGTATAAATACCTACCTACACTCGGGTTCACGTCAGGAATGTGTTTCGGATTTGTTTCTGTTAAGAAACAACATTATTTCTGTTGCGAAGACCACTTTCCATTTTAATAGATTTCTGGTGCCCTGCTGACCATTGGAGTTTCTCAAAAACAAAAGTATTTATTGAGTCCTTCTTCAATGATGAGGTCAAACGGATCAAATATCGCCAACAGACCTCAGCTGTGATCGATTGCATCAGTTCGCATTTCTACATCCAGTTGTTCCCACCAAATCATGGCTGCTTGCACTGGACTATAGGATATGGCCATAGTATTCAAACTACATCCGACAGTTTGGATACTATTCACAATTCATATGTCGCTCTGCTTTAATTTACACGCCAACCAACAGCTTGGATCTTCCAAATTATTCTTGTTTTTGTTGAACAATCCCACATCTGCTTTTGTGAGCCCTTCTTGTATCTCTGATGGAGCTTTATCCAACTGTTTTTAAAATTTTTCATGCTCAAGCTGCGGCTGAACTTCCAAAAAATACAACACGCGAACCATGTACGAAACTCCTGCCGCAGATGATTCCTTGAATCGTGGCCTTTATAAACTTCCGACAAAATGCACTGAATTTTGGTCTCTTTTCCTCTTTTGCATTACGTTGCTTCCGTAAACATAACCTTACTTGGCATTCTAGCTATTATTGTTTGCACACTGATTCAGAAACTGCACACAAATAGCTCTCCAACAAACATTTGAAAAGTTCATCCACGGAAGCAATACTCATATTAGGGCGTTCATTGGAAATCTGGCTTCCGCGTGTTCTTCCTTCCTGTCAGTCACTCCCCTCACAGCACCATCTAAATTCGAGACTCGCATAACATTAACTATCTCGTTAGCAACCAGCACATTCCTGGACATTCCTCACAAATCCAGTTGTTGTAATCGGGAAGTAAAAGAGAAAATGGTCGTACTTGATGCTCAACGTATTCTTCACTAGATTCTTATACTCTCAACACATACTCCCAAAAAATCTCTCCAAAACCGAAACGTACGCTGTTCTCAGAGAATTGAGACCCTCAAAACTTTTAAGAACACAAACGCTTTTCGAAGGCACAAGGTTGGTCTTTTAACAATAATAATTTAATTTATTCCTTTACAAAATTAACAACATATACATTTTGATACAATTTCATACAATTTTGATTAACTAATTTACAAAATGATTCTATACTTTGTGTAATTTGCAAGGAATAGTTTCATACTATCTATTGTCAAGGACAAGTGGCGATAGTACCTATCACTTTATTAACAACTTATACAAGATTATTGAGGGCAAAAAAAATACAATATTAATTCAAAGATAAATGGCGTAATAGAAAATAGAAATAACAAAAGAAAATAAAAAACGAAATATATTAAAAGAAAATTTACAGCAAGGGAGTGAAAAACAAATCTATTTCATTGTGGTTGAAAGAGAAGAGTCAATTTTTAACATTATTCCAAAATACTTATTTCCTTCTCTCACACCTAAGGTTCAGAGGTAATAAATTAAATAGCATAAAAGAAACGTGAGAAATGAGTCGTATATATAGTTGGAATAGCGGCGACGTGTTTGAAATTGATGCGTAGTTTGTACCATTGATTAAGTCTTTCATGGTAGTAGCCGGAGTTGTCAAAAAATATTCCTAAAACCTTATAGCAGTACAGATGTCTTAGTGGGAGAATCTTATGGGATTTGAAAATTGCAAAACTGGGTATTCTACGATTTACTTTGGTCACAATTCTTATTGCATGTTTTTGTTCAATTAACAGTGGTTCTATTTTATTATAATAGGCACCACCCCAACATGATATTCCATACTGTATCTTATTTTTGAGTTGAGAAGACCATTATAGACCATTTTTAAAATTTTAAAATTGCAGTAAAGGCTAAGATGGTACATGTGTCTAATGATTTTATTCAAACATTGTTTAAGATAAGTTGTGTGTGCTGTCCAAGATAATTTACTGTCCAAAATTATACCGAGGTAGTTAAAACTATCAACACACTCTACTTTAAAACACTCCTCACTACAGATTATTTCTGCATTATAAGTTGATAGACCAGACATATTTGAATAAGTCAAGAAAAAACGTTGGCAATGAGGGGAGTGGTTGTATACAGGTAAATCGTTATATATTAAACCCGTGATGCTGAATAAAATAAACTTGGTTTTATCGAATAATAATAATAATAATAATAATTGTTGGCGCTACAGTCCAATAGGGGACCAGGGCCTAGCTTGCTCATCAACTACTCGTGTTGTGCGCGCTACTGTTCTCTCACGAGTAGAAGGGACCTACAGTTTTTGCCGACTCCGAGAATTTGAGAAACTTCCTTAGACAGTTATTACTCTTTGAGAGTTGTCAGCAGATAGAAAGAGGTGGTGCCGTGAAAAAATTGAAGCTGTTCAGCCGGGAATCGAACCTAGACCCGTCGGCGTGTGAGCGCCGCACTCTACCCACTACGCGACGGCGACCACCGACTTGGTATTATTGCTGAAAAATAAATTATGTTTCTTGAACCATCTTCTCAGAATATCTAAATCATTATTTATATTATATTAGACTTAGTTTTTTTTTATATGTATTTTTCGTTATTGAACCATATTTTTAAAATGTTACAGCTATAGAAAATACTTAAAATGTCTAATTGATTAGCTTAAATTTCACATGCATTTAACATTTTTCTACATTTTTTTTTTGGATTGCTGGGATTAATGTTTTTATCTTTTAAAAGACATTCGTTTAGTTAATTGGCAGGACAACCTGCTGATTAAATTTATATTAGCTTAATCTGACTAAAACTACCATAATCTAACTTACTCTATTTATTAACAATTTGAATGAGCTAGAAGCTCAGTTCGCGCTCTATATATTGTGTATTGTTATATTTAAATGTGTTGTTCCTCATCCTGACGTTGTGGTAGGTGATGTTGTTCTGCCTGTCCAATAATTCCCCTGCATGGAAAAAGTGTTCGATGTGGTTAGTACTCAGGAAGTAGTCCGTAGGATCAGCTGCTGTTGCCGCTACTTCAGCTATGATGGTTTTGGGGATATTGGGAAGGTTCTTGATGAAGTTAATGGAGAGCTGGAGTATTCGTCAGTCAATCCGATCTATTCCCGTTTGTCTGTGCACTGTGGAAGACTTGATGAACTTCATGGAGTTTGGCTGCCTGTGCAGATTGCTGATGAATCTGAAGCACTTTCTCTCGAATATCCGAAGTTTTTCCATTTGGGCCGGTGGTAAATGGAACCAAATCGGGCATGCATATGTTAGTGATGGTCTGATGATTTGCTTGTATATGATTTGCTTGATCCTTTTGGACAGTGCGTTGGGTCTCCACATGATCTTCCGGCAGTGGTTGAGTTGTGTTTTGGCAATCGAAATGCGGTTTTCGATATGTTTGCCAAACGAATAATCCCTGTTGAATGTTACACCGAGGTATTTCATTGCCTTGACGGGCTCGATTTTTTCATTCTTGATTTTTATCCGTATTTTGTTGTGATTCCTCAACGTATTTCTGGTGGGACCTTTGATGACCAGTACTTGGGTTTTCCTTTCGTTGAGCGGGATCTTCCATCTATCGAAGTAGTCCATGAGCGATGTAGACTTAGATAATTGTTGCTTGCATAGGAAATGGCTGTTTCATCAGCGAAGACTGTAATTTTTCCGTTAAAAAGCTGAACGAATAACGAATTCACATATACAAGAAACAATATCGGACCCAGTATAGAGCCTTGAGGAACACCAATGTTAGAAACGCTCACGGAAGTGAATACGTTTTTAATTTTTTCCGCTTGCTTACGATTTGATAAGTACGCAGTAAACCATTCAAGAAAAAACCTCTAAAGCCCGCATTAAACAATTTTTTTAAGAAGTAACCAAAATAGGTTAACCATATCAAAGGCCTTCGTTATATCAATAAAAAGACAAGCAGGGATTAACGATGAATTTAAACTACAATATATTTCTCCAGTTAGTTTCAATAAAGCACTTTCCGTAGATCTACCATTTCGAAAGCCAAACTGAAGATCTCTAAACAAGTGGGTCTTATCTAGAAAGGCTAACATTCTACGTTTTATACCCTTTTCAAATACTTTAAAAAAAAAACTGACAAAAGATAAATAAAGCGATACTTGTTCAATACCCTGGTGTCATCCTTTTTATACAAAGATATGCAGTTTTGAGGCAGTCCCAAAAAACACCTTTAAACACACAATTGTTAAAAATAAAACATAGAACGTCTGAAATCGAAATATTTTGTAATTCCTTACTTGATATATTATCAGATGATGAAGATCTAGACGCCTTAAGAGAACTTATAATTTTTTGCATTTCAAGGGGTGTATATTCATCAAAGAAAAAACTTTGTGGTTGGAGGTTTGATTCCTGTACAGTATCATCAGTTAAATACGCATAGTTACAATTTTTTTGATTAGAACCTATTTTGGAAAAGAAACTGTTAAATAAATTGTCAACTTCTAAAGGCTCCGAAATCTCCGAGTCTTCAATCAACAAAATAATACCAGCTCGAGCTTTATTCTTGTTTAAAATTTCGTTGACAATTTGCCATTGCCTTTTAGAGTTTCCAACATTATTAGCTAGTTTCCTGCTAAAGTAATTAGTTTTGCAAGTTAATATATCCGATTTGACTTCCCGACTGTTTCTAACGTAATACAATTTAAACCTAGCATGATTTGGGTTCTTTGTGAGATTGCCATAAAAGTGCATAGCCTCTATAGTCAATGTTCCCAGATTTCATCACTTCGGAGACGAAGTCATCAAGGACATTCCTTGCATGATCTGCATTTCTTCTCAACATCTGTATATTGGCATACAAATGAGAGAAGCAAAGATGTTCAACTCAAAAGCGAAATTCCTTCCCATCATTATGGAGAGCAAGCATATCTCCAATTGCAGTTGCAACATGTCACAATTCTGTTGATTTACATATCAAGGTCCTCCAACTCCCCAACTGCTGCAACATCCCGAAGTGGAGCTGACCTTCAGGGACCAGACATTTTGAATGACTCAATTGTACACTGTCACAGCGAGAAAAATCTCACTTGAGGCCGTTTTATAGCCACGATCTCGACCCTTGAGAAAGTGTCTTAGTTCCAGCCACCCACCACCCTTTGTCTTCGAGGCAGACGAAATTCTATGGGGCCGTCTTTCATTATCAGTTTCCAATATTCGTCCATTTCCGTATTGATATTTATTATTAATACTGCACCAAATCCCTCATAAGACACATCTCATGCCGCAGGATAACATGTAGTGCTTGGAGTGTCCTCCGAGACCGGGCAGATTTTCCATCACACCGTCGCGACCTGTTTCAATCCAACTCAGTTTTGCCACCATGTATATTTGATAATGGTGAGAGCGTAGCTCCCCCAAAGCCCGACACATATTTCCGCAGGTGAAATATTTACTTTCCACCAAATGGGGTAACTCCCGATCACGGGAGGAGCAAAAGCACTTTCCTCGTTTCAAATCAAAGACAGCGTCTCCTAGTGTATCCGTCACTCCTGTCAATCCATTAGATCCGCTCACATCGTCGCTGCCTTCACTTTCAATTTTAAGGATTCTTTCAGATATTCACAATTTCAACCAAATCCCTGCGCAATCCCCCAGGACAGACGTTGCGAAATTTATCATTTTTAAATCTGTTTGATATTATTCTCACTCAGGCCAGTCCCCAATGCTCCTGCAGGTGGCTGAATGAATGGAGGGGGGCGGGGGTGCTGTGTGGCACGACAACGACGGCGAGTGGAAGAACGTTGAGAAATCTGCAAACTCTGAAAAGGTTAATGTACTTCAGGCTAATCCGATTTACTCGAAACGGGAAGAGAAATCATCGTAAGTCCCCGACCGCTCTTTTTGTTTATCCTTTGCGGCAAATTGATTCAACAGGTACATCGTGCGGCTGTGTGTACCGCACACACAACTGGAAAGCGACCCAGGAACCGTAGTAGCGCAGTGAATAGCATCCTTAAGTCATCCCCCTGTATCTGCAGCTGGTACGCTTGTTGAAAATAAAACTTTCAAATGCATTTCACAAGCCATTACGGATAGCACCCTCGAGATTATATGCCAACGAACGACCCGACTCGAATGTACGTACGTACCTCTACAATAGAGTGTGCGGAGTAGGAATACTGCCACTTCCACGACTAGTCGTCGACTTTACTCCACTACTCCTCAGGAACTTGCTATTTACGGCTGCACGTGTGTTCCGTTTCTTTCAATAGAGGCCTGCCTCCCGAAAATACGACCACAGACAAAAAAAAACACACGCCGAGGTTTGCAGTTTTCCTTTTGAGCAGCAGGATACACACTATCTGTTTGCGTACTTTGTCAGAAGATGCGATGGCGATGACGACGACGACGTGGACGACGAATGGGACGACTACCAGCAATTGCTATGAAACCAGGTGCGGTGTGCTTTAAACAAGGACGCCTCAAAATTTATCTTCTCGTAAAACCTAAGCAACTGACGCGCACTGCAACGTGAAAGTAAGCACACCTCGAGTTGCTTCCTCCTCTTCAGCTCAGTTGCCTGATTTTGATTTGGTTCTGCTGATTTTTTTTTCTCCTCGTCGTCTGTCCTGAATTTATATTTTATTCCAAGCTTTCATTTGAATTTTTTCTGTTGTGGAGCAGCCCTCGCTGGGATGCGTTCCTATTCCGCGACGGGCCACTTAAGCGATACGAAACTAGTGTGTACGAGTAGCATATGGAAAAAAAAGTGGCTGCGAGCAGCGTATGCTCGCTGATATACTCACCCCCCGGGACGTTAGGTAATCCATACCCTTGGCAACCTGATACATGAATGATGTTAAATCGCCTGACGTCAGGATATTCGATTTTCCGTGTGTATTGCCATAATGCCTGCAATAAAGGAAAATGGTTATGAGTTCGGCACATGCACGTCATTGTGAAGCGCGGGTGAGGATGGGAGTAGGGATGGAAGTGGGGTCAGGCCTAGGGGAGTTCGCGTGGATCTGCAACAAGAGTCATCGCCCGTTAATCCAGCGTAGAACGACAACGGCGCAACGAGAATGTGATATTGACGACGGCAACAGTGACGACGACGACAAGGATGTAAAGGAGGACTACGGAGATGTTGGTGAGGAGTAGTCAACGGAGAATACAGAGTGTTGAACAGGAGCAGGATATGGTAAATGCAAATAGCGAGAAAGTTTAAACAGGCTCCCCTTGCAGGGACTAAGCGAACAATGAAAAAAGTATGCGCACCCATGTGAGGAAAGGGAAGAGACATTGTTTGGGATTGACAGAGTTTCAATCTAAGAGGCTCCGGCCAAGGCTTTACTGCGTTTTATTGAAACGCTTAAGATAAAACTGCGAAGCATCGTCAAGGTGAGTTAACATGAAAACTGAATGGAACGAAGTTAACATTTGAGGTGCACCCCGAGCGGGGATGGTTTTTTGAAAATCAATAAAGCGTGGATTGTGGGCACAAGGTTGGTGTAAGAATTAAGTCTGTTTCTTGAAATTCTGTTTGTCACTCAAACAATTTGTTTTCCTTGTCCCCATCAAAAGGAAGAAAAGAAACGAACATCAGGCGAGATGACAACTCCCTGAATTTGTTATTGAATAATTATAAGACTTAGGTTTTTGTTTTTTATTTGAAGTTGGCATCACTGGCATCTCTTCTTAATGTGAAGGCAGGACATCCGAGAGTCTTCTTTTTGTGCATAGCTCTCAGCTCTGAAACTTAACTCTGAAACTTAACCAATCATGTTTTCTTCTCTGATTCTACCTCTTTTGCTGGATGAATGAAGTGAGCTACATCTAAACCATGAGTGGCCACAAATCACATGATCCCTGCTTTGATTTGGTCGAGTTGGCTTGCAATTTATGACTAATTAGCGTATTTTGTCAACAATCGAGATTTTGATCTTTTGAGATATAAATGGTCACTTAACGATGTTTGAGAATGTGAGTGAGTTTCAGTACTGTTGATAAGTAATAATTTTTGAATGGCGCGAGATGCCACAGGGGACCATGGCCTAGCTTGCTCGTAAGCCACTCGAGTGGTGCGCGCTTTTTTATTCCCACGAGTAGAAGGGACCTACAGGTTATTACCGCAAATGACGAAGTTTGAGAAATTATTTCCAAGACAATTGTTGCTCTTTGAGGTTCGTCAGTAGCTCGAACCTGGAAGAATTCGAAAAATTGGTATTGAGCTGGGAATCGAACCTAGAACTTCGGCGTGCGAGTGTCGCATTCTACCCACTACGCCACGGCGGCCACACCATCGATAAGCATGGAGAACAAATTTATGTTTGTTATGTTTCTTAACAGCTGATGGTAGTCATAAACGTGACTGGATTTTATAGCTTCCTGCACATGCTTTGCACATTTTTCTCCACTACTGCGATAGGGTTTCTTCTTCTTCTTGACTTCCTCTTTCTCTTATTCGTCTTCTTTTTCTTATTTCCTTAGCACCTACTCTTTGCTTACAGTTACTTTTCCTCCGTCTTCTTTTCCTCTATCTCCATGTTCTACTTCTTTGTCTTCTTCTTCGTTATCTCTCTCTCTTCATCTCATCATCTCGCTCTTCTTTTTTATCTTCTTCGTCGTTTCGTTGTCCTTTTTTTCTTTTTACTTCTTCTGTTTTTTAGGCACTTTTGCTATGTCTTCTTCTTGTCTTCCTCTTCGTCTTCCCTTTCCTATTTTTGTTCCCCTCTTCTTCCTTTTTCTTCTTTGTCTTCGCGGACTACCCTTTTTTGCTTTGTGCTGGAATCCGGAGTAGGCCTGAAACTTAACCAACATAGGTCTCCCGCTGGCAGGTTATCCCGTCAGCTTCTTGTCATTGCTCTTACTTAGTCGACTGAAGTCTAGGAAACGTGGTCCGAGACCTGTAGCAGTGGTTTACATACATTGCACCCGAAGACGCTTTGTAAACCATTCTGTAGTCCTTTTAATAGATTTTCTATGAGATGCCTACGGAAACAGAGCCCAGGCAGATGGTTTTCTCGAAACAAAACTAAACACCAGCTCATTCTGATCGAAGAAAGATGATTGTGATGTTTAACAGCGTCATCTTCGTCATTCAGGAAAGGAGGCTCTACAAATCAAATACCTAAAGAAGCTGCCACTGGCTTAAGTAAGTCTATCTTCGTTCTGCTGTAATTTTTTTCATTTTCTGCGTATCTGAGCTTAGCTATCTCTCAGAACTTACTTACTAATTGGATGTGTCATCCGAGGCTCCTTTTGTATTGACAGCATAAACCATTCATTTTCCGCCTTAGGAGCTTCTGTCCCATTGTTTGTTTAATTACATTTTAGCACAGCGACTAAATCGACACTAGATGATCGTGTCCCTGGTGTTGACTTGTGCGTTTCAAACGATCGTCTAAAGAATGACATTAAAAAGGAATCAAGACAACCAGCAGCTGAATGAACGTTGGAATGCAACAAAAGACACATGACACCCGGTGGAATTGTCTTAAAGCTTGACTTTAAATAACACATCATTCAATAAATCCGGGGGCTAACATATAGGGGGCGCCACTAATCAAAATTCCATGTTATTTTTAGGCAGTACAAACATTTAAATGATACCTGTTGAATTGTCATGACAATCTAACATTTCTTATAGAACGATTTATCTTTGGCCTCAAAATAGGCTTCAGTTCCGTCGTTCCGGTGGAGTGCGACGCTCACACCCCGAAGTTCCAGGTTCGATTCCCAGCTCAACACTAATTTTTCGAATTCTTCACGGCACAGTCTCTTTCGAGCTGCTGACTACACTCCAAGAGTAATAGTTGTCCAAGAAAGCTTCTCAAGTTTCGCCGTTCGGAGTCGGCAAAAAACTGTAGTTGCCTTCTACTCGTGAGAGAACAGTAGCGCGCACAACACGAGTAGTTGATGAGCCACGTAGGCCCTGTTCCCCCTATGGATTGTCGCGCCATACAATTACTATAATTCGTCGTTCACCTCCTCATTCGAGCCATATATTTTTTCCGGTGAGTGTCTGATCTGTTTGAAGTCTGAAAAGAGTTGAAAGTCGCTGGAGTCCAGACCTGGAAAATACGGTGGGTGTGAAAGCAATTCAAAGCTCAATTCATGCAACTTGGCCATGGTAGGCAACGACTTGTGACACGGTGCATGGTCCTGGTGGAAGAACATTTTTTTCTTCTTCATATGGAACCGTTTTTTGTAATTTCTTCCTTCAAAACACACCAATAACAGCATGTAGTATTCGCTGATGATCCTATTGCCATTCTCAGGATAATCGATGAATAAAATTCCGTGCGCATCCCACAATAAGGATGCCATAACCTTGCCAGCAGACCTTTGTGCTTTTGAAAATGTTGGGCGTGGTTCATTCCGCTGACTTCCGATTTGACTCTGGACTGTAGAGGCGGAACCATGTATAATACATTGTGATTTACCGATGCACAAATTTCTGTTTATTCCGGCGAAACAGCTCCAAACAACTTTCAGAACCATCGATACATTGTTGTTTTTGGTCCACTGTGAGCAAAGGCGAGACCCATTTCGAAAACAGCTTTCTCATGGACAATTATCATGCAAAATAGTGTTCTGAGATCTTTAAGGTGTCAGCAAACTCATGCAACTCAAATTTGCGGTTTTCGAAAACGATTCTGTGTACTTTTTTGACGTTTTCATTTGTAACCAGTTCAGTTGACCCTCCAGAGCGTTCAGCATCGTTGGTGTCTGTACGGCCACGTTTTAAGTCAGCATGCCACCGACAAATAGTTGTTTTTGATAAAGGGGTGTCCCTGTCACATTTTTCAAGCCATGGCTGACCTGGCACGATAATTTTTCCCATCAGAAAGCAGCGCTTAATCAATACACGAAATTCTGTTTCTTCCAGTGTTTCAAAAATCGCAAGAGTAACGTCACTTGGAGCACTGTAACTTGTAACTGAAGAATCAGATTTAAAAATTTACCAGGTATCATTTGAATGTTTGTACTTCCTAAAAATAGTATGAATATTTTTTGATATTGGCGCCCCCTATATGAAATTAACGGGTCTTATTGAGCCATGTGTTATATTAGCTGTCAGGCGAAAAGCCTCATGCACTTCATATATGTTATCACAACTTCAGCCGCAATGAGCATGGTGTCGGCGATATTGCTCCATACTTTTCGTAGGTGGTCACTTTACTGTCATCGGACAGCATTATCGCGCCATAGTAACCGCCTATTTTTCGGAATTGAAAGACATATGGTTTCAACGAGAAGTTTTTGCAAGCCACACTGCTCACGTGGCATACAACCGATTTATTGAAATGAAGCGTATGGTGAGCGTGTCACCTCAAGAAATGGGCTAGTCGATAAGTTGGGTCTTTCGTGCGACTTAACGCCGCTTGACTATTTTCAGAGGTATATGCCAATAAGTCAACAACGTTGGATGAGCTCAGAGCTGACACTGAAACGAAACAGCGGCAGTGTCTGCCAAAACGTGTGAGTGTGTCGTTGAAAATTGGGTTCTACGAAACGACCGTTGCAAATGTGCAGTGTTGGCCATATGAACGAAGTCAAGTTCGGAAATGATGTACGTTTTGTTACAAAAGAAGTTTTCAAAAATAATGCGTACATGAGGGGAGAAAATCAACTTCATCATGCTGCAGTTAAAGTTGACAACATAATTGTTGGGCGCGTCGGTAGCAGATTTAAAAAATAATTTTATTTTGGGGTATGAAGTGTTAATTTGTAAATGTTTATATACTTGCGCCTGATACGCAGGAATTTTAATCGATTTCTCCGCAAGACTTTCAGACACTTTGTTCGCAGCTCACCCAATAAATTCAATTCGAACAAATGGCTTCGTCAAACTTCAAATTAAAATAAACTTGTGTATAAATATTTGCTTACGCGACAGTCTACAGGGGGACCAGGACTGAAAAAGCAAGTGATTTCCAGCACAGTCTCTGTCTGTAGGGTGTCCAACTCGGCTGACCAGATAATCGTTCAAAGATATAATATATAATATAATATATAATAATCGAAAGATAATACAGTCCAAAGGGGTCCCAGGGCCTAGCTTGCTCATTAAGCGTTGTGCGCCTGATCAAGTGTTGTGCGCGCTACTGTTCTCTCACGAGTAGAAGGGATCAACAGTTTTTTGCCGACTCCGAACGGCAAAATTTGAGAAGCATTAGATAGTTATTACCCTTTGAGTGTTGTCAGCAGCTCGAAAGAGATGGTGCCGTGAAAAATTCGAGGTGTTCAGCCGAGAAGCGAACTAGATCTGCTGCGTGTCGCACTCTACCCACTACGCCACGGTATCATTTGAAGACTTGTTCAATTTTTTGTTAGTGGCGCCCCATAAACGTCTGTTCCGGAACTTATATCGTGATGTATTACAACGTCCAGGGGTCTTATAGCGGACGGCGACTATCGTGCAATGATATCGTTGAAACGAGAGTTTTGCATTGCGTAGGCAAAGAAAAACGATATCGACAAAACGACATCATTTTGGTTCGCATCATGTACTTTCGAAACTGTCTATCGCTATCGTCCTGACGACTGGCTTTTGACTATAGCTATTTCACTATCGTTTTGCAATGGGCTGATATGAAATTTGAAGAAAAAAGTAAGAAAAAAAAATGTAATCAGTAATAACGAAATGTTTTGGATATAATCCTCAGCTTAGGGAAATAGGAATGTGCATTCAAAATTATTTAAAAAAATATTCCTTGAAATAAAACTTCATACATTTAATGAGCTCCACTCGCACAGCCGTTCGTTCATTACTAATGTGTACACACAAAACAAAACAATGCAACCATCAGGCAGTCGTTATTCATTGTTTTGTTCTGTGTGTACAATTTCGGGAAGAGATAGTTACGGTCTGTAGCGCTCAAACTGTGTATAAAATAGACCGTAGACGTGCCGATAGTGGCTGGGTTATTTAATACAAATTATCGACGATATCGTTGTGGTGTATCGTCAGGACGATAGTCGTTTGAAAAGTTACGTGATTGCAGCCCAGGGCAGTTCGTAAACGCAGCAGTGATACTTCGATCAAGTCGTCTCACACATTTTCTCGTTTCATAGGAATGTCAAAACTTAATATGTATATATTGCAAAGAACGTTTCTTCGATCGCTATCATTTGCCCCCTAAAACTGAACAGTGGTGACTAGAAATTTGAAATTCTTGATTATTCTCTAAATCATGGCGAAGAATGTAAATAAACTTTCCTGGTCAAAAACCAGACTTATAAGGGACTCAAATTGCTCCAACGGAAAGGATCAATGCTTCATTAATTGCTTCAGGCATCACAGGAACTAGAAAATGTATTTTGGAAAATTTACATAGGAACTAATAATAATAATTGTTAGCGCGACAGTCCACAGGGGGACCAGGGCCTAGCTTGCTCATCAACTACTCGTGTTGTGCGCGCTACTGTTCTCTCACGAGTAGAAGGGACCTACAGTTTTTTGACAACTCCGAGAATTTGAGAAACTTTCTTAGAAAGTTATTACTCTTTGAGAGTTGTCGAAAGAGGTGGTGCCGTGAAAAAATTCAAGCTGTTCAGCCGGGAATCGAACCTAGACCCTTCGACGTGTGAGTGTCGCACTCTACTTACTACGCCACGACGGCCACGAAAGGAACTGTTTTCCCAAAAATGCCTTCCTTTTCCTGGAAAAATGGCTTCCTTTACAAGACTCAAGAAAATTCAATGCACTGACGAAAAAATGTTCAATCTGGTTAACAAATTAGTCAACATGGCGTAGCATGCATGACAAACTCGACATCAAATAGAATACGGACCGTCGCTTAGCAGTACAGCTACAAATAAACGTAAAAATAGCATAGCAACTACAACGGACATCCTCACTTTTCCCATTTCGAAAACTCCATTCAAATAAACAGCAAAAGATCTCCGTAAGTCTGCCTCCAAAGAAGCTCCTGTGTTATTTGTGGATGATTCGATTCCTGAATTGAACGTACTTTGTAAGAACGAAAGTTGCTTTGAACTACACTCCAAGTAAGACTATTCACGGAACTTTCCATACAACCTACTTTTTATTACGGGTACCAGAAGTGAGATGAATTTTTCACGCGCAAATGTACGCACAAAGCAGAATGCAACATTTTGCGATTCGCATGCAAACCTGAAATATGTTCTCTTGCGAGGGCAAATCAAAGTCATCCGGAAATAGTTCAACATACTCCTTATGCACTAGGAGGCCTTCTGTTTTATTCACGCGTTCACTTGGATTCTGTACGAGAAGATAACCTCAAAAAGTGGAGCCTGACGTTCTCGTAAAATGTAACACTTATTCAAAGCTGGATGCCGTCTTTCCATTTTTTGTTTTGTTTCCTCTGTAACTCTTCTCTGTGGTTGGCATACATATTCCATCTGACAGAATATCAGAGGAGCCGTCAGTCCAATGCCACAGCAGCAGCAAGTCCTTAGTAAATAAATAATAACCCCGAAACTTACACGAACACATACGGATTGCCTGACTGGAATCCTTAATACACTGTTGACGTCACCATGTGGTCCTACAACAGCTGCAAACACAACGGGCGATGGGGAAGGGCAGGCCAGGACAAAGTAAAACAAAATACCACCTGTAAAAAAAAAGGACGAACAACTTACCTCTCTGCACGCGAGCTCCGCAAGTACGTTTGAAGTTTCCCCCGATTTACATATTCGATTATCACGAAAATTGGATCCTTATCAGTACAGCAGCCCAGCAAGCGTACAACGTTTATATGGGGCTCCAGTGACTTCATTACCTGTGTGCATGTGCGAGCACGGGAGAAATGAAAAGAAAAACGAACACAACAAAATTAATACAAAGGAAGGCACAACAAACACAATAATGATGGTGGGAAGTTGACGGGGAGTAGGGGAATGCAAGGGATGTGTGAAAATTTATTCAAATTTCCGATATTACATCCTCGAAGCGTTTTATGGCTGTTGAACATATTATTACACCCACAGTGCACGTAAGGTGTTTTTCAGCTGAAATCTGGATGCGACTCACACTGACAGAGGCACAGTCAGACGGTTCTATATCACTCCCATTCAGGGGGTTCACTTGTCGCTCGCTACGTCTCTCTCTCCCTCTTAGGCGGCTACTTCCTCTCTACGCACATCAAATTTTATTGAAGAGGAAAAAACGCACACACTTCCAGCACACCTTGGAATGTGCCCTCCCACCACGGAGAATGTGTTTATCTTAGTTCAGGAGGTCTATGAGATGGGATATGGAGATGACAATGTTTTTTCTTCTTCAAATGAGATCCTGAAAGGTGGGCCGGGAGGAAGCCGGCCGTGAGGGTGGTCTGTGGGGAGAGTTTTATGTAGACGAACCGTCCCGTTTGCATGATTTTTCAACAATCATTTAATTCTGTTCCGTCTAAGCCAGGAGTTTATAGGGAAGCTTACGGTAATATGATGGCATTATGTGGTTGTAATACTCGTTTGGTGTTCCGAGAATATTACCTGATAAAAGAAAACTTATAAGGGATAATAGCAGTCCTTAAATTTTATGGATATTTTGCCTTTTTTTAATGGTGAGAGACAGCCTGAGTGCGGGTATTGCGGGGCTGTGAGATATGGGCCGTGAGGGTGCTGCAGGCGCGTGTTGCTAAGGATCAGGAGTCAGGGTAAATTAATTTGAAAGTGCTACTCGAATATTTGGGTACTGAGTGGTTGTGGAAAAATAGTAGAAAATAAGCTCGGCTTGGTGTGTTTTTATTTTTTACTGAATACACGAATTGTGTAAGTTGGTTTGTATTGTGGCACAAAATGCATTGCCATCCAAGGAAAACCTCTTTAAAAATATAAATCCAAAACGCACCCTGTTAAAAAAAAGGTCGAACAAGTTACCTCTCTGCACGCGAGCTCCGCAAGTACGTTTGAAGTTACAAAGTTAAAAACAAACAAGATGGCCGAGTTAATACAAAAGCTTAAAGCGTGCGAACTTGAAACCCATTTCTACAGTTGACGATCGGAGTTGGCATTAAATAATGAGTTCCTGAACTCATTCAAGAAGATAAAGTTCTTTGAAAAGTGGCGTATCATCCTATACGACGTCATTTTACAAGACACTGGATTATGCTTTGTGCGTCGTACGACGATTTCCTACTGTCGAGAAAAGAGGTTCAAAGAATTTGCATTCAATTTTGTGCGAAAAATGGAGCTAAGTCAGTTATTAACATTTGAAATGCTGACGCCAGCATACAGTGAATGAATTCTGAGTCGAGGCTTTTCAAAAAACGTTGAGAAGATGTGAATCCCGACGCTCACCCTGGACGCCCCATTACATCGACAACCGATGAAAATATTGAGGAAGTAAATCACAGTTAGAAAATTTGCTGAAGATGCCGGCATATTGGCTGGGTCATGGCATGCAATTTTCTTAAACATTTTGGGCATGACTCGTATGTCGTATTAGCATCGCTTAGGAATTGTTGAATGACATCAACGGCGATCCTGATTGCTTAAAAGTGTCATGTCTGGTGACGAATCATGGTTGCACGGTTATGTTTGTGACATCGAAACCAAAGTCCAATCGTATCAATGGAAGAGCCCAGGAAAGAAAAGGACAAAATCACCAAACACGCATGTCAAACTCGTACGCCTCTCACAAAAAAATGGTATACCAGGTATACCAGTATGAAGTGAGCGTCACGATACAAATGTCTCGATAGGGAGCATTTGTAGTGACCGAGCCCTTAATTTTTGTTTTTTTGGTTGCTATGACATCTGTGAAAAATATTAAGTATACATCAAGTCATTGAACATACAACGTCATATTTCGTATTAAAACTGTCGAATTTCGTACCAGAAAGTGATGATTTGCGGGAAGCAATAATTTTTTGTTTTCATTTGAAGAAAAGTGCTGCAGAGTCACATCGAATGCTTGTCGAGGCATATGGTGATCATGCTCTATCAGAAGCAACATGCAAAAGATGGTTTCAACGGTTCAGAAATAATGATTTTGATGTGAGAAATGAAGAACGTGGAAGACCACCGAAAAAGTTCGAAGACGCCGAATTGCAAATGATATTGGATGGAGATGACACTTTGAGTCAAAAGCAAACGACAGCAATGTTAAATGTTGCACAACAAACAATTTCTGACCCTTTAAAAGCTATGGAAAGGATCCAAAAGTGTGGAAAATGGGTGCCACATGAATTGAATAAAAGACATATGGAAAACCCGAAAAACACTTGTGAAATTGTGCTTCAAAGACACGAAAGAAAATCGGTTTTGCATCGGATTGTTACTGGCGATGAAAAATGGATTTATTTTAAGAATCCTTAACGGAAAAAATCATGGGTTAATCTGGGACAACCATCAAGATCACATTGATCTGTAAAACCAGATCGATTCAGCAAGAAGACAATGCTGTGTGTTTGGTGGGACCAGAGAAGTGTGCTGTACCACGAGCTCCTAAAACCTGGTGAAACCGTTAATACTGATCGCTACCGACAACAAATGATCAATTTGAACCATGCATTGATCGAGAAACGACCAGAATGGGTCAGAAGGCACGGCAAGGTACTTTTGCTCCATGACAATGCACCTGCACACAAAGCAAAACCGATTCAGGATACAATCAAAAAACTTGGCTGGAAGCAGCTACCCGACCCGCCGTATTCACCAGACTTGGCTCCTACCGACTTTCATTTGTTTTCATCGATGAGACACGCGTTGGCTGAGCAGCACTTTGATTCCTACGAGGAGGTCGAAAATTGGGTGTCTGATTGGTTTGCTATAAAAGACGAACAATTTTATTGACGTGATATTCACAAACTGCCAGAAAGGTGGTCAAAATGTGTAGAAAACAATGGCGAATACTTTGAATTAAATGTTTTCACTTTCCCATTAATAATTAGTGTTGCATAGAGTATACCTGGATGTGATAGTTGCTGAGGAGCCTGCCCTTGAATCGCTTTTAGTGTGCCGTGAAATTAAATACGGTGACAGGTTGATAAGTGCATTAGTGTTCGAGTTTTTTTCCATTACACACCTTTGCTCTTTCGTTCTGTCTGTTTAGCTATTTACGGCACAATTATTTTGTGTGCAGTCGGTGAAGTGCTAGTGCCTTGAACAAGTACTACCATGTCAGACGAGCTGTGTCGGGCAACGAGAAGCGCATACCACCGTCCTCCTACTCATTTTAATTGAAGCTACCTCTGTGAATTCAATCCAACAGCACCGGAGTGGCAAAGTGGTGCTCTCGCAGGAAAATAGTTCTTTCTTGTATTGTACTTAAATTATGTAGATAGCCATAATTTAAATGACAGCTGAATTAGACTCGTTTAGAACTGGGCGTTCCGGCAATGTCAACGTTGGCAACATCGAAAAACCCCTTGAAGCTTTAATTTGAACAGCTTGTGACCAGCCTCGGGCGGAACGCCTCCACCTCAAATCAGGGGATGTGGAATCAATATTTCATGTTTTCGAAGGATCAAATCAAAAAATGCCAGATATATTGAAGTGGAAGAATTAAAACAAAAGAAAAACAAAAGCCTCCACGGAATGTTGGTAATAAGGTTTGTGACGTGAAAAGCTTCACCGTGAGCCTACTAGAAAACTGCGTTTAATGCTGCCTAAAGCAAATTAAAGGAGTTGGTGTTTTATTCGGGATTGTTCACGAACTAAATGCATGCAATTAAATCCAGAAAAGAAACAGTCGAGGCAGTTATATTAAAATAATCGAAATTTGTAGATGAGAGTGATCGCACAGACAAATAATCTCCGCTAATTTCGGGCGATCATATCTTGCTCGTGGCGGCCGTGGCGTTGTGGGTAGAGTGCGACGCTCACACGCCGAAGGATCAAGGTATCGCGCGCAACACGAATAGTTGATGAACAAGCTAGGCCCTGTTCCCCCTGTGGACTATCGCGCCAGCAATTATTATTTTTATTAATTCAATACTCTACCCGGCTCGAGGTGTTCGAATTGCTCACGGAACCACCTCTTTCGAGCTGCTGACAACACTCAAAGAGCAATAACTGTCTAAGAAAGCTTCTCAAACCTCGCAGGTCCCGTCTACTCGTGAGAGAACAGTAGCACGCACAACACGAGTAGTTGATGAGCAAGCTAGGCCCTGGTCCCCCTGTGGACTGTCGCGCCAACAATTATTATAATTCTTTCATATCTTGCTAATTACGACACGAATTTGATCACAGACCCTGTTTTTTCGATGTGAATCCGGCCCTTTGGGAAAGGCGCATAAAACTGCGCAAACACAAAAATTTGCTGGGGTCCCTGGGCAATTCGGTCGATCCAGGCTGCCAAACAAGTTCGATTTCTAAACTTGAAGAATTGACTCAACCAAGAGAAATTTGAGACGAATAAAGCGGTTCTGATCCCGCCAAAATTTGAAAATATCCAAAAGGTTCAGATGACCTATTTTTCTGATAGGTTAAAGATTAGAGTCTAACTTGAGTCCAACTTTGTCTCAAGTCCCCTGAGCTTAAAATTGTCCACATTTCATTTTTTTTTCGTTAGTCCCTTGTTTGCAATGTATACTTTGAACGTCTCTGTACCAGAGATGTAACGATCTTAAGGTATTTGACCACTGAGCTGTAAATTCAAAAGTAAATTCGCGAACCAGACTTCAGGACTGAAATTTCAAGGTCTTTAATGTATTAGCCTTTACGACCAGTCTTTTGATTTGAAGTCTTTCTATTGGCATTGAATTTACTGAAGTCACTTTGAAGACAGTACACTCGAAGTCCTTGGAACCTTTTGAATTTTTCGCCACTGACCTCAAAGATATATCATCCCTAATATGTCAAAAATACCACATTGCCAAAACTCAAAAATCGTCTTCAACAAATCAACTGAAAGTCGGTTTTAATGACATGATCCTACTTCAATTTACCCTCCCCACCCCCCACCCACCCAAAACAACCTGGGCCCTCAACCCTTTCGTTTTTAGAGCACTTTCTACACGGTTTCATATGTTTATAGAAATAGGAGTGTTCAACCTTTTTTGCAGCCGCATTCTGTTCCAAATTGAGGATCTCTCAGAGCCACCCACATAATTCGGTGACCTTATTGCTTTTCAGTAAAATTAAAAATTTATCAAGTCCCCCATAGTCCAGTATAAATAGACAAGTACATGCCGACAGAGGGAATGCCCTTATTTCAACCCCCCCCCCACCCTTTCCACCAACAAAACCACAAACATAAAATATTCAATATCCATCACTAGGCTAGGAAGTGATATGAAGAACATTTCCCCCCTCTGCCTCTGCCAAAACTTGCATATTTCCGAAGCCAACTCGTCCGGTATTTCATTCCCTGAATTTAATAACTCAACTTCCAATACGTGGTCTACCTATTGTTTGATACGACCCCAAAGAAAATAAATAGATATGCCCCCGAGGAACAACAACATGTGGGATGAGCGCCACCACAGAGACACAGACTTTCGAATATTGTCACGCATACTTTACGCAAATAAAACGTAGAATAAACACAAATAATATTGAATATTTTCAAATGCAAATAACCTCCCAGTGTCTAGGAGGAACAAATATTCTCCCTGCATTGTTGTTGTTAACTTCCTTTCCTTTCACTGCCAATATCGAGGTCGCACGACATCACAATATTGAACGTATCCCAATTGGAATCCTTACAATGTTCATGAATCCCATTCACAGCATCGACACACTCACAGGGGGCCGAAGACATGGACGGGTGTTTCAATGGAATAAAAATGGGTGGTGGGTGCGAAATGGCATCGCTTACGGAAACTTTGTCATTCTAAACTGTGGGCTCCATGATATGTCAACCCAGGACAAAAACACTCCCAAGAGGACTGGTGCCGACACGGCAAACCAACTTCAGATGTGTTTTTTTCTGTCTGCCGAGGACAGTCTCAATTGACATACGTACATAAATATTATTCACTTATTGAAATTGAAAACTATGCCCGACACAAGCACAAGATGCCAATAATAACCCAGCCACATGCGACCCTCCTTTTCGTTCAGCCCCACCGGGCGCCACTGTTTGCCTTCCTTTCGCGAGAGGGTTTCGCTAACTAAGTAACGTTGAATTGGATGCGAGGGGAAAAAAACAAATTCTGAAACAATCACCTTCAACAACGTATGCCGCATGGAATTTTATTTGAATATCGAATGCGATATGATTCGTTTCGGTGGTTGGGGCGAAATCAATGTGCTGGGCGCTAGGCCATGCCTCCATTCGCGTTCTAGTTAATAAGGTATCCCGCGAAATGGAGTAATAAACGAAAAATGAATTTGTCAAAAAGTTGTCCCTGCTCAATTTGCTCTTTTATTCGACTTCCGTAAACACATCTGTCACTCAATCAAAACACAGCCATGATAACCTCATATTGGCACCCGGGAAAGTTCATAAGCCTACGCAGAAAAAAACTGTGCTTTCGCTTCTCTTGTTCGAATCGAAGTGCGTGCGTTCTGGGAATTTTTGTGGAACTCAGAAATCAGACACATATGTTAAAAATTGAGAGTTTTTCTACTATGCATTTTTTATGGCTCATCAGTTCTCTTTGTTTGCCGGCACGGTCAGTGGTGGGCGAATCAAATTAATTCCGGAATTTGAATTGACTCCATTGATGAACTGCTCTGTCCACTGTGCTTGGCTTTCAACCCTGACAAATGCCGGAAATGTATGTAACAGTTCCTGGTGCAACTCTTTAAATGTTGTCAGCGATGTGGGGAACATTAGCCCGACTCTGGATTCAAATGTTGACAAGGGAAGTAAATGTTGCTGTGCCCATTCCGCGGGAGAGAGTGAGGTACGAGCAATTTCTAACAATTGCCAAGGACGGTAAAAATCTCCGAAAACAAGTGACAAATCAGCGGCACCGATTCCGCAACTCGTTCTGTGTGGGTACTCCTCTCATTTTTATTGGATATCCCTTGATTTCTGTCAACACACCAGTCCACGAGAGCAGCACAGTCTAGGAGACAGAAGACAATTGCGATTGTAACGGTTTCCTTTTTATCAAAATTAATGATCTTCTTTGCGAGCAAATTGGGATAAATGAATTCACTTTATCCACTTGGGGGACGAGTGAGATATCTTGCCGCAAGAACATTTTCTTTTCACTCTCTCTATCTCTTTCTGTCTAACTCACTCAAGTAACCCACCACGCCCGCAAAAGCACCACCAATAATAACAGCCGCAACCTGTGCGAGAAGCATACGGAAACAGGATGCTTCTAGGTATTCACTACCACCAAGTGCCATGATTTATCTTCCACTAAAGACTGAGAGGCTACACACTTATCATCAGTTATCAAATTTACTGTGTTTTCAAGCGAGTGCTCTCTCTCTCTTCCCCGCGTCTGCTTGTTGAGGAGAACAAGCACCCGCCGGGGTTTCGGGTTCAGGGCGCCAGCAAAGAGGGCGTCCAGCACAAGAGAGACTGTGCCGAAGAAAAAAAGTTTCGTTATTATTTATGAGCCAGCGCCGCGGGGGGTAGTATAATTTTATTAGAAGGGAAAACTTTTCCCGTCAAGTGAACAAGTGCGTACAGCAAGAGCGCCGCCATCGCTCGCATCCACCACCTCCTCCCCCCCGATGACGGGCGAGACGGCGAATTGCACACAATGACAGCGTGGCAGATGGATGTACAAAGAAAGATTCGGAACCCTCCGCTCGACCGGACCCAAACACCACCATCGCCGACGGCAGCATCGTGCTAGGACACAATAAAGTCGTCTTCGCTCTCCGGTCGAGCGGTGCGGTGACGGGGCGGTCTCGTGCTGGATACGATTTCATTTGTAGCAAATGAAAATAAATGTCAGATGCTATTAAATTTCCAGAGCGAAATGAATAAATCGCAATCAAATTACGCAATAAAACATTTTCGAAGTGTTTTTTTGTTCTTGCCTCTTCCGCAGAAGTGGTGTGGGGGTGATTGGGTGCGGTTACAATGCGCGGTGTGCTCAGATAGAAACAAGACATTCGAACTCATTAAAGGAGCTGCGGCGAGCGTGTTCGTATCCGGAGAGCAAAGTTGAAGGTGGGGGGTTGCTTATCTTTATGCTGGGGTCCAGCTTGGGTGCGGGGGACTGGGATGGAGGTGGCGCTTTGTTGGTGGTAATTAAGTTGATTTCGGCGGCAAATTGATCGTCGGTGAGAGGTCGTGGCTGCGACAGGGAACAATGCACTTACAGTGATTAAGATCCAAAATGGATAAGGTCGGGATGTCGGTTAGGGGTGAGTGTGTGTGTAGGTGCAGGTCCTTAACGGTGATGCATCTTAATTGTGCGGTTTCGTGTCAAAACACTTTGAGTGACGGAATTGTTGGAGGGTGGCTGATGCCACTTCCTTCCGACCGACGCTATTAATAATCAGACTTCATTAAGCTTGTGGCGCAATGAGTTGTAAATCATATTCTGTGCATTGACAGAGACTTAATCAGTTGGTCTGTTGGGAGTGGATTTTTAATGTAAAGTACGCCATTCTAGAACATGCTGACCGTTGGACATTATTTTCTCCAACATCCAGCGCGAAAGTTTTAAACTAAAGCTAAGAAGTCTCTCAGTCTCCTTAAGTTTCAGTGGCTTCGGGGAACATACGTCAGCTGTATAAAGTTGAAGAAGTTAAAGAGTTTGTTTTAGGAGAACGCATTGTGAAAGTAAACTGTGCTTTTAACAAACTTTTGCCTTGTGCGTTATGGACGATGCTTAGGAGCTGGTTACTCAAAAAGTTTTAACTTGCGTGGAATCAATTAACAACGCACGAATATTGTTTGCTGCTGTCTGCTGTGGTTGCAATGGATCTACACAACTGGAGCTATGAGATGGACTACAACTGTAGGAAAGATTGTAGCATCTTACACTTCCCAAGTTCTGATCGTCTTAAATGCTGAAGAAGAAGTCATGACATTACATTTACTAAGAAGCACGCAATACCTAGTCAATTGCACGTGTCGGATTAGACGCGAATGAGTGACTTCATACACTGCTTGAAAAAAGGCAGTACTCATCCCAAGCGGAGATACAACCTCTTAAAGTTGAACAATAAGCTCCAGTATAATATGCTGGTGGGTCCCATTCAGAAAGCCAGTTGAAGATGTTGTAAGAGGACGTAGACTCCAAACAGCACGATCCACGAAAAGTCTTTGATTTCTTTGATTTGGTCGCGAAAACCTCATCTTAAATACTACTTTATAGGGCGTATCTAATATAAAACATCGCTCCATAAGTCCTGGGACTGACATATACGTGGCGCCACTATCATCATATGTTCTACTCGATTTGGACGATGATAGACAAGAATTCCCTCCCCCGACTTAGACGAGGTGAAGATAGCAATACCAAGCTGAAGTCGAAAGCTGCTGGAGCAGACGGACTGCTCGCAGAGCTAATTAAAGTAGCTGGTGATGATTTGGTTGGGCGCATGCACCAGCTCCTCTGTAAGGCATGGTCGGAGGAAAGCATGCCCGATGATTGGAATCTCAGTGTCCTTTGTCCGATTCACAAGAAAGAAGACCCGTTTGATTGGGCCAATTATTGAGGGATCAGTCTCCTTAACATCGCATACAAGATCCTCTCTGCCGTATTGTGTGAGCGTCTGATACCGTTTGACCGTGACCTGAAATGTCCATATCAGGGTGGTTTCAGACCAGGGAAGTCCACTATAGACCAGATCTTCACATTACGGCAGATCCTGGAAAAGACACAAGAAATATAAATTGACCACCTATTCAACGATTTTAAGGCCGCATATGACTGTGTGCATAGAGACGAGCTACACAGTGCCATGTCTAGTTTTGGCATTCCTACCAAACTCGTCAAATTGTGTAGGATACCGATGGAGAACTCTCGCTGCCCCATCAAGGTCGGTAATACACTCACCGAGACCTTCAATATCAAACAATTTTTTAGACAAGGTGACGCATTGTCATGTGCCTTCTTTAACATCATCCTCGAGAAGATCGGGCGTCACTCATAAGTCAACACCAGAGGCTCGATCTTCCAAAAGTCAGTTCATTTGCTAGCTTACGCTGCTGACATCGACGTAATTGGACGAACACAGCGAGCCGTCAAAGAGGCGTTTTCTGGCATTAAAGCGGAAGCGGCATAAATGGATCTGGCGGTAAATGAGGGCAAGACTAAGTACATGCTGTTATCAAGGAAGGACATACAACATCGACGTCTCAGACAGAGCGTCACACTAGGCAGCAGCAACTTCAAGGTAGTCAAGGACTTCGTCTACCTCGGCTCCGCGGTAAATAGGGACAATAACATCAGTACCGAAATCGGACGCAGAATCGCTTTTCCCAATCGCTGTTTTTTTGAACTCAAGAGAGGAAATTCAGTAATAAAGCCTTTTCTCGAGGGACTAAGCTCTCTTTATATAACAGCTTGATCATCCAAGTCCTACTTTATGGCGCGGAATCTTGGACTCTAACAAAGGCGGATGAGGAAGCCCTTAGCCTGTTTGGTTTTGTTTGCGTTGATGGCATCTGGAGGAGAAGATTTAACGACAATCTCTATAGGCTGTACAGCGACATGCGCCGTGTCAAGCGTCTGCGTATGGACACCACTGCTCCGGTAAGAAAAGTCGTTGAATCCGAGCCACTGGGATAGCGCAGAGGATGGCCTTGTGGCGCACACAAGTGGAGAAGTACCTCAACCAATTTGGAGTGCGCAATTAGAGACAGCTAGGGAAAGACCGTGCTGGCTGGAGAGGCATGTTGGTTGAGGGGCAGGTCCAACCCGGACTGTAGCGCCACAGGATAAAAATTAGTCGTTCTCACCCTCTGTATCCCGTCAACTGTAATTTCAATTTCCTCTATTACATTTCGGGATACACTTGGAATAATAAGCATTCTTTTTTCTTGCGACTGAAGAAGTGTTCCTCTAAATTAACAGAAGTTGCTTCCATCTCTCCAGTTTCATTGGATTCCGAACATTCACTTTCACCTTAATCTTCTTCGGAGTTTCCCTCAGAACGATCTTCATTGATGTTGGTAATTTCGGTCAATCTCTTGTTACATTTCCTGTGTCTTTTCATGATTGCTTAAAGAGGCTTACGGGTGAATTTACAAAATACTGTAGCAGAGAAGAGGAAGCGTCCCAAGAAAGCCAGTGGGACGTACTAGCATAGAGCGACGCAACGAATGTGGAGGTGACTACCCTAAAAGAGGGACCTGTTCAGAGGGCTACGACAAAGCTAAAATGCACGTTGGCAGTCGCTGTGTGATCCTGCGACGATTTATAAAATTGGTCATACCAATTTTGTGAATCCTCCATGATTTCGAACAGTAATAATTAAATGGCGCGACAGTCCACAAGCGACCAGCGCCTAGCTTGCTCATCGACTACTCGTGGTGTGCGCGCTACTGTTCTCTCACGAGCAGAAGGGACCTACAGTTTTCTGCAAAACTCCGAACGGCGAAGTTTGAGAAGCTTTCTTAGACAGTTACTACTCTTTGAATGTTGTCAGAGGCTCGAAAGAGGTGGTGCAGTGAAATGTTTGAGGTGTTCAGCCGGGAATCGCACCTAGACCTGCTGCGTGTGAGCATCGCACTCCACCCACTTCGCCACAACGGCCACGCTATCAAACAACACTGTGCCCAAATAAAATGACGGTGGTGAAGTGAAAAGTTTGAAGTGTTCAGCTGGGAATCGCACCTAGACCTGCTGCGTGTGAGCATCGCACTCTACCCACTTCGCCACAACGGCCACGCTCTCAAACAACACTGTGCCCAAATAAAATGACGGTATTGCAAAAACATGCAATAAGCAGAGACTGCAATAACCGAAACTATTGCACACTGTCCTCGGAAAGTAGTCTTAGCACTGTCATAATTATACTGAAGACCTTCTCGTGCTTTAGAGATATCTTCTGATATTGTTGAAAATCAATACTCACAGCCTACGACACTGAATCCATACCGTAGCCTTACGTCGGCTATCTTACAAATTTAAGAAGTTTTTAGGTCACAACTGGCTTTTCCATATTTCATAGGCAAGTTGGTGTAACATCTTTAAATGCTTAATGTCCCGAAATCACTTAGTACCGAAATGCCTAAAATCTCGACAACCCAAAATCTTAAAGAGGAAACTATAATTCAGAGCAATCTGATAGAAAGCATGTCACTTTGAGTCGCTGTATAATTTTGGGAATTTGGGCAACTTGTTGTCATGAATTTCAGGATTATTCACTCACTTTGCATGGCTAGAGCTCTTTCACATCGATTTCAGGCCGTTGATAAGGTGTTTACCTCAACTTACACCAAGTGCTAGGCTTACTAGGAAGTATCGGAATACTCCGGGCAGGATATAAGGCAAAACAAAATTAAATACCAAGATAATAAAGCCACTATGGAGCCAAAGAAGCTCGCGAAGAACCGCCCTCAAAAACTCCTTTTCTTCTCAACAAGGACACAAACTCAAAATGAGACAAGTGGACTACTATTTGACGGATTAAGCTTTAAAACTGGTTGAAAACGATTTGACACCTTTCACTCAATAAAGTCTTTGTGGAGACCGTTCAATGATTCCTAAATGGAATAACGGAGTCTACTATCTACCCACTTATTCAAGCAGGCGACCAATGGCAGTTGCGGTAGAACAGCAACAGCCTTTCATCTTTGTCTGTCTTTGACACAGCCAACAAAACTGTGTCTTGCAACCGGGTGACTGAATTTTTAATCTCCTTCCTCAACTTGAAAAAAGTGACTTTAAGGCTTTGTTAGCACAAACATTATATTTTCGGTTGATGTGGCCAAGGAAATGTTGCTTTACCTTTGCTTGCACAAGTGTGGATCAAGGTTGTTGCTCCACGATCTTCTCCTCCATTCATCTCTCGCACAAAAAGAACCACCTACACAATGCGTTAGTTCTCTCTCGAAAGGAAGCCAACTCCACCGTTTGGCTCATCATAGCACCTGGTGTCAACTGAATTTCGCAGGCCACGCGGAGCTCATCTTCTTCTTAAATATCCACACCCGCAATGGCGGTCTAACAAGACAACAGCTGCAAATATTGAAATGACAATCCCGGACAGGCGTATGAGTAATGATTCGATCTTCAAGAAACCACGAAGAACTTGACTTTCAGTATAACCGCCACTTCGACGCCATCGAAGTTGACAGCCAACCAATTAAGTGCATCTCAGACAGAACCATCAAAGAACCGCAATTTGGTTTTGCCGGTGCCAACCCAAACCACCTCCGTTTCCACAAAATTATCTTTCCAAAGGTAATTGCTTATTTGCACAAGGTGTTCATAAATAAATCCACTTAACCCGGCCCATTCGGTTTGCATAATTGGGCAAAATAAACAAGCATCTCACGGTAATTGATTGATCGCATTTGAGCCAAAGAGCAGAGCCTACCACAACGCCCGGTGGTTGCCTTGGCCCCCCCGTCCAGTGTCTCACTTTGAATTAATTCCGTAATTAAAATAACTTCTTGGTTAATGCGCGCCATTGCAAATTATGCAACGATGCGTTCTTCTTTCCCCACCCAACACCACTCTCAATCAAGCCGCTTTTAGTGTCATTAAAAGTAACGATGCAAACAAATGACGAAACACTAGCAGGAGCAACACGAGGAGCAGAAAGTGTGGCAGCCATTGGTGTTCGCCATAAAGTCGCCCACTTTACGCTGACGTTTATTATTAATTGATATAAATAGCTTTTAATGCAATTTTAACCTAGTCAGAGCTTAATTACTCCTGACCGCCTTGTGTGTGGAGCCGGGTGGATGGATATTTATATGACATGTGTCGTATTTCACAAGGATAAGTGCACCAGTGCGATTAATTCGTTATGAATTTGCTTTATAGCACCATCGGTTGGCCATCGGATTGCGAAGGAATTAATTTATTTTTTTGTTTTATGTATATCCGAGTAAATCCACGCGTTAATCGTTCAAGGATACGATTGAATGCGAGTGCATGCGGATTGGATTGCACTCGATAGGAAATAAACGAGGCAAATGAATTGATTGTGATTGATGGCTGATGATTGCTTTCGTTAATTAAGATTACTTTTCATCGAACTGATTGAAGGGCATTGGCGGCAATGATAAACTTAACGAATGTGTAGGACGCATGTAGGACGATAGTCTGAGTAGAGAAATGCCTTTCACTTCATGCACGTTTGTCAAGAAATAAACCCGCGAAAGCCAAAGGGTTTTATGAATCAGATGAAAATGGTTTGTTGGTCAGAAGTATCAACTGCAAAGTTTTCTATGTCGAAGTCGTTGTATGGAGGTGACTCTGATATAGAACATGGCTGGCAGTCAGCAGCACCTGACCCTACTGTAGCTCATGTGCCACCGGAAGGACTAGTCAGAATTGGAATAAATTCAAGTGTCAAGTGTATGGCAGGTCCTAGGTTAACGTAATCGGCAACTACCACAAAATTAAGATGAACTGAGCAGCAAGCATTGGAATGCATTGTATGTTAAGTATTGATCCTTATAGAGGATCAGGCAATGGGTGACCAAATATTCATACTGCCGCAACTATAAAATTCTTCCATTCCTTAGTTACGGAACGTTACCTTAGGTTAGGCCTTGCCCTCGCCAACTGGCACTTTACCTAGTACATTTCCTTCAATTTCACAGGTCCTAGTATAGTTGGTAAAGCTCCTTTATCCACTC
Organism: Eristalinus aeneus; assembly: GCA_955652365.1. Classification (NCBI taxonomy): domain Eukaryota; kingdom Metazoa; phylum Arthropoda; class Insecta; order Diptera; family Syrphidae; genus Eristalinus; species Eristalinus aeneus. Next base: position 82,153,493 of record OY019130.1, read on the forward strand.
GGGTGGCGGCTTGACACACCCGTCTTCCGTTAAGTTGTTCCCGTGGCTCAGTATAAAGGGCTCGTTGAGTTAAAGCTGTTTCAATGCGCTCTACACAACCGCAGATGCAAGTGTAAATGTATGCCAATAAAAAGCCTATAAAGTTCTCCCTTAAACTTTACAGGTGGCTTGATGTTATCCAAATTAAGTACATACTTGGAAGTTTGGCGAGAAAAGCCTTGGGCCAGATTTTTGGCATCACATCACTCAATAAGTACCGAGACTGACATATAGGGGACGCCACTAACACAATATCCACATTATATTTAAGAGGACAAACTTTCATATGAAATCTAACAAATTTTCATAGCAGTCTGGTTATTAGGTTACACGTTACAGTGCTTCAAGTAACACTACTTTTGCCATTTTTAAAACAATGGAAAAACAGAGTTTCGTGTGTTGATTTAACACCGCCTTTTGATGAGAAACAATACCCTGCAAGCTCAGCAGTGGCTTGAAAAGTGTAACAGGAATTCAGCTCCATCAAACCAAATTATTCGTCGAAAGTATAATTAATTATATGGCGCGACAGTCCACAGAGGTGCAGGGCCTAGCTTGCTAAACAACTACTCTTCTCTCACGAATAGAAAGGACCTACAGTTTTTGCCGACTCCGAACGACGAAATGTGAGAAGCTTTCTTAGACAGTTATCACTCTGTGAGTGGTTTCAGCAGCTCGAAGGAGGTGGTGCCGTGAAAAATTCGAGGTGTTCAGCCGGGAATCGAACCTAGACCCTTCGGCGTGTGAGCATCGCACTCCACCCACAAGAAACAACTTAGGTCCTGAGATATTAGTGGAGGAACGCTTTTGAATTAGACTGTTTTGGGATATGATGGAAAGAGTGCTTTACGCTTTATTTCCACCTGAATTAGTGTTAAAGAATATATAGATCTATAAATAAGCTTTGGAGAAGGGCTAAATGATATCAATGAACATTTCAACAGGACCTATGCAGAGATCCGTTTGGCAGAGTCTACCTAATACTCCTTTTTTTTGCTTTGAAAGGTACTATTTCACAGCATGTTTTTCAAAACAGGCGACAAATTCGACGGAGTAAGAGAGCTAAAAGGGGCAATATCATATGAATGGTCTAAAAGTGGTCGAGATTATGTCCCAAGTTCTTAAGACTAGTATAGACCTCAAGCTTCTAGTCCTTTTTTTTATCTTTTATTAATGTACTCGTATATATTTGATTTGGTCATTTCATTTAACGAAATTAGAATTTATTTAATTAATTTATGGAAAGCATATTTAATTTATCTTTGCTTTCTATAATCCTCCGAACCAAACAGTAAAATTTAAAAAAATTTAATTTTGTTTTTTGTTTTGTGTAAGAGTCAGTTAAACAAAATGAAAAACAGAAAACAGCGAAGGAGAGACTCTAGAGAGACTAAAGCTCCTGAAACATAGCCCGTAGATTGTTAAATTGTTGAAGATAAAGGTTGCTTGGCTTAACTGCACTCAACATTTTTCATTCAAAAATCTCGCTTGAATTCCAGGAATTCATTTCGCATTTCTTGCGAATGTATGTATTCATCAACATCGCTTGTTTATAGCGAGGCCGCGTGAATTACTTGAATAAAATTTAATAAAACGTCGGGATGATGGGCAAGTTCGCTCGTTATGCCCGCATTAAACCATAATTACAATAAAATTATTTTCCTCTCACATTCTTTCATTTTTGCCTTTCAGATAAAATGCACACTGCGGTTGGTCAGTAAACAGTGCACCTTGGTAAGTAATTTAATAAATCACTTTGAAATTGTGATGTGCGAAGTTGCACGCGTAAATGCAATGCCGCACATCAAAGCTGAAACAAAACCCATCCCATTTGGGAATGCGGTGGATGCGACCGGGAGGGTAAAGAAAAAAACTGCAAAATCAATCAATACCATTAATGATCAACCAATGGAACCACTTCAGAGGAGCAGCTATCGACAGGATGCCATCAGCATCACGTAGCCCAAACTCGCTTGTGGCGATAGCCGATGAAGTGTTGATTAGTGGTACAATAAAACAAATAAATAAATCAGGTGCCATAAACACCCAATAATTGCGAATTCTAAACCTCAGGCATTCACCGCTAAAATGCGTGCAGTAACCAGTCGTTGCTTGGCCCTCAGCCCGACCTGCGGCAGTGTCACATGCATTCGACCGATTCCCGGCGAACAATTATTCATATGGGCAATGTGGTGGACATAGATGTGCGCGTTGGTTAGAGAATTGAATTGCACCGCAACCGGACTTCCTCTGCAGATGGGTTGTCAAGCTTCTCCTGCACGCATGCATGCCGGCGAATACCACCCACAGCAATGTGGTGGAATAGGAGGCAGCAGCATCCATTTGATAGTGGGAATGCCGGATGGGGATATTCGAGGAAAGGCAGAGAAAGCCATCAGTTGTGGGTTATATTTAAATCAACCGAATGTAGTAGGTTGCAGGCCGGATGCCACTTCATACACCAGCCGCGGCACCCTTCGCCTTTCGACCACAAAAGTCCACTTTCTCTAACATGGTCCACTCCCTTGTGGAGCTATCTCTGAGTAGGAAACACTTACAGGACAAGGCCATTTTAAAGAGATAGTTCAACGCCCTCGGGTTGAGAGAAGGTCATTTCGCACGCTCCGTGCAAACAATTTTCATTAACCTCCCCAGCTAGCGCCAAACAAGTCTAAAATGACACCCAGTCTAGCAATTAAGTCCACATGCCTACCGAGGACACCAACGGTGGCTATCCAACGAATACGCACATGTAAGTGGGTGAGCAAAAATAATACGACATATTTATGATCATTACACTTAGGGGAACTGCTCCTGTCCCGGGGGGAAATCCCTAGGCGCAATGTCTCCCTAGCAAATTGGATGCATCATGTTTGATTGTACAACTGTGACACACACGCGGGCGATACAATTTTTTTCCGTTGGTCCCCGGAACAAAGTTTTAAAATGTTCTCTGCGAGGATGCGGGTCAGTTACTGCGAAGCAATGGAAGCGTTTCATTGCAGACCCAAATTGGATGGGAGTTAGAGGGGCTGGTTCCGTCAGCACTCTCCACTAGAGTGTGGAGGAAGCTGGCGCAGAAAAAAAACTCTCTGCATAACATACCGGGGGCAAGCCACTCTATCCCTGATGACAACTGTCATAATAGGAAACACGACGGAAAACAATGGAAAAAATTAGTTTTCCACGAGAGAACAAAACTTTTCAACAACCCTTACCCCAGCACAATCGCCAACCCCCCCCGCCACACAGAATGACAGGAGACAAAAAAACACGAAAAAATGAAAAAGCTGTTGGTGTAGCGAAATTTTACATGACACTGGATTATGGGAAACCCAATAACACTGGAGCGCAAAAGTACGTGACCAAATGCTTGAGCTGACAGCGTGCAATGCCACTTGGACATAAGTTTGCGCACGTACTAGATGATGGAAGATATTTTGAAAAGAAGTCCGCCCACACCCTCGTAGAGCACTGGCTAACATGTGAGTTGCTTGGTGCAAGTGGTAGTAAGGTGTCGACTTGCATTAGCCCGCCTCATGGGGGATTGAAACATGATCTTGGTAATATTTTGCTTTTGTCTGAATTTAAGGCATTTTGGTAAAAAAAATAGAATTTTCAGTAAATCCTGGAATTTAAATCGAACTTGCTTTAAATTAAATACTGAATATGGTCCAGCAAAAAGAATATGTGACGTTAAAGTAACTTGAATGAAATTTAACTTTATAGGAAGCAAAGAAATTCAAGAGCAGTATCTTCATGACGTTTAAGTAATAAATACGAAGTTCATGAGCCAGGATTTTAAAAATTAATCGTCTATGGATTTATACGTTGCAGAAACCTTTTGCTTCAGACTATTGATTGAACGTGGGGCTTTTGAGAATGCCGTAGAATTCTAGGAATCTTTGCAGAAAAGTAGGAGACGTATCAAGTTTTATGTCTTTTTGAAATTTTGAATATTCAACTAATTTTGGATCTGCTTTGTTTGTTTTGCTTTGTTTCCGCAATGCACTTGACTTTTGTGCATTCCATTCGGTACTTAAGTCAGTCCATACAATTGACCAATTTCTTGGTTACGTCCTTATAGTTCCAGTTTCTCCACAAATTTTCTTCCAAGTCTTAACCCAATTCCATGCTATCATCGAATTCTTCTTTCAAGCTCTCTTTCATATCCTCGTACCTCGTCCAAGTACTTGTCCAAGTGACCGTCCAAGTCTTCATCCAATTCCTCGTCCAAGTCCTCGTCCAAGTTCCCGTCCAAGTCTTCGTCCAAGTTCTCGTCCAAGTTCTCGTCCAAGTCCTCGTCTAAATCCTCGTCTTTGCCCAAGTTCTCGTCCAAGTCCTCGTCCAAGTCCTCGTCCAAGTCCTCGTCCAAGTCCTCGTCCAAGTCCTCGTCCAAGTCCTCGTCCAAGTCCTCGTCCAAGTCCTCGTCCAAGTCCTCGTCCAAGTCCTCGTCCAAGTCCTCGTCCAAGTCCTCTTCCAAGTCCTCGTCCAAGTCCTCGTCCAAGTCCTCGTCTTCGCCCAAGTCCTCGTCCAAGTCCTCGTCCAACTCCTCTTCCAAGTCCTCGTCCAAGTCCAAGTCCTCGTCCAAGTCCGCGTCCGCGTCCAAGTCCACGTCCATGTCCTCGTCCGAGTGTTCTTCCGAATGTTCGTCCACGTCCTCGTGAAAGTCCTCTACAAACTCCTTGTCCAAGTCCTCGTCCAACTCCTCGTCCAAGTCCTCGTCCACGTTTTCGTCCAAGTTCTGGTCCAAGTCTTCACCGAAAACCTTGTGCAAGTCCAAGTACTCGTCCACGTCCACGTTCAAGTCCTCGCCCAAGTACACGACCGAGTCCTCCTCGAAGCCTCGTCCAATTCCTCGTCCAAGTCCTCGTCCAAGTCCTCGTCGAAGTCCTCGTCCAAGTCCTCGTCCAAATCCTCGTCCAAGTCCTCGTCTAAGTCCTCGTCCAAGTCTTCATCAAAAACCTTGTGCAAGTCTAAGTCCTCGTCCACGTCCACGTTCAAGTCCTCGCCCAAGAACACGACCGAGTCCTCCTCGAAGCCTCGTCCAATTCCTCGTCCAAGTCCTCGTCCAAGTCGTCGTCGAAGTCCTCGTCCAAGTCCTTGCCCAAGTCCTCGTCCGAGTCCTCCTCGAAGTCCTCGTCCAATTCGTCGTTCAAGATCTCGTGCAAATCCTCATCCAAGTCAACGTCCAAGACTTAGTCCAAGTCCTCATCCAATTCCTCGTTCAAATCCTCATCCAAGTCTTCGTCCAAGTCCTCGTCTAAGTCCTGGTCTCAGTCCTCCTCCAATTCTCTTCCAACAACTTGTCCATATGCTAGTCCTAAGCTTCATCTAAGTTCTAGCCCAAAACCCTGTTGTAGCCCCGCCCAAGGCCTCTACCAAACTTCTCCCTATTCCAACTTCCCGTTTTCATCGTGGTCCGCGACCAAGTCCCAGACCAATCCTGTTCATTGGGTTCGATGGGCTGACCCTATCTAAGAGCTGTAAATGGGTCTCTAAACATTTTATTTTTTTCAATGCCAATCAGTTTCAAAGCGTAACAACACTCTCACCGCCCACTGTAAATCAAAAAGGCAAAAAACATTTTTTTGGAGTTTTATTCACAAAGTGGCGAGGGTAGTCACTGTTGATATTGTAAGCGAGTGCGACAAAATTCACTTTGATTAGCGTTGAGTGCGCATTGTTGCGTTGTGGGATGAGAGCTAGAATCTCCTTCAGTTTTTGCCGCGTCGCTTTTTCTAAATTGCCCAGAAGCGAAAAAAAACTTTTCAAAAACTTCCCCATTTATATTGAGCGCACATGCAAGCAGCACACTTGTAGGGCTCCATGGAGCTAGTGAAGTTGTTCTGCTTTAGTTTTCGTTTCGGAATTGAAAGTTAATTTGAGGACCGTGCAACGGTGCATTGTTAGGGACAACCAATGAAAAATTAAATCCGAAATATGAAATTCCAATGTAATGACAAAGGAGATGCCGACAGACAACTGCTTTTCTGCACATTTTTGTTTCTTGTTAAATAGGAAGGTTTCAGTGGAGGAATGTCTTACGTGTCTTGCTATTTACTTTTTCTTTTCAAATCGCTTCTGTAGATTGACACTGAGGGAATGAAAGACAAAATTTATTTGTCATCTGTAAGACGATTTCTTTCTCTTTCTTACTTCCAAAAGCCCTTCGTAACAACAATGAAATGACATCTAGAGGGCGCCTATAATACGTAACCCGCCAGACAAAGAGGGCAGTTGAAATCACATTTTCGCAATCCAATGAGTAATTTGATTCAACAGTGTCCTGCACTGCATTTTGTAGAAGTGAGAAACGATGTGGTCAAATGCAAGTGTTGCACTCAATCTAAACGGCGGTGGTAAACATTCCGTTCTCCTGTCACGTGTAAATTGCACGCTACATAAGAATATGTGTATTCCACTTTGAACCCATCCTAAGAACATGGTAAAGGGAAAGCCCCAAGACCAAACCATACCCTTAATAGAAATATCAGCAGTTTTGGAACTGACGAACTCTGGGGTAGCTCTGGGGAGTGCGAGCACTAACACCACCATGTACGATATAGTCTTATGAAACGTTAACATGGGCTGCAAAATCTGTTTTGAAGTCAGGGATGTTATTCTTATAAATTGAATGGGCAATAAATAATAAATTAATATGAGCAATGAACCTAGAACCAGAATAAAATGCTTTAGACTCAAGAAGCAATTAAGTACTAATGCTCGAAAATTCAAGCTGGGTTTATATAACACCTGGATCACGCCTGTCCTGCTTTAAGTCCCCCAAACTAAAAACTGATGTGGATTCCTTGATATTTTTTTCGGAAAGGGAAGGTTCTACGCGTGGATTCTTGTCCTGGAAGTTGAAATAGAACGACGAAATCTGCAGGCGGTATGTGCCTAGTCAGTCTTGTACGGACACATAGCCTTAAATGGCTAGGTCATGTAAAGCGAGTGGAAGGCACCCATCAGTCCTTGGCCCAGGTAAATGAAGAGGACCTTAACCAGCTTAAGGTGGAAAATTATGGGTAGGTGGCGATAGAACTCCAAGAGATCTGAATGCCTTAGGCGCAACCCCGAATGTCATGCCTCTAAAAAAACAAAAATTCAAGTAACCTTCACACGAAGATGGTTTCGTTAATCACTTCATACTTCGTACTTTAAACAGTGTCGCACCATGCAATAAAACGCGTAACATACACACGAAGACGATTTCGTTACTGACTTTATATTCTTTAATGAAGTTTAGGAATTTAGCTAAAATTTGACATAGTTCCATTTAAGCAGACAATTTAAATATTCCAACACAAAAATTAGAAATTGCAAAAAATGTCATGGTGCGAGGGATGAGATCTTACTAAAGAGCTGTCGGTTGGTATATTGTTTGGACAACTTTGATCACCGTATGTTTTCTGATCAAACTTTATGTACCAACATTTTCTGACTCAAATTTTTTCACTTCAATTGCATCCAAATTCCAAAACATTCTCGAAAATTCTATAAACGAGATTTGTTCAAATTTCGGTGAATACAAACGAGTACATTCGATTATCGATTTAATATTTTCTTATGTTGGTACACTTGTCCCGAACATATCGTCTCAGCTTCAGCTATATATCATGTTTATTTTAATATTTAGACGTGTTGTGCGTGTTCGAAGATTTACTGTTGTCAAAAAATGGATCAAGGAATTTGCATTCAATTATGTGTGAAAACTGAAAGTGCTCAAAAACACTTGAAATGCTGTTCCTTGAATATTTGAAAGTGGTACAAGCTTCTCAAAAAAGACCGAGAAGACGCAAATGACGACGCTCGCCCTGGACGCCCCAGTACATCAAGAACCGTAGAAAATGTTGAGAAAGTCAGCAACTATAAGAGAAGTTGCCGAAAATTACGGCATATCCTTTGGTGCATGTCGTGATTTTTTTTTAGGAAACTTTGAGTATGAAGTGTGTGGCAACCAAGTCCGTTTCAAGACTGCCAAATTTTGACCACAAAAAAATGTCGCATGAACATCGCTCAGGAATTGTTGAAAGACAGATATGCTTAAAAGGATCATAACTGGTGACGAATTATATTTATATGCTTATGACATCGAAAGCAAAGTCAAATCGTCTCAAGGGAAGAGTCCAAGGACAAAAAACTCGCCAAGTTCGATTAACTGTGAAAATTTTGCGGACTTTTTGTTCGATTACAATGGCGTAGTGCATCAGGAGTTCTTACCACATTGTCGGACGAACTAAAGGGAATATTGTCTTGAAGTTATGCTCATTCGGAATTGTGGAAAAACGATTCATGGCTTCTGCATCAAGATACCAGGTATACCGGTATGAAATGAGTTTTTTTGAAAATAATGGGAAAGTAAAAACATTTTATTCAAAGTATTGGATATTGTTTTCTACACATTTTGACCACCTTTCTGGCAGTTTGTGAATACCACGCCAATAAATTTGTTCGTCTTTTATAGCAAAACAATCAAACACCCAATTTTCGACCTCCTCGTAGGAATCAAAGTGCTGCTCAGCCAATGTGTGTCCCATCGATGAAAACAAATGGTAGTCGGAAAGAGCCAAGTCTGCTGAATACGGCGGGTGGGATAGCTGCTCCCAGCCAAGTGTTTTGATTGTATCCTGAACCGGTTTGTTTTTGTGTGCAGATGCATTGCCATAGAGCAAAATGACCTTGCCGTGTCTTCTGGCACATTCTGGTCGTTTCTCGACCAATGCATGGTTCAAATTGATCATTTGTTGTCGGTAGCAATCAGTATTAACGGTTTCACCAGGCTTTAGGAGCTCGTGGTACAGCACACCTTTCTAGTCCCACCAAACACACAGCATTGTCTTCTTGCCGAATCGACCTTTGCAGTCGATGTTGATGGTTGTCCCAGATAAACCGATGATTTTTTTCCGTTTAGGATTTTCAAAATAAATTCATTTTTCATCGCCTGTAACAATCCGATGTAAAACCGATTTTCTTTCGTGTCTTTGAAGCAAAATTTCACAAGTGTTTTTCCGGTTTTCCATCTGCCTTTCATTCAATTCATGTGGCACCCATTTTGCACACTTTTGGATCTTTCCCATAGCTTTTAAACGGTCAGAAATTGTTAGTTGTGCAACATTTAACATTGCTGCCATTTGCTTTTGACTGAAAGTGTCATGTCCATCCAATATCGTTTGCAATTCGGCGTCTTCAAACTTTTTTGGTGGTCTTCCCCGTTCTTCCTTTCTTACATCAAAATCATTATTTCTGAACCGTTGAAACCATCTTTTGCATGTTGCTTCTGATAGAGCATGATCACCATACGCCTCGACAAGCATTCGATGCGACTCTGCAGCACCTTTCTTCAAATGAAAACAAAAAATTAATGCTTTCCGGAAATCATCGCTTTCTGGTACAAAATTCGACATTTTTAGCACGATGAAAAAGTATGATATTTTTCACAGATGTCATAGCAAACAAACAAAAAACTTCAACTTTATCAAAAGCTTGTGAAGCTTTATCGTTTGAATTCTGCATTCAACTTTTCATTCTACTCGAGAGTGAACAGAGGCTTAGTTCTGATTCCTTGTGAATTTAATAACAATGGGTTCTCCATAAGAAAATTCTTAGTGTGATTTTTGGTCAAGTCTGCATAGATGGTGAGTGGAGGAAGAGATATAATGACGAACTATACGGGATGTTCAGCGACATCGAGTACTGTTCTCTCACGAGTAGAAAACCTACAGTTTTTTGCCGACTCCAAACGGCGAAGTTTGACAAGTTTTCTTAGACAGTTATTACTCTTTGAGTGTTGTCAGCAGCTGGAAAGAGGTGGTGCCGTGAAAAAATTCGAGGTGTTCAGCCGAGAATCGAACCTAGACCCTTCGGCGTGTGAACGTCACACTGCGCCACGGCGGCCACTCAACCAACTATGCGTGCGAAACTGGAGACAGTTAAAGATCGAGCTGGCTGGAGACGCTTGTTGGTTGAGGCCCAGATCCCTCTCGGACTGTAGCACCAACCTAAGTAAATAAATAAGTTCGCCATAATAAACAACGACACTCCAAGTTTGGTGGATAGTACCACTCTGTTGATGAAATCAAAGCCATTGAAGCTGAAAATTATTTAACTGCGAATGGTATATAATCGGCTCAACATCAAACCGCATGCCAATATAATCTAATCCCTCGCACAACTGTAACATTCGCCAATCATTAAAGTGATTGGCCACTCACGTTCAAATTTGGAAATTCAATGCTGATATATTGCAGCCACTAATAGCTTATCCGACTGGCGCCTTGATCAAATCGAAACTTAATTCGATGCGGTTGTGCAAAATTTCTGTGTGCTCCAATTAGTAGCTGTGCAGAATGAATCGATTCTGAGTGTTGTAGAATGCCAACTCTTGAAACTTAAGGCAGAGACGGAAGCATTTGACAAGCCAATCAGACTCGCAGACAATGCAATGTCAAATCCTCCACCGGAAGACGACCAAATCCACTCCAAACCTCAACTTCCAATCAAAACACAATTCCGATCAGAATTTCTGCAGCTCACCGCGGCACCACATATCTTTTAATTGGAAAATTTGTCATGTGCGAAGCACTCACACACCACACTACCCTCTAAATGATTCCCTCTGTACACCCGTCGCTTTGTGGAACAATCAATACGAAAAGAAGTATCAAATTTTAAATGACAAACCTTTTCTCAATTTTATGGAGTGGTGTACTCCACCATAATCGACAACGTTTCGCATTTGGCTCTCAATTCATTGAGGGTGTACGATTTGCTCGTTTTCCATTAATCAACACAGAAGCAGGTCAAAAGGGCCAACAAATCCGCCCAATCCCCGACAAGTGGTGGCAGCAGTAAGCTCGCACGAATGTGAATGTACACGTCGTTGGTAATAACTAGCACACGTTGATATATACACACACACTCACACACCCACACACACATCCGCACAACCGCGCATTGAACGACTAAACTTCGAAATGGCAAAGCAAATATGTAATTTAATCGTCTTTCACACACACACACACACAGGATCAGCAACAATAGGGACAACTGAATAGAAACTGCGGTTTGTCAGTCGGACAGTTAGTTGGTGCGGTTGGTTGGTTGTTTGGTGCACGGAGAGGGTTGCTACCGGTTAACTGGGTACAAAATCGACCCCAATTCTAGACAATTCCAAATGAACTGCCATGTCAATATAAATGGCAATTCGATTTGCGATTATTACACCAAACATCTCTCTGGCACAACTGTACGAAGCAACCCTTGGGTCGTCGCGCCTTCTTACCACTCCTCGATACGACAACGACGACTGCCACTGGAGCAGGAAGTTTTCGTTGTCGTTGTGGTGAAGGAGGTTATTAAACTTCCCTCGTGTCTGTCGTTCTCGGCCATTTCATGGCACCGTTAAAAGCGACTGATGGCTAACGGGGGCGGGAGTTGGTCGGATCGTGAGAGTTTATGTACTTTGTCTGGACACTTCACCCCGTCGGGCTTTCCGCACGCACAAAGTCTGTGAACTGCGGAACGAAATGAAGTGCTTAAAAAATCATAAGGTTTTTGGCCGGGAAATTTATTGCCGCTGTCCTGTTGTACCTGGCAAAGGGTACACAAATCAGCTTTAAGGATTTTCCAGTTACCCTTCGTTGCGCACCACCCCGCGGAGGTCGATTTATGGTTTTTTTTTTTGTTCTCTTTGGTTCGTTCGTCGTTTCTTTGTAATGAAATTTAATTATAAAAGTTTTCCGAAGGGTGAATGTGCTGAATGGCAGGAGAGTGGGGGGAGCTTGTAAGCGGCAGACGATTGTGGTAGAAATGAGTGGGGGTGTGGAGAGAAACTTTTCGAACACTTTTTTTGGTCGTATAGTACCTAATTCCGGAGCCAGAGAGTTAATACGGAGTTTTTGTTAATTTCCTCCCCAGGCCTGCCAACTGCATAATTTTGTTATGAACTCACCTAATTAGGGACGACAAGGGGTTGGCACGTATGGAATTCTTTATATCTTTCCGCCCCCAATAAACTGCTCCCCAAATTAATGTGCTTCCCAGATGATCCTTTTTGCTCGCTTCCTTGTGTAGCCCATTCATTCTTTGTGGCGAATGTTTCTGTTTTTCTTTTTTCTCTGAATGAAGAACTCTGAATCAACAGGTGCGATTATCGACTGGATAATCAGTTTAATTCATTTGCAATCGGAGCGATGTTCTCCTAGTACGAAATAGTTTAACGAATCATTGGGGTTGATTGGGCGGTCATTAACGCCAGGCGGGCTGTAGGAAAGAGGGCATGAAAATTGGATTTGTTAATCAAAGGAGCTTAAGTGCGGCTGCATTAAATGCACCAGAGCTTTGGTCAGTATGTGGAGTGATTACGTGCATTTGAGCTTTAATCGATATGTCCGTGGTGTCATTGCAGCCGCATACGTTTCGAGGAGAGGAAATTAAATTGCGAATTTTCCCTTCCTCTGGCTAATTGATTTTGAGTGCTTTCCAGTCTGAACAAATTGGACACATCCATAATGCCCGAGTCGCTATTATTAGGTCTCTTGGATGCATTTTAAGCTAAGCACTTGCGCTGGATGAGTGAATGAAAATGCCAGTCAAAAGAAATCACTTCAATTTGGATGTGAATCCGTTTCGAAGGAAACCCCAGCTTTTCAATCTTTTTGAATTTATTTTTTCGTCTCTAAGACGAAAGTGCTAATGACAGTCCCCCATTTAGTGTCCACCCCGACTCCCTTTGCTCGTGCACATTTCTCTTTAGACATCCTTCGGCACAGACAGCCAGACTCCAGTTCCCAGTCTACTCAGCTCACAAAGCAATTTGCAGATCAACAAAAATTCTTCAAGAATCAAGGATTTTCAGTCTTTTCAACCCTACTTCTCTTCCTGCTGGTTTTCCGCTGCTGGTGCTGGTGCTGCTGCTTCTGCTGATGATGATGATGCTGATGACGACGATGATGCTTACGGGTTTTTTTTTCTCATTTCTGTCCTGTATGCGGGAAAGTAAAACACACAGGCAGACGGTGGAAAAAAAAAAACAAAATCAGCTCAAGAACAGCACCAAAAAAAAAAGACAAAAAAAGTAGCAGAAATCCTTCAGCTGTGGAGAACTTTTCATCATGAATGGAAACCGAAAGGCAACAAAATACATCTAGGACTTTGCCTTCACTTCTACACCATCACGCCACAGCCCACCTTTTGCCCGCAGACCAAAGGAGCTGCACAAATCAGTGAGAAACTTTTCGATCAAATTCGAATACAAAACTGCTGCTCTTGATTTTCTTCGTCTGCGAGTGCCGAAGAATTCCCCCGGGCGTCCTGCTAGAAGCAAACTGGTTGCCGTTGCACCGCTATCTGAGGGACGGCGGTGGCGAATTTCGTCGCTCATCTCAGATTTCTTTTAATTACTTTCCATTCGTGCGGGTGCTCTGCTAATGGTGCGGCGATGGCATGCCACCACCTCCTTTCCAAGTTCAAAGTTATTGCCAAACTCAGGATTCAAAACTAAAGAAAAAGTTCCATCGGGTGCACTTTACTAATGGCTAGGGACCACCATCATTTTCCTATTGAAATGACGAAGTAGACAAGGGACAAAATATTCAAAAGAGAGAGCACTCGATATATTTGCTCCTTGAGCCTGAAGGATATCGAATATCGAATGAAGCGGAGGGGCGCCACCACTTCAATGTAATATCGCTCTCATTAACATAATGTTGAATTTTTGATTAAGGGATTTGTGCTTGTACTCACTTGAAGTTCTGAGACTAGATCGTGCCTCTCCATTTCAGTGGCATTCTCCTTGAGAGTCTTCACCGCAACTGTTGTTATGCCGTCGTAACCTGGAATTAGATGGATGAATAGCGGCGTGTTAAATCAATGGCAAACACCTATTGGAAAATGAATCATTTTGGAGGTGTGTACTTTTGGGAGTTTTTCAATGGAGCTAAGTTGGAGTAATCTTTGACACATTATGTTCCATGAAGTGGTTAAGGAGGCACACTGATTTAGGTTTTTGGAAAGTTTTAATTTTGGACTGTGTTCAGTATTTTGCCTTCAATATTTTTTTTTCACTTACTTCAAAGCGGAATACGTGTTCTTTTCAAAAAGGCGAAGTGTAAGAAGCTTACTGGAAACTGGTGTCTATTTAAAGCTGCCTTAAGTCCAAACAAAGAACACACAGAGTGTATCATTAGAAAATTGCAGAGACAGCCAGAGAAAAATTTGGATTTATTATGGGGCTCTCCACAATTGACACTGCTTAGGTTGCCCACCATGAAAACATCAATGGCGTGGATTAGTAAACTAATGTTAAACAAAACTGCTTAAGAGGGCAAACTCCACAGAACTATATAAGGCAGCCGGGGATGACGAAGCGCTCGCAGTAGCTCATCCGTAAGATATTGTCGGAGGAAAGATCGATGAGTGGAATCCAAGCGTCGCTTGCCCGGCCCACAAGAAAAGACGCCCATTTGACAGTGTCAACCATCAAGGGATCTGCCTCCTCACTTTACGGTACATCGTGGAATAGATCCAAGTTCAGGCCGTCTTTTGTTTCTTCTTGTTGTGGCGCTACAGTCCAAAGTGAACCTGGGCCTAAACCAACATGGTGCTCCGGTCAGCACGATCTTTCGCCAGTTGTGCAGTACCGCACTCCAAGTTGGTTGAGGTCCTCCACCGCTTGTGTGCTCCACCTTAGTCTAGGCCGTCCTCTGTTGCGTTATCCCAATGGCTCGGAGTCAAAGACTTTTCGGACCGGAGCAGTGGTGTCCATACGCTCTACTTGGCCTAGCCATCCTAAGTGTTGTATCAGTAGACGCTTGACCAGGCGCATCTCACTGTATAGCCCAGAGTTCGTTGTTAAATTTTCTCCTCCAAATGCCTCCAAAGCAAACAGGACCAAAAATCGCACGCAAAACTTTTCTCTCGAAGAGGCCAAGGGCTTCCTCATCCGCCTTTAGTAATGTCCAGGTTTCCGCGTCATAAAGTAGGACTGGGATGATCATGCTGTAACGAAAAGCGAGGTTATTCCGTCGAGAGAGGGCTTTGTTACTCAATTGCCGCTTGAGCTCAAAGAAACAGCGATCGGCAAAAGCGATTCTGCGTTTGATATGGGTACTGATGTTGTTGTCAATGTTTACCGCGGAGCCGAGGTAGACGGAGTCCTTCACTACCTCGAAGTTTCTGCTGCCTAGTGTGACGCTCTGTCCAAGACGTCGACGTTGTGTGTCCTGTGACAGCATGAACTCAGTCTTATCCTCATTTACCGCCAGACCCATTTTCGCCGCTTTCGCTTCAATGCCAGCAAACGCCTCATTGACGGCTCGCTCTGTTCGTCCAATCACGTCAATGTCATCAGCGTAAGCTATCAATTGAACTGACTTCTGGAAGATCGTGCCTGTTGATTTGTGAGTTACGCACGATCCCCTCAAGAATGATGTTAAAGAAGCCACATGACAATGCGTCTCCTTGTCTAAAACATTTTTTGACATTGAAGGTCTCGGTGAGTTCGTTATCGACCTTGACGGAGCAGCGAGAGTTCTCCATCGTCATCCTACACAATCTGACGAGTTTGGTAGGAATGCCAAAACTAGACATGGCACTGTATAGCTCGTTTCTATGCACACTCTCATATGCGGCCTTGAAATCGACGAATAGGTAGTGAGTGTCAATTTGCATTTCTTGTGTCTTTTCCACTATCTGCCGTAATGTGAAGATCTGGTCTATAGTGGACTTACCTGGCCTGAAACCACACTGATAGGGACTTATCAGGTCATGTACAAACGGCTTCAGACGCTCACATAATACGGCAGAGAAGATCTTGTATGCGATGTTTAGGAGACTAATCCCTCGGTAGTTGGCGCAGCCAAAGGGGTTTCCTTTCTAGTGAATCGGGCAAAGGACACTGAGATTCCAATCATCGGGCATGCTTTCCTCCGACCATATCTTACAAATGAGCTGGTGTATGCGCCCAACCAACTCATCTCAAGCTGCTTTAAATAGTTTTGCTTGAAGTCCATCCTCTCCAGCAGCATGTATATAGCAGAGGCAGAAAAACAACATCTCTTGTAATAGCAGGCATCCTATTTCTCCTCAGCGCTGTACGATATCGACGTACCCAACGTCAACGTGAAGCTATCGCTTAACAATGTCTTCTAACTGATTCTCGAATTGAGAATTGAGTCACATCAACTAGACTAATTGTTTTTAAAGATATTCCTATGCAACGTTAGAGTAGAGTTTTCGGTACCATCAATCCATAATATATCGCGATATTTTAATAGTGACAACCACTAGCACACAGAATAACGTAGCATACAGGTACAATGGTTCATAAAAGTTTTGAACAGTGAATTCAAAATTAAATTCGCCAACAAAAGGTAAATCGTTGCAAAGGGAAAAGCTGTTTGAACTGGACCACATGTCTGCTACAAAAAAAGTAACAACTGAAAACTTTGGTTCAGAACTTACCAAAAATTAAATATTCATCTTAGGGGTATTTTTAAGAAGTATAGAGCTTTTAATTGTTAATACTGTATTGACAGGCGAACATGTTGTCAGATGTTATTTGAATTTTTGTAAATTTGGTATGAAAAGACTGGCGCCTTAACAACGTTTCCGAATTGCGCATTTTTTTGAAAGTATGATTGCCGTTCCAAATTTTCACTAGAAAGAAGGTCACGTTTTGATAAGCTTATACGTCAACAAACAAAAAAGTGCCGAAACTGAAATGAGAACAATCGTCTAGTGTATGCTGAGACACCGTTGCGACCACAAAAACTTACTGTTTAATGTGTTGCATGAGATGTTGGAATAATTAGTTTTGTGATTCTTTAAAAATGATTCTGATGAGAACGTCTGTGGCTATAGAGCCACATTAAAAGACTTTTTTCCTTATCAATTGAACAGCCTGCTGATATGATATGCTGGTAATGTGTTTTGAACAGGACGGTTCAACATGTCACACCGCTTGTCCCACAACCGATTTATTGCAGAATTCATTTGGTAACCGAACAGTTTCACTTATGAAGCCGCTTGTTCATTGGTCTAATCCGATAAGACCGAAACGATTAACCACTTTATTTTTTTTTATTTTTTTTTATAATTGACGCGTGCAAAAGGGGTTGCGAGTACCCTTAAGTGACCGGATCAAGTCACAGCACGGGCCGAAGGTATAGAGGAGGAGAGGGAGAGGAGGTACCGATGCACATTGGTTTTAAATGCCTGTGGATTGTAATGAGGAGGAAAAATCGAGCTGGGAAGAGCATTCCAGATTCGTGTAGTGCGGCTAAAAAACGAGTCTCTGAATTTGACTGTACGTCCGAAAGAGGGCTTGAGGGTGAATTGATGGGCATTCCTAGCGAGGCGTGTATTGCGGGTGAATTCTTGAAGGGGAGGAATGCAACTGGCTAATTCGTCTGAGCATTTCTTGTTGAAATAGCGGTAAAAAAGTGACAATGACGCGACATTACGTCGGTGTTCTAACGAGTCAATCGACTTCGCAATATTACTGTCACCTATAAGTTTTATCGCTCGCTTTTGAATTCTATCCAGCAGGTGCAGGGAGGTCTTAGAAGCACCTGACCAGATAGGAGCGTTATACTCAAGTTTTGGGCGTATGTATGCCTTGTATATTGTAGCCAGATCAGAGGGGGTGAAGTACTTCTTGCATCGTTTAAGGAAACCTAGACATTTCGCAGCATTTTTGGCGACCTCAAATATGTGATCATTCCAACTAATTGTTGGGTTGATACACATACCGAGGATGGAAAGTCTTTCGGTTTCAACAACGCAAGTGCCGTTCATGGATAACGGCTGATTATTTTGTGATCGCTTTAACGACAGTAGACAGCACTGTGTTTTGGAAGCATTAAATTCCACTCTATTCTTATTTCCCCAATCGATTATGCTGTCAAGGTCGGAATTTAATGTGCTTAACATACGCTGCCGTTCCGAGTCTAAGGCCGAAGTGGAGGGACGTGAGCCAAGGAACGAATATGAAAAGCTGAGGGTACTGTCATCAGCGAAGGAATGAATAGGATTAGAAGTAGCAGACAAGAGATCATTTATAAAAATGAGAAAGAGTGTCGGAGACAAAACAGAGCCCTGGGGAACACCAGCATTAATATAGTGGATATCAGACTTGAATCCATCCAAAACGACTTGTATTGAACGATTCGAAAGGTAATTTCTAATCCATTGAAGAAGAGACTCATCGATTCCAAAAGCACGCATTTTCGACAAGAGAGCCTGGTGCCAGACCCTGTCAAATGCCTTAGAAATATCAAGCGCAACAATCTTGCTTTCACCTGCATTGTGCAAAGATTGGTTCCACTTTTCAGTGAGATATGCCATCAGATCACCAGTGGAACGGTTGCTTCGGAAGCCGTACTGCCGGTCATTAAGAAGCTTCCGGGACTCAAGATATTTCATAAGCTGACGGTTTATCAGCGTTTCCATGACCTTGGAGAGAAGGGACGTTAGTGCTATGGGTCGGTAGGAGGTGGGTGACGAACATTCGCCCTTTTTAGGGACGGGCTGGACAAATGCAGTTTTCCACTTACTCGGAAAGAGCCCTGAAGAGTAGGACAGATGGAAAAGCTTACGCAGTGGTTTTGCCAGCGTAGAAGAACACCTCTTCAGAAGAACAGGGGGTATACCATCCGGGCCAGCGGATTTGTGTATGTTTAGATCTTTAAGTACTCTTGCTACTGTACGAGTGCGAAAATGGATTTGCCCCATGGAGAAATTTACGCTCTCAAGTACAGGTGGGGACAAAGTGTTATCTGGCAGCGTTGAGCTAGCTGCAAAGTGTGCAGCAAGCAGATTAGCTTTGTCCAAAGAGCTGACAGCTGGAATGTCATTGCAAATGAGCGTTGGGATCGAAGACGAGGCTGAATTCCTTATGTTTTTTACGAAAGACCAAAAGCTTCTGCTACCCTTGGGGCATTGTAGAACTTTTTGCCTCAACTTTTGGTCAAAGGAGAATTTAACACGTCTTATTAATGCATTACAGTCATTTCGGATCCGTTTGAACTTTTTCCGGGCTTCCTCAGAAGGGTTGGCTTTATAATCCCGGAAACTCAACTCTCTCACCCTGATAGCCTCTTTGCAGCTCAAGTCGAACCACGCGTTTGCCTTAGGCTTGATGCTCTTCACTCTGTGAGGAATGAAGGACCTCATGCCCAGCGAAATAATGTTTGTGATCGCATCAGTAGCGGCATCCACGTCACTATCGAGGAAGCATAGTGACCAGTTAAAATTCCTAAAGAAGTTGTTAAGTCCGCTCCAGTTGGCTTTCTCGTAGAGCCATACTGTTCTTTTCGGAATTTGTTCTTTAACTGTGTGGGAGGAGTACGAGAATTTGGCTGACACGACACAGTGGTCGGACGAGCCTAGAGGCGACAATATATCAATTGAACATTTTTCCGGATGAGAGGTGAGAAACAGATCCAAGGTGTTAGCGGTATGATCTGCAATGTCAGGTATTCGTGTTGGCTCATTCACAAGCTGGGTTAAATTATTTACCTCAGCGAAGATTTCAACATACCTTCCTTCGGGTGTTGTCTGGCCTGAATGTCGAAGCCAAGTAGAATTGTGTACATTGAAATCGCCCGCAATAGCGATTTCAGTGCGAGGGTACAGGGATACAATTCTTGTGATGGAGTCAGACAGCGCATCAAACTCATTATAAGTTGAGTTGCTGTCCAGGTTTGGACTTCTATAAATAAAGCAGTAGTGGATTAAATGCTTACGGACAAGGAGTTTTAACCACAGAAAATTAAATTCCGGATTGGAACAGTGGCCATATTGTGGTTGAATTTGGTAAGCAACATCACTACGCACATAAATGGCGAGACCGCGGTGTAAAAAGAATAAGGGCACCAAGCTATATCCAGGCAGGTTCAAATCCGATAAATCGGTATTCTCACCCACCTGTGTTTCGCTCAGCGCCAAGACAGCTGGTTTGTGACGGGAGAGGTGGACGTAAACGGCAAAGAGATTAGTTCTCAGTCCGCGAATGTTACTCGCGTCAACACGAAATTGCCCCCTCATGTCAGTCGTAGGCATTTGAAAACCAACTCCGACAATGCAGTTGGTGAAAGTAAGCAGAGTTCAGAAGTGTAAATTCAGCGATTAGCTTCACAAAACAAATCAACGTAGGTGTTATGCCCGTACATTGACTTGAATTGGTCCACTAACAAAAATTCACACTTCCGAATCCGCTATGTCAGATGTTAGGCAGACTCGGACATCGCCCCAGCCCGTCTGGTAAATCAAACGGGAGTTGCGACCGAGAATGCCCAACAGTGGCTTGTGAAGGAGTGGGAGAGGGGGGAGCGGGCCGAGTGCGCTCTACCGAATCACTTCACTGCACCGAGATCACCAAAAATCTTTTAAACCCATTTACCACCCCATTTGTTGTGGCCATAACATACAAGGTGTATACAAGTTCTGTTCCAAAAAAAGGGAGTTTTCAAAACACGTCTAATGTTTATTCCTCCCACAAAGAAAACAAATACGCTGTAAAGCTAAACTTTAAACATATGTTTAAGACGAGAGTACCAAAATAACAAAGAAAAAATCGATTTTCGAATGTACGTAGCCAGCAAAATTTGAACTTCACCACTAGAACATCGACGTATTGTTGGGCCTTTGGTATTTTCTTAATTTTTAGTATATTCCTTAATCGCTAGCTAATTCAACTAAAACTGCTGTAATGAATTAGCCAGACCCAATACTTCTCTTTAAAAATATGACCGCAATACACTCTTCGCTAGATCTGCTCACCCCTCCAACATCGTGCGTACAATTAAGTTTGGTCCCTCGTTCTTTAGCTGCACCAAACGAAAATGAAATACTCTTTCCAGCTCGAAATTTTCGCCCTCATTACAATCCAGAGGTATTTAAAACCAATATTCACCGGTACTTTTTCTATACCTTTTGCCCATGCTGTGACCTAATCCTGACCACTTAAGGGTTTCAAAAAGTCCCCTTAGCGCGCGGCAGTTATTAAACACAAAAACTTGGATGACAACCGCTTATACGAATAAAAGGCCACAAATTCTGAAAGAGGTCATAAAGTAAACTTCCAGGTAAGGCTACTTCCGACTAAGCCGTGCGCCAAATCATATTTTATTTCTAATGTTGCCAGATTGGCTTTCAAAGCAAGTAAGCTTCATAAGCTTCATTCAATATAAGAAAACCTTCTGCCCACGATTCTATTTCAAAATTCTATACCTCTATACGACACCCTGTATAGATTAAGGTTACCCGTGAACTTATTTGTTTTCATTGAGAGACCTTTTTTAAAATGAGAATACAAAAACACCGCCAACAAGATTGACTGCAAAAACAACTAGGCCATTGTCGCCCATGGGCTGTTGTGCCATCAAATTTATTCCTCTCCCCCTCCACATCTTTTTGAAGCGAGCTGTGCACTCCATAGAACTTTAGTTGCAAACGACTCGTTTCGTTGTCACAAAAGATTTAATAAATCGAACTTAAAGTTTTGCAATTGAAAAAATTTCATTTCAACTAGAAGAATGAATGGCGTTGGTGGGGAAATTCTCTGTTCGCCTATTATTCTCTGCAGCTTTTTGGAATAAAACAGGCAAAGAAGCTTGTGTAGGGGAAATATTGCGGCTATTTACCCATTTTTCAGAACTTGCACATCTGATACTTTTCATGTGATCCAGACCATTTATGAGCAAAACTTAAAAAAAAAGAGATCGAACATACACTTCACAACTTCCCCATTCATTTCTAACCTATCCTGATGTGTGCCATCATATTGCGACCAAGCCACAAAGCAAGACGGAACCCGCTGCCTATTCCTCCAAGCACCCAGCACAACAAATGAAATATGCAAATTTGTAATGTTCCGATACATATCTTTAGAGTTTCGTTTTGTGTCGGGATCAGGGCAGACAACAATTGCCTTCCGACACTGTCAGAGCTCTGCGAGCATTTCTCAATAAAGCCCCCATAGTTCTTTCATTCGTGCAACGCGTTTCCGGCGGTTGCCGCTCGTACCACCGCTTTCTCTTATTCACCCCGAACCCGCTCGATTGAGTTGTGGCCGAGCTGAAAGGATGTGTGTGGCTGGCTCTCGATTTTCCACTAATACGATGCGGTTTATTGGCTTTTGGATGGTTTGCCAAGCAAAGCGGCAGACTCTGCGCCGGCACGCCATCGGCGACTGAATGAGTGTACAATCGACCATAATTCCATATTCACATCAACAATTTTTATGACGGCCATTTGTCAAGGATTTGCGTTACCGTTTTATGGATGCATTTTGTCAAAGGATATGTCGAGGGGTCTAATGTGTGTGTGAGCGAGGGTCTGTGCGCCGGCCGTATCCAGTGACAGTGGAGGACAATCGGTTCAAACTTAACGACATTGATTTGCATTTTTGCAAACGATGCCCGCCCGGTGCCGCATGCCGAGGCTGGCGCACACTCGCCCAACTTGTTGTGACTGTGTAGCAAGGATGTCGGTGGAGGTGGCGGACGGTGGGGTCAAGGATTATGTGGTGGGTGGGACATTATGAAGATACAATATTGTTCCTTGTTGGGGCGTATGTTTTGGTCTGAAGTCGTGCTGTGAACTCGTTATTCATCTTTTTCTTCAAAAGGCAGGCAAACACATGGAGAAGGGTTCGCCGTTTAAAGCATCCTCAGCGCTCCACGCCATCATTGACCACCCGCAACTTTGCCCATGGAGCTGACTGCGCCCTTGCACAGGAAATTGAGTGCAGATAATGTCCTTGTGGCCGGAAATACTCGTATTTCGGATCGATGGACCGAGTGCATGAGCTCGTAGTAACATGCTTATTGGCGACATACGGTGAAGGCGAAGCCAGGCGAGGATAAAATTAAGTGTTGTTCAAGAGATAGAGTGCAGTGTGTGGTATGTGCTGGAACACAGATACACGAAAAGATGGTCAGTGCTTCGATACAATCTGGCCGAGGACGACGACGACAAAGGAGAACTCGATACCCAAAACTGTAGTGGAAATTCATTGAGAACGATCTGTGCACCGAAGGACGACGTTATTCAACGAATGCCACTGACAGTGGCATGGTCGATGGCCATTGTCGTTAATGGTAACTGAATTTCAAGAAAATCCTTCGCTTCCCTGGCTGAGTGTGGCGCATCTCCGGTTCTCGCCATATGCTGGCGGATTATAAAATGCTTGGATACATATGACTGTGGACAATGCAATCAAGTGCAAAGCCCAGATAAAAATATTTGTTGGGATTCGTTGCGAAAAATTCCCTTTTTGGCAGGGACAAGAAGTGTTTCTTTGGAATGTTTGCTATTATGTGAGCAATGTGCTTTATTTAGTTCAAGGGATTCATAGAGCATAGAGCGAGTTGCAGGACACAACCAAAAGGTTTGGGCCACTACAAATGGAATACGTGTGCTGAGGTATGCATTAAGGTTGAGGGGACTTGAATGTGTTTCGATTTAATGGAATTTCTTTCGGTGATTGTTTGAGTAAGTGAAAGAAGTAGATTGTCAGAGAGCATGAGTGTAACCAGAGACATGGGAACGGCAAAGCTGGTTTAGTTCTTGTTTCCGTTGATGGAGTTCATAAATTTCCAGTACCGGACCCTTCAAACAGCAGACCGTGGTTGACAACTGGCAAGTGCTTTAAGTGTCCAGTCCACAACAAACTATGCTGTGGAACAACTACAATAAACATTTACAAACATAATAGTTCTTAAACAAGAGAATGAGATCTGCACTCTAAAGTCGATTTCTATAGCCAAGATTGAGAAAAGTTCCTGGCAATTGTTTGGATGGATGTAGGGTGTCCGCAGATACCTAGAGAACCATCTATTGTAATGCGCTGTGAAGGAGTTATAATCCATTTTCAGCACCAATCGCTCACGTTCATTACTGACCAGTCACGTTCAGCCAATGAAGTGTTGGTAATTCCACTCTGTTTTTTGTTGCTCATGTGAAACTATGAGACAAAACCAAATCCGTCGTTGGCAGACTTCCATACCATACAGACGTGCACCGACTCCAGAAAAGCCAGTGCAGTGCGGTTCTTGTGTAAACGTTGTTACCGATTCTCAATAAGGGCAGTAGCCTAGTGGCAGTGTAACTTACCGCGAATCGAAGGGTCCCGGGTTCAAATACCGCGGGTACCAAAGGAAAAAGTATTTTTTTTTTCTTTCTATAAGTAAAGACACTAAGTGTGAGTAGAAAAACTAATGGAGAGTGACGAGCGACCCGAGCTCAGTAAATCGGGTGACTTTAAGACACCGTTGGCTGGTGGGACATCAGGCCACCAAACGAGTGACGATAGCGAGCGTGCCGCTAGCCCAGCAAGCAGCAGAAGCGGCATGAAGAAGAGGAGAAAGACGATGCAACCGCAGCCGAATCCACGCCGAACCAAAATAACGTCGGATGAAGAAGCGGTGGCTTCCAGCAAAGGAAGGGGAGCGTCAAAAAAAACATCGCCCCAGAAAAGTGCAGCTGTAGCAAACAGCGAAATGGAAGCGCTCCAATGTGAGTCGGAGGGCAATGAGTGCCGATACTCATATAAAGGGAGTGACAACTCCTTTCGAGTAATGGCCACTTCCGACGCAGATGATGAGGCGGAAGAGATTAGGGAGGAGGAACAAAAACTCCGCCATTTGAAAGAAGAGCAGGCAAAACTCGAGGCCTACATATCAAAGCTTCGAGCTCAATCAGATGCCCGAAAAGCTGCTGAAAAAGCCAAAAAAAACGAGCAGCAGAAAAAAGAATTGCAAGAGCTGCAGCAAAAAAGACAGCAGCTGAGGGCACAGAGGCAGAAGCAACAGCAGGAAAACGAACCACTGCCCTCAACCTCCAAGGTGGCACAACGCCTGCAGCAGCTACAACAGCATCAACAAAATCAACAACAGCAAAGTTCAGCCAGGAAGACTACCAAAACATCCAAGGTGGCGCAACAACTGCAACAACAAAAACAACAGCAGCAACAGCAGCACCAACAAAAGAAGAACCAACAGCAGCAGCAGCAACAACAGCAGCAGCAGCAACATCAGCAGCAGCAGCAGCATCAGCAGCAGCAGCAGCATCAGCAGCAGCAAAAACAACAGCAGCAACAGCAGAACCCCAAAGCTAATAAGCGAAGCCCCCCCATTAATGTGTTCGGCATGGAGACATCAAAACTTAAAAAACTATGTGAGTTGGCCCTAGCGATTAACACTTATTACATTAAATATAAGACTCCCCTTAGTCAAACGGTCCAATGCTTATCAAAGGACTCGTATGACATTTTAATAGAGAAGTTGGTGGCATCAAATGCCGAATTCTGGACATACTCCCCCAGAGGAGAAAGGCCACAGACACTCCTCCTCAAGGGTATAGATCCCTTAACTGACCCGAAAGAGATCCTCGAAGAGCTGCGCCAAGTCGAGAGCGACGAGGTCCACTTCGTAGGGGTCAAGCCATTCACCACTGCGGGTGGAAAATGGAAAAAGAAGGCACTTCCCTTCTTTTTAGTTCAAGTCACCCATAACACTAAAATCGATAGCCTACGGAAAATTCGTTACGTAGGTGGTCTAAGTGTTGTATGGGAGAAATTAAACAGATCCAATTACGTACTTCAATGTGCGAATTGTAGAAGGCTGGGGCACGTGGCGGCGAACTGTCATATGGAGTTCCGCTGTGCACGTTGTACATTCAGTCACAACAAAGGGGAATGCCCTTTGGGCGCGGATGAAGTCGAAGATAAGTCTCTCCTCAAATGCGTATTATGCGAAGGAAATGGGCACCCCGCAACTTATCGGGGATGTCCAAGAGCCAAAGAACTCCAGCAGAGAATGAAGGTGGCAAGGAACACAAAGAAGGTAGAAGCCAGGCCAGAGGCCCGTGCTTTGGCTACCACTGTTACGCGGAACATCTCCTACGCCCAAGTGGCGTCAGGCAGTGGATCAGCACAACAGACAGCGCCGAAGATGGCCCCAGTCCCAGTGACCAGGCTACCAGAGGCAGAACCCTCAATAAGGGATGTTATGTCCACCATCAAGTTGATGCAAGCACAAATGCTCGCTTTGCAGAAACAAATGGTCGACTTACACACCAGCTTCCTTGCGCAGTCGGCTCGAGTAGATTTCCTCTACTCGCAGCTGCCTGCGAACCAACGCGAGCAGATATAATGGGCTCACGCGAGGCTAGAACACTTAAGATCCTAGCAGTGAATGTAAATTCGCTGATTAGGATCGAACGAAAACTGACGCTTTCCAATTTGCTGCAAACCCACAATCCTGATGTGCTGATGGCTAGCGAAACCAAGCTAAACCAGACGCGCAATCTCAGGTATAAAAACTACCACGTTATTAGAAGAGACCGACCCCAATCCACTCGAGGTGGCGGGGTGGCTCTACTGATTAAAAAAAACATAAGTCATAAGGTTGTGTATAGCAATGAAGTACGAAGATGTGGTGTGCTGGAGGCAGCCATCGCGCGCATCCCTCTCCAAGGTGGAAAGAGGTTGTTTGTGATTGCTGCCTATGCAGCAGATGCTCAAAACTCTAATTTCCTTTCTGAGCTCGAAGCTCTTTTCACAAGCCTTCGTTTAAGCTCGGAAGAAAACTATTATATTCTAGCCGGAGATTTGAACGCTAAGCACGGTGAATGGGGTAACAGTGCCCCAAATGAAAGAGGAAACGCTATCTTAGGTTGGATGGATCAAAACAATATCGAGTTCAGGCTAGATTTGCTTGCAACCGATAGACCATCTTTTCCCAGAAGCGGGTCTTATCTCGATGTGATGCTTTTTGACAGACGACTAACGGTACTTAACGTGGAAAGACACATAAGAAACTGTTTAACTACGGTCGAGTACGATAGTGACCACTGTGGTCTCGCCGCGGTTATACAGCTTCCGAATGAGCTGGACGAACTGGAGGAATATGTCCAATCGTATCCTTATAATTATAATAAGGCGCGTTGGCCACGTTTCACCAGAGCCCTTGCCAGAGAAATAAATTCGAGTGCGATCAATCCCCCTACGAACAGAAACCTTACGAACGAAGAGGTTGACGGGTACCTCAGACGAATGGACGACGCCATTAAACGTACAATGGACAGGACCATCCCAAAAGTGGTACAAACCGACGATGGCGACATCTATCGGAATGCTACAATCGATGCACTTCACGTGCAAAAGAGTAGACTCCTGTCAAGGTTAAAATTCCTATACAGGCGGTTTACCGATCCTCAAAATCCGGAGGTCCGTTCGATGAAGTCGCAGATCAAAGTACTCCAGCAGTCGATCCGCCAAAATTACAGTATAGCTGTTAGCTTGCATTGGGGCAATAAGATTCGGGCTATAAGATCCAATAACCCGAGCATGTTCCCGCAAGTAAATAAAATTTTCCGGAGGAAAGATCATAACGACATTCAAAGCGTTCGACTGGACAGAACAACAGACAACGCAAGCCTACTGACGTCAGTTGGCATCGATCCAGATAAGGCTGTGCTTGACAACAACTTCTTCGTAGTTGAGGATCCCCAGGAAAAGGTCAAAGCAGTTGGTGCTGTGTTCCAGAAAGTGTACACGGTCAACGAGTCGCGTCGTCCGAACCACGACCTGGAACACTTAGCCTCGCTTAACCACGTTAATCTACGGAATAATATAAGTCAATGGCGATCCGAGAATCCTGGCTTCACCAGATTCAATGACGATTTACTGGCAAACAATGTCATCGCCGATGACGGAAGTAATTCCATCTTAATTTCGAGAGATGAACTCCAGGGTATCTTCAACTCACTAAAGAAGAAGAAGTCAGTGGGAATTGATGGAATACCGAATATTGTTCTGCGCCATCTCCCCTTTGAGGCGGTGGATGTGTACACAACCTTGTTTAACAATGCGTTGAGTAATGCATATTACCCAGTGCATTGGAAAACAGCAGTGGTACAACCCATCCCGAAACGGGACAAAGACACCTCCATTCCGACAAATCTTCGGTCGATAAGTCTTCTTCCGTGCGTAAGCAAAGTCTTTGAGAAAATAGTCATCAAGGCTCTGAAAGAGTGGGTCGAGCAAAAACAAATTATTCCGGAAAACCAATTCGGCTTTAGGGCGGGGCACGACACAATTCATGCCGCGTCCAAATTGGTTTCCGACATACAATGGAACAGAAACAAGACACAGTGCACAGGTGCCTGCCTGATTGACATGGAAAAGGCGTTCGACACCGTATGGTTAGAAGGACTCTTCCTCAAGTTGGTCAGGCTTGGCATGAACAAAACGTTGCTATATATGATCTATGACATGATAACAGGCAGGAAGTTCGTTGTGAAAAATGGCAACGTAACTTCCTCCACTGTTTTTCACATAAAAAATGGGTTGCAACAAGGGGCGGTTGGTTCGCCGATTCTATTCACGATATTCACTAGTGACCTTATAGGTTCCATGCCAAACTTAATTGCGTTTGCCGATGATCTAATCGCGTACAGATCAGGTGCAAAGATTGAGGTCATAAATGGCCTGCTGCAACGTGATTTCGACTTGATTCAACAATATTGCGACGACTGGAAGTTGAAAATCAACTACCGGAAGTGCGAAACTATTCTTTTTAGAACCCCGTTGTCCAGAGCATCAAGGGACACGAAAAGAAATTGGCGCAAGTTCAGCATATTGGACCCACAGGGGCAGCCATTAACTGTTAAAAGTGTGGTTAGATATCTTGGCATTTGGTTGGACCAGTTCCTGTATGGTGGTATCCATGCAGCAACAGTTTTGACCAGCGCTAAGAAAGCCTTCGCTATGGCAAGGGGGCTGTTTTACAGCAGCCAACTTGATACCAGAGTGAAGGTGATCTGCTACATGGCCCTAATACGGCCAATTATGGTGTATGGTTGTCCTGTGTGGTTCAACGTGAGTCCTTCCCAGATGGAAAAGATGAGGGTGTTCGAGAGACAGTGTCTTCGGGCCTGTCTCCGTTTATATCGTACACCCGAATCCCAGTACAAAAAATTCTATCCCAACGAGGTTTTGTACAATGAGGCAAACCTGATCAGAATAGATAATTTTATTATTAAATTAATTCGGGGTCACATAGCTCGAGCCATGACCTCAACCAACAGTCTGATCTTTGGGGCTTACTACCCTAATGAAATGTACCATGAGAAGGTGCGTCTTAACGGCTTTATCCCACCTGAGGCGTTCCTCTATTTGGACACGAAAGGCCTGATACAAGATAGGGAAGGCTGCCCTATCATCTTCCATGTCGCACGCCGAACAGTGGAAAGGCGACTTCAATACGAGCCGGACGTCGCTCGCAGCCACGAAGGCCTCTTACGGTTCAGTAGAGCGATCTCTGCCCGCGATAGAGCAGTCTCTGACAAAGAACGGCTTTTCTTCTGGTGGCTGCATCAGAATCAGCCTTCGATGCCGCCAACTTCTCACACAGGACCAGGATAGTTGACTCATTAGGGCCAACTTACATATTTTAAGGTAGCTATAAGGTAGATTAAGACATAAAAAAAAAAAAAAAAAAAAAAAAAAAAAAAAAAAAAAAAAAAAAAAAAAAAAAAAAAAAAAAAAAAAAAAGAGGTGCACCACGGAGTATTCGATATATATGTCAAGCATATAAAGAGCATATACTCCCTGGTGCACGCGTCCGTATTGCTTACGGATATAGTTGTAAGATATTTGTAAGTATGTTTAAGTTTGATTTAGGATAAGTAAGTTAAGTTAGCAAGTAAGTTAAAAACATACTCAAGGACGTCCAAGTTTTTTTTTTTAATTTTCTTGGGCAACAAAAACGAAAGTACTAGACTTAAGATATAATAACAATATAAAAGATGTCGAAAGGCAGAAAAAACTAACATAGATTAGCTTAGAGTACTTGTTTAGAGTCAGTAAGTTAGATATAAGATTAATATTACAGATTAAATATTTAAGCTAGTTTTAAGCATTTTTGTCTAGCAACTAAGTTAACGAATTGTAAAGTGTTAATAAAAATGCGTTACAAACAAAACAAAAAAAAACCAAATCCTGATGTATTCGGTTTAAGGATCGTCATACGATTTTATTTACCATCAAACTTAGACAATCGAAGTGACAAAGGCAATGCAGATCCACAATTTTCCTTTTGTGCCAACTCAGCCTTAAACTACGAAGGTAGCCTTTTATATTTACGAATTGGGCAATCCTATTGTTCCAATTTGGCAACTGCCAGCTTTATCGTAAAAGTTTACATTTTTGAGGTTATACGTGCTCAGAACGTGTTGCGCTATTTGTGTTGTTAACAGTACCTTAAAAGATTCATCTCGCCCAAAATATGGAATTAAATCGCGAAAATTTTCGTGTGATTATTTTTTACAACTTTCGACGTGGGTTAACTCAACAACCGTGCATTGATGAACTAAATTCAATATTTTGCAATGAAGCTCCACCAAGGACAAGTGTTTAGCGATCGTATGCTGAATTCAACCGAGGTTGTAGTTCACTCCAAGACGAATTTCGTGAAGGTCGTCCAAAATCAGTTGTTGTGCCGGTAACCATTGATGCTGTGCGCCAAATAATATTGCAAGATCGTCATGTGACCTATCGTGAGATTGAGACAACCCTAGGCATTAGTGGGACCAGCATACAGTCAATACTGCATGAACATATAAACAAATTAAACAAATTTTTTC
Source organism: Eristalinus aeneus (assembly GCA_955652365.1). NCBI lineage: Eukaryota > Metazoa > Arthropoda > Insecta > Diptera > Syrphidae > Eristalinus > Eristalinus aeneus. The sequence continues at coordinate 82,184,189 of OY019130.1, forward strand.
GCGCTGGGTTCCACACAATTTCTCAATCGCTCAAAATAACGCTCGTGTCGATTGGTCGAAAGAATTGCTCCAAAAACTCGATCGCGGTGCTTCAAAACACGTCTATGCTATCATGACAGGTGATAAATCGTGGATTTAAACGTATTAGCACGAAAGTAAACAGCAATCGATTGTATGGGTCTTTCAAATTGAGCCAAACCCAACAAAAGTTGCTCGCGCACGAAGCACTTCCAAGCAACTGGTCGCCTGTTTTTTCGGAAAAACTAGACATGTCGCAACCGTACCACTAGAACAACGCAGAGTCAATTATGAGTGGTACACAATCATTTGTTTGGCAGTTGTCTTCCAAGAAATCAGGAAAACCAACGCCGAAGACGGATCACTCTTCACCACGAAAATGCGACCTCTCACACATCGGCTCAAACAACTGCATTTTTGAGCACTGAAAACATCGAGTTGATGAGTCATCCGCCGTATAGTCCTGACTTGGTACCGAATGACTTCTTTTTTATTCCGAGCACATGCAAGACGTAAAAAATACAATGAGAAGTCAACATTTTTCGACACCTATAGAAGCAGTTCATGCGTTCAGAATGCATGTTTTGGAGATACCTCAATCAGAGTGGCAAAAGTGCTTTGACTATTGATTCAAACGCATGCAAAGGTGTATAGAACTTAATGAGGAATATCTTGAAAAAAAATAAAGCTATTTTCTATGATTTATATTTATTTTTGTTCTGTATACCGAAATATAAAGGCAACCCTCGTAAGATCGCAGGTTAACGTAGAACGAATACCTAAAATTGTCCCTTGAATTGAAGGCACTTGTACCACTCAAGAAGGCAAGGAGCTCAATCGATTTGTCGTTTGCAGTTGCTACATTGTTTGGCGAAAGACAAAAATAGCGTTTAAGTCAGACTGGTTTACGTTCAGATCCAGAGTGGTACAAAACACCACTCATAGAAGTGGAGACCCTCCCAAGAAAGATGTGTACCCACTTACGTAGCATTTTTATTGGAGGTATAGAACTTTAGAGTGATATAAAAGACAGGCGACTTTTTAATATTGACCTCAAACATACTTTATTCTAAGGACAATTTTCTAGCATTATAAAGTAATCGTAACATCCTGACCAGCTTGGTCGAAAGTAGTCTAATCTGTCTAATCTATTCCCGTTTTCAGAGATAGTGGCCGAATATCTGACAAACGTCGTCTTTTAAATGGTGATTTGTCTGAATATTAGCCAGTTACATTTGCCACAATATTTTTCTGTATCGCATCTATACTCGTATTAGGCGTTTGGCCAAGTTGTAAGGGTTAGACGAATCCTATTCGTGAAAAGACGCAAGGTAAAGACAAACAATTTAAACGAATATGTTGAAACAAAACTGTTTTGTCACACATAATGCCCACTGTCTAGATAAATTTAAGAAAATTCACCTGTACTGTTGTAGATCTATTAAATCTCAAAATCGAGCATTCATCAAGAATGTCATACGTTCTGTGTTTGGGGCTGGTACTTTCCAAGTCTGTTTCACAATTTGGTTGGGTGGCTTCATAACATGTGCCGTACTCTTCATTAAAAGTCCAAATTCTATTCAAGGGATTTGATTTTTTCGCCCCTTTCTCCCTTAAAGTTCCCTGTTTTTGATATTGTCTTCATTAAATGTCCACATTCGATGCAAAGGTAAAGATCTTAGGCAGAATGAAAAATTATCTTTCAAATTTGCTTTTCGAATCGTAGTTATTATTTGGTAACAACCAAAAAAGGTAAAGGTGTCTGGAAGTTTGTTAACATAACGAAATCATGGAGCAATATCTCCAATTTTAAATCTACCAGCTTTTACGACTGTACTTGGGCTGCAGCATCGTCTAATTCCAATCCTTAGTCTTTATCCTGCAAACCTGAAAGCAGTTCGTTATGAGACTTCCGCTCGTCTGGGGCAACAAATCAACCCAAATGCGGTGTTATTGCGTTGATTCTGAATCGGATTTATCATACTAGAAGAAATAAGAAGTTTTGTTTTTGCAACGCCTCAACTCATTAACGCATACGGTCTTTCAGATATTTTTTTCGTGGAGATTTGTAGTTACACTTGAACTTCCAGACTTAAAAATTGGTTTGCTGGGCTAAACTACATTAAATTTAATTCCTCAGTCTTCTGGAGGAAAGGCCAAGGCTTTCAGCTCCACGTCAGTACCGAACGGCCACCACCTGATCCGAGCAATAAAGTGATCTGCAGTGTTTGTAGCTTTCTTACAGGCGTCGCAAAGGTTTGCATAACCGAGCCCAACCATACTTATGTGAGTGCTTAGAAAAAGTGAACTACCCTCTGCAGTTCTTCCTGTCTCGAGATAGCAGGAAGGCTGGAGTATGTGCTGGGTCAGCCTGCAACCTGGGGAGTCTTGCTAACTCTGGTTGTACTGGTGTGAGACCCAATTGTCGATGGCAGGTATTTGTTGGGTCAAGCCGTCTTTTGATCTTTACCTAGAAATTTTCCAGAAAAGCCGTGGTGTCCCTGAAACTAAACGAGTCATAACAAATTCATTTGCCGATAAAATTATGGAAAGGCTTGCATTTCTGTTCTCCCAGAAGTGTTATGTTAAGTACGGTCTTAAGCACAGAATGGCTTTGGCTATACATGCAAATGAATTTGGAATCCTTTTGCCTACTAATGGCCTAGAACATTAGTGGACATAAGGATTCCAACATTTTCCGCTTAAAAGACTGACCGGATGTTACCTAAAGAGGTGCCAAGTCTAACGTTGTCGCTCCAGATCCCGTCATCATCTTTTTACCGTCCGTGGGAATCCGAGTACATTTCCTTCCCGACTCTTTTTCTGGCCAGACACAGTTGTAGACACAAAACGCTGGATTATTGATGTCATTGCATCAGACGGCATGTTCGAAAGACTGAAACTGGGGAATATGCAGTGAGCGAGGTCGCTGAAGCCTTAGTGCGAGTTAAACCATACACCACTTCTTTTTGGTCGAAAAATGGCCTTGATTATGCCTCCAATGATGTGAATGTCAAAAGGGGAAACAGGTAGCAGTTCATCACGAGCGGGGCCACTTCTGTAGAAAGCCTCTTTATGTCTCTTCTTAAGCACCTTCAGTTCATTTTTTGGAATGGTGGTCAAAGTACGCCATCTGGTGTAAAATCAAACGCAGGACAACGTCATCTGTTGGTTTGAGTTGGTTTGACATTTTTTGATTTTATTTTGGATCTTGTTATGTGAACATATTCAAGCTCAAATAATTGACTATCTTAAATCCATTCTAAGTTGCCGCTGTGGCGTAGTGGGTAGTGTGCGACGCTCACACGCCGAAAGTCTAGGTTCGATTCCCGGCTGAACACCTCGAATTTTTCACGGCACCACCTTTTTCGAGCTGCTGACAATACAATAAAAGTTTTGACCGTCTAAGGAAAAACTGCTCAAACTTAGCCGTTCGAAGGCAACAAAAAACTGTAGGTCCCTTCGTGAGAGAACAGTAGCGCCCACAACACAAGTAGCTGATGAGCAGGCTAGGCCCTTGTCCCCTGTGGACTGTCGTGGAATAAATTGTTATTATTAAATCCATTTTAAACGTTTTTTTTTTTAAATAAATAAAATGTTGCCCCCAACCCCTTTCTGCTGGCTCATCACTTGATACGAAAGCAATCTTCCAATCACCAAATAAGTCTTTCCACTCGGCGGCGTCTATCCACTTATTACAGACCAAATTCCATCGAGGTTGTTCCCCTTCGTATTTTCATTGCAATGCGCACTTGCACAACAGAAGCTAATTTGCATTTCAAATATACAACGCATTCACGTTCGGCTTCTCTTCCACCGGGTACCACTCTGTGACGTGAGTTTTGCATCGGTGCATACTTCAACTTTAAATGAAACATTCCCTCACTCCATCCAAAGCCAAACGTTTAGAAATCAATAACTGCCCGTAATAGCTCCGTCGATCAGCATCTAGAGCTCATCGACTAATAACCATTCACTCGCTGATTAGCCGAAAAGTCAACACAGCTAAATTTGCTAAATTCCCACACAACATACACATCAAAAAACAAAACACTGGACCGCCGGCCCCGGCCGCTGCGTTTCAGGATTCGAATCACGTATCAAAATATTTACCGTGAAATTATTATGAAACATCGTGTCAACAAGATATAAATTCATGCCCCATCAAACATATGCGGATATGCCCTCGGGCGTGCATTCAAATTCAAATGTTACATCACAGCGCAGTGCAGTGACGGCCGTCGGTGCAGCCGGTGGTCGGTGGTTTGGAAGGGGACGCCGGCAATTATGAACCAAACTCGTCGTCTAAATTTCATCGAAAGGACGATTAATTTCGCCAGCCATTCCGTGACCACGTATACGAAACAGCATCGGCACGAGCAAAAGCACCAGTATCAGCGGAAAATTGTAATCATGAAATCATTGTCATCATCAGCGGGGCACAGACGAAACCCGCAAAACGATTCGCCAGACACACAGACGCACGCTGCCGGAGTGGAAGGGACTGCGCTGCTGCAAGGGATGCCTTTCACGAAATCTGCATACGGGCGCCTGTTCAAGAGAGCGTGTATTTTGTGGTCGCAGGATTATCTGAAAAGTTATATCCTGCCTTGGGCGATTTAACACATTTTTACGTGACAAACTGCATACATCCGCATGGTATCGCGTGTAAGAAGGCATGGAAGCAGCCTTCCGCTCGTTTTAGCAATTTTAAAGGAATTCCCCCGAGGCCTGTGTATATCAGCAGCCAGTCAGTTGGCTGAGAGCGCTCGCTGTTGAGCGAAACTTCACTCGACTGTAGATGAAACTTTTTGGGATGTGATAAGTTGGCTTAATTGTTTAAAGGATCCGCTTGTGTGCAAGTGGAAAGTTTGTAAAGAAGCGATTGTCCCTTCGTGCTTTAAGGGACTTTTGACTTCTTCGTATTCTCTTTGTCTTTTCTGAAGTCATTTGCACCCGGCGGGCATTTTCAATCGACTCGTGCGACGTACAGCAGAGTGACAAGTTCTCACTTGTGCCCTGAATAATAATGGCAGACCAGTATTGGACATAAGACATTTTTTTTTGTCTCATACATGGTCGATGTCAAATTGATTCTCCTGGCTATTCGTCAGCAGTTTCAATTAGTCGGCTATTGTGCGGTGTGACTGGCTTTCGGTAATCTTAAAAGACTCTTTTTTCTATATTCCCCTCAATTGACGGAGGAGCTGGCGTGGTATCCACGGGGAAAGTTACACGCATTGTCATTCAATTACAAGCAGATCATGTCATCAAGTCAATCGAACTTCTCGCCAGAAAGCCCTTCGGCTGTGGCCGGTTTTTCAGTTTAGCTACCAATTACAGAGGACCCTTTCCCATAACCCACACCAGCGTAATTAATTATCTCATCGAGAATTGTAAGAGAGACAGCTCGAAGCGGAATACCAGTTTTGGACATAATTAACAGTCCTTTGCCGTCAGCAGACACATTTATCTTCCCTTCATCGTGTGGCGCTGGTCTTCCACAAATCTACCTCTCAGCACGGACATGGATCGCAGCAGTTCATTGCTCGGAGGGAAGAAATTCAGCGACACAAAAGCAAATACAGCCCACGCATCACAAGTGGTGCTAGGGGGTGGGGGGAATGGGGGCCAGCAGACAACAATTATATCCCACACAACTGCACCCCAAAGTAAGCCGCAAAGCGTAATCCACTGCTAATCTCTCCGACGCACCCCTCCGGTCCGTTTGCCTGCAAATAAAATATTTGCTTTATCACCAACGTCCTGCCGGTGTAGTCGTGCGCCGCAACATATATATGGATTTGATACGGCCACCAATGTGTGTTGTCCCTTTTCCGGCTCGCCCTTGATTCAATCTCCTGGACCACCGCATTGCGCCCGTTCCGATGTCGATGTGTGTGCGGCGATAAAAACAAAGGATAACATATGACGTGTAAACAGAGCTTAAATAAATAATAATCACCCCATCAAATCGATTCTCAATGGCCCAAAAGTACACACGGGGCAAGCATATTTTGTTTATTGACCCCTCCCAGGCGTGTGCCATATGGGGGGAAGAATAAAGTCGAACTTACCATCAATATCGGTGGCCTCGCAACGCCATACCTGCCCGAAGGCGCCCTCACCCAGTATGTTGAAGAACTTTAATCGGTGCCTTGGGAATTCCCATCGATCGCCTGCTGGGCCACCGCCTCCGCCGCCCAGTTTGCCCAGAACTCCACCGACACCTCCGATGAAGCCTCCATTTCCAGCAAAAGCGCCCGCAGCTCCACTCTCGTTCGCCAGGTCACCACCCGCCCCAACGATGCCCCCTGCTGCACTTGTTGATAGCTGCGATGTTGCCTGGAAATAGAGTAAAGTCAGTTCAGTATACCAGTAACGGCAACACACAGAAAAGGACACATAAGGCGATGTATCGCCATCGTCCTTCCTGCCCGCCGTGCTGTGTGCAATAGAAATGAATACGAAATATTTGGCTAATGGTAGCGACATTCCAGCTAGTGTGTGCGCATACAGTGCCCAGGGATTGAAAGGGGGCGACAGGAGCAACTGGCGACAGGAGAATAATAAAAGCGATGAGTTGCATAGGGACAGCACAAGATAAACAGCAACAGGACGATGCAGAAAAAGTACGCCATCGTGAGCAGTGAATTGAATCTTCAGGCATATGCTCTGCTGGCGGCGATGGCGTCGGTGACGGTGTGAGCGCTTGTGTCGGTCACAGAGGATAACAGCCACGTATATCGGAGCTCAGCAGCGGTGTGCAAAAAGGATAACTGTCAAATGTTTGGATTAGTGTCAAAAGCATTCAAGGGATGACGAAAATGCAAATAGGAGCGAACTGTATGTTTGCACACGAGTAATATCCTCAGGACGAAGTTCCGTTTTTTCCCCTGAACATTTAAATATGTAGAAAGGTAAACATAAAAAATTGAAAGGCACTCTTGTTCAGATCTCGTGCATTTGAAGTCCGCCTTAAAAAGCAACCCTTTCAAATCAGAGACATCTGCATGAGCTGCGTGACCAGAAAGACTGCATAAATTCAAATCTTGAGTGCAAAGTGCGTGAAGAGCAGAATTATGGATTTCCTGGTTCCAGTAATTCCTGCTCTACGAAAAGTATCTGACTACCTAAGATCGGTTCGTCGGAAGAGAATCTGTGCGCAAGGCTAAGGAAATTTTTAACTGAGAAACGAAGTCCGAGTACCCTGGAACCTGAAAGTCCACCAAACTTCCCACTTCAGCAGATTAAGGAGACCGTCCCGGAAGTCAAAATCGACACCTCCTTTGCTAGCGCGCATCACGTCTCTATTCATGTGTGACAAACCTCTTTTTGGCATTCCAAACAAATTTTCCAAAGTGTGTACAATTGCGATGAGTCCCGCTGCAACTTCATAATCCGTAAGAGACGATGCTTTGCCAGTTGCGATGAGTCCCGCTGCAACTTAATGATTCGTAAAAGACGATGTTTTGCCAGTTGCCTTTTGCGACATCGTTCTTGGAAAGTCAAGGCGAGAAGAAAAGTCTGTCCTAAGGGTACGATTTCCATCAGTTTTCACTGGTTTACGTAGAGTTTATTCGACGTGATTGGATGAACACAATGAGTGGTCAATGCATTTGCTGGAAATGAACGTGGGTGGTTCAAATGAATTTCAGAATGATCTCGTCAAGGAAAGACGCACAACATCGACCCAATCAGAGCGTTGCAATGGGCAGCAATAACCGAGAGGAAGTCAATCTACTAACAACTGGGGACAACAACGGCAGCAACGAAGTCAACGTCTGGTCTTCACTGTTTCCTATGGCTGAAGAACTAAATCTAAGCACCTGCTGAAACCTTTCTTTGGCTGTGTATAGTAACTTGCTGCCGTCAGATTTCCTTACCGCTGATGAAATGTGAAGGTTGACGGTCTTGTTTCGGGTCCCAATCAGGCACAATGTGCTCAATGCCCTGTAGAGAGGCAGGAGTCTGATAGAGCGTCTCTCAGTATAAGGCTTAAGATGGATAACGCCGTCTCGAAGATTCCCTAAATAAGTATTAGTGGACGTGGATCATATGTCCATGAAAATGAACATCAAACAACTTTCTTTCCTTATGTGAGACTGGTGACAGATGATAACAGACTTACAATGCCCAAGTCCGTGAACAAAGCAAAATAGCAGAAAAGACGAAAGGAGAGCAGATTTCATGTGACGCGATGAGGTTTTGATTTACCAAAACGACAGAGGGTGAATTGAAGCAGAATCAGCAGCACTCAATTGACAGATGCTTCCTGCTTCAAATTTTCATACAAAGTCGGAATCACACCTAAGCGGAGTGCTTTGTGGTACAAAGCAAGAAGTCTTGTCAAAAATAAAGCACCCTCTGTCGCGGCTGTGTTTGAGTTTGTGAAAAAAATCGAAAACATCAGTTTGACCTCGATCCCAAAAGCAGAGTACTTCAGATACAAGCTCACGGGAAAGAATCCTACAACAAGATCTGGAAAGATTGCCTTCGAAAATCCATTTTTTTCCGCACTTGTCGCATCCCGACCGTATGCTTCGCTTGAAGGGGCTTTTAACCACCTCGACTAAAACAAAGATTTCGTGCGTAAAATTGTCTTTTCTGACAACGTGTACTTTCTTTTCAGCGTTTAGCTTGCCACATCTCGAGCTAAGAAGACACAAACGATCTTGTCCAGAAGTCATTGCATTTACAGAAATTGAAGGTTTCATTCGGATTGTTGAGAAGTGCCATCGTTGGACTGGGAGCAGCGTTAAGTTTAACGGTGAGCATTGCAGAGGTTTTTCTTTAGTGCATTTTAAGTCGTGCAAAATGATGGATGATTGGATCTGTCAAACTTGAGCATTATCAGACATATTGTCGAGACAAATTGGATGCATGGGTTCATTTTCTATTGCAAACCGTGTTGAACCGGTATTATCTCTGAAATCTTGAAGAATCCATGCACTTTGGGTCACGATATCTAAGGAATCTGGGAGCTAATTAAAATATGAGTGATGATAGCAGACACTGATGCTTAGTCTCCTGGAGAGGCAATTGAACGTCGGCGTGAATAAATAGGAACGTTGGAGTTGTCCGAAGGCCTAACCGAAGGGTAAAACAGCTATCCGGAGGATACAAGATTCGGACTAAGGCCTGCCGGGTCCAAAACGGACAACTCGTAGTAGAGTCGTAGTCTGTGCTGAGTATCTGGAAGGATCATTTCTGTAGACTCCTTAACGGCGATGATGGCCCAAGTCCCGATGTTAGGCAGAATCTTCCACTCAGTTTGGACGATGATAGACAAGCACTCCGTCCCCCTGACTAAGACGCGGTGAAGATAGCAATATCCAAGCTGAAGTCGAACAAAGCTGCTGGAGCGGACGGACTGTCAGCAAACTTATTTAAATCAGCTGGAGATGACCTGGTTGGGCGCATGCATGCACCAGCTAGTCTGTAAGATATGGTCGGAGGAAAGCATGCCCGATGAGTGGAATCTCAGTGTCCTTTGCCCGATTCACAAGAAAGGAGATCCCTTTGACTGCGCCAACTACCGAGGGATTAGTCTCCTGAACATCGCATACAAGATCCTCTCTGCCGTATTGTGTGAGCGTCTGAAACCGTTTGTCCGTGACCTGATAGGTCCCTATCAGTGTGGTTTCAAGCCATGGAAGTCCACTATAGACCAGATCTTCACATTCCGGCAGATCCTGGAAAAGACCCAAGAAATGCAAAATTGACACTCACCACCTATTCGTCGAGTTTAAGGCCGCATATGACAATGTGCATAGAGACGAGATATGCAGTGCCATGTCTAGTTTTGGTATTCCTACCAAACTCGTCAGGTTGTGTAGGATGACGATGGAGAACTCTCGCTGCCCCGTCAAGGTCGGTAACGAACTCACCGAGACCTTCAATGTCAAAAAAGGTTTTATACAAGGCGACGCACTGTCATGTGACTTCTTTAACATCATCCTCCAGAAGATCGTGCGTAACTCACAAGTCAACACCAGAGGCACGATCTTCCAGAAGTCAGTTCAATTGCTAGCTTACGCTAATGACATTGACGTGATTGGACGAACACAGCGAGCCGTCAATGAGACGCTTGCTGGCAATGAAGCGCAAGGAGCTAAAATGGGTCTGGCGGTAAATGAGGGCAAGACTAAGTTCATGATGTCACAGGACACACAACATCGACGTCTCGGGCAGAGCGTCACACTTGCCATCAGAAACTTCGAGCTAGTCAAGGACTTCGTCTACCTCGGCTCCGCGGTAAACAGGGAAAACAACACCAGTACCGGAATCAAACGCAGAATCACTCTTCCCAATCGCTGTTTCTTTGGGCGCAAGAGGCAATTGAGTAATAAAGCCCTCACTAAAAGGACTAAGCTCTCTTTATATAACATCTTAGTTATCCCAGTCTTACTTTATGATGCAGAAACCTGGACTTTACCAAAGGCGGATGAGGAAGCCCTTAGTCTTTTCGAGAGAAAAGTTTTGCGTGCGATTTTCTGTCCTATTTGCGTTGATGGCATCTGAAGGAGAAGATTTAACCACGAACTCTAAAGTGTGTACAGCGACATGCGCCTGGTCGAGCGTCTACGGATACTACGCTTAAGATGGTTAGGCTATGTTGAGCGCATGGACACCACTGCTGCGGCCCGAAAGGTCTTTGAATCCGAGCCATTGGGACAACGCAACAGAGGACGGCCTAGACTAAGGTGACGCACACAAGTGGAGAAGGACCTCAACCATCTTGGAGTGCGCAATTGGAGACAGCTAGCGAAAGATCATGCTGGCTGGAGGTCCACCCTGGATTGTAGCGCCACAAAAAGAAGAAGAAGGTTGTTAATGACTTTGGTAGGAACACCAAAACTACACAGGATCCATGCACAATGTCGACCACAAAATCGACGAATACGTGTTGAGTGTCCAGTTGTTCTTCTTGGCCATTTTCGGGAGCAAGTGCTTGGTGAATGAAAATTCTGGAGTTAGCTATGCACATGTTGAACGTCAATGCTAGCTCAGTAGTTATTTTTCTTCTCCCCTACACACGATCAATTACGAAACAGCACTCGGTCGTCTGTCTAGTGTCAATTCAAGTCCTCATTTCTGCCTGACGAAGAGAAATCTCTCCATCGTGCATTATGTGTGTGCTTCTGCGAAAACCACTTCGTATCAGGAAAACATAAATCATCTTAATTCGTTTTAATTTTTCTGTTTTTCGCCTTCAACCTATATTCTTTGGCACACCCAGTGCCTCCTACGAAGTGAATCCTAATGCCAGTGATGTGTGGGATAACGAGAGGATAGAATTTCCATGCGCCCACCGACATTGTACAACACAAACACACACACGCCGACGTCGCTGTCCTTTCAAGCTTGTAGATATTCTCTTTAAGGGAAATACACTCAGCAGCGCAAACGCCGCTGTCGTCGTGTTGGATCAGATTCCCCAACCGCACTCTACGGGCTTACTGTCATACGTACATGCGATACGTGTTTTGGGATGCTTTTGAATGCCAGTTTGGCTTTTATGGCGGCGAGCCTTCTCTGGCTTCTTGTTCCGGATAAGGTTTGTTGACAAATTACAATCTTTATTGGGATGGCATGCCTTGTCGCCCTCATCAAATGCACGTCATGTCATCACAGAATCCACTTGTGCGCGGGACGGTGTGCGAGTGCGGGTGGGAGGAGAGTGAATTCTATCCCTTCTCAGACGGTTTCCATGAGTATTATGTTATCCATTTGACAGGGACGTCCTATACGAAGCCTTTCGTCTTTTCAGCCAGAGTGACGGGAGAAAATATGAGCTACGACTGATGGGTAAGTCTAATATTTCTCCCGGGGGAGGAATGCCTCACTTGAGCATCGCCTTCTATCGTTCGATGCTCTAATTACTTTTTTCCGTTCGGATAAAAGAATTTCGGAACGGAGATGACGTGGCGGCAGAGTGACATGACCTCCTTTCACAGAGGCAGACACAGACACAGACACAAGCGGCGCGCTCCACGGAAAATCAATATTGATGAAATTTAATTAAACAGCCACGATGGTGGAAAATTGAAAAGGTACACGGGGTGGAGTGGGGTGAGCTTAAAGTCCAACTGAATGACTTCTCAGAATGCGTGATTTAATTAAACATTGGCAAGATGGTGTCGGTGTGTGGCTGTGATTTATGCCAATGCCTCGAAGGAAGTGAACAAATTACGAGCAAGGTTTGTGAGGTTATCTGAAAGTTTAATTGCTTCGTCCGACGGGGGCATATGACAGATGTGCGCATCCGTTCTGGGCCCTGAAAACTTTACATCTCATTAATGAAATGCAAATCTCTATGAGGGGGCAGTGTGCGACGTTTCAATTAGCCGATGCCTCACGATTGGGTTTGTTCGATTTGCTCTTGGTTGGCGAGAAATTTAAAGAATGGCTATGTTCAGGTAAAGCTGAGAGAAAACTGAGGATGACGGCTTGAAGTGAACGAGGCCAGAACCAGGTACATCAGGGCAGGAAGCAAACAATCCGCGGTTCAGTGCTTAGGATGGAAAGCGACTATTGGCTACAAGATTTCGAGGTTGATGGTGCTAGTGAATCTGTGACGGATACTCGCCTTAGGAAACTCATTTTTCTTAGATGTGAGAAAATTCGAAGAAGAAGATAAACCCGCGATTTCTTTGAGCTGAGTTGAATGTAATTAGAAAAGCCGGGAAACAGCGACTACTCTGGCTTCGTCACATCCACCGAATGAACAGCAATGTTCGGGGAAAGACCACGCTCCCCCCTCCCTCTCCAGATCGATAATAATGGTAAAGTAAAACAAAATCGTGGCCGCCGTGGCATAGTGGGTAGAGTGCGACGCTCACACGCCGAAAGGTGTAGGTTCGATTCCGAGCTCAACACCAATTTTTCGAATTTTTCACGGCACCACCTCTTTCGAGCTGCTCACAACACTCAAAGAGTAATAACGGTCTAAGAAAGCTTCTAAAATTTCGGAGTCGGCAAAAAACAGTAGGTCCTTTTTACTCGTGAGAGAACAGTAGAGCGCACAACACGAGTAGCAAGCTAGGCACTGGTCCCCCTGTGGACTGTCGCGCCAACAATTATTATTAAAACAAAATCTCAACGCCAAAGGACCATCCCATCAGCTTGCTTGGGACTAAAAGGCTTGCAAAGAAACTGTGGCTCAGAATAAATGCCTGATAAGTAAGAAGGGTGGATTTTTTTGGAAGTTGATACGTACAAACGAGAAGGAGGAGTGGCTGGAAAAATTACAAATTTTCATTTAAACCGTCGACAACTTTGACTTGTTTAATTTTAAATATTTTGGTCAATCGGCGTTTCTCGTAGAAATGCAAAAAGGAAATTTCAAAAATTTGAAAAGTCTGTTTCTTTAATTTTGCCAAACGCTATGCTATGAATACCCCGATGTTTGAATACATAAATAAATGAGCGGGTCCTACTACAAAGTAGTCGTTCTGAAATTGAGCACGTTGGCTTTAGCTTCAGTTCTACAAAATTTTAAGGCGACTTGAGGCGTGTTCAACATGAAAGGCTACACTACGAGTGCGACCTTGTGTATGGAAGATGTAAAATAATCCAAATCCACAAATGAATCCTCATAACCCGTAGAATTCAGGAAATATTCCACAGAATCTGAAGAATAATACAAACCCACAATAGGATCACATAATCCCCATAATCCACAGAGTCGACAGAGTCCAACATATCCACAGAATATTACTTGGAAGAAAAAAGCGGACAATCAGATAAGAGCATAGTCTGAAAAGAGAGAAGAGTCCACTGTGACAAGAGACTTTTTTTTCGAAGTTTCACCTCATTTGGATACCAGAGGGCATGATCCAATATATTAAAAAGTTGAAATTGTCACAATTTTTGACTCTGGAGGAGAAGTTCCACAGGCAAGTTAAGAAGTCCTGCCATGCTCGGTGACAGCTCTTATTCGATGGCAGAGATCAAACATTTTTTAGCGACTTCCAACATGGTCATACAACAATTTCAGAAGCCGTCCGAGAAAGCCTGCCTCGAAGTAGTTGTTCAATATTTGCATACCACTAAAAAGACAGTTTTATTCTCAAAAGGTTAAGTGAAATGTGGATGAATAAGATCAGCCCACAAGATGGGTACAGCGTGCGCTTGCTTCATATAGCAAGCGAAGCCAAGGGAGCACCTCAGAGCAGTGTTTAAAACCTTTATAGAAAAATCCAAAGGAGTCCGCTCATGTACACTCGTGGAACATGTATTCACTCTGTGTACGAAATGCATGACTCCTTGAAACAGACTACTTTCTCCGAACAGGGTACTCCGCAAAGGACAAGGACTGTCCAATCAGGTTTAACGATGGTAGCCACTGTTTTTCTATAATATGTGAAATGTTGTCAACATCGGCCACCCACAAGGGCCAGCTGATTACAGAGCCATGCTGGAATACGACACCATACACCGAGTGAGTTTTGAAACATTTTTAAATGAAAACACTCTTTTACTGGAAAACATTAATTTTGAATGATATCACACTTGTCGCAGTGTAACTTGAAGAATCGCATGTTAAGGCCGTCCAATGAAAAATTTTCGTTCTCAAAGTCGATTTGGTATGACGTTTTAACTTAACGTAAGATTTCATCTAGCTTCACAAAATGATTGATTCCTTCCACAGGTGGAGGTCGAATTATTATAGATGGCATACTTTTCAAATTGGGTCCTGGTTTATCGATCTGTCTTGTCAAGTCACCACAAATGTTTCAATGTTTTTCTTTAATTCAGAGAAGATTTGATGGACTGGACTCTATTACGGTTGCCAGTGTTACCACTGCGTCGCATTGGACCGAATAATTGGGTCAAAAAAATCAAAACCGCGCTTCCTCGGTAATCTTTTGAGGCGTGAACATGGCTGAGCCTTGCATAGACTGTATTGGTCCCAAATGAATATTCAGAACACTGAATTTGGGTGAAAATTAGCAATAAGGCAATGAAACATTAGATTTCAAAAGCTGTTGTACTTGAAAAGTTTATGAGACTGCAATGCTATATGTACTTTAATGGCACGAGAATCCACAGTGGGATTAGGGTCTAGCTTACTCATCAACTACCCGTGTAGTATGCCTTCGGCGAAGTTGGAGAAGCTTTTTTTAAGACAGTCAAAACTCATTGCGTGTTGTCAGTAGATCGGAAGAAGTGGTGTCGTGAAAAACGAGAGGTGTACCATCCGAAAATTGAAACCCGACCATCACCGTGTGACTGCCGCACTCCACCCACTAAGTCACTGCAAGGCTACACCGTTTTTAAGGGTTTTGTTGTGTTCTTCTAAAGTTGTATACGAGTATGTAACACATTACTCAATTAGTTCCGGGACATATAGGGGCGGCACTAAAATATTCGTGGTCGACTATGGATTTTTTGTTAGTGGCGCCACCTATATGTTCCGGGACTTATTGAGTGAACTGTTAGTTTGTTACAGTCTAGATGTTCTGAAGCATGTTTTTGTTCTGTAAGTCCTTTCTGCCCTATCACATCGCAAATCCTACAAACGTCGGGATCTAGTTCAAAACTTAATGCCCGGTAACGTTCACAACACCACCAGCAATCCCTCTTTCGTGTTTCTTGATAGTCAAAGTCTTTTTTCCGTCATTTGGATTGGTTTTGTACAATGATCAGTGCCGTGAGAGCCAGAGTTGACACTATGGGTTTTGCAAGTTAATTTCAAATTTTTCCAGGACTTAGAAGAAGAAGGCGTTTGCATATCTGCAGACTTCTATTGGGAAATGTTAACATCGAAGAACATTACACTCCTTCATCCTGCCTAGAGCTGTCGCATTATATATTTTGCAATTAATCAAGATCGACACTAGCCACTGCCGAAAATCTGTTCACATTCATCCTGTATTCGCTTACGGCTTTCTCAAAAGAAGCGGGCGGGCAATGAGTTTTTGATTCAAACAAAATCGTAGCTGCCCTGCATTTAAATGGTCAGAGATAGCAGCGACATGCATTGTAAATAAACAAAAAATCGTGATGACATGAGAATTTCCAAATGGATTGAAATGCCTTTTCCTTCCACTCAGGCATAATTGGTCAACAATTTCATGAGAAAGGCATTCAGCTCTGAAAAGGAATTCTGCGTTTTCGTTGAGAGCTGTGGTGGGGACATTCAACAAAATTGCTGTCTACTCAAGCCGCACTTAGCAAATGGGTAAGACTCGCAAGAAAAGTCGTAAAGTTTCAACGGAACGCAACATATTGTGGAGCCAAAACGACGTTTGTCGTTTTGAGTTTTAAAACACAGCGCGTACATTTGAAGGGATTTTTATTTGAATCAGAGAATAAAGAGGAAGTACACAGTGCACCAGGAAGTCGTCACACTCTTTCGTAGTGGGAATGTATTGAAGAACGTTTCCGCTTATCCTCTGTCTCAAACTGGGGCACGTATACTGAACAAGAAAATCTACGCAAAGCAACGAGCTCACTATGCAAAGTCAACCTCTTCGTGGGAACCAGAATTTTCCGAAATATGAAAATGTTAACAAGCGAATCTGATTTACCTGCACCATGGCTTCAATTAAGTTCTTTGGCTTTTAAAGTGTTTTCCCTGTTCCGCAGATAGAAGAAGATTTATCGCATTATCAGCACTTTGCGTGCCACGTACTTGTTCGCACTCCACCTCCAGCACCTAATCCGAAACACTTTGGATTTATTAAATCTGCACATTGGAAGATGTTCCCGTCCCCATCCGAGCATGAGTCGTTTTCAGCATTCTCAAAGGAAGGAAAGATTAATCCGCAGCAAACTGCATAATAAATCCAGCACTATGACTTTCAAATATAAACAATTCACAAAACAAACAACCCCCGAGCGGCGTGGTTCGTCCTGCCGAGAATAGCGAAACTTCGATAGTAAACCAGCGCCTCACAAGAAAGTGTGTATCGTTGAATCTCACTCAACTAATCCCGATTTCGGAAGTAAAAGGAAAAATGACTGAAAATCATTTTCAACTTACCATCGCCATTTGGAGCTGCTGCTGCTGCTGATCCCTCTCCCACGGAACGTATCTGTTCCCGAATGCCGTCGGTCCGTGCCACTGCTGCAGCACCATTGAATTTCGACTGTCATCAGTCAGATTGCTGCTCAAATTACTCTGATTCGACTTCTTAGCCATTTCCTCTTTGCTCTTCTTCTTCAGGTTCTTGCTAATGGCGCACAGACGTTTGCGATAAATAAATAGCACGATGAACCCAGCTGCCGCAAACATTCCGCAAACTGTGATTATGATGGGGATAATGGTTCCAATCGCATACGGGGACGCTGCCGTCACTCGTCCATTGTCATTCCCGAGCTCAGGCCCGCCGCCCCGGCTGTCGTTGTCCGCTCCATTGAGTTCACCCTTCTTGGATGCTGTCGACTGGCGATGAGTTTCGGATTGGTTCGGGGCGGCATCAGTGGTGTTCGTCTTTGAAATGCCACCGCCGCCGATTGGCGTTAGCTTTGTTCGCGTTGTGCTTGAGTCCACAGCGTTCGGCTCATTTGACACTGATGCGGCGCCATCATCTGCGCTTGACGGCCGTTGTGGTGACTGTGGCCGTTGCTGCTCTTGTTGCTGCTGCTGCTGATGGTTCGCTTCGTTTCCATCAAGAGCATACGATGGCCGTGGCGGCGGCGGCGGCTGCGGAAGCCCTTGGAAAATGTTGTTCAACGCAAATCCGGGCGGAACATTACTGCCCGGGTACCGGAGTCCGGGTTGATCTCTAATTTGTGGCACGCCGGGCAGCATGTGGAATAGTGGCGGGAACTGCGATATGTTCCGGACGGCTTGAGTTATTGATGGCGGATGTGACCCGTAAATCTTGTTATCATTTCGAGCGTAAATATTGACGTAGACCTCGTTTTTCGCCGTTAATTGCCCATCAGAGACCGTGACGTAGAGGAAGAAATTCTCGCCACCCTGCAACGAGAGGGGGAGTGTTAAACACAAGTCAAAGAATAACGTTACAAGGCACAAGGCATACTCACTCGTCCGGCTAGACTCTCGTTAAGGTAAACAACTCCGGTGTCCGGGTCTATGCGAAATGGTAATTTATCATTGGTGGTGCCGGTGCTGTTCGGATTAGCATAGTTTCCATGGAAGAGCGGCTCCAGGCCAAATTGAAGTTGATCGTTTTCCGAGTCCCCGGCCTGCACCCTGGCGATGATTGAGCCAACCTGCTCCGACTCAGAGATGCGCCAGTTGCGCTCGCCGTACATAACGGGAGGTGAGTTCGCCAGCGGGTGCTGACTTGTTGCTGCAATGAGAAATGCAAAATGGTGGGTGTGAGTTGAGGGAACAAGAACAAGAAAATCGAGAAATGTAAAACAAAAACTCAGTAAATTAGTCCGACCGTCCTTCAGTCTGCACAGGGCAACGTTGAGAGCCCCGCGTTGATGGGTGTACGTGGGGGAGCACGTACACCCGTCGTTAAGTGGATGCATCTGGTGTCGGTAGTAAGCCAAAAAATGGTTAATTTGAACCATGTGTCCGGTGCAGAAGTGTTCGCCATCAGGGAAGCGTTGATTAAAGGCGAATTTAGCTGCCAGACAGGGTTTGTGTATATGTATACAATTTTTTTGAGTCTGCAACACCCTCCTCAGTGCGGTATGTGCAAGTGTGTGTACCCAACAGGGACTGACGAAGCAATCAGGACAGCGCAGCACAAAATACCTCAATTTATTCCAGAATCCTTGTAAAGCCCTTTAATCCGTATTCATTCCAGCAATCTGGCAAAGGGCATTTATAATTTAAGAATGAGGTGGTGAACCTGCGCCAGCAATGAATACCCGCTTACGCTCACGATGAAAAAAAGAGACCATTGAATACATGGGCAGGGGAAGAGTGAGGCGAAACGGGCGCAAAAAGAAAAAATAAATGTAAACCGCATATTATGTGGAAAAGTGTACCTAATTTCTATTCGCCTCGTCGTTGTCGTCCTTTCGGCTCTAATGAGAGGGAGTCGGCGAAATGAGTAAGAAACGTGCCTGGGCTAATTTAGGGGTAGATTAGTTTTTATTTTATCCCAAGTTCCTGGGTTTCCCTGGTCTCCCCACAGCCATTCATCCCTGCCCACACGGCCCGCACGACCCACCCAAACCATCACTATGTTCAGCATGGAAGTGGAGCATAATTTCTGGTTGGTTATGAAAAATTTACCATGGTCTGTTGGGGGGATGGGAAACGAAGGCACGGGCTTCGTGTACGGTAATTACGAAATTCATTCGAAGGGAGAGGGGGAAGCGGTGTTTACGTTTCAGCTGATTTAAGGGTGGCGGTTAGGGGTTGGTATTTGCCTTGAGAAATTGATTTAAATTTGTCATGTTATCGGAAGCGTTCTTCGTGCTGTGGGTATATGGGAGGGGCGGGAGGTGTCTTGATGTTTAATCGTATTAAGAAGTTCCAAGTACTCCTGGGCATGGGAATGGGTGTGAACGTAATGACGGGTTAATTAACTGCGGCGCAGCTAGTGTCATGTGTACTGTGCACTTAATAATTCCCAGTGTTGGGAATTGCTTGGTTGAATTGAATTTATTGTAGTGTTGGTATTAAGCTGTGGAAATGAGTTCACACTTCTCGATTCCACGAAATGCGCACATTGAAGTGTTAATACCTAGAATTTGAATTCAATGCATTGAAAATTCTGCATAAATGGTTAATTGTGAATCAGGAACATACTCGTATTTGGCAACATTAGGATGATTTGCACTCATGCCCCGACAGAGAAGCTTGTCGACGTTACCGGGAATGACTTTAAAGATCTCCTGGAAAAAGCAGCAAGGTAGACCTTGAAGATGTCGGTGAACAGCTGGAACAAAATATATTTGATTGGGCTATTGGGAAAAAAAATCTCCATTCCGAGGCGGACTTTAACCCCGGACGGTACCCCCATGCAGTCAGAGAGCGGTTTTCGCAGCTCAAAGGGATCACGCGGTTTTCTGTTCACTTTTAGCCTGACTGCTTCTCAAACTTCGCCGCTCGGAGTCGGCAAAAAACTGCAGGTACCTTCTTCTTGTGAGAGAACAATAGCGCGCACAATACGAGTAGTTGATGAGCAATCTGGTCTCCCTGTGGACTGTCGTGCCAACAATTATTATTATTATAAAGTTCATAGCGAAACCAGATAGCAACGAGAGCTGGGTGTCCCATTCGGAACAGATCCCCTAAACCAGAGACCAATAGGGAGACAGTCAACTCCCTCGTCTTCGCCCTTGAATTCATTTTGACAGCGTTTTTATAACATTTCCCCTCCTGAACAGCTGATTCACAGACAGGATTCTTTGTTTGCACTGCCTATAGGGTGGTTCTCCTCACTCTTCAAAGTATTAGAAGCAGAGGCCATATAATTCAAAAACTTGAAAGAGAAGGTATAGTTTTTTCAAATCATCAAATTATCCATTATTAGAAAGAAATCCTATTTAAAGTTTCGATTACACTAACTTTTGAGAACAATTTCCAGTAGATTTTCCGAACAAAAAATTACACTAACTTTTGAAAAGAATTTGCAGTAGATTTTCGGAACGCGTTGTGTTGAATGTAAACAAACTGGCTGACGAATTTACGAACAGTGGGCTATTTACTAGTGTTTGACACTATTGAAGGCAAAAATTGAGGAATTAACCGCCATCTTGTCAATTTTGGAGGGGAAACGTATAGATGTGTGAGTAAAATGAGACTTTGTTCGATGTTACGTAAATCAGAAATTAGGGTTTTTTCTACAAAACCACGTAAATAACAGTCAACCCGTCGATAGACAAAGGGGAAATCAGCTGTTTGAGCAGCTCTTCAGTTGACCATCTCCTTCCTCAATGGTTTCTGCCTTATACTCTGCTGACAGAGTCGGACTTTAACTAGCTGATAGTTCAAATCTATCTTCACCGACTGCGGCATAAGTACGAAACCTCTGCTGTCAATGTTACCCCTCACGAAGCTTACCGATATAGAGTGTTTATACTCTTAACAGATCCATCGTCAAATAATTTTTGTTTGACAGCTCATAGACAGGGACTTATATTTTCGATAAAAGAAACGCTTTGCTTGTCTTTCCAGAAGCAATGTGTCCCTACCCACATTGACCTCTTTGCGTTTATGCAATGAAGGCAATACGCAAAGAAGAACAGATTGCGGAAGTATTGCGGGAAGGTCTTGCGCTTACTTGCTAAGCCGGGAATCGAACCTAGACCCTTCGGCGTGTGAGCGTCGCACACTACCCACTACGACACTGAGGCCACGACAGTCTCAATAGGAGCGTTAAAATCTATGAAAACTAAAAAATAGTTGGGAGGACTTTTCCATCCATAGAAAGGTATGCTGTCGATAGCGTAGCACTGAAAAATCGAATTCCTCATTAATTCTTCTTATTTATTAATTGCAATGAAATCCTCCTTCTCCCCAAAAGTTCCTTAGATTTGCCCATTTGATTGAAAGTGGAATCAATCATTCATTCTGTCAGAAACTTCTTAATCCCACAAAGCATGCAGCTAGGTCAGTTAGCATCGTCCCACAATCTGATTAAAGCAAACCCCTGTCAACTGTACAAAGTGCCCCTTCGGTCTCTTACGGTCCATAAGCACTAACTTCCATAATTAATCAACCAGCCATTACAGCTCGTTAACCCGTGTCTTTGCAATCAATGGGGCACCCCAAACGTTTCCCACATGATGAGAACAAAATAATCACTTGCGCCAACTTCTCCTCGTTTTTTTTTTCTATTTTTTGTTGCACTTTGCTCTCAATCTCAATCCTATACACGCTCGTATAGTTCTTCACCATTAAAATGGCAAACAATGAAAAGAGCTCGCGTAATACGAACGAAGCAGGAGGGTGAAGTTGAGCAAAGCACAAAAAAAACACCAAATCACATAAAAACTCTGCAGCTTTGTGGCAAGAACTTTTCACCAAACTTTGCACACCCTGATGAATCTTTTCGCCAATTTTTCAGAAGTTTGCTTTTTATGCTTCTTTTCTTTATGTGCCCCTCCCCCTTCCGGCAGCGACTCTTTCCTCGACGAAAGGTTAATTATCGAAATTTATTAAGTGCTTCCGCTCTATTAAATTCAAACATTAGTTTCATGAGTCGGGAAACAGACGCAAGTGAGTGGGAGCGAAAGAAGCGCTCACACCCTACGGAGATACACATTAACTTAATGCTGTGCAGTTTCTGTAAGTCGCTCAGGCTTGTTGTGCATTGTGCTCTCCGATAAACGCCTTCACTGGCGTACGCTCCTTCTTGGTGCAGCCGTGAGACATCGTCACGTTGTGATATCTCCTTAATGGAAAGTAACAGATAAATGCGTGTTCCTAATGAGCGCATCTTCTGCAAGTGTGCCTTCCCTGCTCGTTCGCACATGCACCACGCCTTCATGCAGTCGGCTGTGCTGTCATGCATGTAACTCCTTCGTACACAATATACGCCCACTTTCACTTTTTCACATGAGACAAGAGCATGCAATTCCTTTTTTCGCCTTTTTGTCTTCACTCTCTGTCGACATTCACTTTTCTTTGCAGTACACGCCCTGTATGTCGGGCGGTACGTGTGGGGTGAATGGAAATGGGAATTCGTAAGACGAGGACTTTCATTGCTTCAGTGGATCAGTCAGCCTGCTGACACAAATATCCTCGGAGTGCAGATGTTCATTTGTTGTTCTGCTGTCGAAATCGTTTTACTTTGGCTGCTACAATGTGGCTTACATGGTGGTATCAGGAGCGGATTTGGGGCAGAAGTAAAACAGGGCTTAATTTGTTTCGAACCTTTTTCAGGCAGTCTGTGGAATCTTGAAATCAGGTGTGCGGATAATAAAGGGAGTGTATGAGTGACACAAACTGGTTTGAGAAGATGTTGAAAGAGAGGCAGGGTTAGTTTTAACAACAATCAACAGACCAGTGCCATTTTTCAACTAAAATTTATTCCTCACTTGAGCCTTACAAAAGTAAAATTCAGATTGTTGCCACAGCACGACATTGAAGTAGTCCGACTATCAAGGGAAATAGGGATGAGCCACGGACACAGTCAACACCAAGTCAGTGTTCTGTGGATGTCTTTAAGTCGATTATGGTGGTGCATTAGGAATTCCTATTTTTGGTCCTGTATGCGTTGCTGGCATTTGAAGAAGAATGCCCAACGACGAAGTTAATGGGCTGCAGGTCGGCATGGGCACAGGTTTCGTACTTCGTTTTCAACGGTTTCGCTGGTTGATTCATGATTGGAGGCAGCTGACGAGAGGTGGTGGTGGAATGAATGAGGCCCAGGTCCTAACCAGACTATACTGTAACACATGATAAAAGAGGAATTGGAATTATTTCGTTTTAAACGACCAAACTGTGTAAAAGAGACGATGCTTTGAATATTATGCGTTTTTATTTACACAGAATGGTACGAATTTGTGGAGAGACAATCGTGTATCTTCACGCCCTTGTCATAATCACTGTATTAGCCTGACTAAGCATCATCCAACTTCTAACTTTCTATAGTTTTATTTGACACACCACTCAATGCATTGACTGTCCCAACTATTGAGCAATAAGTCTCCTAAACCCCATGTGGACGATCCTCTCAGCCGGTTTTTGTAAGCGCCTGATAACGTTCATGATAGGGATTCATCAGGGTGGGTCCATTGTGACATTAAATAACGTTCAAGATTGTCGAACTTGCTAGTTTGCGTTACCCCAAACGTGGCGAACACTTTTTGCGGACATTCCTTTTGTGCCCCTACTTGATTCGGTTCACTAGTGTGAATGTGCATATGGTTGCGCTTTTTCAATCATATCTTTATAAATTCAACACCTTAAACCCTTTTCGCACTGTCATTTGACATTTGACTGCTGACATTGTACTTAGTCCTCATACAACATTTACCAGGAAAATAAGGTTCGCTACCAAACTACCGTTCTACACAACGAACATGAAAGCCAACGAATATGACAAAATTAAAATTTTTCACCACTAAGGAGAGGCTCACAAAGAAGCTCATAGATGACGGCACAGTGGCAATCAGGCTCGTGGAAGGTGGTAAGAGCTGGTTTAAGAAGTCCATTTTAGTTTTCCACACTGTAACTGGCTCTGGAGAACACCCCAGAAATGAGTTTCTACGATCTCTCTTAATTGATCAATTTAAAATAACAGCGTACACAGGTGCTTTACAGCACCTTGTCTGATTTGATCATTCATACAAAAGTCAATTAATTGAATCGACGGAAACCTTTGACTCTTTCGTTAAGACCGGTAACACAGTCATTTTCTGTAAAACAAATCCGCTCTAATGGGGCTTTTTTGAGAATATGTCTAAGTGACAAGTCAACACAGAATGCACGAAATACGTTCCTCTGCTTGCTGACGCAGGTGACATTCACGTCATTTGAAGATCCATACACAGCATTCCTTCTATGTTAAATTTGCTGCTTTCCAAAACAAGCAGCTAAGAGTTTAGTTACAGCAACTTTAGGCGCATTTCGACCAATGTTTTGAAGTCATCATTTTTCTACTAAATCAATGTCGAAAAAAGAAGCTTTGAGTCTACATATTTGCTACACAATTGTGCAGTGCCAAGGAGACGAAGAAATACTAGCAGTGAAGAATATAATACCGCCGCTGTCGTTTCCGCTTTCAATGTTTTGGCGTCTCTGTACCGTTATTGTGGCAAATTTTACGAAGAGATGTTGACCTTCATCCGTACAAGGCAAAGTTGACACAAGAACTAACGACGTGTTCAGACTGTTGCCAGATCTGCAAATTTTGTCAGTTCTGTCATCGCCAAAATGTCTCATAATCATCTGAACTCAAAATTTTCTCTGCCAATGGTCTGCGATATGGCAATCGTCAGAACAAATCTTAAGGCTACGCCAATTCATAAATTCATAAACAGCTGCAAATTGATGGTGTTTTCTTAGTGAAAAGTCATCCTCAGCAAAAAGGCTCATTTCTGGCCGAATAAGCTTGTCAACAAGGCAAATATCAGTGACCAGTCAGCAGTCCACACGAACTTCACGAGGTAGACAACTCAGAAACTTCGAGGTAACCAAGGACTTCGTCTACCTCGGCTCCGCGGTAAACAGGGACAACAACATCAGTACCGAATCATCACTCTTGCCAATCGTTGTTTCTTTGGGCTCAAGAGGCAATTGAGTAATAAAGCCCTCTCTCGAAGAACTAGGCTCGCTTTATATAGCAGCTTGATCATCCCAGTCCTATTTTATTGTGCGGAAATTCGGACGTTAGCAAAAGCGGATGAGGAAGCCCTTAGTCTTTTCGAGAGAAAAGTTTTGCGTGCGAATTTTTGTCCTGTTTGCGTTGATGGCATCTGGAGGAGAAGATGTAACGACGAACTTTATTGGTTGTACAGCGACATGCGCCTGGTCAAGCGTCTACGGATACAACGCTTAAGATGGCTAGGCCATGTAGAGCGCATGGACACCACTGCTCCGGCCCGAAAAGTCTTTGAATCCGAGCCATTGCGACAACGCAACAGAGGGCGGCCTAGGCTAAGGTGGCGCACACAAGTGGAGAAGGACTTCAACCATTTTGGAATACGCAACTGCAGGCAACTGGCGGATCGATCGTGCGGGGTGGAGAGGCATGTTGATTAAGGCCCAGGTCCACCCCGGACTGAATATGCTCCATGGCGAATTTTACCTTGTCATCCCTGTGCTTTGCCATAAGTAGTGGTTTCTTCTTCATTTTTATCGCTGAATAACTAGAGACTCCTTTAATAATTTTTAAACGTTTCTTCCATTATTTTTGACACATGCTTGTTCAGCGATTTTGCGAGCTGGAATTCTTACACTTAGAATTGCCGGCCTATCTCTGCCACTGATTGCCTTTAGACGTCCTGGGCTACTTTTCTTCCTGTAATTTCCAGGGCCTTTGGGGAAATTTGAAATCACTTTTCGGATTCTTTCCAGTTTTTCCGCAAGTTTCTAAGTGCAGTTTTGTGATAACCTTTATTTCGGCACTACTAAATGTTATTCCTCTACCCATTTTAAAACATTTTGCACTCTCAAGAAAATAAAATCACAGAAAAAGTATTTTTCTTTAATTTCTTTCACACTTGTTTACTCAAAGATCACTGTTTGTGATAATGTGCTATCTTTTGTTCGGGCTGTTATCTACAGTTTTTTCTTATAACTAAGGATTTTCTAGAAACTATTGCAGTTAAGAAGTTTTTTTTTTGTTGTTATAATTGGCGCACACTGAAGGGATTATTTATACCCTTAAATGACTGGAATTAAGTCACGGTCGAAGGAAGGGAGGAAACGAGGTACCAATGCACATTGATTTTAAATGCCTGTGGATTGAACTGGCAAGAGAATTCCATATTCGTGTGGTGCGGCTGAAGAACGAGTCTCTAAACCTACCTGTACGTCCGAAGGTACAAGGGTGAACGGGTGAGCTTTCCTAACGAGGCGGGTATTGCGGATGAATTCTTGAAGGGGAGGAATGCAGCTGGCTGACTCTTTAGAGCATTTTTTTTTTTGAAATAGCGAT
Source organism: Eristalinus aeneus (assembly GCA_955652365.1). NCBI lineage: Eukaryota > Metazoa > Arthropoda > Insecta > Diptera > Syrphidae > Eristalinus > Eristalinus aeneus. The sequence goes on from OY019130.1 coordinate 82,210,702, forward strand.
CAAATAGTGATAGAGACGCAACATTTCGTCGATGTTCAAGCGAGTTGATTGATTTCTCAGCATTATTATCATCAATAAGTTTTTTCGCTTTCTGTTGGATTCTATCTAGTAGGTGCAGAAAGATATTAGGAGCACCAGATCAGATAGGAGTGTTATACTCAAGCTTTGGGCGGATGTACGGCTTATATATTGTTGCCAGGTCAAAATTTGTGAAATATTTCTTGCATGTCTTTAGACCTAGACATTTTGCTGCATTGTTGGCGATTTCGAATATGTGATCCAATATGTGATGAATATGTGTTCCAGCATAGTGTTGAGTTGATACACATACCGAGGATGGAAGGTCGTTCAGTTTCAACAACGCAGAAGTCATTCATAGATAATGGCAGGTTTTTTTGAGGACCCTTGAGTGACAGTAGACAGCACTGAGTTTTGGAAGCAGTAAATTCCACTCTATTCTCCTTACCCCAATCATTTATGCTGTCTAGATCGGAATTTATTGAGCTTAACATACGCTGCCGTTCCAAGTCAATGGCCGAAGAGAAGGGTAGAGAGGTAAGGAACGAATATGAAAAGCTGAGGGTGCTGTCATTAGCGAATTAGTGAATTGGATTAGAAGTGGCAGACAGAAGATAATTTATAAAAATTAGGAACAGAGCCCTGAGGAACACCAGCATTAATATGTAGAACATCAGATGTGAACCGTGACGCTCACACACCGAAGGGTCTTGGTTCGATTTCCGGCTGAACACTTCGAATTTCTCAGGGAAACAACTCTTTTGAGTTGCTGACAACAATCAAACTGTCTAAGAAAGCGTTTCAAACTTCGCCGTTCGTAATCGGCAAAAAACTGTAGGTCCCTTCTACTCGTGAGAGAGCAGTAGCGCACACAACACAAGTAGTTGATAAGCAAGCTAGGCCCTGGTCCCCCTGTCGACTGTCGCGCCAACAATTATTATTATCAGACTTGAAGCCATCCAATACAACTTGTATCGTTGTAAAGTATTGAACGGTTCTAAAGGTAGTTTCTAACCCATTGAAGAAGAGATTCATCGACGCCGAAAGCACGCATTTTCGACAAGAGAGCCTGATGCCAATCTCTGCCAAATGCTTTTGATCGATCTTGCTTTACCGACATTCTGCAAAGATTGGTTCAATTTTTCGATAAGATAAGTCATCAAATCACCAGTTGACCTGTTGCTGCGAAGCCGTATTTCCGATCATTAATAAGCTTCCGGGTGTCAGGATATTTCTTAAGCTGACGACTTATCACCGTTTTCATGAACTTGGAAAGTAGGGACGTTAGTGCTATGGGTCGGTAGGAGGTGGGTGTTTAAGGTTTAAAACCGCTTTGGCTATATTGAAGCGTAGAGTGATAGAAGAAGAAAATAATAAGGAAGGTCATTAACCTGTATCACGTTTAAATTAATTGTGCAATTACATGTTGTGCTATATTTTCTTCGCAGACTATATTTCTTACGAGAGCATAATTGTCGCAGCACATACAATTGTAGTGGTCGCCGTGGCGTAGTGGGTAGAGTGCGACGCTCACACGCCGAAAAGTCTAGGTTCGACTCTCAGTTCAACATCAATTTTTCTAATATTTTACGGCAACACCTATTTCGAGCTGCTGATAACACTCAAAAAGTAATAATTGTCTAAGAAAGCTTCTCAAATTTCGCCGTTTGGAGTTGGCAAAAAACTGTAGGTTCCTTCTACTCGTGAGAGAACAGTAGCGCGCACAACACGAGTAGTTGATGAGCAAGCTAGGCCCTGGTCCCCCTTTGGACTGTAGCGCCAACAATTATTATTATTACACACAATTGTGTCTATTCTGTTAGCAAACGACACGCAGGCAGACGGCTGTTTAGCTTTATTTTTTCATCTTCCCCGTTACTTGTTCGGCTCCGTCCCCTGTTTCGTGTAGGGCTTTGTAGTATCACAAGTAGAATCGATGTACAATTTCTTATCGACTTCAAAAAGTGAAACCTTAGAAGCAAACAGTTATCGAAGAAAAAAGTCAGTAAAGGAATTCTTGCACCACACACTGTGCCATTATGACATACAAAGTGCTATTTTGTTCTGGCTTAGAAAAGTGCAAGCCAGCTGATCGGTTGAACGCCCGGAAGTCTGCAAAAGTCAAATGCTTTTCTGATATAAATAAGAACGTTGCCCTTCTCTGGCAGCGGTGATTTTGAATAAGTTGCAATTGTAACAGTTGAATTTTATTTAAAATTTTCCTCGACTACAACACTCAAATGTGGGACTACAGTACCCGATTCGAAAAGTGTTCGTTTAATCCGGGTTGGTGTGGCTGTACAAGTACGAGTTTACGCTTGTGCCTATATCACATTTTTTTGGATTATCGGAAAATTAATTTCGTTTGGTGCGGTTTTGATAATGTCGGAAGAGTGGGTTAATTTCTTAGAGTCTGCAACAGTTCCCAAACTCAAGAGCCTGCTAAAACTTGTAAAGTGTCAAACAACCGGCGCTAAAGCTGAATTAAAAATCCGATTGGAAGAAGCAGTGGTGAATTATTTGAATGAGGACTTGGCCGATCTGATTCAAGATTTTCCTTCGACGTCTAGGAATCTCTGAATTAAATCATCTTCCCAGGGAGATCGTACTTCCAGCATTGCAACCAAAGGTGGAGACGAAGAAACACTTGATGCGGACCGACTTAAACTGCAGAGGATCTGTAAGAAAAAGAAGAGATCAAGAAATTGAAGCAACAGTTAAGCGCGCTGCAAATGGAGGACACAGAATCGAATTCTCAACGATCGTCCGTCTGAAGCTTTAAGGATGTCGAGGATGCAGTTTCACCTTTTAGTGGAGAGGACAATTTTAACGTTTGTTACTGGATTGAACAGTTTGAGGAGTGTTGCGAGGTCCTAGACTTGGATGAAAGCAACAAGTTCAGTTACTCGAAAAAGCTCTTGAAGGGGACAGCAAAATTGTTTGTACGAACAGTTAAAGTTCGAACGTGCACACAATTCAAAAGTGCTTTGAAATGTGAGTTCGTGAAAATAGGGACAAGAGCCGACGTGTACGATGAGCTTCGGGAGAGAAGGAAACATCGAGATGAGTCACTCCAGCAACATGCCCTTGACATGGAGGAGATAGCGTCACACGGCAGGGTTGAAGAGGAGGACTTACCATAATCCAGTTCATTATAAAGGGTATTCTGGACTCGAAAGTGAACAAACGCCTCGCTATCGAAGATTTAAAATCAGCGCTTCGCAAGCATAGCAAACTGAAGAATAATCAACGTGTCAACACTGAGCGAGTTGCCAAATTACAATTACCAGTAGAACACATTTACCAATAACCACCAAAGAAGGATGTGACATGCTACAAGTGCGGACAACGCGGCCACATCTTAACAAGCTGCGAGAAGAAAACTTTGGTTATGGCGTTGCAACAGTATCAGCCAACGCTGACAGCAACGAATAATGAAATTGAACGAAATGTGCGGTGCTGATGGACAAATGACCGAATGCAGGTCTCGGTTGTGCTACTGTCGCTGCTGGACTCTGGGAGTCCTATCAGTTTTCTGCAGGAACACATGAATAATAGTTGAGGTCCACACTGTTTCTTCAACCAAAAAGGTCTCGTTTTGTACAAAATTTGGAAGCAACGTCTATTCTGACTACATCTATGTTCGATGTGTACACCTTTCCTCACAAAATGTGTCTCACAAAACGATGGAAAACGTTCTGAAAATTTACCAACGAGAAAAATGCGACAAAATATTAAGCGGATGAGTGCCGAGTAAAATAGGTAGAAAAACGGAATAGATAAACGAGAAAGATTCAGTTTTGTCTTACTCCGTTTTCCACCGGCGCACTCTCTATCAAAATTTGTATGCTTAACTTATTTCCAGCTCATGTGAGGCGAACGAGGTTCGTTCGAACAAAGGAGCTCGGGCGGAAACACCAGCGCGCACTGGGAATAGTCAGGAATGATGTATGATATGCGAGCATGTTAGTCAGATGTACTCCTGCTGCACATTTTAATGGGGTACAGAGGAATCCCAGGGCGCATGGTGGGTGGAAGACGTTTCTGCAGGTTGCCAGCACCGTGCGTGGTGCAGATACGTGAGTGAATTACCTGCGATACGATATAACCTGTTGACCTGGGTGCACGAATTCGCAGTCACTATCGCGCTGCTGCCGTTCCATGTACCCCTCCCTCCCCACGGATCGAAACGCGAATTTTTCCGCTGCTCTGCATGAGCAACGTTGAGTTTGGTGTGCGTGCTTCGGCAAAATGTATGTGCGAGGGTGGAGAAAATGCTTTTTGGCTAAATAAAGTCAACGGTTTCTCCCTGTTCGGCGTTACACCAACGATCTAGGCACCAACAAGTGCACGTGCATGTGCGTGTGCAAAGAACGAGGTAATAGTTTCGACAAAGTGAAGATTGAATGCGGGACGGAAAAATGAGGCAGAAATGTTTCGAGATATTTCGCAGCAAACAACTGCGGAGAGCAGTGTGAATTTACGATATTTACTTTACAGCTCCCCCGCCTGCACCCGGGGCAGTGTTGTGTGTTTTTTCCGCTCCTTCGTGCAAACTCCACGGGAACATTAGTCGGTTGGGTAGCATGCAACTAGCACTTGTTCGTTGATTTCAGTTTAACACACCTCCTGTGCATGCTGCAAGGGTCGCAAGATATGGTTTGTTAAGATGGCGGACTAGTTTATTCCGCTCGCGTGTCTGCTGCCAGCTTGTGACTTGTCGTGCTCGTGAAAGGGCTGATAGAGGTGCAGTTTCATTGCAATTTATTTAGAGATAAGGGAACTTAATTAAAAGGAAATACAAAGTGCTGTACCTGAATTTGAAATGACTTTGCGACGAGAGGTAAAGTTTTCCCTTATACTCGAAAATGTGACTTGAGGGTGTGACAATGGGAGCGTTGTTGCTGTGCCAAAGTTTTCTATCAGAAGGGAAATTAATATTTAATATTATTAACCTGCGGGCATGTGGGATAAGGGTTCGTGGCTGAGTGTGAGAACATTGTTTGTAAGTGAACGACCGCTGTGGGATGCAGTTCTTGTTTTGGACAGAATGTGCAATCGAATTGTCAAACTTTTTGAACTGACTAGCTGGTGCTAAGAGGAAAAAAAACAAAATTTCCGGCTACATGAACACACATTATTTTCTTGAAATTTGAGGTTCCGGGCGAGCGAGGAAAGATAGCTTATGATTGCATGGGGTGCAAGTTTTACTGTGATGCTAAGAGCTTCGTTGTTCAAACAATTTTTCTATTCTGGTTAAGTTCAAACATTTCTATTTGCCAAATTAACTTTCAAGTTCTTCGACATAGATGACTGCTTAGGTGTAGGTTCACTGGAACTGAATAAAAAGAGTTGATGCGTTTCTTTATTGGCTTGTTCTTTATTATTGCCTTGAAGTATTGTTCTTTCGAAACGTTAATGAATGAAACTTGGCTTCGATTTCATGTAGCGAATGGCGGCATTTTTGCGATTGATCTGTGAACCACAGTTTCACATATTTTGGTCAAACCGGCGGCTGTTTCGCATTCGAAATTGGATTTGAATTTTTTCAACGTTGTCGGCTTGTTGTCATAAGCCCATAACTTAGCGTTGCCTTTTGAAAAAATTTAGGCGACGTTAGGTCACTCTAACGGAAGCAACAATGGACTGGCACATTTCTTGAGATAACACGCTCACTCTGATTGCTCTGCAATAAACTGATTGCAACTTGTGCTGTGTTGCTTGTGCTTAAACCAAAAGTTGCCCAACTCCTATCAGTTCGTTCCAAAAATTAGGTAAATGAAGTGCAATGAAGGTGACCACTCACAGTGACGTGATGATCATTTAAATTACAGCCCAATAATGCTGCAAACATTCAGACCGAAAAAAATTGATGATTTATGAAGCACTGATCATGTGTTAGTGGGTTTTTTTTTTATTATTACAGGAACTTATTGAGACAAAAACTAACTTCTTTACTGGCGATAATTTCGTGATGAAATTTATAATCTTGGCACAAAATTCTCCAGACCCCAATTCGAGAATGTACGTCGCTTCAAATGGTCGATCAGCTTCAATTCTTGAGTCAACTTGATTTTGTATGGTTGTAAACCAAATAAGAAGGTCTAAGAAATGTACATTTCTAGATCGTTGTAAGATTGACTCATTATGATCGTTTGTTTCAGACGCCTGAAAAATAACGATATTTTCTGGACATCGTACCTGTTATCTCATCATCACTGCAACAGAACTGAAACAAAACGCTTTCAACTAAACTTGTTGTTGGCTGTCTACTAGAACGAGAGTTTCGATCAAAACTTGGGGTAAGCGGTCTTAAAGTCTTATTCTGAATTTCTACAGAAAAATTTTCTAACTTGCAGACGGTGGCCGTTAATGTATTTTACAATAAAAGGAATTTAAAAATAAATTGACAGTGACAGTTTGATGATTAGTAAGAGGCTGCATTCACAAATAAAATTTAAAATTGTTAAGTCCCTGTTAGAATACCCTTTTTAAGCTTTACTTTGCAGCTTACATATATAAATTCAGATTTTGTTTTTTTTTTATACAATACTGGAGTCGAACGTTTTGCAATCAACTAAAATTGATGAAGACGCCTTCATAAATTGACTGAGACAATGAACGTGATGGATACATCAGTGAAGAGCTTGTAAGCGAAATGGAATCAATTTAAACGTCTGGTATAAAAGAGGTATAAAACACGATCACGATCAAAAACCGGTGATCGAACGAACACTGTCGTTCAAACGTAAACTGGCATCAAATAGGGATGTGTTCACTGTTTGGTAGGACTGAAAGGGAATGACTTGTCATGAGCTTCGAAAAGGTGGTCAAGTGGTAAATATGATGTTCTACTGCGCACAATAGTAATAATAATAATAAATGTATAGCGTGATAGTCCATAGGGGTACCAGGACCTAGCTTGCTCATCAACTACTCATGTTGCGCACGCTACTGTTTTCTCACAAGTAGAAGGGATCTAAAGTTTTTTGCCGACTCCGAACGGCGAAGTTTGGGAAGCTTTCTTAGACAGTTATTACCCTTTGACTGTTGCCAGCAGCTCGAAAGAGATGGTACCGTGAAAAATTCGAGGTGTTCAGCCGGGAATCGAACCTAGACCTTTGGCGTGTCAGCGTCGCACTCTACCCACTACACCACGGTGGCTACTGCGCACATCTTGACCATTTAATAATGAGTGACTAAGTAGTGTGTACAAAGATGACCACACGGACGTTATTTGACTTCCATTATGAAAATGCAAGCTGCGAGGTCTTTGATGAATCGGAACAATTTTATGGAGCTGATTGCTTCCTTTCTTTGACTTTTGAATGTCTTTGAGGAAAAGTCTCCATTCTGTGTAAAATAAAAATTAGCCGACATAGAACGGCTGCAAGAAAAATCGCCACTGAGCAAACCCGTTCGTCGATAAACGTCAGATTTTCTACAAAGATGGAATTATGAAGATTTCCGGGAAAATATGGCGAACAAGTTGAACTTGATTTTATATAAATATTAATTTTGTTGTAAATTAAAATAAACAGTTCTAAATCATCTCTGTGTCATTCAAAATATTACTTTTCAATAGTCAATGTGCGGCATTTATTTATCTTCTAAATGTTTTTTTTTTTAATATTGGGCTCTCAGATCAATTTCAGGCTTTTGTTCTTTTAAGTGCAGCTAAGCTGCCGAAAACATGAACGATTTGTTCATTCCCCAGGTTGTCTCGCTGAAACATCAATTTGCATACTTGGTCGTTTAGTAAAAGAACGCCAAATGGCCTTGTATGTAGTTGCAGCCACTTCAGTTTTTTTAGTTTTTCACCACTTAACTGATGATCGATTGGACTCATATGATGTCGTGAAGTAAACTTTCATTTATCCCTAAAGTTTTGAAACTTGTTTTGACAATTTTTTGAATTTTTTTGGATTTTTTAAGTCAACCGGTCAACTTCTTGTAGCGCAACTGTGTGTTTCTTTTCTTAACGGCCAAGGAAACGTGTTATTTGTGGTTTGAATACAATACTGCTCAATTTTAAATAAACTTACAGATTGCCCAGATTTACGAGGAATATAAATCCGTGTCAAAATCGATAAATGCCGCGTCATGCGTCACGACGAATATACGAAGCACACGCATAAGCCTGAACAAGTCCACTAAAAATCTGTTTGATATGCACACAAATCAGAACAGACTTCTTTTAATGCCACGTTGGAGGAGGTAAAGGCTTTTTGAGAATCGCTGCGCCATATTTTCGATATTGTTCACCAGCGATCTGACTCTTTTCCTTGCAGAATAAGTTTGGTTTCTCCTTAGCACATCTGTTTGTTTCTCGGTTCGACAGCTCGTACCATATTTTTTCACCCTTTTAAAGATTGATTGATGTTATAACATCAAAAAGCATAAGTGTTTGATTTTACGAAATACAGTATTCGAAGTTGGCCCTAAACTTCAAACGAACCATAAGACACTTTCATTCAGAGTGCTCAACACTCACTACCATCCCCTCACAAAGCATCACTCTTGGCAAACAATTAAATCGCTGCTCAGATGACGGAGATATAAATCGAATTTATTGTGCAGACAAAACAGGGGTTTTCCCCAGCGGCCGGTGCTGCAACCTCGCCAAAGCAAATCCGCTTTGCTATTTCGTAACATGCGGACGAGTCCGCATTGCTGAGTCATGGGCCATTCCTATTGTCCAGCGATGCTGTCGAAATGGCAGCTTTTGTGAAAGCGATGACCAGGAAAGTGTGAACATACGTGGGATTGCGCAATCATTTCTTTCTCTCTCCGCTTGCGATTAGTATGCGATATGTGTCTCTTGTGAAATGTGAGTTTTTATTTCAACGAATAACGGTACGAGTCCGTTAATATTCCATTTTAAGAACAACAGTAATCGACAAAACAAACACACTCACGCATTTCAAATTCAGCTTGAGTCCAACCAGTTTTGAGTGCGTAGGCACAGTCGGTAAAGCCCTCCCCTCGCTGCGTGAACAAAACAAAGCGAGGGGAGCCAAACGGAAACCGGATTCATTTTCGAAGCATTTTTTCACTCTTTAACAACCTTCAACTTTCGTTTATACTTCGCTGTGGGTCTGTATCATGCTTGTCTCTCTACCCGCACCCTCTGCTGCTCCCAATCCACATTGTGCGGGCATAATCTGTGCGCCTTACCTCGCGTCAAGATGGTATAAGCTCTGCCGCATGTCAAATTTGACAGCACACAGCGCTTAGACTGAGCTAAAGTGTACGCGATGGCTACAATCGCGCCGATAACTTCACGCGCAATCAATTTGACGAAGGCGGCGGTGACTTTGGCGGCGGCAGCAGAACGTTGCGTTGTGGTATTACTGCTGTCGGATGATTGTGCAGACGCGGGGACAGGGAATATCCGAAATCCAAATCCATGAAATCGAATTAAGCGAGCTTTTGTGTTGTGCCACCATCAAAAGAGGTCTTCCCTTGCTACTGCTTCGGATGGGATTTGCTTGAGAAAAAATGATGCAAGTCAGCAGCGGGGCGATGACGAACAGTGGTGGGCCTACAAGGCCAAAGAGGAACGAGTTGACGAATCTGCGTGCCTGCGTGGAGAAACCGGTTGGATTTACACATTCCTCTCTTTGGTTTGCGGGTTTTTGTTTGTCTGAAAGTGTTTTATTGTAGCTTCGTGTCCGAAGGTCATCTTCGGTTGCGTGTGACGTGTCAGTGGTGTTTTATTGCATGTTCGGCACACGATATCTGATTTCCCAGATATCCACTGAAGGATTTTGTTTTATTCGATGTTTCTGGATGGCAGCGATAAGACTCCCTTCCGGGAGCAAAGTGATGAGAGCATAAGGAATCGGTTAATGTGAATGGACTCAGAGTGGGAGGAGACACTGAGAGAGGTTCTTCTTTGCAGCTATAAGAAATAAAAAAAAAATTAAAGATAAAATAACTGAATTACAGGCATTTTGTAATCGCGGAATTGACATCTGAAATGTCCAAAATTCACTGCTTAAAATAAAAAAAAAGATCTTAATTGTTCCCAATTTTCAAAATATCCAAAAACTCTTACGTGTCCAAACTGTTCAAAATAACCAAAAGATCCAAAATGTTCAAAACATGACAAATGTGAATAATGTGACATATATCAAGAAAGCTTTAAATGTTGACAATGTCAAAAATATCCAAAATGTCGAAAATGTAAAAATACACATCAAAAATGTTCAAAACGTACAAAATGTAAAGCGGTCCTAATTATCAAAATTGTTCGAAACTTTCCAAATATATAAAATGTGTCGAACCTAGACCCCACACGCCGAAGGGTCTAGGTTCGATTCCCGGCTGAACACCTCGAATTTTTTTCGGCACCACCCCCTTCGAGCTGCTGACAACACTCAAAGAGCAATAAATGTCTAAGAAAGCTTCTCAAAACTCGCCGTTCGGAGTCGGCATAAAACTGTAGGTCCCTTCTTCTCGTGAGAGAACAGTAGCGCGCACAACACGAGTAGATGATGAGCAAGCTAGGCCCTGGTCCCACTTCTGACTGTCGCGCAAACAATTATTATAAAATGTCTAAAATATCCAAAATGTCTAAAATATCCAAAATGTCCAAAGTGTTCAATATGTTCAAAATGTCGAAATGTCCAAAAAGTCCAAGCGGTCAAATACATTTAAAACGTTTAAAATATTCAAAATGTTTAAAATATCGAATGTGAATTCCATATGTGAAAAGTATCAAAACTATTCAAAGTACCCAAAATGTCGAAATGTCAAAAATATCAAACGGCCAAAAATATAGCAACTGCTCAATGTGTGTAAATTATCCAAAACATCAAAAATTTTCTACATGTCCAAGCTGTCATAAGCCTCTAAGATGTTTAAACTGTTCAAAGAGTTTAAAATGTCCAAATGTCCAAAATGTAAAATTCGAAACATCAAAAATGTCAAAAATATCAAACAAGTTGAATATATCCAAAACGTCCCCAAGCGGCAGGACGGACGGCCCCAAAGTCGGAATGCCCAATATGCCCAAAATGCCCGAAAAGTTCAAGCGGTCCAAAATATCCTAAAAGTCAAAATTTTCTAGAACGCCCGGAAAAAGAAAAGGCTTATAAATATTGAAATATCTTAAATCGCAAAAAATGCAATCCAGGAAAATCATTTCAGAGAAGTACTCTTATCCCTTCCTTTAACGTAACTCTAAGACTTGGAAAACGTGTGAAATTTGACAGTTTAAACAGTTTGTTTTGTTTTTCTTTTTTAAACTGTGCACATTTTTGTTTTACTTCGGAAGTTTGGTTGTTTTTGAAATTTTAACCTTTCCTATCTTTAAGTCATTCAAGAATTTAGGCTTTTTAAAATTTTTGACTTTCGGAACTTTGCGCGTTCCAAATTGTTTGATACATGTGCATAATTTGGATCTTGCGAGCTCCTACTACATTTTGTAAAATTTTTTATGTTAGCATTTTTTTATGTTAGTTTTTCAAGAATTTGGGCATTTTTAAGTTTCCTATTTACGACCTTTTTTTTTGTTTTTTTGTTTGCTAAAAGTTCGTGTGTACTTTCTAGTTCCGTTTGCATTCGTTTTTCCATCAAAAACAGCACATGAGTTAATGTGTCAGCTCCAGCTACACGTGTCCATCACAACCGCCTTCCGTCAAAGGACAACCCACACGCCAAAAACGGGCTCCACTTACGCAACTCTTATTACCCAACAATGAACTTGACGTCTATTGCGGAAATAATTATATTTCTTTGCGCTTCCAATGAGTTACTTTCACTCTGATTTCATTACCGCTACAAGTGGCCTGTAACAGGGCGAGACGGCAGCCGAGCAATATCAGAGGCATGTGTAGCCTCGTATTCGAAGAACGTGGGATGGGATTTGATCCTCCGCATGATACAATTCCAAGAAGCAGGTGCTGTAACTGTTCCGACATCGTTCGGACGACCAAGATGTCAACGCCAACAACAATGATGATGAAGATGCTGTGATTATGATTAATTGAACTTCTTCGGCGTGGGGCGCGTAGGAAAAATTTCCACAGAGAGGAAGAAGAATTTTACAGGTGAATTCCATTGAGGCACCCACCAACGTATTACGGTTGACTCGAGATGACAGGCCGCTCGGAATGGCATTGACCCAGATATTCTGTTACGTTATTAATTTGTCAATCACATGTAATTGTGTGTGATGCGTCAGCGAGGGCGAGGTGCGAACAGAGAAAAATGGGGGAGCGCCGGCAATTTGCTATATTCACTGTACCCACTCATGACTCTGCAGATTGCTGTCAGACGACACCTACTGCTGCTGCGGAATCCGCTCCTCCTCGGGATGTATGCATTTGCATTTGATGCTTGGCGAGAGGTTGGGCTGTGTGCAGGAAGGAAGATTGCTGCCTGGAGGCAATCTATTGGATTGACCTGAACTCAACGGTTGGTGTGACCTTCTGTTGTTGGAATTGATTTTGCTTTGCATACATGATGCATCAGCAGGACCGGCAGTGCTACTGCTGCAGTGCATAGCTGGACGAGTGGATGGGTGTGTGGGTTTCTGCATCTGGTTCAAGGTTTCGGCCTTGTCTACCTTCCGTAATTATTCCCCAAGCTGTTGGTGACAACGACGAGCGGTGTGGGAAAAGTTGCTTGTCTAACGAGAAACGGATGACGCTCGAGGACTGTGGAGAGGTTTCGGTGAGTGAGTCCCGGTCGTGCATGCATGACACAAGTGATGCTCCTCGTGTGCTTCATTCGTGCAGTGCCCACTTGTCGTAGCGGAATGATGATGATGACGCTGCCATTGCCGGTGCCGAACAGAAATTGATCGCTTTCGAGATTTTCCACTGCAAACGGACGGATGGGCGCATAGTGGTTCGACGGAACAAAGGGTCTCGAGTTGACACTGCTGTCTAGAGTCGGTGCAGGTTAATGCTTACTGCAGATTGATTTGTGAATGACTCTGGAGTGAGATGCGGGATTTTCTGTATGTTTCCAAGTGTACTTCATGTACATGTGTGTCAACGAAATATGAAATTATGGCTGATGCAATGGAGGGTTGGCATTTTAGGAGAAGGACGCCTGGGCCTGTTTGGATTGCTTCCAAAATTTGAAATCGAAATTACTATCTCGTGGGTCATAACTTGTGTATGTGACAGTCCTTCCTCTGGCTCCACCCCCGGAGCAAGGTCTGCAATTCGAATGCGATTTGTGAAGAATGGAGACACGTGAACACTTGAGTGGATAAGGTCAAGGAGACCGATAGGGTGCAGTTGTTGCTGTGAACGTGTTCTTTGTAGTTTTCCTGTCTTCACTACTTTTAAATTCTTTTGCAATTGAGTTCACAGCTCAAGTGGAGACAGTGCTGTGGCAGAGTAATTAGAAAAGGAACAGAGGATGACATCGAGTGTGTAAGGGGTTGTGTTTTAAAGTACGGAGCATAAATGCACAAATGTGGGACTACGAACGGAGGGACCAATTAAATTCGTTTTTTCATCGGCAGCAAAGAAATAAAAGGTTCAAATGGCGAAGTAATTGCATGGCGTTCCCTTCGAACAAGGATATCGTGCACTTTTGCGTGTTGCTTAACTGAACACGAAGGTCGAATAAATGTACAAACGAGTTCTCGAGGAATCCCACCAGGACTCTACCTTTGTTGAAAGAGAGTCCAAAATGCCCGTAGAGACATAGGGTGCTTTACATTTTGTACAAATCAGTTCTGATTTAATCTTCTTACAATTCCAAAAGATCGCAAATCTTCTAAGAAGACACCACCCTTAAGGACGAGAGCGTTAATGAAAATGATCAATTCTTATAAGTAGATCTTATCGTTCGACATCTGCGCTCCTTTGGCGAGGAGGTGACAGGGTCCTTGCTTGTTTAACATTGACAACCAACCATTCTGACCCTCTGTTGCAGTGATCGAATGAATGATTCATTTAAAATGAAATCTACAGGACTTCTTATTTCTAGTCTAATTTGAATCCTTCAAGGAGTAAACGATCTTGGGGTGCAATGATTCATTGCTAGTAACAGAGCTACCGGAAAATGAATTCCAGTACAATGTATTCAGAAGGAAACTGTTTCCATCTGACTCCACCGTACTACCCCGTGGTCCAAGATTTCTCGTAGAAGTTGAATGAGTGGCGCTCCAGTAAAAATGACCAAATACCAAACATGTTAAGAACCCTCTCCTGTTGTGAGTTATTGATGTCTTACATGAGTTTGTCTTACACGAGTTTGTTTTACACGAGTTTATCCCACACGAGTTGAATGGATCCGCAGTTTATTGGCAACTTTAAATGTAGAAATTCAAGAAACTTTTCAAAGAATCCCAAACGGACTACGTTGTATGCCGCGCAATGGCTTTGCTTCTAAATTTGTACCTACGCCTGTGAAAGGATCGCCATATCTATCGATTTTGAAGATTTAAAGGTCTATATCGGTAGATGAGCTGAAAGACAAATTTAAAAATACGTAGTGAAGTACAAAAGGCGTTGCGCTGTGATGTGATTTCTTCATCAAAATTAATGATCTGATTGTACGCATCTCACGAGACACGATCTACTAGAATCAGATCATCTGCTTGCTTATGCGACGTTGGCGTGATTAGAGGAACACAGCGAGCCCTCAATGGAGCGTTTGCTGGCATTGAAGCGGAAGCTGCTAAAATGGATCTGGAGGTAAATGGAGCAAAAGAAAGTACATGCTGCCATCTAGGAAGGATACATAACATTGACGTCACGGACGTAGTATCAGATTATGCAATAGAGGACAATCAGCTTCCTTCGCTTCGTGGTAAATAATTAGAGTCCTTAACATAAATCAGAGTCGCCCTTGCCAATCGTTGTTTCTTTGGGCCCAAGTGATTGTTAAGTAAAAACATCCTCTCTCGAACGACTAAGCAGGCTTTGTCTAACAACTCTATCCTATTAATCCTACTTTATTTTTTTTTTTTTTTTTTTTAATGCATTTTTTCTTTTATTTTTCAAATTCAATGTCTTACATGCTAGACAGAAAAATACTTAAACTAGCTTACTAATGAAATCTAGTGATCTTAATTCTAACTTACTGACTCTCTACAAGTACTCTAAGCTAACCTACGGATTTGATTTTTCTTATACCTTTCGGATTCTAGTAACATCTAATTTTACGCTTAAAATATATATGTATAATTATTATTTCTCCAAGAAAATGAAGGAAAAACTTGGACTTCATATGTTTTTGTGCTACTTATCCTAACTTATATCTACTTAAACTACCTAAACCTAGATTTAAACATAAATCTACAATCCATAAAATCAATTTACGGAACTACGGAACTATTTACAAAGGGATTAACTATGTCCGTAAAAATACGGACGCGTGCACCAGGGCGTATGTGTTATTTATATGCTTAACATATATATCTAATACGCCGTGATGCACCTTTTTTTGTGTTTGGTTTTATTTTTTACTTTTTTTTGTTTTTCTTTTGTATTTTATTTTTTTTTTTTATTTTTAAATTTTTGTTGTAACTCCTTACATCTACCTTAACCTATGTGAGTTGGCCTTATGACTCAACTATACCATTTTTTACTTTAAGTATTTAGCGGCATCGAATGCTGGTTATGGTGTAGCCACCAGTAGAAATGCCGTTCTTTGTCTGTTACTGCTCTGTCTCGGGCAGAAATCGCTCTACTGAACCGTAAGAGATCCCCGTGGCTGCGAGCGACGTCCGGCTCGTATTGAAGTTGCCTTTCTACTGTTCGGCGTGCGACATGGAAGATGATAGGGCAGCCATCCTCATCTTGTATCAGGCCTTTCGCGTCCAAGTAGAGGAAAGCTTCAGGTGGAATAAAGCCGTTAAGGCGTACCCTCTCGTGGTACATTACGTTAGGGTAGTAAGCCCCAAAGATCAGACTGTTGGTTGAAGTCGTGGCTCGAGCAGTGTGACTCCGAATCAACTTAATAATAAAATTATCTATTCTTATAAGGTTTGCCTCGTTATACAGAACCTCGTTGGGGTAGAATTTCTTGTACTGAGATTCTGGTGTTCGATATAAACGAAGACAGGCTCGAAGGCACCGCCTCTCGAACACCCTCATCTTTTCCATCTGGGAAGGACTCACGTTGAACCACACAGGACAACCATATACCATGATTGGCCGGATGAGGGCCATGTAGCAGATTACCTTCACCCTGGTGTCAAGTTGACTGCTGTAAAACAGTCCTCTTGCCATAGCGAAGGCATTCTTAGCCCTGGTCAGAGCAGTGTCTACATGTATATCACCATATAGATACTGGTCCAACCAGATGCCTAGATATCTCACTACATTTTTCACAGTCAACGGCCGTCCCAGTGGATCAACTATGCCGAACTTGCGCCAGTTCATTTTCGTGTCCCTTGAGGCTCTGGACAACGGGGTTCTGAAGAGGATAGTTTCACACTTCTGGTAGTTGATTTTCAACTTCCAGTCGTCGCAAAATCGTTGAATCATATCAAAGTCACTCTGCAACAAACCGTTTATTTCTTCTACCTTCGGACCTGATCTGTACGCGATTAGATCATCGGCAAACGCTATTATGTTAGGCATAGAACTTATAAGATCGCTGGTGAATATAGTGAACAAGATCGGCGAACCCACCGCTCCTTGTTGCAACCCATTTTTTATGTGGAACACAGTGGTGGAAATTTCGTTGCCATTTTTCACAACGAACTTCCTACCTGTTACCATATCGTAGATCATATATAGCAATGTTTTATGAATGCCAAGCCTGACCAACTTTAGGAAGAGTCCTTCTAACCATACGGTGTCGAAAGCTTTTTCCATGTCGATCAAGCAGGCCCCTGTGCACTGTGTTATATTTCTATTCCACTGAATGTCGGAAACCAATTTGGACGCGGCATGAATGGTGTCGTGCCCCGCCCTGAAGCCAAATTGATTTTCCGGTATTAATTGTTTTTCCTCAACCCATTCTTTCAGAGCTCTAATGACTATCTTCTCGAATACCTTGCTTATGCACGGAAGAAGACTTATAGAACGGAGATTCGTTGGGATGGAGGTATCCTTGCCCCGTTTCGGAATTGGCTGTACCACAGCTGTTTTCCAATGCACCGGGTAATATGCATTACTCAGCGCATTGTTAAACAGAGTTGTGTATACGTCCACCGCCTCAGAGGGTAGATGGCGCAGAACAATATTTGGTATCCCATCTATTCCCACTGACTTTTTCTTCTTCAGTGAGTTGAGGATACCTTGGAGCTCATCTTTCGAAATACGGATGGAGTTGTTTCCATCATCGGCGACGACATTATTTGCCGGATACTCGTCACTGAACCTGGTAAAACCAGGGTTCTCGGATCGCCATTGACTTATTTCATTACGAAGATAGACATGATTTAGCAAGGCTCTGCTTTCCAAGTCGTGATTCGGGCTACGAGACTCGTTGACCGTATACACTTTCTGGAAAACAGCACCAATTGCTTTCACCTTCTCCTGAGGATCCTCAACTACGAAGTAGTCATTGTCAAGCACTGCCCTATCAGGATCGATGCCAACTGAGGTCAGTAAGTTTGCGTTGTCTCTTGTTCTGTCCAGTCGAACGCTCTGAATGTCGTTATGATCTTTCCTCCGAAATAATTTATTTACTTGCGGGAACATGCTCGGGTTGTTAGATCTTACAGCCCGAATCTTATTGCCCCAATGCAAGCTTACAGCTAGTCTGTAATTATGTTTGATTAACTGTTGGAGAACTTTGATCTGTGACTTCAGACAGCGAATCTCTGCATTCAATGGATCTGTAAATCTCCTGTACAAGAGTTTGAGTCTTGACAGGAGTCTACTTTTTTGCACGTGAAGTGCATCGATCGTAGCATTCCGATAAATGTCGCCATCATCAGTTTGTGCTACCTTCGGGATAGTTTTGTCCATTGTTCGTTTAATGACTTCGTCCATTTGTGTGAGGTACCCATCAACCTCTTCGTTCGTAAGGTTTCTGTTCGTAGGAGGATTGATCACACTCGAACTTATTTCTCTGGCTAAGGTTCTAGAGAAACGTGACCAGCGCGCCTTATTGTAATTATAAGGATGCGTTTGGACATATTCCTCCAGTTCCTCCAGCTTATTCGGGAGCTGTATTACCGCGGCGAGACCACAGTGATCACTGTCATACTCGACCGTAGTTAAACAGTTCCTCGTATGTCGTTCCACGTTAAGTATTGTTAGTCGTCTGTCGATTAGCATCACATCCAGATAGGACCCGCTTCTGGGAAATGATGGTCTATCGGTTGTCAGCAGATCTAACCTGAACTCAATATTGTTTTGTTCCATCCACTCGAAGAGAGCATTTCCTCGCTCATTTGGAACAGCGTTACCCCATTCACCGTGCTTGGCGTTCAAATCCCCGGCTACTATAAAGAAGTTTTCTTCTGAGTTTAAGCAGAGGCTGGTGAAAAGAGCCTCGAGCTCAGAGAGAAAGTTAGGGTTTCGAGGTTCTGATGCGTAGGCAGCGATCACAAATAACTTCTTTCCACCATGGAGAGAGATGCGTGCAATCGCTGCTTCTAGCACACTAAATCTACGTACATCGTTGCTATATATGACCTTATGATAAATGTTACGTTTAATCAAAAGGGCGACCCCACCACCTCTTGTGGATTGTGGTCGGTCTCTTCTGATTATATGGTAATTTTTGTACCTGAGATTGCGCTTCTGGTTAAGCTTAGTTTCGCTAGCCATCAGCACATCAGGGTTGTGGGTTTGCAATAAGTTAGCGAGCGATAGTTTTCGTTCGATCCTTATCAGAGAATTTACATTCACTGCGAGGATCTTAAGGGTTCTTACCTCGCGTGAGCCCATTATATCTGAGCGCGCTTGTTTGCAGGCAGCTGAGAGAAGAGGAAATCTACTCTAGCCGTCTGCGTAAGGAAACTGGTCTGTAGTTCGACCATCTGTTTCTGCAAGGCAAATCCTACTTTATGGCATGGATACGTGGACGTTACTAAAATCGGACGAGGATTTCCTAAGTTCTCTCGAAAGAAAACTTCTGATTTATAGCCCTGTTTGTATTGATGGTATTTGGAGGAGAAAATTTAACGACGAACTCTATGGATTGTACACCGGCATTCATCCCGTCAAGCGTCCCTGGATATAACGTAATCGATATAGAACGTATGAACATCACTACTCCATTCGGAAAAGGTTTAGAAAGTGAGCCATTGTTACAACAGAGGATGGCCTATGCAGAGGTAGCACACAAGAGTGGAGAAGGACCTTAATTAACTTGAAGTCTGTAACTAGGAGCAGCTGCGAGAGATCTGATAGGCTGGAGAGGCATAGGACTTTAAATTACTTGACTAGAAGCAGCTGGCAACAGATCGGATAGTCTGGAAACGCATATAATTTAAGGATCAAGTATACCCCGAAATTCAGGGCCCAACGAAATAGAAGAAGCGTGACCCAAACTCATGCATGTCCACTGTTTCGCAATGGTTAAGTGCGGTACTCACACGTCTAATGTTTTGTGTTTCTTTCCAAGTCGTACTTACACGTCTAGGGTCTTGTGTCTTTCCAAGTCGTACTCACACGTCTAAGTTCTTGTGTTTCTTTCGAAGTCGTACTATCACCTCTAAGGTCTTGTGTTTCTTTCCAAGGCGTACTCACACGTCTAGGGTCTTTTGTCTTTCCAAGTCGTACTCACACGTTTAAGGTCTTGTGTTTCTTTCAAAGTCGTACTGTCACCTCTAAGGTCTTGTGTTTCTTTCCAAGGCGTACTCACACGTCTAGGGTCTTGTGTCTTTCCAAGTCGTACTCAGACGTCTAAGGTCTTGTGTCTTTCCAAGTCGTACTCACACGTCTAAGGTCTTGAGGCTTTCCAAGTCGTACTCACACGTCTAATGTCTTATGTCTTTCCAAGTCGTACTCACACGTCTAATGTCTTATGTCTTTCCAAGTCGTACTCACACGTCTAGGGTCTTGTGTCTTCCCAAGTCGTACTCACACGTCTAATGTCTTGTGTCTTTCCAAGTCGTACTCACACGTCTAGGGTCTTGTGTCTTTCCAAGTCGTACTCACACGTCTAGGGTCTTGTGTCTTTCCAAGTCGTACTCACACGTCTAGGGTCTTGTGTCTTTCCAAGTCGTACTCAGACGTCTAAGGTCTTGTGTCTTTCCAAGTCGTACTCACACGTCTAAGGTCTTGTGTGTTTCCAAGTCGTACTCACACGTCTAATGTCTTGTGTCTTTCCAAGTCGTACTCACACGTCTAGGGTCTTGTGTCTTTCCAAGTCGTACTCACACGTCTAAGGTCTTGTGTCTTCCCAAGTCGTACTCACACGTCTAATGTCTTGTGTCTTTCCAAGTCGTACTCACACGTCTAGGGTCTTGTGTCTTTCCAAGTCGTACTCACCCGTCTAATGTCTTGTGTCTTTCCAAGTCGTACTCACACGTCTAGGGTCTTGTGTCTTTCCAAGTCGTACTCACACGTCTAATGTCTTGTGTCTTTCCAAGTCGTACTCACACGTCTAGGGTCTTGTGTCTTTCCAAGTCGTACTCACACGTCTAAGGTCTTGTGTCTTCCCAAGTCGTACTCACACGTCTAATGTCTTGTGTCTTTCCAAGTCGTACTC
This sequence comes from Eristalinus aeneus, assembly GCA_955652365.1. Taxonomy (NCBI): domain Eukaryota; kingdom Metazoa; phylum Arthropoda; class Insecta; order Diptera; family Syrphidae; genus Eristalinus; species Eristalinus aeneus. The sequence goes on from OY019130.1 coordinate 82,231,312, forward strand.
ACACGTCTAGGGTCTTGTGTCTTTCCAAGTCGTCCTCACACGTCTAATGTCTTGTGTCTTTCCAAGTCGTACTCACACGTCTAGGGTCTTGTGTCTTTCCAAGTCGTACTCACACGTCTAATGTCTTGTGTCTTTCCAAGTCGTACTCACACGTCTAATGTCTTGTGTCTTTCCAAGTCGTACTCACACGTCTAGGGTCTTGTGTCTTTCCAAGTCGTACTCACACGCCTAATGTCTTGTGTCTTTCCAAGTCGTACTCACACGTCTAGGGTCTTGTGTCTTTCCAAGTCGTACTCACACGTCTAGGGTCTTGTGTCTTTCCAAGTCGTACTCACACGTCTAAGGTCTTGTGTCTTCCCAAGTCGTACTCACACGTCTAATGTCTTGTGTCTTTCCAAGTCGTACTCACACGTCTAGGGTCTTGTGTCTTTCCAAGTCGTACTCACACGTCTAATGTCTTGTGTCTTTCCAAGTCGTACTCAGACGTCTAAGGTCTTGTGTCTTTCCAAGTCGTACTCACACGTCTAAGGTCGTGTGTCTTTCCAATTCGTACTCACACGTCTAAGGTCTTGTGTTTCTTTCCAAGTCGTTTGTTTTTCGATACAATATCTTCTTCATTGTTATATATATATATATATATATACTTAAGGAGCTATGATTGTTTTTGAAAATACGCCCAAATCCCGTCGTTATATGTCAGGAAAAAAGCTGTAGGTGCATTCTCTTTATGACACTGCCATAGCACGGCAACACGAGTAGTTGTTGGTCATTTCTGAACTGTGCCGCCATTTATTTTCCTCGGTTTTACCTATGCACACGGGAGTCATACTCAACTGTGCACTAAAATTCAAACATCGTACCAATGTAAAGCTATCGTTGATTTCTGAGTGTAAAATTCGACGCGAGTCCGTTCATAAATGCATGAGGTACAGAAATGCAGGCCGCTTTTTGGCTCTTCATTCAATGCTTCAGAAAAAGTGCTGCAGTCATCGGATTTGGTTCAAATATGCGCCGTTTTGTTTGATAATCTGTTTCCATCTAGACGGCAACTTCATAATATCCCCTCGTGGAATCCCTCCTCCTTATTTGCAAAGAACGCGGACAGCCACTTTTCACCACTCGAACAGCCACTTGTGAGTTCAACTTCACACCACCAAGGGCGCTCGCCATGGACAGGAAAAAATGGTAATCACTTGGCGCTATGTTTGGGCTTTATTGTTGATGCGATAAAACCTCCCATCCGAGCTCCCGTAGCTTCCGACGAGTCATCAATGAAGTATGTGTTCTGTCGTTGTCCTGGTGGAACACTACACCCTTTCCATTGGCCAATTCTGGGCGCTTCTGGTCGATCGCCTGCTTCAAGCGGTGCAGTTGTTCGCAGTAGATGGTAGAATTAAGCGTCCGTTCATATGGGAGCAGCTCATAGTGGATGATTCCCTTCCAATCCCACCAAACACACAGCAAAACCTTCCTGGCCGTCAATCCCGGCTTGGCCACTGTTTGCGACGATTCAACCGGCCTTCAACCACGACCGTTTTCGCTTGATATTGTCGTATGTGATCCATTTGTCGTCGCTAGTCGCAATCCGCTGGAAAAATGGGTCGAGTTCGTTCCGTTTCAGCAGCATATCGTAGGCGTTGATTCGGTCCAGAAGGGTTTTTTGCGTCAAATCATACGGCATCAAGCTTTTTTTGTATCCAGCCTTCTGCAGACGGTTTAAAATGGTTTGGTGACTAACTCCCATCTCCTGGGCGATGTCACGAGATGCCACATTCCGGTCTAACTCGATGATTTCCATGATTCGATCGGTATTCGTCTTCACAGGTCTTCCGCCAGCTGGCTTATCCATGGTGTCGTTTTCACCGGCTCTGAATCGTCGAAGTCATTCCTCCGCGGTTCGAAGCGAAGGAGTACCATCCCCCAAAACACCATTAATCTCACAGAACGTTTCTCTAGCGGATTTGCCTTTAACGAAGGAAAACTTTAAAATAGCGCGAATGTCGGCGTTAGTGAACTCCATGTTTACACGTCTATAACTGTTGAAAGGAATATCCAAAGTAATCATGCATTACGTCGGTTTGTAGGTTATGTCAAGGCCTGTAAAATGATGTGATACGAGCTGTGTAGCGCTTTGTATATAGACGGAAAATTCGAAAGGCAAAAAGGCGCAAGGGAATATTTGACAACCTTATATAAGGATTTCGCTTGTGAAAACGAAACCCTAAAAAAGTCGTCTGATATCTTTTAGCATGGGTCACATTTTGCATTTGTCTGGCGACGAATTACTTCACGACCATTAACCGAAAACTTTCCACCACCTTGTACGCCTTTGAAAAATTTCTCGACGCCTCGCAAGTAACCCAAGTCACAGAGAAAGCTGTGCTTTTCCAAACCAAGCTCAATTGCTTCGTTATATTCCACCAACCCCGATTTTCCCCATCCCAAATTCTCACATTTGAACGCTTAATGCATATTTCTTATTCATCTCGGCGCCAAATTAACTCTGTTTCCATTTTTTCTCTTCTCTTTGCAGGCTACCACAGAGACGATGAACAACGATTGAAGAAGTAAGTGGCACTGTGATGTAAGAACGCGTGTAAACCGTTGAATAACGGCTCTTAACATATCATAATACACATTTCTGATTAATTGCCTCAATGAACGATGAGCGATTTAGATCACGTACCGATGCGCGAATTTCGCATGCAAATATCGTGCGTCTTTGTGAAGTTATCAATTTGTCATGGGGGATGGTATTAATGAGTCATGGGCTCGTTACTGACCCAGTTTATGCGAACGAACGCCGCCACACGAGCGATTATATTGGGGACATGCGATACTTTTATGGCAAGTGGAGGTGTAACCTGTTGCGGTTTCACAACGCTGGTCACGAGCTTTGTGATCGCTCTGTTGTCATGCAGTGGCTAATTTCTTTGATATTTTGGTAATTAATAGTAAGTGGTCTTCGACACAAATGCTGGAAATTCAAATTCAAATTCAAATTCTCTTTCCCGTTTTAGTTTTTGCCTGGCGTGAACACTGGAACCAGACAAAATGCTGTCTGAGCCTTTCGTTCGTAGACATGTTCAGATGAACTGCGAATAACCTTTATTTAAAGTAATTTCTTGGCCTTTTTAAGGAATGCAAACAGCCACTTCTGTGGTAAGGAGACTAGGGCTTTAGCTTCAACCAAATCAGCAGTGAACTGCCGCCACATGATCCGAGAGGGGACTTTGACTTTGAAACTTTAACTCTGCAGTGTCTTCGCCTTCTTTACAGGCATCGTACAGATTTCGATTATTAAGTCCAAGACAAGCTTAACTGCTTTGTGAAGAATCATGTTAATATACCAATAAACCTTCTGCAGTCCTTCCTGTCTGGAAATAGCAGGAATACCGCGGATTTCTTGCCGACAGCACTCGAAAACTACCTGTAAACGTTAAACATTCGAAAATAATATTGTTTTATGATGTTTTTGAATGTGCTGAGCTGTTGTTAATGTCGCGGAAACGGGTATGGATCCCCTCACTTCAGCAAAGCGAAACTAAGTCATATATACTGAGTAACACTTTTATCGACCACGCTTGGATGAAGGCTTGATCGTTTTCCATTCCCCTTGAGGAAATTTTCCACGGTTTTCAAAATGTAGGAATTTTGACATTATTTTTCCCCCTGCCGAGCCATATATATTGCAAATAACTGCAGGTCTGTGGAACTTGCATGCCAGTTACGGTCACATGTGCATATGTGGCGTGTACTTTCCCCGGATTTTGAATAGACTTTTTCGGATGTCGTTTCCGAAATGGATATAAAACTGTATGCCTACTTGGAATTGCTTAATCAGATGGTGTTCGAAGTTTTGCTGCAAGATGATCTTAAGATCTAGTTTACCTAGTTCAACTTTGATCGTCATCGTGTGGTGTTGTAAAGTAAAGTAAAGTTTAACCTAAGGAAGAAACGGCAGACATTGCTAGAGCACTTCTGCTTATCCAGATTTTTCGTGTGACAAAATGCCCTTTCTGCGCTTCAGAAAATAAAAATTTTACCGAAAAATTACACGCACTTCTTCAAAAGTTTTCGCAAAAGTCCTTGTGACTGGTATACAGACGAATATCAGGCATGTCCTTCAATATCAATGGGTATGTGCATTCTGGCCCCAACCTATCGTCGTTCACAGCTCAACATTTAACGCAACAGCCTGATCAGAAATCTACAATAATCTGGGATTGTTCGACTACAAGTCCCGAACATGAGTCTTGTTACCACTTAATCTTGGTTACGAATTTGGGCCAAAAGTCATTTATTCCTGACAGACCTCATGTACACCTCAACAGCTATGTAAATACGCCAAAATCGGGAAGCCCACACGTTACTGCTGAGGATCCTGTGCGTCCAAAAAGAGCAATAGTTTTGTGGAGGAAAAGAGAAGATAGACTTGTGTCTTCGAACATTTCGTTAATGCTGCAGTTCGTTCGATCTTTTTCTGCTTCGATATAGGAAAGTCTTTATGAAGCTCAGTACTAAGGGCCATCACAGGTCACTGCCACAAACGTATATTTTTAAAGAAATGGAAGAAAATTGAGCAACTGCACAACATTTGTGATGCTCAAACTTAAGGTCGCGAACTGCAATCTGACCCGATTTTCTAAGTCCTTAAGCTTAGAGTTTCAGAAGCCGTTTGTACTTTTGTGGGTGTATGTCAGGCTGAATGGTGAAAACAGATTCTACAACTACACCAAGTCACACACTGGCAAAACAACCGTATCGAAGGTGCTGTGCTGTTATTAAATCCAAAATCCTTTTCCAGGTTGCCGAGGTGACTGCCTTGCCACTGGCACAGAAACCAAAATTCCCACACACGCTGCACAAAAGCACTGAACGCAAAATAACTACAACCAACTGCTTGGCAGTAAATTCCGCCCAGCCAGCCTCAAAATTTCAAAAAGCGACCCTTAAATTTTCGTGAATTTTGCTTATCATCAATTCTGAGAACCGGTCAAAAAAAATCACAGTGACACGTCTCCGACTGTGCAGAAGCAATTCTAAACTCCCGGCAGTAGCAAAAAATGTTGTCTTTTCAATTCCAATTTGTACTCTCCCCTTGCCTTTCTAGTGCACTGCTGTGTCCAGGTTGGGAGACATCCACTCATGCAGTAAGCTCGAAACACTTGATACACAGAGAGTGTTAGAAGTCCCGCTGGCACTCTCCTACGTATCAACTATCCAGAAATATGCATGCTGGCGTGAACTGGAACTGAAATCAACTGACTACCAAACGAACCGTGTCAACAGGACAGACTACACCAGGGCCAGTGGCAGTCGCCGCTACAATGCGCATTTTACTCCATAAATTGTTTCACAATATTCGCACTCCTGCTTCTCGAACTTAATCAGGCAAATTGCTGCCATAGGTGGTCGATTGGACGGTCGGTCTGTTGGGTGTTGTTGAATAAAGGTACTGCTGCGACCCAACCTCAACTAACTCCGACTGGTTTCCGTTCTGGACACCAGACGCAGAGAGATGCTGTGATGCTGGGCCCAGGAGCAGTTGGCCTTGCTGGAAGTGCCCGACGGGCGTCGTCCACCAGTTGGCTAGTCGGATGATGGTCTTTATCAGAGTAAAGGCATAGTACAGGTTTTCAGTGAAGACATCCCTCCTCTACCCCTTGTACGTACCGCTGGCAAATTGAGGCAAAGCGGAATAGATGGTGATGCACTGCAACTTTTGGTGCTGCTGCTGCGGCACCCTGCAATTGTGTCGCTTGCAAACGGATTTGCCTTCTGTAATCTTAGTTAGAAGTCATGTGGCAGCTTAGTGGAGCTTTCGACCATTTCCTGTTGTGTCGCTTACGCTGTCGGAGCGAGGTGCGACCGTGTCCAGAGGCAATTTAGTTTGGTGGAGATTGTAAATTTAGCATGAACTTTCATTTACTCCTTGTAATTGTTGAGCGAATTAGAGGTGAACGAATTCGGGGCACCGATATTTTGAGGGAATAATTTGGGCCAACGAAAGACTGTGTGTGTGCGTAGCCGGTATTGTGGCATTGTCTTTCAAACACAAAGAAGGCAGGACAGCACTGAGCATTCGAGAATGTAAACAGTACCCTCGAGGTGAATATATTCGAACTCGAATCTAGGTGCAACCAGCTATGTGCAGAATTTAACTAATTACTCGCAAATTCATTACAATCCGGTTCCGAGAAATATGTTATTTCGCCTGGAGCTCGTCCTGGGCACAAATGACATTCGGTGTTCATGCCTCAGTGATCTTCCCAATTTTAATTAAGGCCTTGCATTCACCTGACAACTAATCACTATCCCTGGGCATCTGTGCTGGGAGTGTGAATTGTAAATTGGATTTGCATCAGTGCTCTCCAGAGGTTGTGCGGCGTCGGATACATCATGCATCACAAACAAAAAACGCACACACATCGTGCATTCCACAAGGGATCCGCAACTGCTTGGTTGAAAACAAAACCGATCACTTGAGCCGATAGAGTGCAGTTTTATTGCAACGTTAAGTCCCATCAATACCCTGGGGTATGTAGTCACTTCAAACACTGATGAATGAGTGGAGGAACTGAAGGGTCAGGATGCACAGAATTATCGCACCGCATTCCACACCACACACACATCGAATCCACATGCCGATATCGCATTGATTAGTTCACACTTAGTTAGCACTCCATTTAAACGAATCAACCGTTCAGCAGAACAATGAGCTGACGCACTCTTTTGACGCATCTAACAGCGTTAAATAATTTATTTACAATGCGCATAAGCCCCGTCAAGTACCCGCCCGCGATTAAGCACTTCTGCACCTCACCCGTTCACCGTCACGTGTACCTGGCCGAGGTGGTCGAGAGCATCCTCATCATAAATTGAAATGAATTTCCGAAAACAAAAAACACGCTTTTGTGCATGAACTCGATTATCAATTCATTGCTGACAGGGGCTCTCGGCCGGTGCTCAGCTGGCTTGCAGGCCTTCAGAATCGCATCACAACTGATTTTTCACACATGCCGAAGGATATCCAGCCAATTCGCACTGACGCTGCCCATAAAAAACGCACAGAATGTAAACAAATAAATATGTAGATGCGGTTAATAAGACCAAATTTATATTACACGCATTTCGAGTGGATAATAACCGGTGGCTGGAGAAAAAAAGAACCGTAATTGAATTTGCATATATAATTGAGTCGAGTGCAGTGCGTGCACCCGCATCAGTACCAGCCTATTGGCTGTTAATGGGTATTTGCAGTCGGGGCAGTGGGAAGCGATGCAGTCCTCTTTCCACCCCAGCAGGTGGCAGATGTAAGCCTGGTGGGCAGGACTTCTGCTTCGGCTTAGATTTGCTTTGCCCACACCGAGATGACAGTGAAATTGAATTTTCAATTAGAAGAGGAACAGAAAGCGCCAGGAAGACATATGAGGGAAAAATTGAAAAAATACGACATGTGGCCCTGCTGGCAATCCATATGTGTTCGGCTTCGATTAGCAATCACAATTTCAGCGGAAGGAGCACGTTGCCTGAAAATTGAATTGGGATTGCCAGCTCTGAAATCTGGCTCAGAAACGAATGCCGAAGACAATGGGATTTTTTTTTGTTGTTCACTTCTCTCTTATGTGGGTACGCATGTGAGGGCCGGAGAAAATTTCCAATTTCAATTCGTAATTGCTGAGAGTTCGTTTATTGAATGGACGCACGAAGGATTTTGAATTACACGAGTTGTGGCTCGGCCTGTGATTTGTAGTCCTCATGTGGGGTGGGTTGGGAAGTGGGAGTGTGCTGTGTCAAATGAGTTTCTTGGTTTCAATGTCGTTAGATTGATTTCTACTCTTGTTTGCTTCAAATTTAAGAAATCATTCACATTTTCGCTTTTGAAGTGCACTAGCTAGCAAACTAGCAGCGCTAGCTTTCTGTGTTCACGCTTAGCTTCAGAAGTCAAACTTGAGATCTTCAAGTAAAAGAAACTGCTGGGCAATGTTTTGTTCAAAGGACCGAATCTTTTTGTCATTTTGCATCAACACAAACGTAAAGGGGCTATGCAGACTGTCAATTGACCGACCACCTTCTTACATTTACCTTACAAATTAAGAGCATTTTCATCTTTGTTTGTAGAGGACACTCCGTCTCGCGGTTTGGATTTTTGTCTGTCAGCTGTTTCTTCCCGGGATACGAAATCTTGACAGAAAGCGAAATCCTTTGTTTCAAGCGAAAGTTTTGTGAGGCCTAAGCCTTAGGTTTCCTGAGAAAGAAAGGCTTGGCTAAATTGGAGCCCAAGCCACAAGTGCTATATACGGAAAGAGCATTCCAGATTCGTGTGGTGCGGCTGAAGAACGAGTCTGTAAACTTAACTGTACGTCCGAAGGTGGGCTTAATTGTGAACGGGTGAACATTGCTAGCGAGGCGAGTATTGTGGGTGAATTCTTGAAGGGGAGGAATGCAGCTGACTAACTCTTAAGAGCAATTTTTGTTGAAATAGCGATAAAATAGTGATAGAGACGCAACATTTCGTCTATGTTCAAGCGAGTCGATTGACTTCGCAGCACTTTTATCATCAATAAGTCTTATCGCTCGCTGTTGAACTCTATATTAGGTGCAGAGAGGTCTTAGGATGTTCAGGAACCGCGTGCTAGCTATAGAGAGGTTCCGCCCCGACGCGCAAGCATCTATTAATTGTTAACAACATATTTGTCTATGAAAAACTTACATTATCCTAAATGATAAACAACTAAATAAAAAAATATGTTTTCTGTAAGTTTTTGTAAGTTTCACCTATGTTTACATTGAAACAACGCTCCAAATTTATCTTTTCATAGTTAAACTTAAATTTAGACTTAAGTTCGTCCTAATGCAAGGCTTTAAAACACAAAAAGACCCTTTATAATAATAATTGTTGGCGCGACAGCCCACAGGAGGACCAGGGCCTAACTTCCTCATCAACTACTCGTGTTGTTAGCGCTACTTTTCTCTCACGAGTAGAAGGGACCTACAGTTTTTTGCCGACTCCGAACGGCGAAGTTTGAGAAGCTTTCTTAGACAGTTATTACTCTTTGAGTGTTGTCAGAAGCTAGAAAGAGGTGGTGCCGTGAAATATTAGAAAAATTGGTGTTGAACTGGGAGTCGAACCTAGACCCTTCGGCGTGTGAGCGTCGCACTCTACCCACTACGCCACGGCGACTACTAAAAAGACCCTTTACACATTTTAAAATAATTTATCGCACTACTTTTGCCCCACTGTGCGTCGTTGCGTGCATGATGTCAAAGCATATCTAACCATTTCTGTTCGGTGATTCGATATCATTTTAAGGTGTGCAGTTGGTAAAACTTGGCTCAATAGACAATTGGCTAACGGAGCTCCCTTTCGAAAGGCTACGCTGCCTTATATATTAGTTTGATTACGGCATGGAAGCTCAGACTTTACTTCAAAAGGATGAGAAAGCTCTCAGTCTCTCTCCTCGAAAGAAAAGTCTTTCATGCGATTTTTGGTCCTTTTTCCATTGATAGAATTTGAAGGAGAAGCCCGAATTTTATTGGCTGTATAGTGGTATGCCGCAGGTCAAGCGTCTTCAGATACAACGCTAAAGATCTCTAGGCAATGTAGAGCGTGCGGATGTAACTGCTTCAGCCCATAAAGTTTTCGTATCTGAGCCACTGAAACAACGCAACAGGGGATGACCTAGGCTAAGGTAGCGCAGACAAGTGGAGCAGGACCTCAACCAACTTGGAGTACCTTACAAGAGGAAGCTGAATAGGGATCGTGCTACCTGGGGACACGTTGGTTGAGGCTCAGGTCGATTTCACAAAAAGAAGAAGTTGGCGCCACAGTGGGTTAAATTACCCCAGAGTGCCTTACAATTCTTCATGCAATTACTGAATCACTTCACCTTCCTATATTACGAGGGGACGCATAACATCCAACACCTGCTCCGCACCATAATAGCCATAATCGCCTCCGAAACTGAATACGTGACACCTTCTCCTATCACAGCCCAAATGACCAATGCAGGACACCTTTAATCTTATTAGCAAACCCTGCTATTAAAGAGCTGGTTGGCGTAAGCCCATCATGTTCTTAGCAATTTTCCTGGATGACATTCCTTGTTCCCTCCCCCTTCAAAATGCGAATAAACCACAATCTCCAACCTTCCCACACCTTGTAACTTCAACCACGTGCAAGCTTGCGCATTTCCGTGATGACCATAAAGGGATTTTTTTTTTGTCAAAAATAAATGTTGGAGTACACAAGCAAGGTGCAACTCACTTCAGCAGTGTGCAAGCTCAGAGAAGACCTACAGTTTAAGCTTTTGACAGACAGAACCTACTTACTGCCTGTCGAAAACTCGAAAGTGTTGAAGTTGAACGTTCGTTCCAGTGAGAAACACATCCACGACCACATGCAAATATACAATCGACAAAAGTTTACGTTAAGTGCTTTTGGTACAAGTTAAAAGTATGGTCAGAGCCGCGTTAAGCTCTTATTTCTGTTTTCTTGCCCGTGTTCCTCCTCAGCAATCAGTCAATAGCAGTGAATTTCACTCAATTCCCAAAGCACCACTTGTATGGCCAAGCACACCACCGCTGGCCGATCTCAAGACATCGATAAAATGTGTAAGATCCTTCGCACAGGCTCCACTCTGTGTGGCCACATGCCCTTCCTCTTAGAGTGTTTTTCGCAATTGAGTCGAAGGACAAACAAAGATTCCATTAGCACGGCCAATAAGTTTTCGTTTGTGTTAAGTCGTCTCATCCGTCTCCTCGGGGGGTGTGAGACGGCTCCGCTGGGAATGTCCATTAGCAGTGCAACGCGTCCCATTCGAATTCCAATGGTTTAATTCTGAGACAATAAGGAACTGCAAACAACAACAAATTAATATCCATAAAATTGGCACAATGCGAAAGCAAAACAATAGTCCCCCACCACCTATCGCCCACCACCCGACGCCCACACCAGAGGGAACCACTGCAAACGAAGAAAAAGGATGTGCTGCAAAAGAGAAAAACGACTAAAACAAAACAACTAGAGCACAATGAAAGGAATCCTTTTGCTAGTCCCTGGCGAGCAATAGCACACCACCCGACGGGGAATCCCATCGCTGGGAACACTGCACATGTGAGCAGATTGCGGCGCCGACGACGGGTGGCCGGCGGCTGGGAGGGAGGCAAAATCATTATGAACGAAGCAAAGATTCAATGCGGCGTTGTGCGCCACAACATCGCACGCTGATGCCGGCTGATGATATCGAAATCACTCCGGGGACGAGAATATGTTCCAGGAATTAATTGAAGTGAAATTCCAAGTGGAGCATTGCCACATGATAATTACGTTGCTGTGTCTTCAGCTGTGTGCATGACTCGCGTTCACACGACTCCGCCCACGCGTATAGTTCTCCTCATCGAAATGCAAAGCGCGAGCCATCCATGGGCGCATTCAACTCACGCCCCATAATGGCGAGTTGAACCACTAATGAGGCGGAGAGGCTGGCTGGAGTGTGAAATAGTCGCTCTTGGGCGCCAAAGAACTTCCCCCCAGTGTGCATGTACTTTTTTCCTCTTTCAAGCGATAAGCCAGCACAGAGTGCCCATCGCATGCCAACGAAAGGAGAGGCAGCCAGTTCCCAAAGACAATGGCTTTTGTTGGTGCCATCTTCTGGTTAATTTCTGGCGGAGACAGTTTTCCAAACTCGAGTCAAAGTGGAGCCTGTGCAGGCGACAGCCCAGCCAGCCATCCAGCCATCCAGCGAGCCCTTTGCTTCTTGGCATCAAATCACGCAGCGCCGCTGAGGCAATTCCTGAAAAACACAACACAATGGATCCACATCCTCTGTCCTCAATCCACTTCGACGTTCAGTTAAAACCACCTCTAATGTGGTGGCATGCGAGAAGCCCTCACCCCTCCGCGCCTGTTCTAGCCGAGTGAACAGAACTTTTACGAGCACACTGGGCGAGTTCGAGCAGATTCTTGGCTGCCGATATGGAATCATAAATGATTTCGGTCGAAAGGGCTATAAAGATTCACTCGGTTCCGTTTTATGTCCCTTTTTAGTTTTTATTATGTTATTCTCTTGCTCATTCCCGTTCGTTTTATTCAGCGTCTGCCCGCCTTTGTCTTACGGCTTAGGGGAACTGCTGGCGGATAAGGGCCAGACCAGGCATGGAGCTTGAATTGCTTTTCTCCTAATTTCATTTCATTTATCGCGTCTCCACTGGGGGGAGAACCGGCTGCAAGGACACAGTCAACAAGACGATCTCGGCTCGCATCCTTGATACGTCAATTGCAGAGATGGGATTGAGGAGGGCACTGCAGCGGCAGTAAATGCAGTCCAGGGGAGCCGTGTTGAGCACATCGAAGGTAGACTTCACCGTCATCTTGGCCCATCATCTTCACACGAAGGGCACTAGAGAATTAGTGCTCTCTAGTGTGGTATTGCTGTCGTCATTTCATGAAAATCATCATCCGCCCGTGTGTCTGTGTGTGTTCGGGTGAATGCATTTTAATGGAGGCCAAACGACCCACTGTTGGGTCGTTACTGGGGATTTTTCATGTCTCACCCCCTCCCCACAACAAGAGTCACCTTCCCGGCGCAACATCATAATTCTTACGGCCACCCCCAGCCACTTACAGCGTGGACCGTATTCCTGGCTGCAATTTCCATACGAGCATTGTGATGATGTCCGCCGTTTGGTGTGCTAAATGAAAATTTCCACTCATGCATGAAAACGATCTGAACTCTGGCGCCGAAGTGTGTGGCAGGAGCGCAAAAGGATGAATGAAGGAAGGAAAGGAAAAGGAAACGGACAAAAATGGAAAGTTTTTCATCTTGAAACTTTGTTAGCATTTCTATGCTTTGCCCCTTCCACACCCTTTTAGTGGCAGTGCCATTGACGCTGTTACTGCTGCCACAGCAAGCCGCGCCACCGCTGCTTCCCAACTTGCCCAACCAACTTCCACTATTACAGATATGAAAAATTAATGCTTCGAACAGGACGACGGTCGGCCGACTGGCAAAGGGGTCGCTTGCTGGCGAGAAAAACTCCACTGCGAGAGCCAAGTGCATTATGAATGACGTGGCCACTGGGGAGTGGGGGCTGGCTAAAATTTCTGCATTAGGGAGAACTTTATCCCAAAGTTAAACGCATACACGTAGACTATATGTGTGTGGGGTGTGAAATATGAATTTATTCTTCACCCCGGCGGGGCGAGGCTTACAAGCAAAAATTGACTGTCGGGGCTAACCTTTGGCGACGAAGGAGGTCTCACTGTGGCGCCGATGACACTTGGCTCTGCTGGAGATTGACATCGAGTGAGCTTAGTGAGTCCTTCAATATGGGCCAATGAGGGCGGAGATTAATATTCACGACAAGTGCCCGGGAACAGGGGTCTAGGATCGATGGAGGAGGAGGATTGTCTTTAATCCCTAAACTTATACAGTGAACTCGTCGCTCTGATTGGGTGGAGATAGTGCCTGAAGTTTGAAAGTTTAATTTAATTTTCTTGAAAGCCAGGAACGATGATTCATTTCGAGACAGGATGGCAATCGTTTACTTTGAATCAGTCGACAAAAGTCTTCGCATCTGGGAAGCGAATGGATAGAAGAGATGCGATTGTTCGTTTGATTACATCAGAAATAATTGTGTTTGTTTTCGGTAGTGACAGTTCGCGTATCTGATCAATCACCGGTGACAGTTTGCGTCATTGGTGCAATGATGGATGGATTTGTGTCGTCAGTCACTTTGTCTTCAAGGATTCGTAGCTGTGGCGGGATGGAGGCGGTGCTATGCTGACTGGATTCCTTTGGATCTCGAGCACCAGTAAATGGGTGCTCAATTGGATTCAGGATAATTGGGATGATGATTGAGTAAGGGAGTAGGTTCGTGCAAAAATTGACATGAGAGTAGGGCGTAAAGACTGCTCCGCTGAATGTGGGAAGTGGATAAAATGAAATGAACGATGTCCTTCCTGCACGACGTTTGTTTATATGTCCATTCATTCCTAGAATCGATCAAATGAAAAAGTTGATTCCTGGATTTGAAGTCTGAATGCCTTTGTGAGCTTTCCTCCGTTTTATTTTCTGGATTTGTTTTTCAAGCAAAAAAAAAAGACTTGTATTGAGGACTAAAAATAGGGGAAACTACTTTTTTAGAATCCGTTTGCCCAGTTGTTTAGGACGGGTCATAAGCGGAATGTCACTCAACTAACTTAATTGTCCCAAGTTTCTAGGGAAATCGTTTTTCACTCTACATGCACTTGTTTAAGGAAGGCTAGGAGTCAGCCATTTCTCGAGTAATTTTTTGCCGAAACTGTGTACTTGTATCGTCATTCTTTAAATATCTTCTGTCTATCTTCTTCTGTCCCTTCTATCTACCTCTTTCAATCCAATTCGCTTCTTCTCTGATGACGTTCAGCTTTTCATATTCGTTTCTCGGCTCTCGACCTTCTATATGACCACAAAGTTTAGTTTGTTATTGTATTCCAACAGGGATAAGTGCTTTCATTTTTAAGCTATCACAACTGTCGTAAACGAATTCCACATTAGAATATTTACTAATGTGTGGAATTTTTGTCATCTCGTAAAAGTGTCCAGTCTTTCCAATGCTTTGTCTTCTACCTGAAACAGTATGAACTAAGTGGTGTGGTAAGCCTAGATGTGTTTCAGGTAAGTTTTCTTGGCAGTAAACGAGGCTTCACTTTTGTAAGAGCCCCAGCACCCTATGCAGTCCACAGTCTCCTGTATGTCACTTCTAATCCAATTCGCTTCTTCTCTGATGACAGTATGTTCAGCTTTTCATATTCGTTCCTCGGCTCTCGACCCTCCTCTTCGGCCATAGACTTGGAACGGCAGCGTATGTTAAGCTCAATAAATTAAGATCTTGACAGCATAATTGATTTGGGTAAAAAGAATAGAGTGGAATTTAATGCTTTCAAAACTCAGTGCTGTCTACTGTCACTCAAGTGCTCTCAAAACAACCTGCCATTATCTATGAATGGCTCCTGCATTGTTGAAACTGAACGACTTTCCATCCTCGGTACGTGTATCAACTCAACACTAAGTTGGAACGATCACATATTCGAGATCGCCAAGGATGCACCGGCATGTCTAGGTTTCTTAAAGGTATGCAAGAAGTATTTCTCCCCTTTTGACCCAGCAACAATATATAAGCCGTACATTCGCCCAAAAGCTTGATTATAACGATCCTATCTGGTCTGGTGCTCCTAAGATCTTTCTGTACCTACTAGATAGAATCCAACAGCGACCGCTCTGCTTATATAAGCAAGTCCTGCCTACCACTGATTCAAGCATACGAGTACGTATATCCTCACCACATCAGTGCTAACGTAGCTATCATTAAGATTTGTGAATGTTACAATTTCTGTTTGTTAAAAAATAAATTAAACTTGGTTTTTTCTCTCTCTCTTTCTCCCTCTCTTTCTCTCTCTCTCTTTGATTTCTCTCTTTTTCTCTCTCTCTCTCAGTTTCCCACAGTCCTTCCCAGCAGTCCCAGCCCACCAAGAGGTGGCTTGTAAATCCGAAGCATTCCTTATAAAAGGACATTTACTCTTACAAACCTCTTCTTGGTACTAACAACAAGCGACTAATCAAGCGATTGTTTTCCTTGTAACCAGGTGATGTATAGAGTTTCAGAAAATTCCTCTCTGCGTTCCTGGCAACGTAACCACTAGAAATAATTACCGAGTTCCATAGTAGTGGGGACCGCGTTTATCCACAATCCCTTTAAAGCGCAATAAAGTTTAATTAGTTTTATACGCAAAGACGATTATAGCCATGGCGCACAATTTATGATGCCGATCTTCCTGCGCACACTGTATGTGTTTTCGGGTGATGTACTCGTATGAGGGCTGCTGGATTTTTTTAAATTGCAGACAGACAGTTGTGAGTATGAGATTCAGCAGAGTGGCGGTGGTTATTCAGCAGAGTGGCGGTGGTTATTCAGCAGAGTGGCGGTGGTTATTCAGCAGAGTGGCGGTGGTTATTCAGCAGAGTGGCGGTGGTTATTCAGCAGAGTGGCGGTGGTTATGAGAATATCCTCAATATCCTAAATGGGGGCATTCCGTGACGGTTCTAGGAGATGTCCTTTCATACTTCAAATTCCCGCAGAATTTCGGATTTTTGTTGCATTGGAGGTACTGCGCTAATGGTTTTCATTGCGTTTTTGTATGGCGCGACAGTTCTCAGGGGGACCATGGCCTAGCTTGCTCATTAACCACTCGTATTGTGCCCGCTACTGTTTCCCCACGAGCAGAAGAGACCTACAATTTTTGCCAATTTCAATCAGCGAAGTTTAAGAGAAGCTTTCATATAGACAGTTGATACGCTTTTAGCATTGTCAGCAGATCGAATGAAGTTGTGAAAAATGCGAGGAATTCAGACAGGCATCGAACCTGTACCGTCGGCGTGTGATTGTCGCACTCCCCCCACAACGGCACGGCGGCACTAAGGGTTATATCTGCTTGAAAGTACAGTAGAAATCAGATTTTAATTCACTCGGCATTTTATATTTCGGGATTAGAGAACAAAAACAAATATTAATCATCGAAAACAGCTTTATTTTTTACTTTTGGACACTTTTGCTTGCGTTTGAACCAACTGTCGGAGAAATTTTGCCACTCTGATTGAGGTATCTCCAAAACATGCATTCTGCACCCTTCAAACGCTTCTTCAGGTGTCGAAAAACGTTGACCTCTCATTTTATTTTTTGCGTAAAGGGAATAATACGAAGTCATTCGGTGCCAAGTCAGGACTATACGGCGGATGACTCATCAAATCGATGTTTTGAGTGCTCGAAAATGCAGTTGTTTGAGCCGATGTGTGAGAGCTCGCATTGTCGTGGTGAAGAGTGATCCATCTTCGGCGGTTGGTTTTCCTGATTTCTTGGAAGACAAGTGGCAAACAACTGGTTGTGTACCACTCGGAATTGACTCGTCTGCGTTCTTTTAGTAATACGGTTGCAACATGTCCAGTTTTTCAAAAAAAAACGGCGATCATTTGCTTGGAAGTGCCTCGTGCGCGAGCAACTTTTGTTGGATTTGGCTCGACTGCTGTTTACTTTCGGGCTCATACGCGTAAATCTGACACTCATCACCTGTCACGATGTCATAGACATGTTTCGAAGCACCGCGATCGTATTTTTTCGACCAATCGACACGAGCCTTTTTTTGAGCGATTGACAAATTGTGTGGGATCCAACGTAAATAAATTTTTTTGACGGTCAAATGTTCATGCAATATTGAATGTATGCTGCTCCCATTAATGCCTAAAGTTGTCTCAATCTCACGATAGGTCACATGACGATTTTGCAATATCAGTTGGCGCACAGCATCAATGGTTTCCGGAACAACAATTGATTTTGGACGACCTTCACGAAATTCGTCTTGGAGTGAACTACGACCACGGTTGAATTCACCATACCATCGATAAACACTGGTCCTTGATGGAGCTTCATCGCCAAAAATTAAATTTAGTTCATCGGTGCACTGTTGTAGAGTTAATCCACGCCAGATGTTGTAAAAAATAATCGCACGGAAATTTTCACGAATTAATTCCATTTTTTGGGCGAGATGAATCTTTTAAGTTACTGTAAGCAACACAAATAGCTCTCGTATTTCAAGACGTTCTGAGTACGTATAACCTCAAAAATGTCAAAATTTACGATAGAGCTGGCAGCTGCAATACTAGGATTGCAATAATAGGGTTGCCAAATCCCGATATAAAATGCAACATTCGTATGAGAGCCTAGAGCTCCTAAAGCCACAGCATGCGATACTCTGTAAAGGGTTCCTGAACTTGAGGACATACACAAAATCGATTTGCCTCATGTTCTGCCTCAGAAAAGGCGTAAATTCGTGAAGCTCTTAAGTTTTAATCTTTTGCAGCTGATTTACGAGCACGGTTGATATTGGGTTCTGAGAGACAGCTTTGTATCGGCGATGCTGTATGGTCATCTTGGGCTCGATTAATCGGTAAAAAGTGAAGGGTATCATGGGCCTTCAATGCTATTTGGAAAACAAACGAAACATTTTTTCAGATAGGGAGGAAAGAAAACAATTCGCACTGAGAACAGAAATCATACGAAAATTCTATTGCAATTACTATTAGGATGAATCTTTGAAAGGGAGTCGTTCCGCATCTGAGCCTTTGCGCCTGCTCACTGCACCACGGCCTTCTCTACGTTGTGTGTAATGCATGATTGTCCCTGTACGTTGTCAATAGTTTTTCACAAGCAGCTGTTAAAAACAAAATTAACCCATTACTGCTAGAAAGGAATCAAAACCCTTCAAAATTAATTTTAGCATTCCCAACCAGTTCACCCCTTTCACAAATGACTCTCCCCTTCCCACCCACCTCTCATTAAATCCATCCCTTAAGCCAGGATATGCATACGCACACGTCTTGCTTAGGAGCTGCAAGTACTCGCAATTCAAAACTATGAAGCCCAACTTAGAAAAACCAAAAAAAACAGAAAAACATTTAAACACCTCCAGCTCCAGTAGCAGCTCTGCAGCTGCTCATCATCATCCACTTCCCAGAGATGAACATTTATTCCGCTTGTAAGACATGGTGTCACGAATCTTACACGACCCCACCGCCGTCGATTCACAACCCATCCCCACCACCACACCCCACGGAAACTGTTCGTGTTCTTCAACAATGTATTTCATTAGTTTCCACATCGCAAGTGTGGAACGGCGGCGCGCCCGTTGAAGATTAGTTCATCCATAATTAAACAGCATCAGTTCAGGCACAAGTGTACAAAGTTCCACCGCACCGGCATTCGTCCGCCTGCCTCATCGCGCCCTCATATCCCCATCACTTGCTTCACTTACATATCCCTGATGTTTGTTTAGTTAACTCGCGGAAGTTTCATAATAATAATAATTTCATAAAGCACTTAATATGCAAATTATTTAAAATTTTCAAATATTTTGACGGTGATGACGAAGCAGCGTTGGCGGCGGAGCGGTGCTCGGTCGCATCTGAACTGAGCACTTTATGAAATCACTTGACGTTGTTTGTCAGACTGACGATGACGTCGCGGGAGGGCTGAAGGGAGGATGCGAGAGAGCCGAGTTTATGACAAGGATAACACAGAAGTAGCAAAAAGCAATGGCGGAGGCAACTTCATCGGTGAAAGTTTTATGAAAACATCAGTTGAGCTTTATGTAGCCTAAGATAGGGAGACAATTCTGAGAGTCTACACTACCGTGGGCGCGATAGCTTCTGCCATTGAATGGTGGCGTTTTTGGATAAAAGTGAGTCTTCTCTTCTGAGCATCCTGTCGCGCGTAATATATAATTAGGAAAGTTTACCCTAACAACATCGTTAGTTCTGCAACGGCTGTTTTTGGCGTCAGACTTTGAACGTGAAGCCTTTCGAGCCATTCCGTACATCACGCACGAACGTGACGTTTCGTGTCAAAAGTTCAAAAAGTCATCTCCCGTAAGGTATCCCCAGCAACGTTGACCTAAAAAGTACACGACTCTTCCTATCTCCGCCACCACTGAGCAACTTTCGATGGATGGATGGATGCATGCATGATTCCTGGAACCGGCTCATAAAACTTTTCAGATTTATGTAAGTTTCAAGAGAGTGTGTGTGTAAGGGGAGTGGGAGGGGGTTAGTTGTTCAATATGTCACACAGCACTGATGAATCCGTCAGATTGTGGAGATGCAAAGTTGTCAGTGGAAAACTTATGGCTGAAAAGTCTAATAAATCTTCAAAGCGCTTCTCATTTTGTCTGTATTTCTTCTTTCTCAGCGAGACGAGTTTACGGAAGATGGTCAAGGATGAAGTTCAGGGATGTCACATGGAGTGGGATGGGGTGTCAGTGCAGCAGAAGGTAGGTGGAGATTGAGGAGGGACTGCTTAATTAGAGCATATGTTGATGCAACAGACGAGGCATTGGACAGAGGAAACTAGGTGTGTAGGGAATGTGATGTCAGAATTTTCTTTTGCAACTACGTAGGATTATGAGGGACTACAGGATTTTTTGGCCCTCTGGCTCTTCTCAGAAGCACTCAGTTGTCTCGTTGTGCAGGCAACTTGCAATGTATACTCAATCTTCAACCAGTCGAAAGTCAAAGGAGACAACGTTCAGATATCATACGAACGTGATCCCACCAAAGTGAATCATTGATCCAAAGAGTTCCCAAAACCTTACGAAGAAGTTTAGATGTATCAACGCTGATTGAATGCTTCTCCCCTTAATGGTTACATCAAGGGATGCATAATCAAGGCTGTCTTTCCACTAAAAGGAAGTGCTCTTTGGTTTGACTCACACAGGACTCGTGCACCACATCTCCTGTGGCACAAGGTGCATGGATATGCCCGATATTCCTGCTAATAATAATAATTGTTGGCGCGACAGTCCACAGGTGCACCAGGGCCTAGCTTGCTCATCAACTACTCGAGTTGCGCGCGCTACTGTTCTTTCACGAGTAAAAGGGAGCCACAGTTTTTTGCCGACTCCAAACGGCGAAGTTTGAGAAGCTTTCTAAGACAGTTACTGCTCTTTGAGTGTTGTCAGCAGCTCGAAAGAGGTGGTGCCGTGAAAAAATCGAGGTGTTCAGGCGGGGAATCGATCCTAGACCCTTCGGCGTGTGATCGTCTACCTACTACGCCACGGCGGCCAAAAATCCTGCTGCGTCGTTAATATAGAGTCGACATATCCTGGGTCCAGAACTCGCCCTGCCCAAAAACAACCCAGGAAAGGAATGTACTCGGATTTTCATTGACGGCTCCAAGACGATGAAGGGATCTAGAGGAACAACATTTGACTTCTTCATTTGACACCTTCTTAGGTAATTTCGCGTTGGACTTACAAGCGGAAAATTTTGTGATTCTCTCACCTCCTTAGGTAACGTCACCTCGGTCTTCCCAACTAAAAATTTGCGATCGTAGTGACCACTAATTATATAGTGCAGATCATGTTTAAGGGACGAATTATCTGTGTCTAAAGCGACAACCAACCTGTGCTTAAAGCCTGACTCGCCCTCTAATTACGTCCGAGAAAGCATTCCAATGCTAGTCTTCGCATAATTTAGTCGGCAGACTAAATTCGTTAAGACTTGCCTGGGTCTCGGAATGACGGGAAATGATCTTCTGCCGATGAACTTGTTAGGCCATATTTTGGCCGCTTTCGCTCCTCGTCAAGGTATTCATCGACAGTTCAACCGGAGATTTCTACACAACAACCAAAGATTGCATGACTCTTCGCTACGCAGGCTCATCAAGAACATGGTTTATAGCATTAGCGAGTTATCCACGGCAATCGTGCTATCTTTAGACAAGAAACAATACAGACGGCCTGTTGGCTACAGACGGCGTATTGGCTACAGACGGCGTATTGGCTACAGACGGCCTATTGTCTACAGACGGCCTATTGGCTAAAGGCGGAGTATTGACTAAAGACGGTCTGTTGGCTTCAGACGGCGTATTTGCTAAAAACTCCCTTTTGGGTACAGTCCGCCTATTGGCTGCAGGCGGCGTATTGGCTACAGACGGGCTATTGGCGACAGCCGGCCTATTGGCGTTAGACGGCGTATTGTCTTCAGACGGCGTATTGAGAACAGACGGCCTGTTGGCTACAGACGGTGTATTGGCTACAGACGGCGTATTGGGAACAGACGGCCTGTTGACTACAGACGGCCTATTGGCTAAAGACGGTCTATTGGCTAAGGACGACCTGTTGGCTACAGACGGCGTATTGGCTACAGACGGCGTATTGGCTACAAACGGCGTATTCGCCACAGCCGACCTGTTGGCTACAGACGGCGTATTGGCTAAAGATGGTCTATTGGCTAAGGACGGCCTGTTGCCTACAGACTTCGTATTGGCTACAGACGGCGTATTCGCCACAGCCGACCTGTTGGCTACAGACGGTGTATTGGCTACAGACGGCGTATTGGGAACAGACGGCCTGTTGACTACAGACGGCCTATTGGCTACAGACTTCGTATTGACTACAGACGGCCTATTGGCTTCAGACGGCGTATTGGCTACAGACAACCTGTTGGCGTACTAACAAAACACTTCACAAAGCAATTAAGGCTTATTATGCTTAGTGATGAAGATCTTTCCGTCGCCTGTAGAGAAGGCGAAACCACTGTAGATCACTTCCTCTGTCATTGTCCCGTCTGTGCACCAATCAAGTATCGGCTGTTCAGAGCTGATTTGGTGGAAGCTGATGCCGTCGTGGCGTGGTGGGTAGAGTGCGACACTCACACGCCAAAATTCTAGATTCGATTACCGCCTGACCACCTCGAATTTTTCACGCACCACCTCTTTCGAGCTGCTGACAACACTTAAAGAGTAATAACTGTCTTAGAAAAGCTTCTCAAGCCTCGCGGTTCGGAGTCGGCAAAAAACGTTTGGTCCTTTCTACTCGTAAGAAAACAGTAGCGCACACAACACGAGTAGTCGACGAGCAAGCTAGGCGCTGGTCCCCCTTTGGACTGTCGTGCTATTCAATTATTATTAACAATAGCTGCTTAAGTTTCTGGCGCATGTACAATTTTCTTCATCTTCGGAATGAGGGATGAGCTTCCCATCGGTTCACCCTAAAGGCCACATTCGAGCGTATAGAAAAGTGCAGAGGCTCGGTCTTCAGTCGCATCACACGAACATAAAATGCCTCCCCCATTTCTAATAATTTCAGAAAAATTTTTAAGGTCAACGGGTATCGATACCTCTTAAGTCTTTCCTTGTTCTACACTTCAACTCGTGCTGCGACTTACTTCTGATCGGAATCGAAATCAGTTGCATTTCGAAGCAAACATAACGCAAAAACTTTTCACTGTTTCAATACCCACCTCAGTTTCAACTAAAAGCCCTGCCTCCCCTCTCCCACAAAACCCAAGCAAATGAAATAATCTCGAGGAAAAAGATCTCCCCTATTAAGACGTGAAACCAATCCGTCTGCCTTCCCTCCCTCTTTTGACGTCAAAGTTCGGTAAAAGGTCTTAAATCGTCCCCAATAGAAAGCTCGGTCTTATGACATACTTTTTAATCTGTCTAACCTATTTCAGGAGCAAATGACAGTAGTGGATTTGCCCTTGTTGCATTCACCCCATCCGGCGGCAATTGATGCCCGGGATCAATGACACGTTTGAGTTCGGTTGACATTTTGGTGTTGGGGTTGCGGGACCTATTTAAACAGCACGACATTGATAAGGAGTCACGAAAGGCAAAAAACTAATTCCTTAAGTGGCTTTCTGCTAAAAGCACATATTTTAGTGTTTCGAAGTGTGAGTTTTAAAAGGAGGGAGGAGCAGCTCTCTGCTCCAATAATCAATCACAATGTCATCAGCACAAAGATCCGCAGCCTTAATTACCTTAAGCGGCAATGCGACGAAATCCTAAGTAAATACATACATCACCTGCTGGCCGGCGTACCCGGGTCCTTTTCGATAGCAGAAAAAGGAAACAGCTCCCATTCAGAAGATTTGCACAATTGTAACACAGTTGTTGTTGCGAAAGACACTTGAAAAAGGTTAACCCCAAACCCCCGGCTTCATGCTCGGCCGACCAACCGCACACATGTCATTTAAACTACCCACTCACGTCTACGGCTCCCTCCTGAACCGAGACCACCTTCAACTGTCTATCCTCTGCTGCCCTCTCGCACTTCTAAACAGTTGTTATGGGCCCGAAAGTAAATACATATTACACTTTATGGCTTTCATCTCCGTCGCTTTCATATTCGCATAACGTTTTTATTTAATTTCATCCCACCCCGCAAGGATGTGTTCTGCCGGAGCAGACGAATGCGAACGGTTGGGTGGGCGGGCGTGAGGTAATGCTCGACACACAACCGCGCAATGAAAGGTACACATGAAAAACTTAAAAAGCCGTAAAAATATCCAAAATGAAAGAAAACACTGGAAACCGCTTGAATAACGTTTTTATTTTTACAACCGTTGAGTGTTGTCCTTTTTTTTTATACATTTCTGGCCTCCCCTCTCGGATTCAAAGACCAACGTGTGGTGGATCTTAACAGCAGCGTCTGTGGGGGGATTATGTGTCTGTGCAGGAAAAAAAATATGCTCCCAAAAGGGACACAACCAACTGACGCAAGCGTTGCCAAAAGCCATTCACATCGAAACGAGTGGTACTTCCAACCCGCACACCCGCTCACTTGTCCCAGGAAAACTATAACACACCTAGGTCATGAATAAGAAATGACAGATGAACTCACGCGGCAGTGGTGCGTCCCTATGCAAAGCAGATACAAAGTGAAAAGCCTTTTTATTGGGTCCCGGCCTATTCTGACTTCGAATGGCGTGCTGGCGAATCACCACATAAACAGGACAAAGAATTGGGTTTCCAATTTCCAACAGACAATTGGGAAATCATTTAAAATCACCTAAAGGGCTCGTTTCTGAGTACTGCACGTATGGGGTGTGGGTGGTGGGCAGCGCATTGAATGGGCGACATTTCCTTGGGTGAGTGCTTTCGGTGACAATCTCTTGATGAGTATGTGCACGGTGAGGACAATAACGCGTAAGCACAATGAATACGTAATTTTTCTCCTTAATGGCCGTGCAGTGCCGGTACTTGGGAATTATTTTCGGGGGTGTCGGTGAGTGGTTTTGTTGGGAGTTGGGGCAACTGCCAACGCAAAGATTTTTTGATTTTGAAAAAAATTCCAAATTGGCTGGATTTGAAATTTTTGACTGCCCACGTTCTCCTGAAATAGGAACACGCAATTCATTCGTTTATTGGAAGTTTGCAATTAGCTGGAACCCATTCAGAAATTTCCTAGAAATTGACCGGAAACTTTGTATAGCGCTGGTACGCCAATTAACTGAAATAATTCGTCCTGCAAATGTTACACTGTCTTCCTCGTAACACGTTTTAGTAGTTGTCACCACAACAAGTAGCAACTTCCTGCCAGAGGGCTTAGAAGGTATTTTTGGTTCCCGGAAATTTACGCAGTCGTATACCGTCTCTCCTTCAAAGTGGACTTTCATCTCACTAACTGCCTACTATGTCCAAACAGCGATGTTGACGTCGTTCTCATGAAATAGCTTTTGACTGGGCTTTAGGAAGGTTGAGCATCAGAAATTGAAATGATTCCTTGAAGTGCGTAACCGAGGGCAACATAGCAACCACAATATGACCGAAACATATTCGTTGTGTCACAAATCAGAAGAGGTGATGAAAGAGGCCCCAACCTAAGATTCTAAGCGAGGGACTGAACAGACCAAATTAAGCAAAATAGATATAAACCTAACAAAAAGAAATGAAAACCAAAACTGCAACATAGTGAGTAACTAGTTAGAATAGAATCGTTTTGATCATAAGACTGAAAGAATATTTTACCGGCGGTGCCAAGAAGGCAAGCAAGCTATGAGACTTGGTGGGAGTGTCAAAACTAGACATGGCACTGTATAGCTTCGTCTCTATGCACACTGTCATATGCGGCTTTAAAATGGACAAAAGGATGGTGAGTATCGATTTGTACTTCTTGAATCTTTTTGAGGATCTGCAGTAAAGTGATACTAGAGCGATCAGCAGGGTTAAATAAAGCACGAACTCACGAGGCTAGGATGAGTTCAGGTGATTTCTCTCCTTACTAGAGGGGGGAGGACATAAATAAATCTGTTTTTTTTTATATCAGGTTGGCAAATATCTCCCTCGCTATTTTGCTCTTCATTCAATGCTACATACAAAGTGTTACAGTGATCGGATTTAGGTCAAATATGCGCCGTTTTGTTCGATAATCTGTTTCCATCTTGACGGCAACTTCATAATGCGTAGAAGCCCCCCTCCTTATTTGCGAAGAACTCGGACAGCCACTTTTCACAAGCCTCTTTAGAGTTCAACTTTACACCACCAAGGGCGTTCGCCATGGACAGGAAAAAATGGTAACCACTTGGCGCTATATCCGGGCCATATGGTGGATGCGATAAAACCTCCCATCCGAGCTCCCGTAGCTTCTGACGAGTCATCAACGAAGTGTGTGGCCTGGCGTTGTCCTGGAGGAACACTGCACCCTTCCTGTTGGCCAATTCTGGACGCTTCTGGTCGATCGCCTAATTGAAGCGGTCCAGTTGTTCACAGTAGATGGTAGAAATAAGCGTCTGGCCATATGGAAGCATCTCATAGTGGATGATTCGATTCCAATCCCACCAAACACAAAGCAAAACCTTCCTGGACGTCAATCCCGGCCTGTCCACTGCTTGGGACGATTCACCGGCCTTCAACCATGACCGTTTTCGCTTGATATTGTCGTATGTGATCCATTCTTCGTCGCCAGTCACCATCCGATTGAAAAATGGGTCTAGTTCGATCCGTTTAAGCAGCATATCGCAGGCGTTGGTTCGGTCCAGAAGGTCTTTTTGCCTCAAATCATGCGGCACCCAAACATCAAGCTTTTTTTGTATTCTGCCTCCTGCAGATGGCTTAAAATGGTTTGATGACTAACTCCCATTTTCTGGGCGATATCACGAGATACCACATGCCGGTCTAACTCGATGATTTTCATGATTCGATTGGTATTCGTCGTCACAGATCTTCCGCCAGCTGGCTTATCCATGGTGTCGTTTTCACCGGCTCTGAATCGTCGAAAATATTCATTCGCGGTTCAAAGTGATTGAGTGCCCCAAAACACCATTAATCTCACGGAACGTTTCTCTAGCGCTTTTACCTTGAACGAAGGAAAACTCGAATTTGGGCGTTAGTGAATTCTATGTTTACACGTCTATAACTGTTGAACGCAATATCCAAACTAATCATGCATAGCGTCGTTTCGTAGGTTATGTCAAGACATTTCAAATGATATATATCATTGCCTGTAGCGCTTTGTACCACATAAAGCCGGAAATTTAAAAGGAAAAAAAGGCGGATAAATGACAAACTTATATTATTATTACTTTTGAATTCAGCAGTAGAGTAGATGAATAATAGAATAGATTTCAATTAACCATTCTAATCGCTGTTCTTAAATATAATTTGGAATAGTTTGCTAAAGTTTGTAAAGTTTTGCGTGCGATTTTCGGTCCTTTTTGCGTTGATGGCAATTGGAGGAGAAGAATTAACGACGAACTCTATGGGCTGTACAGCGACATGAGCCTGGTTAAGCGTCTACGGATACAACGCTTATGGCTAGGCCATGTAGAGCCTATGGAGACCACTACTCCGGCTTGAAAAGTCTTTGAATCCTAGCCATTGGGACAACGCAACAGAGTTGGGCCTAGACTATGGTGGCTCACACAAGTGGAGAAGGACCTCAACGCGCAACTGGAGACAGCTGGCGAAAGATCGTGCTGACTGGAGAGGCATGTTGGTTGAGGACCAGGTCCACCCCGGACTGCAGCGCCACAAGAAGAAGAAGAAGTTTTTTAATTTTAACTTTTGCATTTTTTTTAATTTTTAAATTTGGCTTTAGTTTTTTAGTTACTGGCATTGCAGCCTATATATCACCAGAGTTTACTTCTGTGTGATAGACCATGTTTAGTGTCAATAGTCATTCCCTCAGTTTCTATTCGTTTGTAATTTGACCCTATTCGCGTTGGTTCGACCCGAGTTCGAACCTCGATTCCGTGATTTTTATTTTAAATCTGAATTTCCGTCTGTTAGCTTTGGGAAGTTGGCGTGAAATACGCGTAAAATAGCTGCTAACTTTGAAGGTTTGATTCCAATGTATAATAATGCACAGTGGTAACTGCGTGGAACCTTAAATTTGCATTATTCTCATAACCATCTTGCTTTCAGTGGCCTGCTGCTCTTTCGCTCAGCTCGATTCGGTCTTGACGGTAACAATGCTGCAAATTTATTCTTATAGTCAAAAAAGAAGACAACAGAAAGTGAAGCAAGTAGTTCGTCAAAATGGGAGGTCCTAGCGCCTTTGTGAACTGTTGGGCCACCCAAAATGCACAAAATTAACTCGAACTGCAACCAACCTCAGACTTAAATAACTTCCAAACCATTCATGACAGCCCACTTAAATGTTGACAAAAGACAGATAATTTTAGTGTTTACAAGATTTTGAACGAAATTTTTATCCGCAGTGGAATTCAAACGTGATTGCAAGACAACATCACATTTGGTTGGAAGACTACAAGTACCTCCTCAATGTCAATATATTTGTGCCCAAAACCGAAGCTCGTCTCCGTGATAGTGGCAGATTGTAAAATGCCATGGAGGTGGCCATGAAAAAATAACTTCATCTGCAAGATTTCGAAAAGTGATGGCTAGACTTGAGCGAAACCCCGTCGAATTTAAACAAAATGACTCGTAAGTTCAACAAATGCAGAAAACTGAGCAAAGACTCAAACCACCAAAGTCACAAAATGCACACGATCTTACACCGCATAAGAGCAAGTCGCTACCCATTGTTACACTGAAGTGGTCAGTCGCGGAATTTGAGTTTATCGCTATCGAGCAATGTATCAACAGATAAGATGACCGAGTTGACTTGACTTCGATCGGTGCAGCAGAAGTTGGGGGGATGAATTGGGTCGTCATAACAGAGAATACTCGCTCTCCGTTCGAAACTTTTTGGACCATGGCTATAAGTGCTGCAGTATATCGCGCAATAATCTTAGAGGCATCGAGCAAACAGACATTTCAGTCGGAGACTGTGGGGATTTTCACAAGATTTGGAGCAGTCTTACTAAGTGCATGTCAACCGAGTTCGGCAAGCAAAATACTTATTTTCTTCTATACAATTAATGGTAAATTCTCCGAATGAAAATCCGTAGAATATCTCTGTCTGAGGTATTTGAAGTCGAAGATTGACACTAAGGAACATCAAAGGATGAACTACCTCATACAAGTACATCGCGGAAATAGGGCAAAATACCGCCATTTGACTGCGTGGTTCGAGGATTTCTTCAGTTGTCTCAATGCCGTATTGAAAGTAATTGACAAAATTTGAAAATCGATGATCGAAATCCAACACTCTTTGCCCTGACACATAAAATACAAAATGAATAATAAATTACACAAAAATTGACAAAGGGAAAGTTCGAGTCATTCACCCTGATTATAGCCCCATTTAGCCTGTATTTGGAGCTCCTAGATACCCTAAACGTGAACATTTTGCATTAAACTAGATCGCACAGTAAAGTTAGATGAGGAATAAAATAAAATTTGTCACCAGACATTGAAACCGATTAAAATATTCAGATTCTTTCCTTCGTCAACTTTAAAAACCAATCCTTCGAAAAAGCCAATTTAATCGAAAAGACAACGGGTCGTGAATGCACTTTCTATCCGTCTTTTGTCATAAAACTACCAAAGATGTGCAATTACATATTTGTTCTCATTGCCAAAGTACCGTCGCCCAACCTGGCGGCCAGAACAATTGAGAATCCATTGCAATGCTGTAAATTCCATGCCGCTGCATTTCTGCTTATGCCTACCTTCAACTGTTCTCATTTCCATTCGAAATCCCTCCCTGCAGCAGACAAAAAAGCAAAAAGAAAAAAAATTAGCGCTATAGACTCATTAAGAGCTGGCTCCTCGCAAAAGCATCACTAATCCCGATGTATTCGAAAGTGAAGCGTACATAAGCCTTTTCAAAAATTGCAATCACACAGCCCTGCAGGCCTGATGGATTTCCCACAACCACCGCCACCGTCCCGGCAGCGTCAATTCCCAGTTTAATCACTTCCGTCATCAGCTTAGCTGCAGCAGAATACTGATTCAATCCTTTTACTCACATGGGTGGGGTGGAGGTGGCGCGCTCCCATCCATAGCGCCACGGAGGGTGACGGCAATGGGGTTGTTGCCGCCAGAAGGAAATTGCTTGCAGTCGAGTGATGATGAACGCCATCATCGTCGTTCCCTTGATCGTCAAATTAGTCTAAATCTGAAATAAGCTGTTTGCGGTTTTGCGACCAATTTATGTCTGGTCAGTACGTTTTTTTTTTACTTTATTTTTCGGTTCTCCTCCTTGTGCGCTTTCTCTTGCCGTTCCCGGGGGGATATTTCATGGCTTGTTCTGTGTGGTTTCAGATTTAATTCGGTCTTTTGGGGGATGCTCTGAGGGAAGTTATGCAAACAATTTTCCGTTTTGCTGTCATATGGCGAACCAATCGACTTAACTCGAATGAGGACAGGCGTACAGCCAGACATGCAAATGTGCAGATGAGAAGGTTGGTGAGTGCCGTGGGAGTGCTTATATCTTGGGGATGACATTGTGTAACGAGGAAATTTAATGCGAATAAGATATATGATTTCGCATGACATTCAGGGAAGTGATTGGATTAGACGGGGTAAGTCGAGCTGCGGCGCACCATATGCACGCGAATTAAATTGTGGGGAATGGCGTTTGTACGAGGAAGCGCCAGATCGAAGAAATTTAAGTCCCGCAAAGGAACTTTAATCAGAAAGATAAATGTTAAGTGAGAAATAGTCCCAAAATATCTTTTTTTTGGCCCATTTTTCAGCCATTTTGAGAGATATTAGTCAGTTTACAGACCTCAGTTAGTTTGATAAACGATGCCTTTTCGATGGATGTCAGACAGTCGGTTCGAAGGCATTTTGACAGATGTCAGCCAGTTTGCGGATAGCATTTTGAAGGTTGACTGGAGTCAGTTAGTCTGACAGAATGACAACATTACACGTTCGACAGAAGAAGTCAATGCTGGGACGTCAGAAAGTTTAGCAGGATTGTTTATGATTGTCAAATGGCTTCGAGTACGGAAGATATCCACCAGTTTTACAGCTGTTAGATATTTGATGTTGTCTGGCATTTTTGAAAGGTGTCATATTGTCAAAAAGATTGACAAATATCTCAATTAACTCCTGCTTTGATAGATCTCAGTTTGACAAATGCCATCCCCTTTGACAGATGTCATTCCATTTGACAGATGTCATTCCATTTTACAGATGTTATTCCGTTTTACAGATCGCAATTTTAATTATTCCAATTACAGAATGGAATATGGCAAATAACTCCTGCTTTGATAGATCTCAGATTGACAGATGCCATCCCATTCGACAAATGTCATACCGTTTGACAGATGTTATTTCGTTTGACAGATGTCATTTCGTTTGACAGGTGTCATTCCATTTGACAGGTGTCATTTCGTTTGACAGATGTCATTCTGTTTGACAGATGCCATTTCATTTTACAAATGTCATTCCATTTCACAGGTGTCTTTCATTTGACAGATGTCATTCCTTTCAACAGATATAATTTTGTTTGACAGATGTCGTTCCGTTTTACAGATGTTATTTTGTTTTACAGATGTCATTTCGTTTGTCAGATTTCATTCCGTTTGACAAATGTCATTTCGTTTGACAGATGTCATTTCGTTTGACAGATGTCATTCCGTTTTACAGATGTCATTCCGTTTGACAGAATGGCGATTGGCAAGATGTGTTAGATAGATATGCATACTGATTTTCCAGTTTTGAGCTAAGCTATAGTTTGATAATTCGCAGCAAGTCTAATAGCCAATTTGGAGACGTTTCGCAAATACCAGTCATTATGGCGGGACTTGGCCAGTGAGTCTTTCAGGTATCACCTGCTTTGATGCACTTAATCCAGTTTGAGATGTCAGAAAGTATGGCGATTGTCAAAAAGATGTTGGATAGAAAGGCATATATCAAAGATGCCACATGTCTACTAATTTTTCAGTTGTCAGTATAAAAAATCTTAAGAATCTTAACAAATGTCAGACAGTTTGATAAATCTCAGCAGGTTAAATAAATAAAGTCAATTTGGAGACGTTTCGTAAATGCTAGGTGTTTAGCCAGTGTGTCTTGCAGATATCACCTGACTTGATACACCTTATCCAGTTTTGGCAGATGTCAAGCAGCTTGTCAAATTTCAGCCAGCTTGACTTAAAGCTGTCTCCCCTTTGGACACATCATTCAGAAAGCCTATCTGTTAACATTATGTTTGAAAGACGCCAAAGATATCCACTTATTTAATTGACACATGTCAACCAGCTGCGCAGATGTCTGTAAAATCTCCAAATATGGCCGCATTCAAGTATGCTTTCTTGAAGCCGGATTACTTTTCAATGGCTTGTTTGCGAATTACTTGAAAATTGAAGAAACAGTCACTGAAAACATTGCTTTTTCTATTACCACGACAGCCAGTCAAATATCGTATCGCTCACGAAGTTCTGTAACTGATCCCAAACCATTCAGTTGTCTGTCTTCAACTGTCACCTCTGCTATTTATCAATTTGCCGGACAGCAACCAAAAGACCAGGGAGTGCAGAAGAAGGATGAAGAACTCTTCAAAATGAAATCGATATTAAGCATGAAAACCAATCCAAGACTATTAATCGTTGCCTCATTCACTTTTGCCAAACTATGACCGAACTCCACTTGAAGTCGTGCCCACTTTAAGAAAGATTAATTGACCTCCATCCTTGTAAGCGCGCACCGGACGTCGGACGACGAAAACGAAGGAGAAACAGCCGAAGTCTTATGTTGTTAACAAAATGACCAATCAATGTCTGAGCGCCAACCACCCGAGCAACCTCCAGTCCATAGCCCCGGCACATATCTCTGCGCGTTTGCGTCTCCCACCTGACTTTCACACAAAACCCAGGCACTTTTCACTTTCATTTCTTAAATTCCATCCAAAGGAATTGGAAAAGTTTTTCACTCCATCGTCTTGAAATTCCTTTCGTTTTATTTTTTCATGCCCTCTTCTGCCTTATTCCCCGTCCCACATGGTGTTCGTGTTGTTTTCGATTTCATTTCTTTTTTGTATTTTACTCCAAGACTGAAGGAGACTTCTGTGTCAAAGTTAAACGGGGTCATTTTTCTTCACCATCACCCGCATGCTGCTCCCAGGTCCAGCTCCAGTTCCGGCTCTCCGACGGATTATTGAGAAACGTTTTTTCATGGTCTCACTTTGAAGTTGGCACACGAGAATAAATGAAAGATCGGGGTTGCGGGCAGGGGGTATGTATGACGAAGAAGAATAACCAAAAGTCACTCCATTTAAAAAGCAATAAAGAATCCCTACATACAGCCCCAGAGAGCAGAGCAGAGTCTCACATGGCTGAGGTTGGGGCGCCTGTGACGCACAGCGTTTTGCTCAGCGAAATCTGCTGTGGAGCAGGCCAGACGCCAAGCACAGACGGGTGCGGGACGAGTCAGAAAAGGTGGATCGGTATATCTAATAAATTTACGATAATCTCTTTATGGGGAAAAATCTGTATTAAGTCTTCTCCTCAAACATAAATCTGTACGACTGGGCAAGATTCTGCTCCGCCTGGCACTTCACGTGGTGCCGGCGGAAGGTGACATTTGGTAACACTTCGAGATTTTCCATTTTCATAGCTTGACACGTTGAAAGAAAAGTTGAATATCCACAAGTCAGGGTGAGTTTTGGGATTGGAATGATAAAAGGGACTTCCCCAAGGACCGAAAGGCATTTGAAGGATTATCGTCAATGGATTATCGAAGGTGAGTGCTGGCCGATTTCCAGGACATTGTGCTTATGTCGGACGTGAGGGGGCATTGCTGTGTATGGGGACTTATAGCTGATTGGGAGGAAATCCTTTCAGGTCGAAGGATTATTCATTGGGACATATGAAGATGTCGTAGGCATTTGTTGCAGACCTATAATGAATGTGTCGCCCTTGCCAACTGAACAGAATCATGGACTGGCGGATAGGTGTGAAAGGAATTGAATGCTGTTAATGCGATGGTGGACGCTGATGTGATATGCAAGTGGAGGAGGCATTCAGTCTTCTTAAGGGAGCGTGCTAATGACAGTACTCCGATGAATGCAGAAATTCTTATCAAATTTGAATCGTCCATTAGTTGGGAGATAAATGCACACATCCTCTTCCGATGAGAGTGCTTAATGGACTCAACAAATTACAAGGTTTGAACAGTCTGAGCGATTGCAAAGGTGATAGATAAGCGAGAGCCACATGGATGACTGGAAACGGTCGGCCTGACTTTTCTGTTTCCTTCTTCTCTCTTTACTTTGACTGGAAACTTTCGGCCTGACCTTTCTGTTTCCTCCTTCTCTTCTTCTCTCTTTATTAACAAACTGCATCCGAAAAGGAATGTGTCTTCTTATCGTACCAAAGAAACCAGCCGATGTTTAATTCATGTCATCTTTTCATTTAGTTACATATCCCTGTTCTAAAGTGTCAGTCAGGTTTTTAGCACGACGTGCACACCAGTGGAATCGGAATTTCACTTAGAGCCCACTCGCCTAATAGCCAAACAAGACGAAAGTTGGTTAAGTTGCCCACTTTTGGAAAACATTATCAACACAAGAGGGGACGAGCAGCCAGGCTGCACTCGAAGTTAAGTACACAGAAACCTTTTTTTTTTCAGTCCTCCACGAGCGGTTGCATACAGATAAACTCCAGCAGAGTTATGCCACGTCAACGTTTCTAATGGCCAATTCAAACATAATTGAAACCAGCTTGAAACCATCCCACAGGGGATAATTATCTAATCCGCCGCTAAATCAGTTAATTGAAAAACAAATAAATGCTCCAAAAATCTGCAATATCCCAGAATGCATTCTATCGACACAGCCCTGTCGACGTTATACGCCATGTCCATTTTGCCTTCCCCTGTGGCTTGCCACATTGCGGATGCATGCACCAATATCCAGCGGCAGCGGCCGGGGAAAGTTGATTACTGGGCAGGCATTGATTTTATATCTAAAGCCACTCACCTGGTCCGACCGCAGCTGCAAATACCATTGCCGCAATTGTAATCGCGCATAAATTCCATTTCGGGCCGCCTCGCGTATCCATGGCGATCATAATGAAATTGAATTTTAAAAATTAAATTTTCTCCCAAAACACACGCAGAAATACACAAGGGACTGGATGAATTTTGAATTTTTTTTGTTATTGAAGTCCGCTAGTCTGCTGGTGCTCTGGCGAGTAGTAGAAGCCGATGTAAATTCCTGGATCGGACAGGACACACATGTGCTCCCGCGACGAGAAGTCTGCTTATCCCTGCACTAAATTGAATTGTGTAACTTGGCTCGCACAAAACTAATTAATTACGAGTGTAACAAAATGCTGAATATACATATGCTTTCCGTATTTCATTTGTGGTTATAATCACATTTAATGGAGGAGATTCCAGCTCTCCCCTGCGGCGGGTGCGATGGCACATGTAATAAACCGCATTCGTTTCGTATCACATTTACACACACTAGAGAATTTATCCTGTCTGCGTTTTTTGTGTCGCAAAGGGCGGGAATGGAAAAAAAACGAAATTTAAATTAATTAGATGTCATGAGCAGCAGAGTGTCATGCAGCAAACGGTGAAACGAGAAAAAAATATAAACAGAAAAAAACACATCAAACACCGCACTGGCACTGGGTTGTGTGCAGCCAGCCATACACCGCACACCTCTTTGGCAGACGAAACTTTCACTTAACCGGAATATCGTATGGGAGTCATGCAATTTCATTTATCCCAAAATCGGTTGCAGCCACCACTCACTAACACACATTCACTCATTCAGTCGCGCACATCCGGAGTGCGGTTAAATAAATTTTTCAAATTACGCCTCCCAATCCGCCGAACCGTCGCAGAGGTGAGTGAAGGGCTGACGCACGAACAGACCGAAACCGATGCAGAGGTGCGTGTACCTAATAAAATTGATGACACGTTTGGTTAAGCTGTCGGCAAGGGAAGGGCACAGCAAGGTGGCTTTTATCACTTTTAGCACTAAAACTTGTAATGACACTTGCTGTGGTTTTACCGATGATTCAAGCATGTGTGTGTGTGTGTGTGTGTTTGTTCACAAATCATTTGTGATCTGGCAAAAAATATTACTTCAAACCGACGACGCAAGGGAATATCTCTGAGTTCGTTGATTGGGAGCAGATATCCGTTAGATACTTTTTCTATTCATAATTTGGAACGTTTGCGGAACAGTTGTTACCTGCATTCGATAGTCACAAAATATAAGTGTCAAATCTTAAGTAAAATTTTGGATAGAGAAGTTAAGTATCTGTAAGATACATGTTAAGAACATCAAAGATTTTTCATAAATTTTTGTTACTTTTGAATAGCAGTAATGCAAAGATGTACATACACATATCGGTATATATGAACTTGCGACAGATACTTATTATTTTGTATCTAAGAGATATCCGTCTTTTCGAGTTGTCACTTATAGTGTAAATGTTGGTTTATAACCTTTATTTTTGGAAGCAATTTAGAAAATCCCATAAAAGATACACATTGTATCTATGAGATACTTTTAAATAATTTTTTTTTTGATTTTTTGAAAATGTGGTTTCAGGTTCAAATGTATAAAATATTTCAAATTTAAATTACTAAATCTCTTTTAGACTCTGTTTAACCTTACAGAACATTTGTCACAGATACTTTTACGAATCCATAAAATATCATGTATAATTGCCGTCTACCATGAAAGTATCTGTCCTCAGTTCAAAAATAGGCTACTGTTTTATATCAAACAATTTCGAAAAATGTATCTGTGAGATATAAAAGTATCTTTAAGATAGAATTTACAAAAAATGCAATTTCTATCAACTAAATTCTAAATTTTCATATTTTCAAATAACGTTCTTCATCTCATGAACCTCATAGATACGAAATTTTCTATGAAATGCTTCCACTTTTTCGTACTCGGTTCAAGCTTACAACTATGTTGTTGCGGCTGAAACCAACTTTCGTTTCACTCAAAGATATTCCTGTTGTCTATGTGCAGCAGCACTTGCATAAATAAAAACACCAACAACTATTGAAGACAACTATACATTCAGTAGTTGAGGCAGTAGAAACAACGGTGACGACGACGACGGCGACTGTAGCAACGTAAACGACCGCGAAGCATGGAACGATTTCTCTTTTTTCACCTCAACACACACACACACGTACACACGATACGGCACACAAACATGCACGAGGGGATCAAGTAGACACAAGACAAGAAGTTCAGATCAAGTAAATTTATCATCACTTCGTGCCATGATGATGATAAAACTGTACAAAGACCTTATTCGTCGTTGAATAAGAGTGTACTCGTATGCGAAGCTACACTCGAACTCAACCAGTCTAAGCGCTCGTAGTTAGCGCGTTTCTCGTTTGTATGCGAATAGCGAGACGTTTCAACGAGAGTTGGTATTTACATCCGTGAGGTGTTGTTTACGACGTAATTTCTTCGCGAAAATTTAACTAAAAGCGCACTATCTGATCGTGTGTGTGCAAAGCAAAGCACTATGATTTACCATAATCGCTCACTGGAACGCGAAATATGTCGAAGATATCGAGAAATTTGGCGGAGAGACAAAACTCGATATGCGATCCGCACTCCCGCTTAACTGTCTAACAACTGAGTAGCTACCTGCAGCTGTTACCTGCACACCGCTGAAACCGAAAGACTGGCTCAGAGGGAGAGTAGCCAACGAACTTTCAATTCAGCTGAATGTGGATGGTAGCCGGAGAGCGAGAGAATGACCAAGATCATCGACTACGACTGTGGATGGTAAATTTTACTTCAACTGGTAAACAAAACCAATGGCTGGCGGTTTGTTTTTATCATCCGCCAGTGGATTATGTTGGGTCTAATGAATCGATCTTGAGCTTTAAGTGGTGCTTCGGAGAGTGAGTGTAGGTTTGTGTGGGGGAAGAGCAGAGAGAGGACTGTTTGCAGGTCGTTAAGTGTTCTGGTTTGCAGGTGCAAACTGAAGAATGATAGGAATTCTGAAGAACAATGAATGGTCTTGAAAGGTAATGTGTTTCCTGCTTCAAACACACGGACATTTAATTCTGAATGAGTGTAGGTTTGAATGATCTTCAGTTCGGTTATGTCATGATCACTGATTTCGTGACAGTTGACATCACTCGATGAAGTGAGAAATTAAGAACGTCTATAGCTTGGTAATTCAAATTTTTATTGTTAGCAAGCTGCTTTTTAAGTCGTTATTGAAGATACGATTTTATTGACAAAACTAGCTTTTTAAACGTCAGGAGGTGCTCTGGACTAGTGTATAGAGCAAGTGGAGACAATTAAATGAAAGGTAATGTTTTGATTTGAAACATGACAACCCTAGCCCCAAGTGGCCGTAGCGACCAAATCCTACTTGGAAACACTGAAATGAGACGGATTCAAAACGCTATTAGGTGTCGGGTTTTTACTTTTAAATCGAAGAATGGCTCACAATTTGAACGACACCAGAGATTGTTTATTCTTAAAAATTGCCAATGAGATGGGAGCAACTAGTGGCTTCCGGCAGACGATAAGTGTAAGTGTTAATAATAAGTGTATGGCGCGACAGTCCACAGGGAACCAGGGCCTAGCTTGCTCATCAACTACTCGTGTTGTGCGCGCTACTTCTCTTCTCTAACGAGTAGAAGGGATCTACAGTTTTTTTACCGACTCCGAACGGCGTTGTTTGAGAAGCTTTCTTAGACAGTTAATACTCTTTGAGTGTTGTCAGCAGCTCGAAAGAGATGGTATCGTGAAAAATTCGAGGTGTTCACCCGGGAATCGAACATAGACCCTTCGGTATTTGAGCGCCCCACTCTTCCCACAACGCAACGGCGGCTACCAACATCAAAGATACTGGATTGAAATACACGAAAGAATCTAGTTTGAGCGGAAAACTGTATATAAACTGTTATTTTGTGAAAGAATACTAAATTCTCCATAAGTTTCTGTGAAGTCACATTGAGATACACTCGAATAATAATGAGCTATCATTTCATATACTTAGCCTTCAATTACTTTAGCTTGAGTAATGGTAGTCACCAGAGCGTCAATCGTACCTACGATTTTACACACCTCTTTAAAAAATGCTCTATGGGAACGTCAATTATAATAGGAGCATAAATTTCATTGTTCACTTGACACCGCACGAAAAACTTTTCTCACAGAACACCTATTTTCGTTATATACATGAAGAGTTCGAAGTTAATTCAGGAAGATGAATATGATGGACTAGTTTGATGGGCCTAACGTGTGTCTTGCCAAGAAAATACTACTGACAATTTGTTAGAGACGTGGTTGATTTTGCAATTTGTGATTGAAAAGCAAGCAGTCGTCGGCAACATTGTAACTCCTTGTAACTACTCTTCTGTAATCAGCTTTTCGGAAGATGTCAACAAAAAATATTCTAACGAGTTAGTCAGCTGCATTCCTCCCCTTCAAGAATTCACCCACAATACACGCCCCGCTAGGAATGCCCACCAATTCACCCTCAAGCCCTCTTTCGGACGTACAGTCAAATTCAGAGACTCGTTCTTTAGCCGCACTGCACGAATCTGAAATACTCTTTCCAACCCAATTTTTCTCCCCGTTACAATCCACAGGCATTTGAAACCAATGTGCATCGGTACCTCCTTTCCCTCTCGTCCTCTTTACCATCGGCCCGTGCTGTGACTTAATACCAGTCATTGAAAGGTGTAAGCAATCTTTTTAGTGCGCTCAAATTTTAAAAAAATGCTTTTGGTGACTCTGATCTGAAAGCGTTGGATAATCCAAATACACTTCCCAAGAATTCTGAGGACTTAGTTCTAAACTGGTCTTAAGGTTATGCAAAAGAACTTAATTTTATTATTCTCTGAGTAAAAGAACGCATAATTCCACGCCATTTCGTTCCAAGTTATGCTTTTTGAATTAAGTATGCCATTGAAGTGTAGTTTGTCCTCTTAAGTCATCCATACATTTGTTTGTAAAGGCAATTTGTGCAAATACGAGGGGCGTTCACTATATTCTCGGTATCGATATGAAGGAAAATGCAAATTCAATTAAAATTGTTTTTATTTTTCAATATAATCTCCCCCAACATCAGTGCATTTGTTACATCGTGAGAAAAGCTCTATTAAATCATCGAAAAAATAAATTTCCAAAATACCCATTTATTGCCGACTTGAGTTCTTCATCATCCGAAAATCTTTTTCCACAAAGACATTTTTTCAAATCCGGAAACAGGAAATAATCACTAAGTGCAAAGGCCGGACTATAGGGTGGGTGTTGAATTTCTTTATAATCACAATCTCGCGCAGCAGCCTTGGAAACTTGCGCCGTGCGAACAGGACCGTTGTCATGAAGAAGCAACAAACCCGCTGCGAATTTACCCCGTCTTTTCTCTTTAAATTCCTCCCGCAAATTATGCAAAGTTGAAGCCTAAGCTGTGGCGTTGATGGTTTCACCTTTTTTTGTACTCAATTTTCAAGATTCCCTTTGAGTCTCAAAAAACTGTGGCCATGAGCTTCCCGGCAGACGGAGTGACTTTCAACTTCTTCGGGGAGTCTGTTTCTTTTTTTATGTCACTGCATGGACTCTTGTTTGCTTTCCGGGTCAAAGTGGTGAACCCATGTTTCGTTCCCAGTAACAATTCGATCCATATTACCGTCCGCGTTCTCACTACACATCTTCAAAAGCTCTCTACAGCAAGCGATTCTCACTTTTTTCTGAGGCGCTGTCAGTATCGTGGCACCCACTTTGGACTGACCTTTGATAGGTTAAGATGGTCATGAAGAATGGTGTGAATGGTACCAGTTAAAAGCTTGGTTATATCTGCCATAATTTTCGCCTTTATTCGGTCATCCCCAAGAACAAGTTTTTCGACTTCTTTGATGCTTTCTACCGTACAAGCAGTAGCCGGGCGCCGGAGCGGGAGTCGTCTTCAATGCTCTTTGCCTCTCTTGAACTCACTTGACCACTTTTGCTCAGTTGAAAACCAAGGTGCTGGTAAACAGCCACCATCTCTTTATGATTAGTTTTTTGTTTGACTTTTTCATTGCTTAGTGAGAAATTTACTTACAGCGTGATGCTCAATTTTCACCATCATCGTCTCAGTTGCCATTATGATTCTGTTTAACTAGAGATAAAACGCGAATTAATAATCAGATTTACATGAA
The DNA here is from genome assembly GCA_955652365.1 of Eristalinus aeneus. NCBI lineage: Eukaryota > Metazoa > Arthropoda > Insecta > Diptera > Syrphidae > Eristalinus > Eristalinus aeneus. The sequence continues at coordinate 82,272,142 of OY019130.1, forward strand.
ATTTTATATAAATGCACTTAAATAGTTTTACTTGACACAGTCGTCAATTTACGTTTATAACCACAGCTACACCTATAGCTATAATGATAATATTTGTTCGCGCTACAGTCCAAAGGGGGACCAGGGTCTAGCTTGCTCATCAACTGCTAGTGTTGTGTGCGCTATTGTTCTCTCACGACTAGAAGGGACCTAAAATTTTTTGCCAACTCTGAACGGCGAAATTTGAGAAGCTTTCTAAGACAGTTATTACTCTTTGAGTGTTTTCAGCAGCTCGAAAGAGGTGGTGCCGTAAAAAATTTGAAAAATTTGTGTTGAGCTGGGAATCGAACCTACACCCTCCGACGTGTGAGCGTTGCACTTCATCCACTACGCCACTGCGGCCGCCTGCTTCAGCTTTATCCCGAAACTGAGAATATATTGAACGCCCCACGTATGCTCGAGTTCAATTAAATTGGTCATTTTTGAGCAGCTTGTCCAGTCAATTGTTGTCCTCTTTTGCTAAGATTTCCTTACTTTTAGAAGAGGTTCATTGAATGTGACTAAGAGTCAGACTTTTTTATAAAGGAGCCATCAGAGTGACTTAACTGATTGCCAAAAACAATGTTTTCCGTTGGTATTCTGTGAACTTTTGGGGTCTTCACTTGCAGCACACTTTCTTTACCTTATATGTTCAAAACTAAAACGAAGATGTTTTAATTTTTCTCAAAAAATATTTATTTATTCATCAATTTCTATTTTGCCCCCTCAAAGTAGTCCCTCTCATTCTAGTATGCATTTTTGGTTATACCCCTGAACTCTCTCAGTGATTAGGCTTATATATTCTTAACCGTCACAAAACGCCATACCTTCGTGGATCTCTTTAAACTTGGAAACTGAAAAAAGTCACAGGGGGCTAAATCTGGAAAATATGGTGGTTAAAACGAATTTCAGGAACAACAAGAACAATGACGAGTAAGCAGGTGCACTATAGTGATGCAAAAGACATAAATTGCTATTCAACAAATCCGGACGTTTTCTTCATTTAGTTCCTCCCAAGGGGCACATAATTTCAAGATAATACTTCTTATTGACTGTACGACTTGTAAGAAGAACTCTTATGTACTTTATTGAAGAAAAAATGTTCAAGAGCCCACAACCAAGGAAGAGTGAGGAGAGAAATGTACGGCTCCAGCCCTATGAACATGTTCGCAGTTTCACATCGTTTACCCCTGTGAGGATCTTTTACGTTCCAAAAGTTGTTTGGTAGGAATTCAATTCTGATTCGAAAGATATGTGGATTGATCTGAAAATTCTAATTTTTCGCTTACTTCTTGTCTATGCCAATAAAAGGTGGTCGCCGTGGCGTAGTGGGTAGAGTGCGACGCTCACACGCCGAAGGGTCTAGGTTCGACTCCCAGTTCAACACCAATTTTTCTAATATTTCACGGCACCACCTGTTTCGAGCTGCTGACAACACTTAAAGAGTAATAACTGTCTAAGAAAGCTTCTCAAATTTCGCCGTTCAGAGTCGGCAAAAAACTGTAGGTCCCTTCTACTCGTGAGAGAACAGTAGCGCGCACAACACGAGCAGTTGATGAGCAAGCTAGACCCTGGTCCCCCTTTGGACTGTAGCGCCAACAATTATTATATTGTCTATGAATGATGAACACGAACTTGTTTATGAACAGAGAGTCGCTTACTTGTTGTAATTTGTAACTTCTTTTTTCGAATTTTTGGAGCCTCGGCTATTTAATCCACATGCTTAGACTTTCCTTAGAAAGCAACTTAGATTCGAAATTCCATAAGATTTATATCACAAATTAAGGTTTTACGAAGTGGGGGACAGATATGACGAACAAACAGATGGGTAGCAGAACGAACTCAAGAAGAAATAAAATAAACAAATGATGGAATGAAAGAATCGTTGATTTATTTGGATAGCCTAAATGTCGGTTGTCGTGCATTGAATCACAGGATAAACGTCAAGGTTTGTCCCCTGTAGTTACCTAACTTAAAGCTCTTGAATTGTCTACGAAAAGTTTAAAAATTTGTTCGTCACCAGATCATAAGTAATTCTTGGGGAAATCCTGCTCGTGGTCCCTTAGGAGTGCAGGGTATCCACGTCAGCCATGTGTGTTCACTTTAATGTCACTTAAGCGGTTTTCGGACATTCAAGCTTTTAAGGAATTGACAGAAAAAATAAATGCCGTCAAACGACATAAGTTCGACTCTTATTTACGTGCTGCCTCTATGTTTGCTGCTCAGACTGTATCAACCTCCATTTGACGAAGAATGGATAATCCATGCTTTCAATTTAAGTGCTCACTTCTCAATTGTTCATGCGGGTCTGCGCTGATTACTCAGAACAGACGTCTTCCGCTGCTTGCCACCGTACAATTTGGGACAAGGCAAGCCCTAGTGCTCGCCCGTGTCACCAATTACTTAGCCACTAATTGATCTAATCATCATCATCGCGACGGCTTACCATTTTCAACCGCCGTTTGCGTCCAAAACTTTTCTCTCACGTACACACTCCGACGAGGGTCTGGAAAAACACGCTAAGCAGTGTGTGTCTGAAGCCCGGTGCCGGATAGTCGTTTGTCATCACGTTTGCCGCAGTCGCGGAATTTCTTTCTTTTCTTCACAAGCGCTACAGCATAACAAGGTCGCTCTCGTGCACCTGACCGGTCTTTCCACTTACAATCGCCCGACGTAATGGGTCCGAAGTCGGCGGGTTAATTAACTTGGAGTTAATCTATCTTCGCGATCAGCCTCTTGTTGCCGAGTATCATTGCGTCAGCCGCACTGAAAAGCTCACGAGCTTTTGTTTCTGCAGCAACGCGCAAATAAGCAAAAAGTATGTTTCAAAAAACGGCAAGACATTGACTGGCTCAGGCCCAATGAGTCAGTTTCTTGTGCGGTGTCCGCGTTTGTATGCCTAGCGCTGCGTGCCTCCCCGCCGTCAGTAGTCGTGTGCTCGAGCAGTTATCATAAATTGTGCGGTTAGATGCATTATCGTGTCCCCGGGTGAGTGTGAGAGCAGAATTTAATTAAACTTCAATTTACCAAATGTCGCCGGAGATGCGGAGATACAAACGGATCCACTCGCAGAGCAGCTGCTACGGGCTGCCTGTGTGTCTCTTTGTGCATTGGCCCTACAGCACACCTCATAATTGAATGAGATGATGGGAACATCCTTGAAACACGTGTGTACGAACGCGGAACAATTTACACCTAATTTGCCCGAACAGAGGGTTTCCAGGTGAAACAATGACGATGACGACGACGATGGCGATGGCGACGACTGCTCTGCTCAGAGAGATTCCACCTCGCTCTTGCTGACTTCAACAAGCTGCAGGTGCAGTCCCTTACATCAGACGCAGCTTGACGCTGGATGCAGCTTTCCGGTGCCAGTGGGCTACTCGATAATAGCATCAGCATCAAACGTTTGCCACTACCAATGGGCGACGGCAGCGGTGGCGGCCGTGGCAACAGTGGCAACAGTGGCTGCGGCGGTGTATCCGAACACATGTTGTGACAAGCCATGTTACACACTCTTTAGTGCGCTCTCCCGAGTGCCACCGATGTATTTAATACAATATTATGGAATCGGTGGCGGGCGACCGGTGGTTTGAGGCATATTCATGCGCTTATGCCAACGCTCCTCGGCCGGATGGGGGCAATAAACCGTCGTCATCGTTGTCGTCAGTGCCAGTGCTCTGTGTTGGAGTGTGTGTGTTTGGGTTGTGCCGACGGGAGTGAGCTGCGGTAAATGTGGGCACAGTCGCGAGCGGGGTGAACTAGGAAGTTAGGATGTTACCGATGCTTAGGGCGTATGCACTCTTGCACAGTTGGCTGGTGTTGTGTAGTTGAGGTTAATTTAATGGCGAAACGAGCAGGAGTCATTATGGTAAAAGGCCCTCTTTCCCAATTGCATACCTCCCCCCACCCGCGTCGGTCGCATCCGCACACCCACCCAATTATAGACAGAATGTCGTTCAATAATAAATTTGTGTATCCGCCGCCACCGCCGCAAATGGGTGAGTTGCTAAGGCAAAGGATCTGTGAGAGCACATCGAAGGACATTTTTGGGTTGGGGGCGAAACATCTCATAATGGCTACAAAGTGGAAAGATAAAGTGCTTACGTTTTCTGTTGTGCCCGTGGCGTTGGGCACCCGGTTAAGCGATGGAATGAGGCACACTTTGGGGAGTTCCGCTGGTGCACAAATTTGCGGTCGTTTGCTAGATGACGACACTCTATGTTGTGGAAACTAGTAAAATTGTAATGAATGGCATCGTATCCTTTCTGGCGTTATCCCTTTCTGGTGGCCGGGTTGTTTGTTACGTGTTCAACATAAAGACTAGAGAGGTGATTGGGAATTGAATGGCTAGGTCGTCTGCCTTTCTTGCGTGCGTGCTGTGTGGTAGTCAGCTTTCGGAGTGTTTATGGCTGGGATTATGGTTACTTTTGTGTTACTGTTGCTATTTGCTTCTATGTGCCGACTACACGATGTCGTTTCGCCAATGGTGTTCCGCCTCAGAGTAGATATCAGCAGAGTTGGGTGTGTCTGCTGTAGGCCATCAATCAAAGGATTTCCAGGAATCTTTTGTCAATAATTTGAAATACGGAATTTTGTATTCTGTTCGATGGGCCATTGTGCGTGCGGGCGGTGACACATGCCGGAAATTGTGTTCGAAGTCAACGAACTTCTCCTGGTTAGGGTGACACATGAAATGCGATGATAATGCTATGCAGTGGGGTGTAAGAGGAGACTGTCTTCTGTTGGTGTGGAAATGAGAATTCTTTTATTTATTCCAAGGACTGTTTATTGTTGAGCAGCTATAACTTCTTGAGCGGGATATCGCAACTTTAAGAGCGCTGTTGTGATTGGCATCATTTGCGTTACATGCGTCAACTTGCAATTCAGTGTAGAATGGCATGGCATGCACGGAACGATCCTTCCAATGAGCTTCGCGTGCATTATAAACATTTTTCCAGTTCTGTGTCCCATTATAAACGACTTCATGGAAATTAGTGTACCCAGACTCTGTGGATGTTTACTCCTTAAGACAAGCCTCGAGACACTCGTCTCCTTTTGAGTGTCTTTATCTGGTCAGCCACCTGGGACACCCTACAGGCAAAGACTGTGCTAGAAATCATTTGCTTTTTCAGGCGCAGTGTCGTAAAGCTGGGAGGTTGTCAATAGTCAACATGACAATCGTGGACAATCCCCTCACAAGGAAAATACAATAAGTACACCCAAGACTGTTTGTTGAAATTGTCCACATTAACTATTATTATGCAGGGGGAACTTTCTTTCCTTCGTCGACACACGCAAAGCAACCATGTACCCAGTCAACGTCCAAACAACACGGGTCCCAAGTAAAAAAAGAGTCCCCTTTCAGTCTGAACTTAGCGATCGATAGCCGTAGACTAAGATTGGTATGTGCAACCGTTAATTGTTCACCTGGTGTTAAATTGATCGTTGTCGAAAATCTGGTCAAGCAGATGATAGTAGTGGGCTCAGGATGTTAAAAATTTCTTCTATGATTAGAGAACAAAAACAAATATTAATCATCGAAAATAGCTTTATTGTTTTTCAAAATATTCCCCCTTAAGGTCTACACACTTTCGCTTCTGTTTGAACCAATTGTCGAAGAACTTTTGGCACTCTGATTGAGGTATCTCCAAAACATGTATTCATAACGCATCAACCGCTTCTTTAGGTGTCGAAAAACGTTAACCTCTCATTTCATTTTTTACGTACGGGAATCAAATTAAGTCATTCGGTGCCAAATCAGGACTATACGGCGGATGACTCATCAATTCGATGTTTTGAGTGCTCAAAAATGCAGTTGTTTGAGCCGATGTGTGAGAGCTCGCATTTCTTTGTTGAAGAGTAATCCGTCTTCGGCAGTTCGATTTCCTGGTTTCCTAGAAGACAACTGGCAAACAACTGGTTGTGTACCACTCGGAATTGACTTTTCTGCGTTGCTTTAGTAATACGGTTGCAACATGTCCAGTTTTTCCGAAGAAACGGCGATCATTTGCTTGGAAGTGCTTCGTGCGCGAGTAACTTTTGTTGGATTTGGCTCAATTTGAAACACCCATACAGTCGTAAATCCACGATTCATCACCTGTCACGATCTCATAGACGTGTTTCGAAGCACCGTGATGGTATTTGTGGAGCATTTCTTTCGACCACTCAACACGAGCCATTCTTTGAGCGATAGACAAATTGTGTGGGATCCAAAGCGAACAAATTTTTTTGATGGTCCAATGTTCATGCAATATTGAATGTATTCTGGTCCCACTAATGCCTAAGGTTGTCTTAACCTCACGATAGGTCACATGACGATTTTGCAATATCAGTTGGCGCACAACATCAATGGTTTCCGGTACAACAACTGATTTTGGACGACCTTCACGAAGTTGGAGTCTTGGAATGAACTACGACTTCGGTTGAATGCACCATACCATCGATAAGCACTGGTCCTTGATGGAGCTTCATCACCAAAATTGAATTAAGTTCGTCGATGCACAGTTGTTGAGTTAGTCCACATCGTGTGCTGTAAAAAATAATCGCACGAAAATTTTCAAGATTTAATTCCATTTTTTGGGCGAGATGAATCTTTTAAGTTACTGTAGTTTGTACGTATGTCAAAAAGTTCTGAGTACGTATAAACTCAAAAATGTCAAACTTAACGATAGTGCTGAAAGTTGGCAGATTGCAATACTAGAGTTGCCCAATCCCGAAATATTCGTAATATACTACGGACGCAGGAAAGGAATGAATACAGACTCTTGATAGTTGGTTTCTTAGCTTTTGTATGTTTTCAAGTTGCTCTGTAACCTTCACCGCTAGGTTTTAAAGGGTGCTAGAAAAGACAGCTGTATAGTCCAACTCATCAATTATACTTATATTGCCTGATGAAGTTTTTGGTTTCGTGTCTATTAAGAAATTGGGACAATGCAACACATTACAACATCGACTGAGACAACAAGCCCAACTGGAGCGTAGACTATAATCCACTCAAGAATTCGATGCAGCCAGCGAGCTGGACAGGATTGTAGTAGTATAATAATAATTGTATGACGCTACGGTCCACAGGAGGACCAGGGCCTAGCTTGCTCTCAACTACTTGTGTTGTTCTCTCACGACTAGAATGGACCTACAGGTTTTTAACTTCGACTCCGATCGGCGATGTTTGAGAAGCTTTCTTAGACAGTAATTACTCTTTGAATATTGTGAGCAGCTCGAGATAGGTGGTACCGTGAAATATTCGAGGTGTCCAGCCGGGAATCGAACCTAGACCTCTCCAGTTGCGCACTTCCAGTTGGTCAAGGTCCTTCTCCACTTGTGTGCGCCACCTTAGGCTAGGCCGTCGTCTGCTGCGTTGTCCCAATGGCTCAGATTCGTAGACTTTTCGGTCCGGAGCAGTGGTATCCATACGTTCTACATGGCCTAGCCATCTTAAGCATTGAATCCGTAGACGCTTGACCATTTGCATGTCGCTGTACAGCCCATAGAGTTCGTTGTTGAATCTTCTCCTCCAGATGCCATCAAGGCAAACAGGACCAAAAATCGCACACAAAACTTTTCTCTTGAAATGACTTAGGGCTACCTCATCGAATTTTGGTGACGTCCAGGTTTCCGCCCTATAGAGTAAGACTGGGATGATCCAGCTGTTGCATAAAGCCTGCTTAGTCCTTCGAGAGTTCGCTCTTTTACTCAACTGCTGCTTGAGCCAAAGGAAACAGAAAGAGTAATTCTGCGTTTCGCTACTGATGTTGTTGTCCTTATTTACCGCCGAACCGAGATAGACGAAGTCCTTGACTACCTTGATGTTTCTGCTGCCTAGTGTGAGGCTTTATCTGAGACTTCGATATTGTGTGTCTTTTCTTGATGGCAGCATGTTCTTTTTTTGCCCTCATTAACTTCGCTTCCGCTTCAATGGCAGTAAACGCTTCGTTGAAAGCTCGCTGTATTCGTCAAATTACGTCAATGTCATCAGCATAATCTAACAATTGAACTGACTTTTGGAAGATCGTGCCTTTGGTGTTTACGCCGTGTTACGCACGATTTTCTCTAGGGGGATGTCACATGACAGTGCATCGCCTTGTCTGAAAACTGTTTTAACATTGAAGGTCTCGATGAGTTCCTTACCGACCTTGTCGGAGAAGCGAGATTTCTCCATCGTCATCCAACACAATCTGACGAGTTATGTAGGAATGCAAACAGTAATAACGGCACTTTATAGCGCACTCACATATGTGACATTCAGATCGACGAATAGGTGCTGAGTGTCGATCTGCATATCTTGGGTCTTTTCAAGGATCTATTGTAAAGTGAATATCTGCTTTATTGTGGACTCTACTAGTCTAAAACCAAGCTGGTCATGATCACATAACACATAAGGTGTTGAAAAATGGGTTAAGTCGCTCACATAATACAGCAAAGAGAATCCCGCAGGCGATGAAAGGTGAGAAGACTGATAGCTCTATAATTGGCACAGTCTAAGGGGTCTTCTTTTTTGTGAACTGAACATACGACCATATCATACAGATTAGCTGATTCATACGCCATATTCAGCTGGCTTAAATAGTTTTGCGGACAAGCCTTCCGGTCCAGCAGCTTTGTTCTCTATCAGTCTCTATTCTGTTTTTTGTCCTCGTCGTAGTTGTTGACATCATGAATAATAAAAAAGTATGTGGTAAAAACTGCTTCGCCGTTGGGTAACTCCACAATACACTCTAAGCCTTGTGAGCATTTTTATTGCAACACGCTATTAAAGCGAAACGCTCCATAATGTTAGTAAATTGCCGCGAAATAAAAAGCACAGCAGCAAAAATATCCCCCCCTCCCTTCACGATAATAACAGATGCAAGATGAAAAAAGGCGTAGTTTTCTTGCTCGGTGATGATTAAACATTCATTCCATCTCCTGACATACACAATCTCTGCCTGCTTGTCTGCTGCTTGTCTCACGCTGCCGATTTTGCTGCACAACAAATGCAATATTCTCTAAACTACTCCACCAACTCAAGTGGCAAACACCATCATGTGACCACAACTGTTCGCTGCCGAACATCTAGATCGAATTTCAGAATCATCACAAATTCAAGTGAACTGAGTGAGAAATGACTGAGACACTCTCACTCACTGCAATTTGCCTTAATTAAAAATCTCCAGCGTACAAGCAGCCTACTGTTCTAACGACGGATTTGCTGCTGCAGCCAAAGCGAGCGCAAAAAAAAAAACACAGAACATTCCAACTCCGTGTAATTTGTTGATAAATCGCTAATTAATTCTCCGCAATGGCGCTGTCTCATTGCTGCGTGGGCTATACTCGATCTTATTAGCGGAGGAGGTTCCCTCTGCCATCATCCACTTGGCAGACTTGCCACCCACTCACCGTCTCGCCGAGGTCGTTGCACATTAAATCACAAAACAGCACATGCCTGGTGCACAGTTCCATGTGAAAGTCGTTTTCTTACTGGAAAATGACAGATACTCAGTAATTATCCCACTCGTTGACTGAGTTTGTGTCTATTGTGTGCGCTCGTCGCATTTGGTTAGGAGTTGTAATCCACTTGAGCACAGTTTAGTGTGTTGTGCGTGGCATTTGCACGCTGAGTGCACTCGTGTACAGCGGGCGACAATTTTGAAGTTAAAGTTTTCACCGTCACTAGAAGAGGAGAGTCCAATGGAAGGATGTGAGTATACATTTTTAATTGATTTGGATTTTCAAGGACACAGGCCGAACGTAGGCAGGGAATGTACAAACTCACTCTAGCGATGTAAGCAAAAATATATTCATTCTATTTCTGGCTGCAGCGTTAAAGCAATTTGATAGTGAGCACCACCAAATGAAGTTCATTGTAAAGGGTCTTGTGGCGATATTGTTGTTGAGAACTCTTATGAAAATTCAAAATCGATCCCAATGTCCTGGGCCTTCTTTTTGAGGCATAGAATTTTAAATTAGTAGCAATACGTAGTGTGGTCGCCGTGGCGTAGTGGGTAAAGTGCGACGCTCACACGCCGAAGGGTCTAGTTTCGATTCCCAGCTCAACACCAATTTTTCGAATTTTTCACGGCACCACCTCTTTTGAGCTGCTAACAACACTCAAAAAGTAATAATTGTCTAAGAAAGCTTCTCGCCGTTCGGAGTCGGCAAAAAACTGTAGGTCCCTTCTACTCGTGAGAGAACAGTGGTGCGCAGAACACGAGTAGCTGATGAGCAAGCAAGGCCCTGGTCCCCCTTTGGACTGTAGCGCCAGCAATTATTATTATTATTATATTATTATTACAATATGTTAACTCCGAACTGTTTTGAACGTTGTCAAGTTGGTTTGTTTTTAGTTTGATTCGGATATTTTAATAGACTTGCATTTGCAGCAAATTTTGTTTTGGAATTCATGGTTCCGTTCGAAATACGTATCGCGCGTAAGGTCCGTTTGCATGCAGTAAGTTTTTGGGTATATGGATATATAAATATAAAAAGCCTCAGATCTTGGAGTGTTGATTACCCTCAAATGCATATTAAAATACCGTTATAGTCACAAAAATATGGTCGCCGTGGCGTAGTGGGTAGAGTGCGACGCTCACACGCCGAAGGGTCTAGGTTCGACTCCCAGTTCAACACCAATTTTTCTAATATTTCACGGCACCACCTCTTTCGAGCTGCTGACAACACTCAAAGAGTAATAACTGTCTAAGAAAGCTGCTCAAATCTCGCCGTTCGGAGTCGGCAAAAAACTGTAGGTCCCTTCTACTCGTGAGAGAACAGTAGCGCGCACAACACGAGTAGTTGATGAGCAAGCTAGGCCCTGGTCCCCCTTTGGACTGTAGCGCCAACAATTATTATATTATTATAGTCACAAAAATTGACTGTTTGGTGTGCTTTAGAGGTTGGTGAAGGAATTGTTCCCTACTACTCTAAAAGCGATGCTAGCCATTCCGTTCGAGTCAATTATGGCCGCTATGGAATCATGATTATTGGCATTTTCGTTTAACAAATGAAAATTCGCATTGCACATGAGCTTCGGTTTCTACAAAATTGAACAACAAATGACACATCTTGCCCAAAAACTGATTTATTGAAGCAAACGTTTAATAACCGCATTGTTTCCTGTTACAGATTTGTTATTTGTTGGCCTCCGATATCGTGCAATTAAGTGCCGCTTGAGTATTTTTTTGTGGTGATATATAAAGTCGCTAGTCTACGCTGAGAAGTCCGAAACGTTTAAGCACTTGGAGGACAACGTTCACTACCTAATTGCCGAAATACGAATACGCCTTCGAATGTTACATTCGAAGCAGTAGAGATCTCCGTTTATCTCGGCTGTGCGGTAAATGAGAGTAGTATCATTAATACACTACTAAAAGCGGATGAAGAAGCTCTTAGTTTTCTGCGTTTTCTGCAATAGTATCGTCCATAGCATCAGGAGGAGAAGGTCATGCGTTTTCTAATACAACGCTTAGGATGGCTAGGCCATGTAGAGAGTATGGACATCACTGCTCCGGCCCGAAAAGTCTTTGAATTTGAGCCATTGGAAAAACGCAACAGAGGACGGCCAAGGCTGAGATGGCGCACACAATTGGAGAAGGACCTTAACAAACTTGACCACACAAAGAAAAAGAACAAGAATTTAAACGAGAGCAGTAACTCCTCTGGTATTGTATCGTCCATGAAACTCAACCACGCGTCAGGAGTTGATTTCAATTATGTCAGCCCAAAAGAGCTTTGAAAGATATCCGTGTAAGAGCTTATTTACCAAATTATAGAGAAAACGAAAACTGCAAGACAGAAACACGACACGAACGAATAACTTACGTACACATGCTGGTGATTCTTAGAAGAAGGTACGTAGCAGTTCTTCATAATTTAACATCCAGTTAACTTCCTAACCGTTACACTATTCATGACATTCCGATGAAAGGGCATCGACATTTCGACAAAAAGCAGAAACCAAATGCAGTCAAAAATGTGTCCTCAATGTTGCCCGGCACCCATTGAACACTTGAAAGTGTGATTTTTGCGCAATTTCGAAAAACATCCTCTTTGTAAGAAAAAGCGTAGTGATTGACATGAAAATGAGTGTACACACCACACGCAATGCGGATAGGCGACTGCATCCCCAAGTGCTCACCCTCCCAAATTTATCAGTGTCATCGAAATCCAATTTCGGACTTTTCGTAGTGTATGTGCACCACCCTCTCAACTTCACTACATGCACGATTCTGCCGCTCCCACACCAATTATCCTAAATGCACACACTAAAGCGATCCCGCAGTTAGTTTCCCTAGTCCCCTACGACCCTTGGAAACTCTGTCATCGCTCAAATTTACACTCAAAGCATGTGAACGTGAATGACAACATGACAATTAGAAGTCAAACACAATCAAGTCAGCAAAATTTGGAACTTCGAACCAGATGTTGACGATCATGCGCCAAAATGTATACTTCATCCAAAATGCCAGAATATGGATTTTGCAATAAAGTAAACTCTAAATCAATGTTGATGTTTGCTGTATTTCATTTCCAAGTTTTACACCTCTAAGAAAAACCCTTCGTAATTTTTTCCGAGTGTAAATACTGCCCTCATTTCGAGGTAAATAAACTTTGCCTTTTAAGTGGCCAAATTAAAACAACTGGTTCTGCAACTAATTAAGCAATCTAAAAAGAATACCAAGCCAAATCCGTATACAGTCAAGGGTCCAATGGGATCAAAAAGATTAAGCATTTCTCTTGGTTTGGCATCAAACAGTATTGTCCATAAGCTCGATATAGTGCAGTGCAGTATCCTCCAATAGACTAAGTCCTCGCTTGGGTACAGCTGTTGTTACGTCTTTGACTCTACACACCTTCCTTGCCAACAGTACCACACAAATAAATAGTTAAGATGACCCTGTATCCCTTAAGGGAAAAATGACTCCGTTCCAACAGCACCTCAGTGTTATGCGTGCTTGTGGTGCCTCACTATGTCAATTTCAGAGCCAATTTCGTCGAACGCCAGTCATTGTAGCATTGTTGTGTATCTTCGATTTGTATAGGTCTCGTTGAAGTATTGACTCCTCAATCGCAGGGTGAGCCAAGAACTGAACTAGAAAGCAATATTCCAAGAGTATTTGGACACTTAACAACAAAGCCCTATCTCTACAATATTTTTTGAAACTGCCAAAAATACCAGAGGTTCCTTCAAAAAGTTTAACTTGGGACCGCAGTCGCTTGAATCAAAGCAGTTGCACACAACGCCGCCATCAACCACATAACTAAAGCAGAGCTTTTCTTTAAAACAATATCCATTCTGCAGCTTGGTTTACTTTTCAGCATTTGTTTTCAATTAGGGTACGGAAAGGAGAAAGCCTTTTCCATGGACGTTATAATAAGATAAGTGGTCGCCGTGGCGTAGTGGGTAGAGTGCGACGCTCACACGCCGAAGGGTCAAGGTTCGACTCCCAGCTCAACACCAATTTTTCGAATTTTTCACGGCACTACCTCTTTCGAGCTGCAGACAACACTCAAAGAGTAATAACTGTCTAAGAAAGCTTCTCAAATCTCGCCGTTCGGAGTTGGCAAAAAACTGTAGGTCTCTTCTACTCGTGAGAGAACAGTAGCGCGCAGAACACGAGTAGATGATGAGCAAGCTAGGCCCTGGTCCCTCTTTGGACTGTAGTGCTAACAATTATTATTATTATAATAAGATCTTTGTAGAAGTTTTCGTTCCCGACGGCAGTCCTCCACTAGGACTTTATTCATCGTATAAGCGTTCGCTCCGAACAAGACAAACTCTTCAGATACGAGGGTTGCCTTTTATATTTCGAAAACAAAAACAAATATTAATCATCGAAAATAGCTTTATTGTTTTTCAAAATATTCCCCCTTAAGATCTACACACATTTGCATGAGTTTGAACCAATTGTCGAAGCACTTTTGCCACTCTGATTGAGGTAACTCCAAAACATGCATTCTGAACGCATCAACCGCTTCCTCAGGTGTCGAAAAACGTTGACCTCTCATTTTATTTTTCACTTACGGGAATAAAAAGAAGTCATTCTGTGCCAAGTCAGGACTATACGGCGGATGACTCATCAGGTCGATGTTTTGAGTGCTCAAAAATGCAGTTGTTTGGGCCGATGTGTGAGAGCTCACATTGTCGTGGTAAAGAGTGATCCGTCATCGGCGGTTCGATTTCCTGATGTCTTGGATGAAAACTGGCAAACAAATGGTTTTGTACCACTCAGAATTGACTGTCCTGCGTTGTTCTAGTTGTACGGTTGCAACATGTTCAGTTTTCCGAAAAACAGGCGACAATTTGCTTGAAAGTGCTTCGTGCGAGAGAAACTTTTGTTGGATTTGGCTCAATTTGAAACACCCATACAGTCGGCTGCTATTTATTTTCGGGCTTATACGCGTAAATCTACGATTTGTGGAGCATTTCTTTCGACCAATCGACACGAGCCATTCCTTGAGCGATTGACAAATTGTGTAGGATCCAACGCGAACAATTTTTTTTGGCGGTCAAATGTTCATGCAATATTGAATGTGTGCTGGTCCCACAAATGCCTTAGATTGTCTCAATCTCACGATAGGTCACATGACGATATTGCAATATCAGTTGGCGCACGGTATCAATGGTTTCCGGAACAACAACTGATTTTGGACGAACTTCACGAAATTCGTCTTCGAGGGAACTACGACCTTGAATTCAACATACCATCGATAAACACTGGTCCTTGATGGAGCTTCATCGCCAAAAATTTAATTAAGTCCATTGATGCACTGTTGTTGAGTTAATCCACGTGGAAAATTGCAAAGAATAATCACACGAAAATTTTCACGATTTAATTCCGTTTTTTGGGCGAGATGAATCTTTTAAGTAAACAACACAAATAGCGCTCGTATTTCAAGACGTTCTGAGTACGTATAACTTCAAAAATGTCAAAATTTACGATAGAGCTGGAAGTTGGCAGATTGCAACACTAGGGTTGCCCAATCCCGAAATATAAAAGGCAGCCTTCTTTCATCTAATTTGTATTTTTTTTAAGGTATGCACAGATATATGTTGTTAAAAGGCAAACTTCGTACATTTAATTTGTTATTTTTTTTTAGGACATGCACAAACATGTATGGTTTAAAGACAAGCATAACTCGCAATATGTCATTGAAACGTCCATCCAAACAAGACGTGGCAAACTCTCGCTTGGTTTAGTGAAAAAAAAGCAATAACATAAAACCCTTAATATTCTCCTCAAACCACAACCAGACTAAAGATCAGATTTCCGAATGTAAACGTCCTTAGAATTGCAAGGGACCCATGAGAATTCTAACCCCTGTGTCAGCACACGACACGTGTCAAAGTTTTAAACGGATAATGTGAAGTATACCATTATAGAGCGTTGACAGTTGCCTCACGGGATTTCAATTCTTGAACGGAATGGAATTAATTCCTTAACCTACAGTTACTGTTTGTCAACAAATTTGAGGAGGAATTCCTTGTTTAGCAATAATAACCGGCCGCAAGCCGTATGATGTTTGTCGAATTTTTCGAATTTAAAATTGAATCTCTTTGGGGCAACCAATATGATTTTGATGCTTTCCCATGAGTAACAAAATGGTAACATTTCGCCAATGAGTGGGCATATACTGTTTTACTTGGAATGCAGCTGTCGAATTGAGTTCATCACTTATCCGCATGATACGGATAAATACGAGGACTTAAACCAGACCAACCCAAACCGAAGGTACACAACATTGCGTAATAATTGAATTCTCAACGGTTACTGACGTTAAGGATTGTGGTCAGAATTTGAATACACAGTAGATTCTTCATTCACACCCGATTAACAAGAAACAGACGAGGAAATATTTTCTGGTCTGTTTCTGTGACTAGCAGCACAAAGAGGAGATAAAATAGGGGAACTTCATGTACAGCGCAGTACAATGTAGGAAATAGGCGACTTAGTGTACCGACGTTGGTTAACGCATCTGGAGTGTTTTATTTCTTAAAGTTCTTATCCAAGTTCTTACTTTCGTTCGAAATAATAAAAATAATAATAATAATAATAATTGTTGGCGCTACAGTCCAAAGGGAGACCAGGGCCTAGCTTGCTCATCAACTACTCGTGTTGTGCGCGCTACTGTTCTCTCACGAGTAAAGGGACCTTCAGTTTTTTGCCGATTCCGAACGGCGAAATTTGAGAAGCTTTCTTAGACAGTTATTAATTTTTGAGTGTTGTCAGCAGGTCGAAAAAGTGTTGGCCTTAAAAATTCAAGGTCTTCAGTCAGGAATCGAACTAGGACTTTCGGCGTGTAAGCGTCGCATTCTACCCACATAGTATGTTTCTATTTTTCGCATATGTTATTCGTTTTGTTGTTGTGGCAAAGGCGTACTTGACAAATTTTTCGTCTGTTAAAACATGTTTCGTTTGATATTTGTGGGTCTTCATTTTCTGATGACTTCTTCTGCCTTTCAGCTTTGTAATCGGTACAAATCTGTTCTGCTAATTGAAACAAGAATTGTTTTCGCTGTATTTGTCAAGTACCCCATTGCCACAACAACAAAACGAATAACATATGCGAAAAATGTCATAAGTATGTTTGCGGAAGATGCACATAAAAAGAATTACACTTTTATTTTTTTTAAATGTACAAATAATGCATACAATATTATTTGCCAAGTGAAGTATATTTTTTGGTTAATAATGTTAACTAATAACTTGCCTTGTGACTGTAAAATATATAAGAAATATTAAAAATTAAGTTTGAACAAGTTTTTTTTCACACATTACTTATTTTTTCTCAATGAATTCATTTTGACTGTTTTCAGCTATGTAGCTATATATATAAAGCTTCTGTCTTTCTAGTCTTAACTGAATGGAAATTGCTTGCTGAGTCACCCCCGATAACTTCAATAAAGCATCCCAATCCTAACCTTCAAACTTTTTGGGCTGGCCAAGACGCCCTTCATGGTCGATGCTTAAGTTACAACTTTTCATGATTTATCAATCAGAGTAATTTTAGCAAAAACTTCTAGAAACATTCAATGGACTTCGGTTGGGCTTTTTATCCAAATAAAAACAGATGTTTTTGAAGAAACAAAAACAATGTTCTTTTTTAAAGCATACTGAAATTTCCCTGAATCTGAGTCAACAAAAAAACAATCCAACACTTCGCTCCCTACGGCAGACGTCTCCCATAAACCCTCAACACGGATGCTTAAAACGAGCCCACCAATCGTACTTATAACTTCGTTGAAAAATGGGCAAGTTCAAGTCATATTTGCGTGTTGATGGTTTCGTGAAGCAATTTAATACTAATGTTAAAGATCATTTGGCTTAAATACGTCCAAATTAGCTCAAATTCAAAAATCAAATCAAACATAGGACTCTTTTGTGCCTTTATTATTACTTCTTTGTATCAGTTGAAATGTAATCTATGGAAATTTTCATTGTTACTTCGCAACTGGTGCTTACTTCAACTGCGTTTGATTTTCAAGTTAACCCATCACTCCATAAGAGACTGAAATATAGGGGGCGACACAACAAAAGTTCCATACTATTTTTAGGAAGTATAAACATTCAAATTATGCATGCCAAATTTTTATGCAATTCTATCATTTCGGTACCTTATTTATAGAACGATTTATCTTTGCCCTCAAAATATTCTTCGATTTCGGCGATCACCTCCTCACTCGAGCCAAATTATTTTCTGGCGAGCATCTATTTCAGGTCTAAAAAGAGGTAGAATTCGCAGGGGCCAGATCTGGAGAATACGGTGGGTGCAGAAGCAATTCAAAGTCCACTTTGTGCAATGTGGGCTTGGTTGCCAAGGACTTGTGACACGGTGCATGGTCTTGATGGAAGAGATTATTTTTCTTCTCTTTATGGGATCTTTTTTTTTTGGAATTTCTTCCTTCAAATCCACCAATAATGCTATGTGGTATACGCTGTTGATAATTTGACCTTTCTCAAGATAGTCGATGAATACAAGTTCGTGTCGAAAATACGGATGCCATAACCTTGCCAGCCGGCCTTTACCTTGTCGGACGTTTTGGGAACGGTTCAGCGACCGCCTCCGCTGATTGCCGGTTAAAGACTTGTGACACGTTGCATTACCTTGGTGGAAGAGCTTTTTTTTTTTCATATGGGACTGTTTCTTTTTTTAATTTTTTCCTTCAAATGGACCAAGAATGCCATGTGTTTCGCTGTTGATCCTTTTGCATTTCTCAAGATAATCAATGAAAAAAAATTCCGTGCGCATTCTAAAATACGGATGCCATAACCTTGTCAGCCGGCCTTTGTGTTTTTGGACGCTTTCGGCGTGGTTCACTGCTGTCCACTTTGCTGACTTCCCATTTGACTCTGGCGTGTAGCCGTGTATCCATGTGTCATCCATACTGAATGCAAAAGTCCTGTTTATTCTGGCGAAACAGCTCCAAACAGCTCACAGAATCATCGATACGTTTCTGATTTGAGTCCACCGTGAGCAAACGCTGCACTCATTTTAAAAAGGTTTCTCATGGACAAATGGTCATGTAAAATACAAAACACTGCCTTTTGATATCTTTGAGGTGTCAGCTATATCACGCAATTTCACTGTGGTTTTCCAAAACGATTTTTTGTACTTTCTTAACGGTTTCAGTTGTAACGATCTCAATTGGCCTTCCAGCACGTTCTACATCATTGGTGTCTGTAGGGCCACTTTTATAGTCAGCATACCACTGACAAATAGTTGTTTTTGATGGATGATGGGTACAGTGCGGTGCTCACACGCCAAAGGGTCTAGGTTCGATTCCCAGCTAAACACCAATTTTTCGAATTTTTCACGGCACCACCTCTTTCGAGCTGCTGACAACACTCAAAGAGTAATAACTGTCTAAGAAAACTTCTCAAATCTCGCCGTTCGGAGTCGACAAAAAACTGTAGGTCTCTTCTACTTGTGAAAGAACAGTAGCGCGCACAACGCGAGAAGTTGATGAGCAAGCTAGGCCCTGGTCCCCCTCTGGACTGTAGCGCCAACAATTATTATTAATATAAAGTTTAACACTTTTCAAGCCATTGCTGAGCTTGCACGGTATTTTTTCCATCATAAAGCAGTGTTTAATCGGCACACGAAGTTTTGTTTTTAGCATTGTTTTACAAATCGCAAAAGTAGCGTCACTTGAACCATTGTATCTTGTCGTCTTGTCTTCCTAGAAATATAAATTTTTAGATAGTTGCGCCCCCTTTGTGCCAGTCCCGGGACTTATTAAGTGATGTGTTATTTGGCTTTCAAAGTCATCGCACTTTTGTCATTTAGTTTTTAGTTCTGCACATGCAGTCCTCTGCCTGTTGTGTTCCCAGTCATTATTTTCACATCCTCGAGGTATTGCTGACTCTCTTGCCACCATAGACATTACTCCAAAACTTATGAAATTTAATGTTTCCACAATTAAACCACGTTTTATCAACATTTGAGTCAGAACGAAAGCTAGGAACAAACCAAAGAAACAATTCCAGGCATCTGCCAAAAACTCAATTATTATAGTGCTTCATTATTTACAAACGAAACTTGTGACAGTGTCCTCGCCACCACACACCCTTTTGTTCTTCTTCAAATGAACACCCTTAAATTGTAACGAAATCTGTTTTTTCCAAGATTCGCCCACGACTGAGAAAGCACGAAGGGCAAAATATCTGAGTAATGACATCACACAAGCATTCCTGCTAAGCGTCCATTGGATATGCACGCAGGGGGACGAATGAGCCAGCAGCCAGGGTCGAACTATTCAAGTGCATAAATCTTCTTTACCATGGACACTTTTTCATGACCCCTGGGACCGGATGAGCAAATCCTGAAAATGTAATTCACAGGAATTCTCCAGTTTCCAGCAAAACCTGTGAACACTCAGCCAACCCATCGCACACACGTGTGTGCACAGGAAACAATTTAATTACGGAACGCACCCAAACCGTCGGCAAATAAGCACATGTATCCCTAATCATTTAAGGGCCGAACTCACACAAAGGCGACCTGCCGAGTATGCCGGCATCTAATTCATTTTCATTACTAAATATCCTTTTCCGGCCATTTGGCCATTTCGAGACTAATTTGTCGACGGACCAATGGAGAGTGCTGCTGGCCAGCCTGGACGCTGTCCGGCGCCTGAATAACCCGAATAACCTTTTACCTCAACCCCGGGCGGGACACACGTACCCCCACACACAGCTTTGAATTTTCAAAAGTATCGATACTTCGGTCAGGGAAAGTTTTCCGTTCTCCGGCAGCCCGACCGGATGCCCTTCGGCCCACTGAAAACGTTTCGTATTCAGGCATCCGTTGGCTCTCCCAGATCTTACACCCCTGCTTACATACAGGGCCATCAGTGGAAGCGTGTGAGCGTGCGGGTGGAAAATATTCTTTGGAATTTAGAAATTAAATTTCATTTACAAATTGCATTCGGACATTTGAAGAAAGTATCGAAACTCACTTTCCAATTGCAATTCCGCAGAACTGAAATAGAGTGGCGGGTGCTTCTGCCCCCAGCCCCCGCCCCGAGCAGCAGCGCCAGCAATTCCCGGACTTCATTCCGACTATGGACGAGAGTTTACAAATTATAACTTTAGATCTGCTGAAATGCCGGCTCCGTCTACACACCGGGCTGAGTTTAAATGTGAAAATGTTATCCGCAAGAGAATTAAAAAAAACCGATCCACCCTGTTGGGTTGGCCAGTGATGGGGTGATGGCGGTGGATGAGGCGAGAGGGAGAGAGAGAGAGAAAAAAAACGTTTGTTTGCAAAACATTATTATTGCGGGCAAACTTCTGAAAGTTTAAATTGTGTTGTTGAGATAATTGAGAACATTCAACAGTGGCCGGGGGGATGGATATGAGTAGACGGTTAGTTGCGGGTTAGAGGGGCAGACTGGCGGCTAAACCAATTAAAAGTATATTTCCTGTGCGGTGGAAAGTTCTGACGCCCGGTGTGACTGAGTGACAAGGGCAGGGAAAAGTTTATTTTCCCTAAACTCGGCGCACAAACTAAAAATAGTCTTTAGCCTGCAAAGCAGAAATCGATTCGCACATCACTCAATTAAAATTTAAGGCTTCCAGTAGAATTTTGCTGACGGAACTTTTCGCAAACCCGGACTGGTTGGAGATTTGTGCAACCTCCACAGGTTTTTCTATTAATAATAATAATTATTATTGTTGGCGCTACAGTCCAAAGGGGGACCAGGGCCTAGCTTGCTGATGAACTACTCGCGTTGTGCGCGCTACTGTTCTCTCACGAGTAGAAGGGACCTACAGTTTTTGCCGACTCCGAACGGCGAAATTTGACAAGCTTTCTTAGACAGTTATTACTCTTTGAGTGTTGTCAGCAGCTCGAAAGAGGTTGTGTCGTGAAAAATTCGAAAAATTGGTGTTGAGCTGGGAGTTGAACCTAAACCCTTCGGCGTGTGAGCGTCGCACTCTACCCACTACGCCACGGCGACCACAGGTTTTTCTATTAATAACAATAAATAATTGTATGTCGCGACAGTCCACAGGGAACCAAGGCCTAGCTCAGCTTCTACTCGTGTTGTGCGCGCTACAGTGCTCTCACTACGCTATGGCGGCCACTATTTCTATTTCTATTACTTTCGTTAATTAAGGACTAATAGTTCCATCACCTACGCCAAGGCTTATGCAGATGATGTAGCCGTACTGGTTACCGGACCATGCCTTGCGGCCATCAGTGCACATGGGTAGGCGGCTCTTGACCTGATCGATAACTGGTGCACTATGAATGGGATTTCAGTCAACCCGCTTTACGAGAAGGAGGAATATGACTGGTTTCACTCAACTGGTACTTAAAGGCGTCAATGGCCCACTTTTCAATCAAGCCAAATATCTAGGTGTTATCCTGGACAGTAAACCTCTCTGGAAAAGACACATTGAGACAAAAACCCTCAAGGCGCTGTCAGTCCTTTGGCAATGCAAGGGAGTTTTTAACGAAACCTGGGGTCAATCACCCAAAAGATCCGCTTGGCTTTACACGGCAATGATAAGACCACTTGTCTCATATGTATCAGTTGTTTGGTAGACCAAGCTTTCCCGCGAATACGTAGCTGCTGCTTTCACCAAGCTTCAAAGAACAGTTTGTCTCGTCCGCACAGGGGCTTTCCCCAGCACGCCTGGCGGAAGTAGTTTAAGGCAAAAAAAACAAACGAGATTCAGTTCCGAGGCTGAGTGACCGCTATCTCTGCAAAACACCCATTTATTGCCGCCTTGAGTTCTTCATCATCTGAAAATCTTTTTCCACGAAGACATTTTTTCAAATCCGGAAACAGAAAATAATTACTAGTGGCAAGGTCTGGACTATAGGGTGGGTGTTGGATTTCTTTGAAACCACAATCTCGTTTAGCAGCTTTGGAAATTCGCGCCATGCGAACAGATGCGTTGTCATGAAGAAGCAACACGAGTTTACCCCGTCTTTTGTTTTAAATTTCCTCCCGCAAATTATGCAAAGTGGAAGCCTAGGATGTGGCGTTGATAGTTTCACCGTTTTTTTTTTTTTTGTACTCAATGATCAAGATTCCCTTTGAGTTCCTAAAAACTGTGGCCATGAGCTTCCCGGCAGACGGAGTGACTTTGAACTTCTTCGGGCGGTCTGTTCTTTTTTCATGCCACTGTATGGACTCTTGTTTGCTTTCAGGGTCATAGCGATGAACCTATGTTTCGTCTCCAGTAATACTTCGATCCATAACACCGTCCGCGTTCTCACTACACGTCTAAAAAACCTCTCTACAGCATGTGATTCTCACATTTTCCTGAGGCTTTGTGAGCATTCGTGGCATCCACCTCGCACGGACCTTTGAAAGGTTAAGATGGTCATGAAGAATGGTGTGAATGGTACCAGTTGAAAGCTTGATGATCTTTGCCAATCTCAAGAACAAGTTTGTCGACTTTTTTGATGCTTTCTCCCTTACAAGGAGTAGCCGGGGCACTGGAGCGGGAGTCGTCTTCAATGCTCTTTGCCTCTCTTGAACTCACTTGACCATTTTTTGCACATTTGATAAGCAAGGTGCGGAACCCTGGTAAACAGCCACCATCTCTTTATGAATAGTGTTTTGACTTTTTTCTTGTTTAGTGAGGAATTTAATTACATCGCGATGTTCAATTTTCACCATCATCGTCTCAGTTGTCATTATGATTCTGTTGAACTAGAAATAAAACGCGAATTAATAATCACATTTACATGAAATTTTATATGAATGCACTTAAATAGTTTTACTTGATAAATTAGTCAATTTGCGTATATAACCACAGCTTCACCGCGATACGGAGAATATATTGAACGGCCTTCGTATGTCTCCTCAGCGCGTTGGAATTCACACATCCTAAAGACGCGAGGCCATGATCCCTGTGACTCAAATGTTGTTCTAAGAAAGAGAAAATTGGGCTTTCTAAAAGTCCTGGCGATCTCCTGATCAATCAACCGTCAACCAGATTGATCACGTTGCGATCGACGTCAGACACTCCTCCAGTATTCTCGATGTCCGAACCTTCCGAGGTGCAAACATTGACTCGGATCATCACCTTGTTGTAGCCAAGGTAAGAACCCGGATATCGAGAGAGCAACGGAGTCGAGAAAGGCCAAAACGGTTTGACGTCGAAAAGCTACAATCGCAGCTGATTGCTGGAAACTTTGCCGACCGAGTCTCCCGGAAACTCGCTCAGAGTTCGACGCTTCCTGCGCTAAGCATAGAAGAAGAATGGAAACGTTGTCAAGAAGCCATCAAAGATGCTGCCACTGATGTGCTGGGTTTCACGTCACCACCCAGAAGGAACCCATGGTTTGACGACGAGTGCAGGCGAGCGCACGCAGCTAAACAAGACGCCTATAAGGCGACGCTGCATCGAACAACGCGGGCTGTTCGTGAACTCTACGAACAGAGAAGAAGGGAAGAGCACCGGCTTCTCAGAAGGAAGAAGAAGGAGCATGAGAAGCACGCGGTCGAGGAAATGGAAAGGTGCTTTGGCAGGAATGAAGTCCGAAAGTTTTACCGAAAGGTAAAACAGCTATCCGGAGGATACAAGGTTCGGACCAAGGCCTGCCGGGACCAAAATGGACAACTCGTAGTAGAGTCGCAGTCTGTGCTGAGAATCTGGAAGGATCATTTCTGCAGACTCCTTAACGGCGATGACGACCCAAATCCCGCTGTTAGGCAGAATGTTCCACTCAATTTGGACGATGATAGACAAGCATTCCGTCCCCCCGACTTAGACGAGGTGAAGATAGCAATATCCAAGCTGAAGTCGAACAAAGCTGCTGGAGCGGACGGACTGTCCGCAGAACTATTTAAAGCAGCTGGAGATGACCTGGTTGGGCGCATGCACCAGCTCATCTGTAAGATATGGTCGGAGGAAAGCATGCCCGATGAGTGGAATCTCAGCGTCGTTTGCCCGGTTCACAAGAAAGGAGACCCCTTTGACTGCGCCAACTACAGAGGGATAAGTCTCCTGAACATCGCATACAAGATCCTCTCTGCCGTATTGTGTGAGCGTCTGAAACCATTTGTCCATGACCTGATAGGTCCCTATCAGTGTGGTTTCAGGCCAGGGAAGTCCACAATAGACCAGATCTTCACATTACGGCAGATCCTGGAAAAGACCCAAGAAATGCAAATTGACACTCACCACCTATTCGTCGATTTCAAGGCTGCATATGACAGTGTGCATAGAGACGAGCTATACAGTGCCATGTCTAGTTTTGGCATTCCTACCAAACTCGTCAGATTGTGTAGGATGACGATGGAGAACTCTCGCTGCTCCGTCAAGGTCGGTACCGAACTTACCGAGACCTTCAATGTCAAAAAAGGTTTTAGACAAGGCGACGCACTGTCATGTGACTTCTTTAACATCATCCTCGAGAAGATCGTGCGTAACTCACAAGTCAACACCAGAGGCACGATCTTCCAGAAGTCAGTTCAATTGTTAGCTTACGCTGATGACATTGACGTGATTGGACGAACACAGCGAGCCGTCAATGAGGCGTTTGCTGGCATTGAAGCGGAAGCGGCTAAAATGGGTCTAGCGGTAAATGAGGGCAAAACGAAGTACATGCTGTCATCAAGGAAGGACACACAACATCGACGTCTCGGACGGAGCGTCACACTAGGCAGCAGAAACTTCGAGGTAGTCAAGGACTTCGTCTACCTCGGCTCCGCGGTAAATAGGGACAACAACATCAGTACCGAAATCAAACGCAGAATCACTCTTGCCAATCGCTGTTTCTTTGGGCTCAAGAGGCAATTGAGTAATAAAGCCCTCTCTCGAAGGACTAAGCTCGCTTTATATAACAGCTTGATCATCCCCGTCCTACTATATGGCGCAGAATCTTGGACGTTAGCAAAGGCGGATGAGGAAGCCCTTAGTCTTTTCGAGAGAAAAGTTTTGCGTGCGATTTTTGGTCCTGTTTGCGTTGATGGCATCTGGAGGAGAAGATTTAATGACGAACTCTATAGGCTGTACAGCGACATGCGCCTGGTCAAGCGTCTACGGATACAACGCTTAAGGTGGCTAGGCCATGTAGAGCGTATGGACATCACTGCTCCGGCCCGAAAAGTCTTTGAATCCGAGCCATTGGGACAACGCAACAGAGGACGACCTAGACTAAAGTGGCGCACACAAGTGGAGAAGGACCTCAACCAACTTGGAGTGCGCAACTGGAGACAGCTGGCGAAAGATCGTGCTGGCTGGAGAGGCATGTTGGTTGAGGCCCAGGTCCACCCCGGACTGTAGCGCCAAAAGAAGAAGAAGAAAAGTCCATTTAACTTATTTAGGTTTTAAATTAACCAGACCTGATTGAGCAGTACTCAAATAAAAGTAGCGTACTTAAACCACCCTCGTATTGAGCCTCCTTTGCAAAACGAAGGTGGCACTGTTAAGTTCGCACTGTGAGTCTAGAAGTTTGACCAGTCTTCCTAAGATGTAAAGGAAGAGAGCAACGAATTTAAGGAAAACTTAAGGTTTCCAAGACTGGTGGGTAACTCAAACAACAGCAATCGAAAAATTCACAATTTAAGACTTTTACCCGAGGAGTCAAGCAAAAAAAAGACAAAGAGGAGATATGGCTTACATGGTTATACAGATTGCATCAAAAACAACTTAGTTTTCCCCCCATCATTCTGTTGCATAGGAAAGGACAAACTTTTCCATTGATATAAGTCCTCGTTTTGTTGACTGTCTAAGAGGTTAAGCATCAGTGCTTTCTCTCATCATTACTTTTCATTTTCTCCCAGATTCCAATGTGATCCTTAGTACTTGAAAGAAGATGGAGAAAGTCTAGACCGGTATAGAAAATTGACAGAACCAAAAAAAACTTAAACTTTGGCTGGAAATCGGCATATAACAATTTTTGCGTGTTGTGTTTTTTCTATTCAAACTTGACTCGTAATAAGGTGTGAGACAGAAAAATGGGTCAACCCTTTCCATCTCATTGTGTCTTCAATGCTAACTCTGCCTACCAGCAGAAACGGTAGCTGTTCGGAGAAACATTCAACAGTCTATGTTTAGGGCTGTCTATGTTAAAGACTATGAGGTGCAGAAGAGGGCTGAGAGGTGTAAAACCGAAGGAATCAATTTCACTAGTTTCCGAATGGATCAAATAGAGTCTTTTGCCAAATCACAAGCGACGTGAGACGGAACATTCTCTACTTTTCACTCTTTAGAATCTTAAGGTTTAAAGGGTTTCTGAGTACAGATTTATTGAGTAACCTTGACTGTCCTTCCGCTTGTTTCATATCTCCAGCTTACTTAAACCTTTTGTTCATATGTCACTTGTGGGGTCTTCAACTTCATCCCTGTAGGAGAGTAAATAGAAAAAAAACGCTTGACAAAAACAACTAAGTTTAGATGATTGACTGACAGTTTATTAATCTCGTGTGCTGACTATTTATACACATTGCTGACAAAGGAGTGTAGACTTTGGGTCATTCACCCAACCAGATGACCGGCTAATAAGCCGTAACACAGTGGGGTGTGAAAATTTTCTCCTCGTAAGTTTTTTTTTTTCTTCTACATTCCCTTTCTTAAGTTTTACCCATTGTGTGTATTCTCCTCAAAATCCGCATTCCTACGTGCAGCACTATGATCAGCACTACGTGCAGCACTATGATAATCTCTCTTTTTGTTACTCTTACCAGGCATACCGGTATGAAGTGAGCGCCAAGCTACAAATGTCTCGATAGGGAACATTTGTTGTGCACGAGCCCTTATTTGTTTTTTGCTTGTTTGCTTGTAGATCTGTTAAAAATATTTAGTATACATCAAGTCATTGAACAGACTAAATCATATTTCTTCATCGTGTCAAATATGCCACATTTTGTACCAGAAAGTGATGATTTGCGGAAAGCATTAATTTTTTGTTTTCATTTGAAGAAAAGTGCTGCAGAGTCGCATCGAATGCTTGTTGAGGCATATGGTGATCATGCTCTATCAGAAGCAACATGCAAACGATGGTTTCAACGGTTCAGAAATAATGATTTTGATGTGAGAAATGAAGAACGTGGAAGACCACCAAAAAGGTTTGAAGACGCCTAACGATATTGGATGGGGATGACACATTTGAGTCAAAAGCAAATGGCAGCAATGTTAAATGTTGTACATCAAACAATTTCTGACCGTTTAAAAGATATGGGAAAGACCCAAAAGTGTGAAAAATGGGTGCCACATGAATTGAATAAAAGACATATGGAAAACCCGAAAAACACTTGTGAAATTGTGCTTCAAAGACACGAAAGAAAATCGGTTTTGCATCGGATTGTTACTGGCGATGAAAAATGGATTTATTTTAAGAATCCTAAACGGAAAAAATCATGGGTTAATCTGGGACAACCATCAACATCGACTGCAAAACCAGATCGATTCGGCAAGAAGACAATGCTGTGTGTTTGGTGGGACCAGAAAGGTGTGCTGTACCATGTTCTCCTAAAACCTAATGAAACCGTTAATATTGATCTCTACCGACAACAAATGATCAATTTGAACCATGCATTGATCGAGAAACGACCAGAAAGTGTCAGAAAACACGGCAAGATAATTTTGCTCCATGACAATGCACCTGCACACAAAGCAAAACCGGTTCAGGATACAATCACTCACCCGCCGTATTCAGCAGACTTGGCTCCTTCCGACTCCCTTTTATTTTCATCGATGGGACACGCATTGGCTGAGCAGCACTTTGACTCCTACGAGGATGTCGAAAATTGGGTGTCTGATTGGTTTGCTTTTAAAGATAAACAATTTTATTGGCGTGGTATTCACAAATTGCCAGACAGGTGGCCAAAATGTGTAGAAAACAATGGCCAATACTTTGTATAATATGTTTTAAATTTCCCGTTAATAATTAGTGTTTTGTTTTAAAAAAAACTCATTTTATACCGGTATACGAAGGCAAACGAAAGTTGCTTCAATTCCATTCGATGTACATTGTTGTACAATGTTGCAGCAGCATTGGTGTCGAAATCTTGAAAGCCAAAAAAACATCAGATCATCTCGAAAAAATTCAAAACACACCTTCTTCGGAGTGGTGTCAAAATCTGATCACCTAGACCTCCTGCCTATTCTTTTCTTGCATATCTATGAAAAATTATGACTTTTGGAACATGTCTTTGTACCATTTAAAAATTTCGCTTTCAAAATTTTGAGGTTTTCTAGGATTTTGAGGATAATGAGAGTTCAAATTGAAAGAAGCGAATACACGCGGTCGATCTATAACCGTCGAACTCCAGTACAGGCATTATTTGGTGGCATAATGAAAACCATAGATCTCCACAAATGGTAGGAGATATCCCTCGCCTCATGCATCTTCCTGAATACACCTTATAACGTCAATGAAAGCAAAATTTACTTTTCTGCCAACAATTTTAATTTTCGATCCACACAAAAATTTAATTTATTTCCAAAGTCGAAAGAAACACAAACACACAGTACCACAGAAAATCAAGGAATGAATTTTTCGGTCATAGGGACCGTTAGATTGATCATGCATCACTCCCCACAATTAAACACAAACATCGAGAGATGAACGGGATGAGCTGATAACTTTTCCTTTGCTGTTGCCAATTAAAAGTTTCCGCTTGTGTTTCAGCGTGTAAATACTTAAATTAATACCCATCCTTCATTTAATAAAACTCGTAGTTATGAATACTGGAACTTCTCAACAGCATTTGATGAGATAATTTCCCAGAAATGAGGTCTGTAGAGGGTGAGCGGTGTAATTCAAATCGGGCGCAAATTAAAAGTTGAAGAAGCAACCATCAAAAGTATCCCGGTAAACGGTAGACTTTTGGAGAGGAGGTGTAACGAATTGTTCCTGCATTGTCAGGCAGCTTGAGACTAAGAATGGCATTTTATATTTGTCCAATGATATATAGAGAAACTTTTTGTGTGTGATGAGCTTGTCCTCTGGGGAATGTGGAGCACAAGCGTGCTAGGGGAAAAAAACACGTGTGATTACGAAATATCTGCACCCAGGTTGGGCGCCATTTGTTGCATGTGCTTGGGAAACGTCTCATTTGATTATGGTCAGAATAAACGTGACTGAAGCCGGGTATAAAAAAAACAGTCTTTGTGTATGGGAATGAAGTTAATTGACATTAACCTTATGGAGGAGTGAATGCAGTGATAGAGTATGACATAAGGTATAAAAAGTAGCTTTGTGGTAGTCTGTCTCTGGCCGAACAGGATAAAGAAATATTTAATCCCGAAATGACTACATTCTAAATAGGCAAAAATATAAACCTGATCCCGAAATCAAAGATCAAAAATTCTCTCCGGAAATTTCGAATACCATGTCTACAGAATCCAATCATCGAGCCATTCTTCTATTTGTTCAAAAGACCGAAACCGGCGACCTCCAAATCACTTAACGTCCATTGAACAAATCAGTAGTCGGAAGGAACAAGGTTTGGAGAAAATGACGGGTGGGTAGGGACCTCTTATTTTAGCGTTTTCAGGTATTTTTGGCCGTGGCCGACATGCTGTAGTGAGTAGAGTGCGACACTCTACGTTTCGATTCCCGGCTGAACACCTCGAATTTTTCATGGCACCACCTCTTTCCAGCTACTAAAAATACTCAAAAAGTTATGACTGTCTAAGAAAACTTCTTAAATTTTGCCTTTCGAACTCGGCAAAAAATAATGGGTCCCTTCTACTCATGAGAGAGCAGTTGCGCGCACAATACAATTGGTTGATGAGCAAGCTAGGCCTTAGTCCTCCTGTGGATTGTCGCGCCATCCAATTGTTATTCATTAGGTGTTTTTGAACGTCGCATATACGTTTCTGGACGTCTTCTACACAAAAGCGCACCTCAAAACTCATTATACACTGTCTCAAAAAATTGTCCGTACACCTTTGACTTTTTAAGTCTAAATAGTATAACTTTGAAAGTAATAATAATAATTGTTGGCGCTACAGTCCTAAGAGAGACCAGGGCCTACTTACTCATCAACTACTCGTGTTGTTCGCGCTTCTGTTCTCTAACGAGTAGAAGGGACCTACAGTTTTTTGCCGGATCCGAACGGCGAAATTTGAGAAGCTTTCCTAGACAGTTATTACTCTTTGAGTGTTGTCAGCTCGAAAGAGGTGGGGCCATGAAAACTTCGAAAAATTGTTGTTGCGCTGGGAATCGAGCATACACCCTTCGGCGTGTGAGCGTCGCACTCTACCCACAATGCCACGGCGGCCACAACTTTGGAAGTACTTATCGAATTTTAACAAAAAATACCTCAAAATAAAGGGAAATCAATTTGTAAAAACAAAACCCTGGTCAAGCACTGGCGTGAAAACAAAACCTATTCAATAAATAAGAGAAACTTAGGTAACATCATGTTTTACATTCAAAAAATTGTCCGTACACTTACGGCTGCCATGCGTAATCACGCATAACATTACAATAAACTTATCATTTATAAGATGTGTGCTTTCCCTTTACTTTAATTACAGCACGCAATCCATTTTTCATTGAAAGTGCGAGCTTTTCGGTATATTCGGGCGATATTGCCCGCCAATTTCCAATGGAATCTTAACTTCTTGTTTGCTCCTAATCGTCTTTTGCTTTAATATTGTTTCCATATGAGCCCACAAATGTTTTGTAGGCTTCAAATCTGGGGAGGATGGGGAAGAACTTGCTTAATATTATAGAGTAACCACTCTATTACAGTCATTGACGAATGTTTAGGGTCATTTTCGTGAACAAAGCGATATTCATAATCAATGTTCAATTTTTGGGCGGAACTTTTTAAATTGTCTTTTAAAATTTGTAAATATTGTATTTTGTTCATAGTCGACTCTATAAACACAAGATTCCAAACTCCCAAAGTTCCCATTGAACCCCCGACCATAATATTACCACCACCGTGCTTGACGGTATGGTTAATGTTGCCATTCTCAAGTGCCGTTCCACTCCAATGCCAAAAAAGACTTCGCCCGTCGGATCCAAAAATATTAAATTTGAATTCATCTGAGAAGATGACACGTTTCCAAAACCTGGGAGGCTTATCGACGAAGGCGTACTCTAACCTTTTTTGTATATTTCGTTTGGATGTCAAGGGTTTATTACGAGGTGCACATGCCTAAAAGTTATATGAACGTAAGCAATATCTGACTGTCTGTGGGTTGACATCAATATTACAGTCTTATTTGAGCATTGTTCTTATTTCTGTAGCATTCGTTTTTGATTTTTTTATTGCTTATTTTACGTTGAACTTGTGAGATATCCGACTTCGTTTTTCGTCCTTTGCCTGGCACCATTTCCACAGAACATGTAGCTTTATATTTGTTTATCACATATTGTACTGACGAATTTGTTCTTTCAACAGTATCTGCGATTTCACGTAAGCTCCGACCATTTCTCTAGAGTTTTATTTTTAATTCTTTCATATCCTTCGAAATGACTTTTTGTGTTCTTTTTTCCATTTTTAAGAGCATAAGGAGATATCAATTGTTGCCAGCAAAGTCTCAGAGCGCAGTCAGCAGAAACCATCAAAATAGCAGCAATTTTTTTTTTCTCACATTAATTTTATATTATTTTGTATGGTGTACGGACAATTTTTTGAGTTTAAAATGGGAAACCTGATAAGCTTATGGCGTGCTACTGTCAATGTTGTCATTAACTTTTTGTTTTCCTTTTTAATTTATTTTCTATAATACATTTCCTTTAATTAAAGATATATTTTGTTGAAATTGGCCTAGTTCTTTTCCAGTTATACTATTTAAAAAAAAACACATAAAATTAAGTAAAATGGATGAAATCTTTATTTGAATCGATAGTACGGTCCATATAAATTAACCTTTGAAGATTTTTTCATGCAAATATTGACCTTGACGGCGCCTCAAATGGTCCATACGCATGGTTTTGGCATACTCCTTCCAACATTTTGGCCGGTAATAATAATAATAATTGCTGGCGCTACAGTCCAGAGTGGGACCAGGGCCTAGCTTGCTCATCAACTACTCGTGTTGTTCGCGCTTCTGTTCTCTAACGAGTAGAAGGAACCTACAGTATTTTGCCGACTCCGAACGGCGAAATTTGAGAAGCTTTTTTAGACAGTTTGACAGTGTGTTTCTTTGAGTGTTGTCAGCAGTTCGAAAGAGGTGGTGCCGTGAAAATATTCGAAAAATTGGTGTTGAGCTGGGAATCGAACCTAGACCCTTCGGCGTGTGAGCGTCGCACTCTACCCACTACGCCACGGCGGCCACTTTCTGCCGGTATCTCACGCATAAATACTTCAATGTTGTTTTTCAATGCCTCAATTAAAGCGAGCTTGACTGTATACACATGAGATTTAACATAGCACCACAAAAGATGGTCTAAAGGCGTTAAATCGCACGATCTAGGCGGTCAATTGACGGGTCCCGAACGAGAAATAGAATGTTCACCGAACTCGCCTCTCAATAAGTGTAATGTGTTCAAAGGTGCTTCAAAGTGTCTCCACCTTCTCCACAGACATTGCAAAGGGTGCCATCACTAAGCCCTAGTCGACTTAGGTGCCTAGCGATGGTGAAGTGTCCCTTTAGTACGCCAACAAGTCGTCTACACTCATTTCTAACTGAAGATAATAGAAAAGCCGCGGATTTTTTGCTTACTTTTGGGAGCATGCACTTGGTCATCCTGCATTCTGGAGAGTCACACCATGTCTGGTTGTGAAGGTGGGAGACCCAACCGCGGATTTTTTACAAACGTTCGAGAGCATGCACTTGGTCATCCTGCATCCTGAAGAGTCATGCCATTTCTGCATGTGCTATTGGGAAACCCATCCGTCGACGGAGGCCCTAGCCAAAGCTGCAGGTAGTCCCAAGGTGGGTTCGGGCCCTACGACTGCCGTTTTTGAACCTTTCCCAGCTAGTTAAATCTCATTTCCCCGATCCCGTGATGTCCCGGGACCCGTGAAAAAAAAGCATCTGAACTATGGCTGATTCCTTCGGCGTCAATGTAGACAGTGATTAAATGGGTTCACCAAGGTTTAATAATAATTGTTGGCGCTACAGTCCAAAGGGGCACCAGGGCCTTGCTTGCTCATCAACTACTCGTGTTCTGCGCACAACTGTTCTCTCACGAGTAGAAGGGACCTACAGTTTTTTGCCGGCTCCGAACGGCGAAGTTTGAGAAGCTTTCTTAGACAGTTATTACTCTTTGAGTGTTGTTAGCAGCTCGAAAGAGGTGGTGCCGTGAAAAATTTTAAAAATTGGTGTTCAGCTGGAAATCGAACCTAGACCCGCCGGCGTGTGAGCGTCGCACTCTACCCACAATGCCACGGCGACCACTCACCACATCAGATGAAAAACTCTAATCCTTTGATGTAATTCAAGATGCAGTTCCGAAGTGAAAAATCGCAAGTCGCCTTCTCTCCGTTTCAATTTGCACGGCATCGAATTTGCTTGCTTTTGAATAAATCCAAATTTCTTTAACCGGAAGGAAGTTGCTTACTAACTTCCAACAATTCTGCGAGTTCACTTTGTGTTTTGCACGGATCTCGATCTAGTAAAGCCTCCACTTCGTCATCCTTAAACTTTCTTGGACTCTTGGTTTTTGACACCCAAATAACCACTTTTGAAGCATCGAAATCACTCTGTGTGATGTTACGGTCGCATGTGATTCATCATAAACTGTGAAGGACTCCTGTTGCACTTTTTTTCGAATTAAAATAAAAAATTAAAATTTATTTCAAATGTTGTTTATTTAAGAACAATTTGGGCATTTTCGAAGAGTTAAAAAACAATGTGTTCGTTTGAAACACACACTGATGCTCATTTGTTATTACGGACAACTACCACAAATTTCCAATGAAGTTGGCAATGGCTTCCAAGATTAGCCACAATTTACAGATGGTGCCGTCTTTTCGAAACGGTCCAAATTAGTTTGTAGCCCAAATACATGAAAGGTTTCAAAATGCTCAAGATCTGTAAAGCAATTAATATGGAAATGATAAAAATACATAAAGTGCCGCAGGTTGGAAAATTTTCAACTTGAGATATTCGCAAAAAAAAATCATGCTGTGATCAACGTTGTCATTCCTTCCCTTTCCCAATAAAGATTAATAAGTAGTTGTTATCCTCGATAAACGGCTTCATTAGAAAAAACACATTGAGACAAAAAAATATTCAAGGCGCTGAGAACACTTGCTTTGTACGGCATCAACGACTCATATAGAAACTTTTAGCACAGAGGGTAATTAAAAAAGTACATGAAACGCATGCTTGGCAAGCTTGTGCACTAAGGGTAATTATAAAAATACCAGAAACACATGCTGATATCGAAAAGCACAGGATCAAAGTATTTCTGAAATACTAGATAATCAAAATGTCAGAGGTATGTGACTCTGTTGCAATCCATCAGAGCGATCCATTCAGGCACATGATGAATTTTCAAAATCGCCGTACCTGCACAATCTTAGCTTCCTTGGCACGCTCTTGTAATACTCCTCATTATTGAACCACAAAAGAATTTTCAGCAAAACTGCAGCTTCCAATTACTTTATCGAAACGTAGCACATGTTAAGTCTGCTGCATATATTGTAGAGCTCACTTCCGGAATCAAATCCAAATGTCAACATTAACGAACCCAAACAACAACGGAAATGTGTTATTTTTAGCTGAAAATGACAAGAAGTTGCCCATTTCCGCCTCCATTTTGATCAGTTTCCTTTTCTTTTCCTTTAAAAAATTGGGTTTAGTTAATCCAAGGAGACTTTCAAGAAAATTCCAGCACTACGGGGCTGTTGTCGATTCCCCGACGGGTTGAAGCACTGTGCTGTGTAGGTGCCTGTATTTCACAGAATTAAGTTCCAGCAGAGCAATGTGTTCCCCTCTAACAACGACTTTACTAGCAACAAGAATAGAAAAGGATTGCTAACTGAGAGTTTTCGGTAGAACCTGTGGCCTATTTGCATCTGTATGGATCTACACGGCAACGATAAGTCCTCTCCTCTCTTATGCATCAGTCGTTAGTGGAAGATGTTTTCGCGCAAGTACGTGACTGCTGCTTTCACCAAGCTGCAAATAACAATCTGTATTGGCTGCACTGGGGATTTGCCAAACACGCTTAGCTCAGCCCTCGATGCATTGCTGAATCTCCCTCCCCTTGATATCCACATCGTGGAATGCACAATTAAGACCACCTCCCGACTGAAACGGAATAGTCTTTGATTTCAATTGCATTGGAGCTTCGATGACCTCGCGCTCAGCATCTCATATAATCAATCCGTTTGATGCTGGGAGACAAACAATCCGGTTGCGTACTTCCTAAGTAGACACTCTCCGTGTTCAGGATTGGCCCTGGCCGGAAACCGAACCGGGAAACGAATATGAGAATAATTACCTGCTCTCAGCTGCCCCGCTAAAAAACCAACACAGTCCTTCTAGTGCTTAATGGCATTTGAATGGACGACCGATGCAAAAGTGGAAAGATAACTCGCGAGGCAAGCGGGTTTGCTGACCTTGCCTACCGAGCGTTCTTGGGTGGTTAGCCGTTCGGACCGTAGTGGGTGCAGTTGGTGGCGTTATTAGGGATCCACCCACAGGGCAAAGCGCTGAGTTTATAGTTTTCAAAACTTGAATTTTGAAAGTGCTACTTTAGATCGCTTGAATTGAGTTCATGTTTTGACTTTGATGGAAACGGTGCTTATTGTAAAGAGCCCGCCGAAGTTTTGAGTGCTTAATTTGGGTAAATGCTTCGGCATGCTTACGTTCGTCTGCCATGGTCAGTGCTGGAATTCATCATGAAGTTTGCGTTTCTTTTGCATGAGGAAATGAGAAACTGAAGTCGTCTAATGAACTCAACGAACGGATGCGCATCGTGAGTAGTCCTTTGAATTTTGAGTTTTTGGAGGCTGGTGGGATTACTGCCCAGATGCAGCTGCCTTTCAGAATTGACAAGAAAGCTTAGTCCTTTGAATTTTGAGCTTGGAGAGGCTGGTGGGACTACTGCCCATATGCAGCTGCCTTTCAGAATTGACAAGAAGGCGTAGTCCTTTGAATTTTGAGCTTGGAGAGGCTGGTGGGACTACTGCCCGAATGCAACTTGATCATCAACGCAGAAGCTGCTTTTCAAAATTGACAAGAAGGAATATGCGCTGAGTAGGATCATCGATCCAAAAAGTGCTTTTGAGCACGTACGGTTATGATATGTATAACGCTGACAGAGAACATGGCGAAAATGAATGACAAGTGTTGTGGATAAGAGCTGTGCTAGTAAACAGAACATTAATCGCGAAAAAGGATTCTTCTTTAGGTGGCGTTCTGCCACTTCCTTTTGGAACATGTTGGTCAGCTTTTTGCTTGTGCCCCAAAATAGATCCCTAGGATGATGTGGTTCCACTTGTCACCAGAATAAGTCCAGCGGCTGTATGTTCAAGAGAGCAGATAGCCTTAGATCTGATTGATGTCTGTTGTACCAGGAATAGGCGTTTGGTCAATGCTCTTAAAACCCAGGTTGTTTTCTTCACAAGGAGGAGGAACCGGGCTGTTCAAAATGTGGGTCCTGTCGCCAAGAAGATCCGTTTGGATCTACATGGCAATGAAAAAACCTCTGCTTGGTTAAATAAGCTTTCGCACAAGAACGTGACTGCTGCTTTCACCAAGTTTCAAAGAACAGTTTGCAATGACTACAAAGGGGCTTTCCCCAGCACGCCTGGCGCTACTCTTGATGCATTGTCATCTTTTGATTAAGAAGAAATAGTTCAATTCGCGGTGAAGGTTAGACAGCATCGCTAAACCGCATGTTCTTCGGCACTAGCCCACGGATATGCTGTTTAATGCAAGGACATGAGGGGTTGAGGGGTGGCACCCCTCATACTATGTAAACTTTTCCTGTGCCCTGAACTGGCAGGAAAATGAGCCATAGAGGGAATATATATGGACTTTAACGGACGACTCCATGACGATGGAGGTATCTGGAGCGGCAACATTGGAATCGATACCTCTTTAGGTAATTTCGCGTTTGACTTGCAAACGGAAGCTTTTGCGATTCTATTGGCAACGAAGTATATTGGAAAGAGTATTTGGAAAAGGGGAAGTATGTGCTTAAGTATGTGCTTAGAGCCCTACCCCACCCTTATCACCCTCAGGGCCGATTTTTCAATAGTAAGATAAACAAACTGATCGCTAACTAACGAATAAATTTATTCGACTCTTTATCTGCTAGATGAGTAGTTTCAGTTTTTCAATCGAAAAATAACAGCTGGATAGTTAGGTATTTGACCGTATTTTTCAGTGCGGCAAATATCAACTGTGTCTAACTTCACATGGTATGGGTGTGAATGAAACAGATTGATTGATAATTTTTTATGTTAGAGCAAATGAGCTGGTTATGCCTTCAGATAAACGTCTATCTTGAGATCTTCGTTTATTTTAAATAATTTTCCGATTTTTTTCGAATTTTCAAGTAATAACTAAATAAAAATGGAAAAAGTTGACCTGCAGGCGAAAAAGCGCGAGAGGCCTGCTAATTTTACGCCTAGAGAAACGCGGCTGTTGATGGATTTGGTGTTCGAATTTCGAAACATTGTGGAAAATAAAAAGACAGATGCAATTACCAACAAAGCAAATATACTGCGTGGACCAAATTGCAGATCTGTTTAACAGTACGAGTGGCGTGAACATACGATCATCTAAGAATTCGAAACTGAAGCATGAGAGCATTAATTTGTGACACAATATACAAACGTTCCGCTGCTGTTTGTGGATCATTCAATGGAGTCAAGAGATATTCATTCGAAATATCCACTAACACCTAAAATTATTCCATTCCCAACAAAACCATTTTCGAAATGAAAGTTAGCCACAGAATTATGTAATATGAGGCTGTGATGAGTCGAGCCCGGCCATCGGGTAACTACATCAATAAACTTTAAGTTTGATGTGCACATAGCTTGTATATTGATGGGAAAATGGCCTTTTCGATTTCTGAAATTTTCAGCAATATCTCCTCCTCAAATGAAATTTTTCAAAACGTTGTTCAGGACAAATGAAATACAACTGAACATACCTGGTGAAACTATACGCACATGAGTACAGCCTATTGATGCAACAACTCTAGGAAACCGTGCTATTTGGTAGAAACCCTGCTGTATTCGGAAAATTTCTTCTTGGTTTCTTGGCAATCTTACAAACATCGGTCTCAAAGCAGCAATGACTAGCGTAACTCTTTTCACAATCTTTCATGTAGTCGAAGCAGTGACACACGAAAAGTCTCCTACCGTAATGTAAAAACTTTCTGTAGCATAAGTCCGTAAAGCAATCAACAACTGTGTCATGGGTGGCTGAAACATATTGGTTTTTGAAATAAATCCCAAAAATATTAAGGTCAATATAAAAAGCAAAACATACATATACTCAAATGTATCTGCGTAACTGACCTTTCTGTTTGATGCCCAATATTGCTCTTTATTAATGAAAGTAGATATTCGACAGTATCTTTCTGCAAAATGAATCTTCGTTTGAAATCTTCCTCTTCCCTTTCCTTAGAATGATTAGGTCTCTTCCTCACTACTCTTTCCATTCTTGGAGTTGAATTGAAGCGCTTATATATTATTTCTTCTTCCTCAATAAGTAAATCGTCGACAACGTCCAAAAAGTCAATTTCAAAAAACAATTTGTACCAGGTATACCCGTATGAAATGAGCGTTTTTTCTTAAAAATAAAAAACACTTATAATCACTGGGAAAGTAAAAACATTTTATTCAAAGTAGTAGCCCATGTTTTCTACACATTTTGACTACCTTTCTGGCAATTTATGTATACCACGCCAGTAAAATTGTTCGTCTTTTAAAGCAAACCAATCAGACACCCAATTTTCGACCT
Source organism: Eristalinus aeneus (assembly GCA_955652365.1). NCBI lineage: Eukaryota > Metazoa > Arthropoda > Insecta > Diptera > Syrphidae > Eristalinus > Eristalinus aeneus. The sequence goes on from OY019130.1 coordinate 82,311,450, forward strand.
CCTCTTAGGAATCAAAGTGCTGCTCAGCCAATGCGTGTCCCATCGATGAAAATAAAAGGGAGTCGGAAGGAGCCAAGTCTGGTGAATACGGCGGGTGGGCTAGCTGCTTCCAGCCAAGTGTTTTGATTGTATCCTGAACCGGTTTTGCTTTGTGTGCAGGTGCATTGTCATGGAGCAAAATTACCTTGCCGTGTCTTCTGGCCCATTCTGGTCGTTTATCGATCAATGCATGGTTCAAATTGATCATTTCTTGTCGGTAGCGATAAGTATTAACGGTTTCACCAGGTTTTTGGAGCTCGTGGTACAGCACACCTTTCTGGTCCCACCAAACACACAGCATTGTCTTCTTGCCGAATCGATCTGGTTTTGCAGTCGATGTTGATGGTTGTCCCAGAATAAGCCCTGATTTTTTCCGTTTAGGATTCTTAAAATGAATCCATTTTTCATCGCCAGTAACAATTCGATGCAAAACCGATTTTCTTTCGTGTCTTTGAAGCCAAATTTCACAAGTGTTTTTTCGGTTTTTCATCTGTCTTTCATTCAATTCATGTGGCACCCATTTTCCACACTTTGGGATCTTTCCCATAGCTTTTAAACAATCAGAAACTGTTTGTTGTGCAACGTTTAACATTGCTGCCATTTACTTTTCATTCAAAATGTCATCTCCATCCAATATCGTTTGCAATTCGGCGTTTACATTGTGTCTGACTAAGAAACGGACAGATAACTTTAACAGACAGTTAGATGGTATATTTCTCAGATAGCTCCTAAACGACTATTGAAAAATGCATTTATGCCTTAACTGACAGTTAACTCCTAACTGATTGTTTATCTGACTACTGAAAAAAATTGTACAGGAATGCAATGTATCAGCAGAGTAATTTCCCAAAGACCTCCCTGGGTTCCCAGTCAAAGAACAAACATTTTTCCAAAAATTGTGCCCCTCTATTTTTCATTGTTTCAGAGGAATAATGAGACATCATTCTGGCCGCCGCGGTGTAGTGGGTAGAGTGCGACACTCACACGCTGAAGGTCCAGGTTTGATTCCCGGCTTAACACATCGAATTTTTCACGACACCACCTCTTTCGAGCTGCTAACAACACTCGAAGAGAAATACTGTCTAAGAAAAAGCTTCTCAAATTTCGCCGTTTGGAGCCGCCATAAAACTGTGTGTCCCTTCTATTAAAAAGAGCGTGCTCAACACGAGTAGTTGATGAGCAAGCTAGGCCCTGGTCCCCTGTGGACTGTCATAATAATAATTGTTGCCGCTACAGTCCAAAAAAGGACCAGGGCCTAGCTTGCTCATCAACTACTCGTGTTGTGCGCGCTGCTGTTCTCTCACGAGTTGAAGGGACCTACAGTTTTTTGCGGACACCGAACGGCGAAATTTGAGAAGCTTTCTTAGACAGTTATTACTCTTTGCTGTGTTGTCAGCAGCTCGAAAGAGGTGGTGCCGTGAAAAATTCGAAAAATTGGTGTTGAGCTGGGAGTCGAACCTAGACCCTTCGGCGTGTGAGCGTCGCACTCTATCCACTACGCCACGGCGACCAGCCTGTGGACTGTCACGCAATACAATTATGTGAAAGGGGTGAAGTATATGCATCTGTAGGCACAGTCAACTTGTGCTTAAGGCCTTGCTCAGCTCTTTAATCACTTCCACAATAGTACAGGAATGCAATGAACAGGCAGAATAAATTTGCAAAGACTTCTTTGGGTCCCCGGTCAGAAAAAAAATCCCTTCCATACCATTCTCCATTCTGAAGGTTGGAAGGAGGGTATTTTGTTTCTTTATTCTTCATTGTTTCATAGGAACAATGAGCCAACATTACGAAGGTTGCCTTTTATGTATATATATAGATCTTAATGAGGAATATTTTTTTTAAAAAAAGCTATTTTCGGTGGTTAATGTGTGTTTTTGTTCTCTAATCCCGAAATATAAAAGGTAACCCTCGTGTCTGCTGCAACACAAAAAAAAACCTCAAATCAAGTGAGGTTATGGTTGCAAAACCCTCCTGCCAATTTCCGTGGGATAATTTGAAACAGCCGATGATACTGCGGCCGGTTATCATACGCATCAGGTGTATGGTGAGGAGAAGCCAATGGCACGGAGCAGGCAACGAAAGCTACATATCTAAAAATAGTAAAGTGCTACCAGAAAATCAAAGGAAATGAAATGCAGTTCGACCGCATCAGAATGATAAAGGCGAGGTTTCATGGTGAAGCGAAGCTGTGGCAAATTGCAGTTCTCATCGATCACGATCAAAACATTTGAGTGGTGGAAACAGAATGAAATGCTCGAAGTGCTGTTGCATACCCGTAGGCGGCATGTACTTGTCTACGACACACACACGTAGTACACGAATGATTTACCAAAATTACTTTTCGTATAGTAATTTTGTAATAAAAGTTACTATACTAATTAATAATTTCGTAATAGAAATTGTGATGGAGAGGGGTGACACAATGAATACTTCAACGCACAGCTGGTTTCATTTGAGAGTAGCTTTAAATTCAATTTTTTTCAATTATAGCGTAGAGCGGTTTGATGTTGTTTTTGCAAAAATGCCTCCAGACGAGTTACTTTATTTACTTATGCGCTTAATGACACCATATTTGTAATTCAGCTTTATAATTTTATTATACATACACGCTTTTTCAAGAAATATAACAAAAACAAAAATTCAGATTCCGAGCATGTCTCTGTAAAAGTGCTGCTGCCTTCAGCTTCCACAGTAAGTTTGAAAAACTCCTAAGAGAACAAAATAGGTTCTTCTTCTTCATCGGATGGCGCTACAGTCCGGGGTGGACCTGGGCCTCAACTAACATGCCTCTCCAGCTAGCACGATCTCTTGCCAGCAGCCTTCAATGGCGCACACCTAGTTGGTTGAGGTCCTTTTCCACTTGTGTGCGCCATCTCAGTCTAGAACGTCCTCTGTTGCGTTGTCATTGTGGTTCGGATTCGAACACACTTCGGGCCGGAGCAGTGTTGTAAATCCGCTCTACATGGCCTCGCCACCTTAAGCATTGTATCCGCAGACGCTTGACTAGACTCATGCCGCCGTACAGCCCATACAGTTCGTGGTTGAATCTTCTCCTCCAGATGCCATCTACGCAAACAGGACCAAGAATCACACGCAGAACTTTTCTCTCGAAGAGACCAAGGAATTCCTCATCCGCTTTTAGTAGCGTCCAGGTTTCTGCGCCGTAAAGCATAACTGGGATGACCAAGGTGTTGTACAAAGTCACTTTGGTCGTTCGGGAGAGGGCTTTATTACTCAATTGCCTCTTAATCCCAAAGAAACAGCGATTGGCAAGAGTGATTCTGCTCTTGATTTCGGTACTGATGTTGTTGTCCCTATTCACCGCGGAGGCGAGATAGACGAAGTCCTTGACTACCTCAAAGTGTCTGCTGCCCATAGTGACGCTCTGTCCGAGACGTCGATGTTCTGCGTCCTTCTTCGATGACCGCCTATACTTCGTGTTGCCCTCGTTCACCACCAGTCCCAGTTAAGCCGCTTTCGCTTCGATTCTAGCAAACGGCTCACTGTGTTTGGCCGATTACGTCAATGTCAAAATAGGTTAATAGGAAATCAAATGTTTGTTTTGAGATATCTAAAAAGGAACAGTTCGGGGTGCCACGTGTCTCCTTAAAAAATAGTGAATCCAGTTAGACTCCTGCTCTTCTAGAAGCAACCGCTGCTGGCAATGTTGGTGTGGGATAAATTGAGACATAGAACAATATACTACAGTTTAAAAAACTTATCATCTATTACAACAACAGCCGCTACATGCTCTCAGTCCTTTTGTCTTAAAATTGTGTTTCGATAAGATACATGGCTCTTATCGTAAAGAGAAATATGGGACTCAACGACCTCAATTTTGCCTCGATCATCTACATAAATAAAACATAACTTAATTTTTGTATTTTATTGAAGGTGTGCATTACAAACCTTAATTATGTCCAAAGCTTTTTGTTAAAGTTGACCAAATCAATTATAATCCCAGCCGAAACGTTGGGATAATACCAATAAAATAACCTAGATTCATTGAAAATCAACAATGACCAAAACAGCCGACGAAGGAAAGACAGTTTCCCCTGCATAACTTAATTATGTCCTACAAAATATTTTGTTCCCACTCAATATAGAATTTTCTTTCTATTTTTTTCTTCTTCCGAATGTTTTTCCAAAACTTTTTCCACTCCGGAACGTCTCGAAGCTCCTGCTCATAACGTCCTGTGTTAATGTCTTTAATAAGTCAGTGTTATTGTTATTTTTTAAACTTGCAAATACAAACCTTTGTTAGTTTCCGTCGAGAACTAACCTCAAACTCAACAAACGTAAATTTAAAATTCAAAAAAATTCTTTTAACATGTCACAATGTTCGATTGCCAACGCTGACGGAGAGAGAAAAGTTAAAAGTTGAGCTATTACATCCATCGCGTGAGCGGCAGCGTTGGTCTATGGGCCACTTCCTATAAGAATACATGTATTTTTGTGTATCTGTCAAAGTATTGCTGACGCTGACGCTAGTAAAGCCTTAGGCAAAAAGTGAGATTGAACTTGCTTGGAAGTGCCAAGGCGGCATTCATTTTCAATATTTAACCTTTTTTGTGTTTTGTTTTTATTCTTCTTCGTGTTGTGTACAGTTCGGGGTGGACTTGGGTCGAAACCAGCATGCTTCAACAGATGTGGGGTTTGGTTTTACGTGATCACCTGCCTTAACGGCTTATATCACGGGGAACCTTTTTCCCAAGAGTCGTAAGTAACGCAAGATTAAACGCCTTAGTTATCCAAGTACCAAACTGGGATCATGCTTGAGGGGCAATCACCCCACCTTGGTTTGATGCGAAGCCTTCCTAAAACCTCTTCCGCTCTTTGGGTCGCAGCGCCCGGTTGAGAATACAACTCCACACTGAGAAGGGATAGTCCCCTAACCGACTTGCCTAGTTTTGCTTAAACAATGGGCTAGACAAGTCAGCACAGTACACTATCCTCGACTCTACCCGCGATGTTAGGTGGTAAACCACAGCCACCACGAAACTCCCACAAGGGGGCCTACCGCAATGGTCAGGCTGGAACCGAAGTTCCAGGGGCCCCTGACCTCCCGTGGCACCAGAATATAGCCTCTGGTTAAGCTGTCACTATCAGTCAGGTTCCCTCTAAGCCTGGGTCTGTTAGCCGCCATCCCGCCACAGATGGTCTTTCCTCCATCAGTGTTTCCGTTGTCACTATAAATAGTGATACGGATGTGATTTTGAATCATGTAATTCATAAATCCTGTCACATCATCTGGAGCATGCTTCAACAGCCAACACGACTTCTGCTGCCTTCAGTTGCGCACTCCAAGTTGGTTAAGATCCTTCTTAACTTTTGTGCGCCATCCCAGCCTACGCCGCCTTCTGTTACACGGCCCCGATGAATCGGATTCGAAACTTTGCGAGCTCGAGCAGTGTTGCTCATTTGCTCTACATGGCCTAGCCACCTGAAACTTTGCATCCGAAGGCGCTTGACCAGGCGCATGCCGCCGTGTTTGTTGTATTTCCTAATCAAAAACGTTAAGTCCTGTGCATTTTAATCCCACCCCATGCTGTAAATATTATATCTCCAGAAGCCACAAATACGTTAACAACGTTTAGTGGTTCAAATAAAAGCAATAAACCCGGATCTGGTTATTTTTTGTTTAAGTTAGAGTCTAATGCAGTCACTAGAGAGTGAAATTTTCGAAGACCAAAGGTCCCCAGAGTCCAAATATTCCAAAAAAATCGATGCTTAGAGGACTTCTTATCCAAACCATGAATCGGTGGCCCAATTCTTCAGCCCTTTCCTAAGTCCGATAGACAGGATTTCTCTCCATAGGAGGACTTAAATTGATTGAGCTTTTCAAAATCGGACCTAAATTGGTGAAATTCGCTTAAAGCGTTGTCAATGAAGAGTTACCTTCCCATCCGACCCCCACCCACTCCACGACATCATCTAAACATATCCTCTGGGAAGACATCTCTGAAACTTTTTCCCTTCAGAAATAAATTCTCAAAACTTTCTGCAATAACCCTCGTTTCCCGGAGAGACTGCATACAGCTCCTTCGTGCGTACGTTCACCTCTAACATCTTCAGAAACAAAAACTAATTAAGTTATGTTTGAACAACTCTCTATCTGTGCTTTCCCTTCTACGGTAGGATCTCCGAATCGTACCCCCAGGCGACCACCGCGTCTCCGCCCACCAGCGAGTACCACCCACTCTTTCCTACGCAAATAATCACTTAAATCAAATCACTTTTGTGTGCCCCCAAGCGTCTTGGCCACAAATCCGAACATCATTACATATCTTCGCACAGGTGCGCCCACCTCTCCCCCTGCCCTCAACGCCACCGCGTGTTGATCAAGGATCTGACAAACTTTTCATCAGTTTCCCCCCTTTGAAGAGGGGAATAACTTTTTTTCACCCTACACGGCCCCATCGCCCCCTCGAATTGAGCATAATTAGAACGACACTCGTTCACATCCCCTCGAACGAACGCACTGGGTGGTGTGTAGTCGGCCGGGCTCCACTTTTCCCACTGGCATAATAAAATTTTTGCAATTTAATTAAATTTATGGGAGGGGAGGGCTTGGCAATTATTCCTGCTCTGGGATCAGGTGATTCGGAGGATTTAAGTGAGCGGTTATTATTATCATTGTTGTTGTTGTTGTATACCTTGTGTTGGTGGTGCTTTCGCATAGTGCATCTATTATGACGCGCGGTAGGCGTGAGCTGAGAACTTTTGCAATTTATTTGAACACGAATCCATTTGGGGACCGAGTTTGAATGATGCCGTTGTTGCGTTTGAGTCTGCTTGAGAGTGTATTGTGCTACACACCTCTGCTTCGAGCTGTGCATGGGATCGTGTACGAGGTTAGGGAAAATTTGGGCGTACCTTAAATTTCAAAATGGAGACAGAAATAACATTTTCTAGAAATTTAACGTCGACTCGTTTTTCATTTGAAAGCGAACTGAAATCACCGAAAATGAAGCTTAGTTCGTTTTGAAGTGGTTGTCTGCTGGGCAGACGTCCAATGTCACTCTAAATCCTGTTGCATAGATCCGGGTTTCTTCTTCTACGGCATCGTTGAATGGGATTGCTAAGTCTTGAAAAATGAAAAGAAGACTAATTTTCGACATCCACAGCTCTGGAACTTGGCCACACTTGGTTGCATGAGGGGTCTTTTGATTTTATAGTTTTTTTTTGTGTTGTCAATTTCGGGACCTGCATAACATATTCACAACCATCACATATTTACAACCATCGTCCACGCAATCGTATCCACACTTCCCGAACCATCCATACTTCCAGAACTCTCGATTCATACGCATTTTAGTTTTTTCTGGTTTTACGGGGTTTTCGGTTTTCAAACTTTGGTCATTTCGGCTTCTAGTTCTCGTCCTGTTGGCTGCTTTTGTTTCGATTTTACTGAATTTACTGAGTTTTGTTTCTTTTTTGTATCATATCCAAATTGAATTGATTCCAGAAGCAAAAACTTCGGCAAATAGGGTTCGTTCGTGCTTCCATTGTTATTAAGCATGAGATCTATTTTAGTGGAACTTCGAACGAACGATTGTGTTGTACACCTTTATTTCTGCGTCCGCCTAACTCGAATTGAAGTCGAGTGAAAGTGAAATAGAAGAAAACTGATCGACAGTTAAAAAAGGATGATGAAAGCAAAATATTATAACTAAACAGATCTGTGACGAAAATTTTGTAAAGAATGTTAAAAAGAAGACTTGACGGCTGAGCAGCCCCTTTTTCTGATCCACTTAAAGGTGCATCTCGGGTTCAATCGCACAAAGAATTAAATAGTTTCACTCAAACTCACGACATTCCGCTGAAAAAAAATTGTTGGAACAGCAAAATGGAAGGACTTCCTGGTGTAGATGTGAATAAATGATTCACACATATGACTGTAATTATTTTTGTGCACCAGGTAAACGTACCCAAAGTACACAAAAACCTGTGAAATGTATACTTGAAGAAGGCATTTGAACTTTATGAGCTTAATTTTGTGTCACAACAAATTGATACTTTTAAATAACTATGGCTGGATTCTGGTGCTGAGCATTCTATCAACTTAGTTAGTTGAGTGTTAAATTAAGGCTCTGCAAAACCACAGAAGGCGGGCTTATTTCCCTAAGCAACCTCCGTCGAAAGTGGTCGCCGTGGCGTAGTGGGTAGAGTGCGACACCAATTTTTCGAATTTTTCATGGCACCACCTCTTTCGAGCTGCTGACAACACTCAAAGAGTAATAACTGTCTAAGAAAACTTCTCAAATTTCGCCGTTCGGAGTCGGCAAAAAACTGTTGGTCTCTTCTACTCGTGAGAGAACAGTAGCGCGTACAACACGAGTAGTTGATGAGCAAGCTAAGGCCCTGGTCCCCCTATGGACTGTAGTGCCAACAATTATTAATTAACCTCCGTCGAAAGGGCCCAAATGCTTATGGCTCCCATCGTTGAAATTGTTGTTGCCTTCTACTTGATGATATACGAGGGTTGCCTTCTATATTTCGTGATTAGAAAACAGAAACAAATACTAGGCATCGAAAATAGCTTTATTGTTTTCAAAATATTCCCCATTAAGGTCTATATACGTTTGCATGCGTTTGAACCAATTGTCGAAGCACGTTTGCCACTCTGATTGATGTATCTCCGAAACATGCATACTGAACGCATCAACCGCTTCTTCAGGTGTCGAAAAACGTTGACCTCTCATTTTATTTTTTACGTAAGGGGATAAAAAGAAGTTATTCGGTGCCAAGTCAGGACTATACGGCGGATGACTCGTCCCCTCGATGTTTTGAGCGCTCAAAAATGCAGCAGTTGTGAGAGCTCGTATTGTCTGGGTGAAAAGTGATCCGTCTTCGGCGGTTGGTTTTCCTGATTTCTTTAAAGACAACTGGCAAACAAATGGTGGTGTACCCCTCAGAATTGACTGTCCTGCGTTGTTCTAGTATAACGGTTGCCTCATGTTCCTTTTTCCGAAAAACAGGCGACCATTTGCTTGGACGTGCTTCGTGCGCGAGCAACTTTTGTTGGATTTGGCTCAATTTGAAACACCCATACAGTCGACTGCTGTTCACTTACGGGCTCATACGGTTAAATCCACGATTCATCATCTGTCACGATCTCATAGACGTGTTTCGAAGGAACGCGATCGAAATTTTGGAACATTTTTTTCCACCAATCGACACGAGCCTTTTCTTGAGCGATTGACAAATTGTGTGGGATCCAAAGCAAATAATTTTTTTTGACGATCAAATGTTCATGCAATATTGAATGTATGCTGGTCCCACTAGTGCCTAAGGTTGTCTCAATTTCACGATTGGTCACATTACGATTTTGCAATAGCAGTTGGCTCACAGCATCAATGGTTTCCGGAACAACTGATTATCGACGACCTTCACAAAATGCGTCTTGGAGTGAACTACGACCTCGGTTGAATTCGCCATACGGTCGATAAACACTGGTCCTTGATGGAGCATCATCGCTAAAAATTGAATTGAGTTCATCGATGCACTGTTGTTGAGTTAATCCATGTCGAAAGTTATAAAAAAAATAATCGTACGAAAATTTTCACGATTAAATTCCATTTGTTGAACGAGATGAATCTTTTAATCTTTAACACAAATAGAGTACGTATAATCTCAAAAATGTCAAACTGTACTATAGAGCTGGCAGTTGCCGGATTGCAACATTGGAGTTGCCCAACTCCGATATATAAAATGCAACCTCCGTATAACTATAACTTGAGCTTGCCAGAGGGAACCGATCGCTTCCTTGGTGGAGTGATACTCTTCACCACTGTACCAAATTCAATTAAAGGAGTTTTAATCTTCTGGAAGTGTCAATATCAGAGACCATTTCGCTATTAAATCTTCATCTTCCCTCAAGCACTTTCGTATGGTTGACGCGTGATTTGTCAGAATTAAACCTCACTATGACTTACCTTTTCTTCATCTGCTTCATTTAGCTCTACAGTTCGGGGTAACCTGGACCACAAACAACGTGCCTCTCCAGCTGGCACGATCTCTACTTCGTCCAGTTGCGCACTTGGTTGAGGTCATAGGCCGTCCTCTGTTACCTTCTCCCAATGGCTCGGATTCGAATACTTTTCGGGGCGGAGCAGTGGTGTCCAACGCTCTATGCGTTGACTATGCAAATACGCTTGCCGCTGTGTAGGCATCGATGTTTGCCGTTGAACCTTCTCCACCAAATGCCATCAAGTTCATCACTTTAACATCAGCGCAGAAATTTTCTTTTCTAAGTCACGCAAACTTTTCTCTCGAAAATACTAAGGGCATCTTCGCCTTTGGCAACGTCCAGGTATTCGCGCCAAGAGTAGTACTGGGATGATCAAGCTGTTATATAAAGCGAGCTTTGTCCGTCGAGAGTGGGCTTTATTGCCTCCTTAGCCCACAGTAACAGCGATTGGCAAGAGTGATTCTGCGTTTGATTTCGGTAGTTGTGTAGTTTTCACTATTTACCGCGAAATCCTTGGCTACCTCGAAGTTTCTGCTGCCTAGTGTGACACTCTGTCCGACACGTCGATGGTGCGTGTTCCTCCCTGACGACAGTATGTACGTCGTTTTGCCCTCATTACTTCCATACCCATGTTAACCGCTTCCACCTTATTGGCAGCAAACGCCACATTCCCGGATCACTGTGTTCGCCCAATCACGTCATTGTCGTCTGTTGTAACCAGCAATTGAGCTGACTTTTGACTTTTGGAAGATCGTGCCTCTGGTGTTGACGTATATGTTAACCACGATCATTCTGAAGGAAGATGTTTAGGAAGTCGTCGCCTTGTCTAAAACCTTCTTTGACATTGGTGGCCTCGGTGAGTTCGTTACCGATCTTGGCGGAGAAGCGAGAGGTCTCCATCGTCGTCCTACACAATATGACAAGTTTGGTACGAATGCCAAGACAAGACCTGCCACTTTAAAGTTCGTCTCTATGCACACTTGCATATGCGGCCATAAAATCGACGACTAGGTGGTGAGTGTTGATTTGTACTTCTTGGGTCCTTTCCAGTATCTACCATAATGTGAAGATCTGGTCTATCGTGGACTTCCCTGGTCTGAAACCACACTGATAGGGACCTATCAGGTCATGGACAAACAGTTTCAGACGCTCCCACAATACGGCAGATAGGATCTTTTATGCAATGTAAAGGAGACTGTTGCCTCGAGAGTTGGTTCAAAACCAAGCGCTCACCTGTCTTGTGAACCTGACAGGCGACACTTAATCACCTTTTTTTTTAAATTCAAAACAGAACCTCATAGACAGACTGCAATCCAGCTTCAAACATTAGAAAGTCAAAATAAATTTCTGTGTTTCGTTGAAATAAAGGAACGACCGAAAAAACTCCCTTTCCCTTACTTTATTCGTTATCCAAAGAAGAAGCAGCTTGCGCTTCTATCATAGGAAACATGCATCAGCTTGTCCTGCAAATTTGTGAGTCCAGGTGCAAAATAGTGGTAAGTGCACCGTCCTATCCAGGGACTATACTGTTTAGTTAGACTATTGCTGGACGCTGCGTTATAGGTGTCCACCACAACCAAAAGGACTGCTCTCCAATTGCTTCTTCAGAGGAGGCCTAAAAATAAGGAGGAAGAAAATATCAAGCCGTCCATCCTTTACCTCACGCCTGACGCGGTGTCCAGCTGATTATCACATTCAAGCAGCACAATGATAAAACAATTTTTCAAGAGAATCCTTAGCTAAACGACTGACGATTGTTTTGTTTCCCAACATAGGCCTTAAACCTCTCTCAGAGCTAAGCAGCCCTGAACGCGCTTCTTAAACTTAATCTTTTAACCCTAACCCCGCTCTATGCAACTCTCGAAAGAAACTGCATACAATCCTGCATGCAAGGCACTCCGACTTAATTTAAGTTCTCCCGGCGCTGGGTACTCATATTGAATGGCAGGCGTGTGTGTGCCGGCGCCCAGTCACCGACCTCGCCCCACATGTCGCGCAGCGAACTCGAGTGTTTGATTGTTCCAACTACCCCGACCGTTTTTTACTTGAAGCACTTCTCAAAAGCAAATTAATTTCATAAACTTTACGGTTTTGCACACAAGCACTTCCGACGCATCGCCCTCCTCCGCGCACATGTCGCATGACAGCGGCAGTCGTAGGGATACACGAGCTCTCCATTCATATTTCCTCCTTCGGGGAGTAACGACTGGAAAATAATACCGCAAACTCCGAACATCGCGAGTACCCGGAAGTCTGGGAGGACCCGACTTCAGATGATGGTTCCGTCCCATTCAGTGTTCCGGCTCTGTCGAACGCTGAAACGCCAGCTAGTAAACACCAAAAACTTCGAAACACTGAGAAATCTGCGAAAATTAAGTCATAAGTGATGTAAGGACCTGCTGAGGGGTTGTTGTTATGCAATCACAGCATCCTACGCCACTTATGACACCTGGCTGAGGCTGAGGGCGTGCCGCAGCAAATATGGCGCCGCATGCTCGTCACCCTCGTGCACGGTGCCATTGTTCGCAAATCAAAGGAACACGAAAATCATATTCCAGAACAATGCGGGCGTTCTCAACCTTTCAATGGGCACAACACCCCTCCAGGCAGCTTCCATTTATTTTGTTTCGGCGTTTCCCTGGGCCATGGTTCTGCACACAAATCCCACGCCTGACTGCAGTCATGCTTATTATTTTTCGCCGCCAAGCACAAACATGGTCAATAGGTACGGGACCATTGTGGACGTCGAGTGGGGGCCTCTGCCGAAACTTAAGAGTGCAGGATTGCAGCTCATTAATTTTTCAAAGAATATGCTTAAAAGTTGTGCGAGGAAAGTTTCACATCGCCGCTCTTGTAGTTGGTTCGCTTCGAGAACTTTGCAGCAGTCAGTTCGGTGTGCTGTTAGCCCCAGCGAGGTGTGCATAGTAAAACGAGGACGCTGGCGTTGTCAGCAGTGCCTGGCGAAGTGAGAGTCATTTTCGACGGCAAGGACATGTGCCCTGGGAGTATGCAGTGTTGGTGGGCAAATATTTAAGTTGTAGGTCGCAGGTTGCCTTTATTTATTGCAGCGACTCTAAGTGTAGCGTGTTTTGTTGTGTCTGAACGAAGGTGAGAAGATCCTGCGACGGTTATGGGCAATGGAACTAATCCATGCCACGGGAAGTGACCCTGGCAGCCTCACAACCGCATTCAGCGAAAAGTGCCTGAAGGAATAGAGGGAGCCATGTCCCTATCACGTTTCAATTACCACACTAAACAGTATTAGCAGCAGTTCAGTGACAACCACCGGAAAACATTAAAGTCTGATGCGACGCACAGTGGGGCATTGACGGAAGAAATAGGGAAAAAATCAATAAAAGTTTGTTCTTAAAAAAAATGTAAGTGGCAGTGGTGCAGAGTTATTTTTATTTTGAAAGAGTAAAACGTATCAAAGAGAAGAATTAGGAAACGTGGACTTGGTGACTGCGTTGACACTCAAAAAATCTCCCTCGAGATCTGCTAGTCGTATACCAATTAAACACAAGCCTATTTTTAAATTCTGCTGCTTCTCAGGCCTAATTTTGTATTCTGATGTTCCTCATTATCTCCATCATCCAATGAGGCTTGCACCCAACAGGACACATTCACCCATTCTTAAGAGCTACATTTTTTTCTGCTTCTGCTCCCTTTGTCCCACTATACGCCATTTCCGCCCACTCAAACTGAACCAAGCCGTAAGACTGATTGCCAAAAATTATGCAGGCATTCGGTTGAAAAATGAAACATCGTTCACAAAGCAACAGTCAGAATCACACACAAGGATTCACATGAGCCGCAGGACGAGAACGCACAGACATCCTTATGCGCTCAGATCCCAAATCCATATTTCTCTTCACACAAGGCTTGCTCGAGGGGATCTCAAAAAAGCTAAAACGGCAAGAAGGAGCATCCCTCATCCAGGACACACTCGAGTGTGCATATCAGTGTTGAATTCCCTTGTTGCATAGCGCATACCGTCCAATCCTCGGAGTTGGGCAAATTTATGCTGACAAACATGTGCGGGCACACACAAATGATTGTGCAGTCCTTCAGGATCTCTGCATCTCAATCATTTCTGCTCTCATATCTCAAACCGAAGCGTGCTGGTTTGGTTGCCAGTTTTCGCGTCTGCTCGTCCTTTCACGAGCACTTTTGTCTGTTTCTGGTGCGATTTCCTTTGTGGATCTCTGATGTATCTGAATTTTTTTTGTTCGCCTTCACATTGTACTCCAACAGATGGATAGGTTTTTGTTTTGGCCAACCACTCACCTCGCCCTCCCATCGCCTTATCATTTAGGGGTAAATCCATTTTCACGTATTGCAAGGATTCATCTTTCTCTCGCCCGGAAGTGTTTGTGTATGTATTGTGGGGTATTTTTCGTCTAATCTGTGTCAGTCCGTTGATTGATTGCCTCATTCTTCTTTCTGGCCCCGAGTGGGGAAACATCGGCCGGAGTGGAGAAATGAATTAGGCAGGCGCCGCTATCGCCTTTTTGATCTCGACCAGGGAGGATCTGAGAATTAAATGAAATTCGAGATTCTTAATATTTCTTCGCATTAAATTTGGCAGCTTATTGTCGTCCTTCCATTTCTATGGCAGCGAACCCTTGTCAGGAGCAATCCTAAGTGCCGGGGTCACTGATATCGATACTTGTGTGTGAGGGTTTGTTTGCGGGCGGGAGGGAGTGGGAGATCCTTGTGATTTTTAACAGCAACCTTCAAGTTTCCTTTTATCATCCTTTTTTCTGTTTTTTTTTTCGTTTCAGACACATGGCAAAAATGATGAAGTTGCCTTCTGTGCCCGAGGAGTGAAGGAAATAAATTGGGATTTGTCTGTGAGTATACCTTCACCTCCCTACACCCACACACATGTGTATGCAGACGTGCTGAATTATTTAGCAACAAGCATCGGGAGCTGATGTGCGCCGTCAGTGCTGAAATGATGCAGGACGTTTTGCCGCCTGATTCATTTCGATTAGGCATTTTTGATTTGTTGGCTGGGAGCCTTTGTCATCCCTCTGATGTCCTATGACATCGATTCTTGTGTCCTGTGATTTCGATTCCATGTTCTCGATGTCGGTTTTTTTTTGTTGGAATTATTGATGCTTCGAGTGGTGCTGGCGAGTTGTTGAATATTTGAGCAAGCGTATGATCTCAGTCCTAGTAAAGTGTTTGAAGGGCGCGCCATATACGCGGCGCGAACAGAAGTTAACTTGAAAAGTTTGCAATTTACGATTCTCCCTCGTGGGACACGTACGTCCGGCACGTGATGGTGAAATGCTGGAGCGATGAATTTTTATTGCGGCCCATCGACGGGAGGAAACAGCAAATTACTTTTGATCTCAGCAGAGGAGATGCTTTGAAATCTTAAAGGACTGCGATGAAGGCAGTTCCAAATGTCGGCTCTTTTGAGTGGGACTTGGAATTTTTTCAGACGCCCACGAAGGTGTTTGAAGCGAGTGTTCAATTAGTTTCGTGACCAAGTTTTATGACACAGTTGAATGCGCATTAGCCTCGTGAGTTGGGTGGTGAATTCCACTCTTCGGTCCTTCCGTGATCAGAGCGCCTAATCCGAGGGGCTTTAACAAAGCGTAAATAAGCCTGTTTACTGGGAGATGTAAGAGAAATGAGCTCCCTTTCTCTATTTTACGTTTGTTATTTGTTCGCAACTACAACATGGAAATTGCCTTGAGATAATCAACTCCTTTGCGGCTTTGCATGTTCTTAGGGAAGTGGTTGCCTAGTGCTCGGTGTATGTCTTCAGTTAGCGCTGAAAAGTTTCTTTTGCAAAAGTTTCGCATCAGATGGGACAGCGTCGATGGACTTAGACTTATTGCGTGCCCTACTGACCGTGATGGTGGTTGTTTTTCTTAAGATGTCACTAAGGAACATCAGTTCGTGGGACACTCTTATCATGGATCATGTTTTCCTAGATTTTGTGTACGTCTTCATTAGAGATTTCACTTTATTGTTGAGATTCGCTCTCTTTGAAAAATATTTATCCGCACTTATTAACAAATGATAGACTTTAGTGCAGAAAGTACTGATCGAAACAGATTACTGTTGCAATAGCCCCAGATGATGTGACTGGATTTATGAATTACATGATTCAAAATCACATTCGTATCACTATTTATAATGACAACGGAATCACTAATGGAGAAAAGACCATCTACGGATGGCGACTAACAGACCCAGGTGACTTTTAGTGACAGCTCGACCAGAGGCTATATTCTGGTGCCACGGGAGGTCAGGGGCCCCTGAAACTTCGGTTCCAGCCTGACCGTGTGCCCCCTTGTGGGAGTATAGTGGTGGCTGTGATTTATCCCCTAACATCGCGGGTAGAGTCGAGGATAGTGTACTGTGCTGACTTGTCTAGCCCATTGTTTAAGCAAAACTAGGCAAGTCGGTTAGGGGACTATCCCTTCTCAGTGTGGAGTTGCATTCTCAACCGGGCGCTGCGACCCAGAGAGCGGAAGAGGTTTTAGAAAGGCTTCGCATCAAACCAAGGTGGGGTGATTGCCCCTCAAGCATGATCCCAGTTTGGAGCTTGGGTAACTAAGGCGTCTAGTCTTGCGATACTTACGACTCTTGGGAAAAAGGTTCCCCGTGGTAGAAGACGTTAAGGCAAGTGGTCACGTAAAACTAAATCCCACATCTGTTGCAATAGCGGCTCCCAGATCTAATTGGTAAAGGAATTCTACATTTTGTTGCTACAGGAGTCAGGAGCTCCAGAAACTTCCTTTCGTTTGTGACAGTATCATGGAGACTGCGGTTAGAAACTTAACACTCTGGATCGGCGTATCTCTGCCAAAGACATGCAACACTTTTGTTTATCCTGCAGGCTTAAAAAGGTTTTACAAAAGGTCTTACAAAAGGCATTACAAGTGCCTTCGTTAAGTGGTACTGCAGTTTGGAGTGAACCTAAGGCTCTTCGCTCCTCTTCATCCAAACCTTTCTCTTGCTGCCTTTAATTGCGAACTCCGAGTTGGTCTGCCTTACTAATTTACGTCATCACAGCCTCTGCGGAATGCAGAGTTTCGTAGTTGTCCCAATGGCACGAATTTGAAGATTTTTCGGTTGGCAGTCATCCGCTATACATGACCTGGCCATCTTAAGCGTTGTATCTGAAGATACTCGATCAGGCCCGATCATTGCGCCAATGACATATTTTCCTGTACATTTCTTAATTTTTCAGAAGCTGAAGTGCTATGTTTGTAATGCCGCACCAATGTTCATCATTTTTTTAATATGTCAGAAAAATCGGTATTGTTATTGACAGCGTCATATACACATAAATGCACCATATGAGCCACACAAGGATGGTGATGCTTCTTCAAGTGTCCACTGACTGCTTTTTTTGCATTAGCAGCATTATCTGACACAATTGTAACTATTTTCGTATTGATGCACCATTCCACGAAAACCTGTGAAAATACCTTAGCCATGTTTTCCCCTGTGTGCGAAACATGCATTTCACGAGTTGCAAGTACCGACGAAAATAACTTGTCATTAAAAATAATTTGGCTGGTGACTGTATAGTAGGATTTATTGCTATCAGAACTCCACATATCAGAAGTGATCGACACAAAATCTACAGACGACAGCATTAACTTGATTTTTTCCGCCACTTCAGCATAAATATTTGGAAGAAGATTTGTTGTTAAAGTTTTTCTTTTTGGCGGCTTATACAAAGGTTGAAGCTTAAATGAATATTTAAGAAATCCTGAGATTTCTACAAGCGACAGAGGTTGATAGTCGGTTGTTATGATTTTGATCAACGAAATGTCGATTGGTCCTTTTCGTTTTGAGTTAACTCCTTACTTTTTCCTGTATGCAACCTATACTATACTATTTATTATCAAATACTAATAATACTAATACTAAAAAAAATACTATCAATTATCAAAACAAATTCAAATTCAATAAGCACGCGCGGGTTTTAAAAAGAGAACAAATTCTTTCGTCAAAACATTTATTTCAAAACACAAAGATTTTAACAATACACTCATAACGCCTATTATTTTTTTCTATTTCTCCAACCGCAGCAAAAGAGTTGGAAAAATTTGAAAGAACAATCTTACGTTAAGTAGGTTACCTTTTATATTTCGGGATTGGGCAACCCTAGTGTTGGAATCTGGCACCTGCCAATTCTATCGTAAAGTTTGACATTTTTGAGGTTATACGTACTAAGAACCTTTTGACATATGAGCGCTATTTATGTTGTTACAGTAACTTAAAAGATTCATCTCGCCCAAAAAATGGAATTAAATCGTGAAAATTTTCGTGCAATTAATTTCTACAACTTTCGACGTGGATTAACTCAGCAACACTGCATCGATGAACTTAATTCAATTTTTGGAGGTGAAGCTCCATCAGGGACCAGTGTTTATCGATCGTATGGTGAATTCAACCGAGTGCGCAGTTCACTCCAAGACTAATTCCGTCAAGGTCGTCCAAAATCAGTTGTTGTTCCGGAAACCATTGATGCCGTGCGCCAAATGATTTGCAAGATCGTCATGCGACCTATCGTGAGATTGAGACAACCTAAGGCATTAGTGTGAGCAGCATACATTCAATATTGCATGAATATTTGACAGTCAAAAAACTTTGTTCGCATTGGTCAATCGCTCAAAAAAAGGCTCGTGTCGATTGGTCGAAAGAAATGCTCCAAAAATACGATCGCGGTGCTTCGAAACACGTCTATGACATCGTGATAGGTGATGAATCGTGGATTTACGCGTATGAGACCGAAAGTAAACAGCAGTCGACTGTATGGGTGTTTCAAATTAATCCCAATCCAACAAAAGTTGCTCGGAAAGACTGGACATGTCGCAACCGTACCACTAGAATAATGCAGAACAGTCAATATTGAGTGGTACACCACCATTTGTTTGCCAGTTGTCTTCCAAGAAATCAGGAAAACCAACAGCCGAAGACGAATCACTCTTCACCAAGACAATGCGAGCTCTCACACATCGTCTCAAACAACTGCATTTTTGAGTACTTAAAACATCGAATTGGTGAGTCATCCCCCGTATAGTCCTAATTTGGCACCGAATGACTTCTTTTTATTCCCGTACGCAACAAAATAAAATAAGAGGTCAACGTTTTTTGTCACCTGAAGTAGCGGTTGATGCGTTCAGAATGCATATTTTGGAGATACCTCAATCAGAGTGCCAAAGTGCTTCGACAATTGGTTCAAACGCATGCAAAAGTATATAGACCTTAATGGGGAATATTTTGAAAACAATAAAGCTATTTTCGATGCCTAGTATTTGTTTCTGTTTTCTAATCACGAAATATAGAAGGCAACCGTTGTATGCTGGGAGCATCCCAGACAGGGGGATGCTTAATTAGCTTTAGCCATCAGCCTCTGGTGGAGGCTGAAAAGAAGAAAACGAAGTCTTCACTCTGTGTGCTATAATGGGACCATCCCAGATAGGGGGATACTTAATAAGCCTCAGCCATCAGCCTCTTTTGGAGGCTGACAAGAAAAAAACGAAGCCTTCGAACGAAGGAATGCTGGCAGCAGGGTTCAAAAACCTTAGAAACGAATTAACAGAGGCTTATTTACTTTAACATACAGCTCGTGCATGAATTATGAGCTAGAAGCACATTTTTGTCAATCGCCTACACTTCCGATTGGACAGCTCTTAGAGACAGAGTTTCTTGACGAAATTCGCTTCTCAACGTTGCTAAGTTTACGTTTGGCCTTGAAGGAACACACTTCAAACATTGAAATGCCTGCAAACCGAATTAATGCTGTTTTCTCCATCAGCGCTTGATGTAATTCTGTCAACAGCTAATAAACTGATAAGTATCCCCCCCGTATCCCCAAGCTAATCTCACTTAATTCGAAAAATTACAAACCAGCGACAGCGCGCGTTCAGTCAGACTGCTGATTAGGAGCACAGTCAATATATCTTTTCTCGAGAAACGACAAAACCTTCACGATTTCGTGGCTTTTTGGCAGCACTGCTCAAGCCACCAGCATATGTACATCCCCCAACGCACTGACCATGACGAATGTCCGCGCACTCCGAAACGCCTACACACATCCGCACTCTGTGCTCCCCATGAAATCTAATCAGTTTTGGCGTCAACCACACTCTTAATATAAACATCGACCGATAAGAGTTGTTTCCCCCTCCACAAACTGATAACGATGAAATGAAGTTCCCTCGTTAGTTGTGCACTAGTGTTCATCTGGTCGGTTTCCTCCTCATAACATTTCGCGTCCGAATTTGTGGCGAATCGTTGTGCGAAAAACTTTGCTCTCAACTCAGTGATACTCAAGTGCATTGATACTTGTCGATAAACTGTCAGCGCGTGCCAGTAAATCCCCTCAAAATCCTCGGTATGTAAAATGTTTGTTTCTTTTTTATGAAATTCCCCATATCGCGCCGCTGCGTTGTGATGCGTGACACTTTGTTTACACTCCCGCCGGATTCCAACATAAAAACCAATCTGACGGCAGACGGTTGTGCCTGGGTCTACTTCAGATTGATTGAGTTAATCTATTGTCGCATCTCACTGTTGTGGGGGCTGGTAAGACTGTGGCAAAACGGGATCACGTTTAATGCTCACTCGTAGGTCGCGTGTGTGATGTCGAAACCATTCACAGACGTATGCTTGCTTGTACAGCGAAATGTCACTGCCTTCGACTGACACTGAAGCTCTGGCAATATTATCTAAAATTTCCGACAACTGTCAAAGACCATTTTTCATTCGTCGTCGTTCGCATTGGATTAAACTTGACAACATGCTGTGGATGTGGAATTATGCCGCGCGAGAGTGAAGTACAAGCTGGATCCTTCGCCTTGAATATAAAAATGTGTGACGTCCTTTTGCCGTCGCACACACTCGTTGGCATCCGGGGTGGGGGGATGCTGCGCGGATATGGATCTGTCTATGCAAATGTATACAAGTGGAGTATGTATACATGTTCTTTATTAAATTATGTCAAGCGTTATGCGTCGCATGTCTGTCGAATGTTTAAACAAGCATATTTCCATTTCAAAGAGCTCGAGCTGTGTTGTGATTCTGTCGTCAGGGCCGCCGTCACTTTCGTCCCGCCAAACCCATCGTCCTTTGTGTTGTTCACTGTCTCCTCTGTGCCCCGCATGTATCAACCTCTGTCACCGTTTGTCTGCGTACGTACAATGCTGTTTGCCTTAAAAAAAAAACAGAAATCGGAGTGGCACTGGGCGAGATCTGAGTGAGGTGTAGAGAAGCCGGATTGTGGGATGGTAATGGTGGTTGGGGTAGCTGCATGGTTGGTTTAATTAAATTTTTAAGGAAAGCGAAGGGGAAGGAGTCGCCTTTAATTAATGCGCTATAATCCATATTTAATGCGAAAGCCATTCATTTATTAATTAAATTTTTAATTAATTTGTTATTGTTCACATGAAGCTTACGACCACGCAAACATATCCACCTCGTTTGTGGTGCGGACGCTCAAAGAGCCTTTTCGTCTGCCAATTTATCGATGTTAAGTCGCAGTGGTTTACACTTCAGATTCCTTAGTGAACAGCGTCCGAGTTGGTTGTCTGAAAACGTATTTCGAAAAGTAGCCGGCAACGCACAAAGGCACGCAGAGGGAATGTACCAAGAGAAGGGTGGGTGCGCTGCAACTGATGTGGTTGGTGTGGACGGCCGAGTGTGACTGAGAGTGTATACTACCTTTACCTTTGATCTGATTTCGCGTGAATGTGGGTCTGCCGACACGGAGACGGAAAATATTAAATTGTTCATAAGGGACACGTTATCCTCCCATGAGACATCAGTATTAAAATTTTAAAATGCAAAGCTAACAGACAAAGGCAATTTTAATACTAGGCGGACCATTTTGTTCTTTTTTATTGACATGTAATACAAAAGGTGGCTACGAACAGCACACGTATGAATTTGTTCTTTCTTGGCAAAAAAAATACTACTGCACATGTAAATTTGGCCATTATTTATAAACTTTTGCTTTTGAAAGAATGCTGCCGAAGCAGAAATATTCTCTTTTCAAGAACACTTCAGTGGCAATAGGCAGAAACGACTGACGTCTGTTTTTCCAGCATTTCTGGGGGCGGTTGGATTGTCTGGCTGGAGATTATTAATTA
Source organism: Eristalinus aeneus (assembly GCA_955652365.1). Classification (NCBI taxonomy): domain Eukaryota; kingdom Metazoa; phylum Arthropoda; class Insecta; order Diptera; family Syrphidae; genus Eristalinus; species Eristalinus aeneus. Next base: position 82,333,596 of record OY019130.1, read on the forward strand.
AATTCAAAACATGTGGAGGGATTTGCACCAACTTTGGGTTTTCCTTCTCTTTAGATCAAAAGCCGTTGCGATTAGTTTACCATATTAATTAATAATTGTTGGCGTGGCAGTCCACAGGAGGACCAGGGCCTAGCTTGCTCGTCAACTTGTTCGCGCAACTGTTCTCTCATGTGTAGAAGGGACCTGCAGTTTTTTACCCACTCCAAACGGCAAAAATTGAGAAGCTTTCTTGGACAGTTATTACTCTTTGAGTGTTATCAGTAGCTCGAAAGAGGTGGTGACGTGGAAAATTCGAGGTGTATAGTAAGGAATTTTTGTTTTTTTTTTCACCAGTTTACCATGCGGTGTTAAACAAAATTAAATTTTGACGAGGTAGTCTTAAATTCAGTATTTCCACCGACTTATGACACATAAAGTATGAAAAAGTGAGTCTGCTCAAAAGCCGGAAATGCATACGGTCAAACTAGTTGCCGTTTGTTATTAGAAAATAAGAGAACATTTTCCATGGAGCGAAATAACTTTATCCTGTAATGCATTGCCCATTTTGGGCGACGACCTTGTGCCATCTGTCAGGCAAAATCATAATTCCACGTTTATAAGACTTCTAGCAAAAACTAAACCAGGTTCGATTTGACATCATCATTGTTACTGAAACTTTTACCATTCAAAGAGTTTTTCAAGTACCAATATAAAAAATAGTCAGATGGTTCAAGTTCAGGACAGTGTAGTGGATGTGGCAAAACATCCCAGCCATGCTCCAATAAATGTTGGCGACTGATCAAAGATTAGCGTGGCCTTGTCATGATGGTATACAACACGCCTTCCATTTGTCAATTTGGGCCGCTTTTCTTCAACTCCATTGTTCAATTTTGCTAGTTGTTTAATGTAGACATTTGAATTGGTCGTTCGGTTGGGTGGTTCAAATCGAAAGCAGGCAATTCTTTTCCAATCCCTCCAAACGGATAAGATAACTTTCATTTAAAGAATATCAGCGGTTGATGTTGCTTGAACTGGTTCACCTGGCTTGCTGCGCGTTCTTTTCTGATTGACATTGTTGTAAACAACCCATTTCTCATCACCACTTGTTAATCGTTTGCAAAATGGATAATTTTCATTACATTCCTTTAACAAACCGCAGATGTTAATGCGTTGTGTTAAATGGTTTTCTTTCAGTTCACGAGGAACCCATTTATCCAGATTTTGTACATAGCAAAGTTTAAAGCGATTTTCAATGCATGTATGTGATACATGAAGCTTCTCTGCAATCTCGAGCGATCTAGTGTGATGATTCGAATCATTTATTGCTTTGATTTCGTCGTCATCAACTTCAAATGGACGACCAGAGCGTTGTTCATCTTTACGTGGAAAACAAATTTTGACACTGCCGTTCTTTTAAAGTTTTGTCACCATAAACAGCACATAAGTTTTTGTGAGCTTGCGATACGGCTTTTCTTTTCGAAAAAACAGCAAAGTATGATGACTTTTGTCGCTTTGTTCGTTTGATTTGATTCGTTCGTTTTGATTTTCCATTTGTCAACAGACGCCAAACAAAAAGTACACTGCCGATCAAAAAATTTGTTTACTTATTGACACATACAGCTCTGTGCAAAAAATATAGCACCACGTTGAGGTCTGCACTTTGGATGCTAATTACTTTTCTCCATGCTCGTGTAAAGACGCGATTTTGTAGGGCATCTGTTGGGTATCAGTAATAAAATGCAAAAAATAAGATAAGCTAAGATGCATTTTAAGACAAGAAAATTCCCGTTGTACGAAATGAAACCGAAATTTTGGTGTGCAAAATAATAGCACCATGTCATTCTAAAAAGTGTTTTCGAAGTGTTTGGTGGTGTTTAGTTTTTTTTTTGTGCGTCAAAAGATTTAAGTAAAAATATTTAAGTATTTTGAAACTAGTATTTTTAAGATACAACGTTATAAGCAATTAAAATGGGTCGCGGTGTGCATTGTACTCCTAAGAAATGTGAACTTATAAAAAAAATTAATTTCTGACGGAAAAACGTACAAATTATTCGGGAAATCGTTGGTTGTTAGAATAAAATGATTACTAATGCAAAAAAAACGTCAAAAGGAGAAACAAGAGGTCGAAAATCGAAATTAACCTCTACCGACGAGCGAAGAATGATAAGATTAGTGAAACAAAATCCATTCATCACATCAAACAAAATAAAAGATTAACTAAATCTGCCCGTATCAACATCAACCATAAGAAGGAAGTTGATAGAGAAGGAACTACCTGCCAGAAGTCCCAGAAAAGTACCCTTGCTGACAAAGGTCCATCTTCATAAAAGAAAACAATTTGCGCAAGAGCATTTGAACTGGGAAGTAACCAAATGGCGTAATATATTAAGGACAGAAGAGTCTAATATTGTTTTATTTGGAACTCCTGGGACCAGAACATTTGTTCGCAGGCAAAAAAACCAAGAGTTTAAACCGGAGTGTACTTTAAAAACCATTAAGCACGGCGGCGCGAAAATTAACATATGGGGATGCTTCCCCTACAACGGTACTGGTCCTATATTTTGGATAAAACCAATGATGACCGCCGAAGTTTATGTTATTATAATGAGGAAAACCATGTTGCCCTACGCCGAGTGGAATATGCCTCTCAGATGGGTCCTGCAGCAAGACAATGACCCGAAACATACGACCAAATTGGCCAAGGAATTTTTTGCGAGGAATGGGGTTCAAGTTATGGAATGGCCGCCGCAATCTCCAGACCTAAACCCCATTGAAAATCTTTGGACAGATGTTAAGAAAGCTGTTTTTAAAGCGAAACCAAAAAATACACTACAGCTGTGGGAAGCTGTGCAGGCTGCGTGGAGGGCTATTCCAATTCGGCGACGTCAGGCACTAATCGACTCTATGCCACGACGTTGTGCCGCTGTGCTTAAAAATAAGGACTATAAGACGAAGTACTAGAACAGTAGTATAAATAAAAAAAAAATAAAAACCGTATTCTACTAAATTTTGCATTTTATTTACGATTTTTTACTTGTGGTTTTATTATTTTGCACACCAAAATTTCAGTTTCATTTCGTATAACGGGAATTTTCTTGTCTTAAAATGCATCTTTGCTTATCTTATTTTTTGCATTTTATTACTGATACCCAACTGATGTCCTAAAATAAATATCGTGTCTTTACCTGAGCATGGAGAAAAGTAACTAGCATCCAAAGTGCAGACCTCAACGTGGTGATATTTTTTTGCACAGAGCTGTACATAAGTCTTAGTTTTCTCCGTATGACACTACTGTCCGGGGTGGATCTGGGCCTTCACCAACATGCCTCTCACCAAGGTTTTTCTGTACTATACATTTTTACATTTTGAGGAAGTTAACGTCACGCACAACGCACAGAGTGATAGGCCAGTGCTATTTTTTAACCCTCGGGCAGAGGGGCTTACTGCATATATTGGTACACCACACAACGGACATTATGATGGGGTCCTGGGGGACTGTATGTCAATTTGACCTGTGTACTAACGAGGATAGTGTTGACAGATCGTCATGTTGAGCGCGATCACCAACGTTACCTTGTGCGGACAGGCCCATGCCCCCATGGACACGTAAGTACCAACTATCAAATAACAAAATGTGTTTGACATTTCGATTACGTCAGAAAACCTACAAATTCAATTTAAGTCATCTATGAGTGAAATTGGCAATTACTGAGACAGTGTCACCTGAAATTTTCCTATTGCGTACGCTACTCTTTGCGCTTAAAATGCTTTCCGGCCTAGAACTTACTTACTTACTACATGCACACTCTAACTATCTTGAAAGAAAACTCGTATTGCGAAATTTGTTTGAAATTTAGTCTGAATAATATCGCGTCTCTTACAAGCAAGGTAGAGCGCGACGCTAACACCCCGAAGGTCTAGGTTCGACTCCTGGCTCAACACCTCAAATTTTTCTTTTGAGCTGCTGACAACATTCAAAGAGTAATTACTGTCTAAGAAAGCTTCTCAAACTTCGCTGCTTGGAGTGGGTAAAAAACTGTAGGTGACTTCTACGCGTAAGGGAACAGTAGCGCGTACAACACGTGTAGTTTATGAGCAAGCTAGGCCCTGGTCCCCTTGTTCACTGTCGCTCCATACAATTATTATTATTCACAAGTACGCTATGCGGCCTGGTTGAGAAGGTAAGCCCGCTGTTGAAGAGCACAGCAATTGACATTCATCCCTCTCCAATTATGTTCTCAGACGGAAGGGTCATCTACTGCCTTGTCGCAAATCTACGCTTTTAAGGACTGTTTGGATTGTCTTCCATCGACTGTAGCTGACCAAGTTTTCTGAAGAGTTTTATTTGAAAACACAACAAAAAAGAAACAAGGGACCTTCTAAGAGTTGTTCGCGGAATCTTCTCCTCAAGATGCCATTAATGCAAACAGGACTTCCGACACATGGAATCTGAGTTGGGTCAGGATTAGCATTCTTATGGGAGATGAGGCGAACACCAATTCTGACACTGACCCTCACGTGATTTTTCTTTAATTTTAGATAGCCTTACACTGAAGTTGTCTTTCTCGAAGGATAACGAAAATTAAATAAGAGTAACTAGTTTCTTCGTGTTTTTCTTAAAGGGACATTGGTGTAGAGATTATTTCTTTTTGTAGAGAATTTAGACCCTAGATAGATGTATCCTTTATTTGTTATTTCTGAAGATCGATCATTTTTAATAAACTGAATGGATTCTTACACAACAATCCTTAGACTGTTTTGCTGTTTGAAACAGAGCATATATTTCCCTTGTCTTTTAACCACTTATGAATCGCCAACTTTTGAAAAAAGCTTGAATCCTGGAAGCTCGCTTATGACCGACAATATGGCAACAGGTCCATCCATTCTGACCTGAAAGTAGGATCTGCGGAAATGGCTTTCGAGACAACTGGTCCATGGGTGATCTGATAGCATATCTGACAGAGAAGTAGGAAAGAGTTGCACTTTATATTTCAAGAGCATTTGACAATGTTTGGCATCAGGCTCTTTTGACAAAAATGCGTGCCCATGGCATCGATAAATCCCTCCTTCAATGGATTACTACTAGCTACTTTTCGAATCGTTCAATATGCATTGTGTTGGATGGGTTCAAGTCTGATATTTACCTTATTAGTGAGCCCCAGGGCTTCGTTCTGTCTTCGACAATCTTCCGCCTTTTCAATAAGGAACTCTTCTCTGTCCAGTCTTATCTTATCTTTGCTGAAGACAGTACCGAAAGCTTTTTGGGGTAAACTGAGGATACGAGTATTCAAGTCCGATTTTGACAGTGCAATCGAGTGAGGTTAAGACAAGACTTTAATGTCGCAGACACTGAGTGCCTCTAGACACTCGACAAAAATAATAGAAATGGAATACGAACTTGATGTCCAGGGACATGTTCCATGTTAGATAGACCAAATGTCTTTATTCTTTTGCATTTGACCCAACAACTGATGGCGTTCTCATGTAAAATAGAATGGATTAGATTCTAAATGTGTCAGTTGCGGGGAACGTCTATGACAGTTTGAAGTGCCGCATAAACAATGACGTGCCTAATGCTACAAACACCACTGAAATATGTTTTCTTCATTTTGTTCTTCTTTGTGTAGCATTACACACACTTTGTGTAGCATTACACATTCACACGTCTCCAGCCATTACTACATCTCGCAGGCTGACTTCGATGACACTCTCCAAGTTGGTGGGGATCCTTCTTCACTTTTCTGCATCACATCAGCTTAAACTGTTCTCTGTCCCAAAGGCTTAAATACAATAACTTTTCCGGCAGGAGCAGTGATGTCCATACGCTACACATGGCCCAGTCATTCTAAGCCTTATGTCCAAAAATGTTTGACCAGACGCATGTCGCTATCAAGCCTGAAAAGTTCGTCATTAAGTCTTTTCTTCTATCAACGCAAAGAGGAAAAAAGTGCCCCCAGAACTTTTTCCTCGAAAAGACTAAGGGCTTCCTCATCCGCGTTTAGTACAGTCTGAGTTTTCGCTCCATAAAGCCGAACTCCTTCTTCTTTGTGTAGCATTACACTTCGGGGTGGACTCAACATTCACATGTCTTCAGCCATCACGACATCTCGCAGACTGCCTTCGATGACACACTCCAAGTTGGTGGACGTTCTTCTTCACTTGTGTGCACTGTGTGTCCTATGTCCAATGGCTTGGATTCAAAGTTTTTTTCTGGCCGGGCAGTGGCTTAGTCATCTTAAACCTTGTATCGAAAGACGCTTGATCAGACGCATGTCGCCGTAAAGCCTGAAAAGTTCGTCGTTAAATCTTTTCCTCTATCAACGCAAAGAGGACAATAGCGCACCTAGAACTTTTTTCTCGAAAAGGCTAAGGGCTTCCTCATCCGCGTTTAGTACAGTCTGAGTTTTCGCTCCATAAAGCAGGACTGAGTTGATCAAGCTGTTGAGTAGTGCAAGCCTAGGTTTTTGAGACAGAACTCAATTGCATCATGAGCCCAAAGAAACGACGATTGGCAAGAGTGCGTTTGATTTGTTTCTTCATCAGCATGTTCAAATTTCTATGTCATGCGGCTCTGCCATAGACACATCCAGAAGTGTTTTAAGATGTCCCCGACATCTAAGAAAGTCTCTGTTGTAGGGGTAGGATAGAGAGAAACTTTCAAGTGCTCTATTACCTTCCTCTGTGGAAAACGATTGTCTTGCCTTAAAAGTCGAGTTCGAATTCGAGCACTTCTTAATTTGTTTGCGAATCAATTTTTTCCTTCGAGAAACTGAGACCTGCTTGGCTGACTTAAAATTCGAAAGAAAGACTGCTGGAGAACCTTAATGCCGACTGAAAGCAGAGGATGACATGAGCTTACCTGCCCCGAAACTTGGCATTTATAAAGAAAGCCGTTTGTCTGGCCAAGAAAAAAAAATTGTTCGCCTACTTTATGGTTCCAACTCTGTTGTGCTTCTTAGTAGACCCTATTCAGGGTTTACATTAAACTGTCGCCTCTGTGCAAATTTTCATATAAACCCGAATATTCTAAACACTTAAAAATCAACAATTTCTAATATTTCGCAACTTGGAGTCGCTATTAGGCTGTAGGTCTTCCCCACACAAAAAAGGGAAAAACACAGAAGACGCAGTCATTACAGGACGAAAAAATCTCTTCACTCACATTCCAACATTCCACCACCGACATCAGGTTTCCTCAGTTAGCGACTCTCCAGCTCAAGACTATGGGAGTGACAAACCTCAGACACAACCTCCCTGCCCTCCATCCCATAAAGGAATATTGAATTCTAGTAATTTTTATCATTCCTCCTATCCCATCATTCTTCAGCTCCTGCTGCATGCAGACAAGAACGAAAAATAGTTCCCGACGGACAGTTCATTGTACCGAAAACATAAATATTTGAGTCGCCCTCTTCGGCGCCAGGAACGAGAACACTCCAAGACAACAGGCAGCAGTTGAGAATTTACTTTGCATTAATTACAGAACTGAAGGATCTCATTGATATCGTCGCTCGTCCTGGTTCTTCTCTCGCGGCACTCTGCTCTGCGGCAGTCAGCGTCTTTTGTGTGCACTCTTCATCACCAGTACTTTGCATTAATTAAGATCAAATATCCGCAAATTCTTGTAAAATACTTTCCTCCCCCGTCCCCATAATGACTTGGGGATCGCCAGACAAAAGGATCAACTCCGCACTGTGACTGATTTCGATTTAAGTGTAAATAAAGGACCAACATAACATACAGAGATTCGTGCAGATGAAACTTTCCACGCAAGGTGATTTATTATTTAAATTCTGCGCTCTAAATTTTCACTTTCAAAGCGCACAGATAAGGTGCGGGAATAGGCAGGTTGCCACATATTACACTTAACCCCGCCGATGGGGAGGTTGTTCCTTTTAGTTTCGCCGTCGCACGGCGGGTGGTGTGATGTAAAACTTTTTCGGGGGACTCAAAAATTGAGATGTATTCGGCGAGAATGTGGACGGGCGCCCGGTGAAGAATTGCTAAAAATTTAAATCCGCCAAAATACACTGACGGAGTGAATTTATTGCAGAAGAAGCACCAGGTTGCCTAAACGGGTGGGTGATGGGTGAAAAACTCTCGTTTGGGATTCCTTTTGCAATTCCACGTAACCCTCGTGCTGTGAGCTTTCGCATAAAATATGAGGGTTTATTTTGATATGTTGAAGCATGAGAAGGAGTGAGAGAAAGGGAGTGACAAGACCGCAGCAGAGGGAGAGAGAGAAAAAAGTGGCTGTAAGTCAAATGGCTTCTGGCACATGTGAATGTTGCGTTGCCAGGAGCGGAATTTGTATGGAGTATTACAAGAGATATGGAAAAGGGGCCGTGCTAGAATTAAAGAATTCCAGGATTCCACACTGGTTACAGGAACACAATTTCTGACACACCGAGTGCATTGGTGTCATTGAGAATCATCACATCATTCAGTTACTGACTAGTTTTGGATCAAACCAAAGAAGAAGAACGCTCGTTAGAAATGAATGTGCCTCCATAGGGCAGAGTGATTGGTAAAGACGAAGCCTGTAGGCCTATAGGTTTAATTCTCATGTACTCGGGTACTTCGTGACATAATGTACAAAATGTGCTTTTCTTGGAGGTATAGGAATTTCAGTTGGCAAAACTATTTTCTCTGAATGATGTTAACTGATCTACTTTTAGTCTGGCCTGGCATTTTGACACGAATAGACGGACGTCTGCTATAGAAGAAAATTGCCCTTAATCCAAATTTTTATGAGCAAATTGTATTACGTGATAAAGCAAGCAACCTCAATTGATAAAACTGCCGTATTTGGGGTGACGATAATCCTCAAGTGTACGTTAAAACACCGCCATGACCGCCAAAATTTGCAAGACTTTACGGTCTCGTGATCTCTATAGGTAAGTCGAATAATTGGCACCCTTCTTCTTTAAAGTCGCTGCTGGCAAGAACTTTGCAGTCAATGGTGTAGAGCCACGATTACTGAGTCTTTCGCTTAACAATTGGACACTCATGATAATGGAATTTTGTTTCATCAAGTTGGCGCAACATGGAACAAAGCTCGAACCACTATTAATTTGTTTGGTTACACAGCCACAGTTCATGTTACATAGCTGTAAATAGGCCTACAAGATGGCACGATTAATTACCGCTTGACTACTTTCTGTCGGTAAATGCGAAGCGCAGGTTCGATTCCCGGTTTAACTACTCGAATTTTTCACGGCACCAGCTCTATCGAGCTCCTGACAGCAATTTCTCAGAGCTGTCTCAAACTTCTTAGTTCGGAAGAAGGTACTGTAGGTCCCGTCTTCACGTGAGGGAACAGTAGCGCACACAACACAAGTAGTTGATGAGCAAGCTAGGCTCTGGTCCACCTGTGGACTGTTCCGAAAACAATTATTATTATTATATCTCTGAAAGGAGCATTATTTCCTTTATTACAAGTAATTTCCAATTCTTTGTGCTAAATCAGTTCATTGGTGGCAAGGTGGCAATAGTCTCTTATAAAATGTGAAGTCGCAGGCCTACGCCGCAGGCCTACATCGGAAATTAACGTCGCAGGCCAAACTCTTGACCACTTAGAGAACAACATTCAGCGCGATATTACTGACAGAAGGATACCATAGATGTTGGAAAAAGACATTGAAAATTGGATTTTCAAATTCTGACGCGATCATAACTCAGAAGTTGTAATACAAACATCATGATGCCGGAGGATTATCTTTCGACTAACTTTACCATTTTGGCAATTCAAGAAATTTGTTTCTGCTTTATTACAATTCAAAGTTGTATACCTCTGGCCGCCGTGTCGTAGTGGATAGAGTGCGACGCTCGACGACGACGTCTAGGTTCGATTTCCAGCTGAACACCTCGAATTTTTCATGGCACCACCTCTTTCGAGCTGCTAACAACACTCAAAGAGTAATTACTGTCTAAGAAAGCTTCTCAAACTTCGCCGCTTGGAGTCGGCAAAAAACGACAGGTCCCTTCTACCCGTGAGAGAGCAGTAGCGCGCACAACACTAGTAGTTGATGAGCAAGCTAGACCCTGGTCCCCCTGTGGACTGTTCCGAAAACAATTATTATTATTATATCTCTGAAAGAAGCACTATTTACTTGTGATACCATTTTAATTATTTTTGCTAAATCAGTTCGTTGGTGGCAAGGTCGCAATAGTCTCTGAGTGAGAATTGCTTTTGTATACAAGCTGAGGGTATTCTTGCAACTCATAAATGTCACACCGCTAATCCTTCACATATTCCAAATACAATGTTTAAGCTCTTGCACACTGGGTGGGAAGGAGTTTCGTTCTCATCAGCACGTAACTAGATTTGGCATCATGTCATTGCGTGGCAGTTAATTTGTACTAGAAAACCAACATTTTCAATTTGATTACAAAAACACTGAAGAAGTACAAGTTGTTGGTAATAAGAAGGGCCTATCTAGTCGTGAGCAATCCTTAGCATTAACATCATGAATACCCTAAACCTTTTGTTCCTTGTGAGCTCTACCTTCCTTGGTTACTGTTTAAGGTTCTGTGTATTGAATATATACTCATTTAGGTTTCGCATCTATGGTCTGATACCATGATTGACTCCTGTGTTAAATTTCGCGTCCAAATAAAGAGCTGAGAAATTTGACTGGGAAGAGTGTGGTGTTGTACTGTATGCAGGAGGAATGCTGCTGGCTAACTCGTTAGAGCATTTTTTTTGTTGAAATAGCGATAAAATAGTGATAGAGACGCAACATTTCCTCGATGTTCAAGCGAGTCGATTGACTTCCCTGCATTATTATCACCAATAAGTCATATCTCGCTCGCTCTTGAATTCTATCTAACAGGTGCAGAGAGGTCTTAGGAGCACCGGACCAGATAGGAGCGTTGTACACAAGCTTTTGGCGGATGTACTCCTTATATATTATTATTGTCAGAAGGGGTGAATTATTTCTTAAGAAACCTGAACATATCGTTGCATTTTTGGCGATCTCGAATATGTGATCGTTCCAACTTAGTGTTGAGTTAATACACGTACCGAGGATGGAAAGTCGTTCAGTTTCAACAATGGAGGATCCATTCATAGATAGTGGCAGGTTGTTTTGGGAACGCTTGAGTGACAGTAGACAGCACTGAGTTTTGGAAGCATTAAATTCCACTCTATTCTTTTGACCTCAATCTATGATGCTGACAAGATCGGAATTCAATGAGCTTAACATACGCTGCCGTTCCAAGTCAATGGTCGAAGAGTAGGGACGACAGGCGTGAAACGAATGTGAAAAGCTAAGGGTGCAGTCATTAGCGAAGGAGTGAATTGGATTAGAAGTGACAGACAGGAGACTGTGGACTGCATAGGGGGACTGGGGCTTTTACAAAAGTGAAGCCTCGTTTACTGCCAAGAAAACTTACCTGAAACACGTCTAGGCTTACCACACCACATAGTTTATACTGGTTTAGGTAAAAGACTCGGCAATGGAAAGACTGGACACTTTTACGAGAGGACAGAAGTAACACACATTTGTAAATATCCTAATGTGAAATTCGTTTACGACAGTAGTGCCAACTTAAAAATAAAAACACTTATCCCTGCCGGAATACAATAACAAACTAAACCTAACATTTTGGTGAAAAAGAAAAAACAAATGGAGAGGAAGCAAACTTAAGACGTCAAGATGTGCTAAGGATGAACTGGTTGCAGGGAACGCAGCCAAAAATACTAAAAATCTGAGAAGGCAATACTAGAAAGGGTTTTAGATGCTCAAGCATTCTGTTCTAAGCCCATTGTTAAAGAAAGATCTACAATTTCTCGATATGAATATTTTCTATGCGACTGCAAGCTACCAATGCCAGTTGTCTTCGCAACGTTGAAAACATTGCAGATGTCAGTAGTGTGCGCACAGGAACTCAGAGTGTATTTCACATCGATCACAAGATTTTTTTTATGGCGCGACAGTCCACTTTCTTAGACAGTTATTACTCTTTGAGTGTTGTTAGCAGCTCCAAATAGATGGTGCCGTATAAAATTCGAAGTGTTCAGCCGAGAATCGAACCTAGATCTTCTGCGTGTGAGTGTCGCACTCTACCCAACACATCTTGGCGGAGCCCAGTTGTATTTTCGTTCGTTCGTTGTAAGCCTAGGCTTCTAAAAAAATTCACTAAGGCAAAATGAAGCTGAGTCCGAATGTTGATTCAAATGTGAGCAATTTTGTTTGAGAACCTGTGCAGTTCAAGCCTGCAGTCCTGTTTGTCCTTATCTCCTTCTCTCCAAGATAAAGATAGTCGTTGGAGTTGTCTTTCACAATCTGGCTATATTTGCTTGAAAACAAAATTTACCTGGGCCCACAAATCGTGCACCCAAAACAACGTTTCAGTTTTTGATGTTGGGCTTTGTGTATGGCTTACAAACCACTGCGATTGAAACACGGTTCCAAATTCGAATTCACAGTGACTTACTCATCAGAATCATGATTCTACGTTTGCACAGCAACCGGGCAAATCCCGGCGACACTATCCAGAAACAAACAACTTCGATGATGGCTTGGACGAAAATTCGAAAAAGAAATTGCAAGAAGTCAGGAACGTTAGTGAAGCAAAGTTTACGTCATTCACAATCACTTCTATTTCAGTTTTAAAAGTTATGCAAGGAAGGCTGGAAGACTCTTTGACAATTAGACCAGTGGCTATATTCTGCTGCCTCAAAAGGTCTAAAACTATTGTTTTTGTTTCAGTGAGTGTCGTGTTGACTGAAATTAAGACACGGAGGGAAAGGTTGAGATGAGTCTTATTAGTGGCCGCTGTGACATAGTGGGTAAAGTGCGACTCTCACACGCCGAAGGTCTATGTTCAATTCCCAGCTCAACAGGAAACTTTCGGAATTTTTCACGACGACAGGCGAGAAACAAATATGAAAAGCTAAGGGTGCTGTCATCAGCGAAGGAGTGAATTGCATTAGAAGTGACAGACAGGAGACTGTGGACTACATACATAAGTGGACTGGGGCTTCGAGGTGCTGACAACACTCAAAGAGTAATTACTGTAAGAAAGCTTCTCAAACTTCGCCGCTTGGAGTCGGCAAAAAACTGTAGGTCCCTTCTACCCGTGAGAGAACAGTAGCGCGCACAACACGAATAGTTGATTAGCAAGCTAGGCCCTGGACCCCCTGTGGACCGTCTCGCCATATAATTATTTAATTATTATGGTTATAGTGTTGACTGTAATTAAGACACGAAGGGAAGGGTTGTGATGTGTCTTATTCGTCTGCTTTTGACGCTATTGTGAGAGGAAGTCCTCAACTTTAGTTTGTTCTTTCTATGCAAGTGAATTATGTGATCCAAAACACAACAAAGGGGTTAGAGAGTTGGCGTTCCCTATCAATTTGATTTGACTTGAATAAGTACCACGCTCAGGAAACCTGGCATTATCAAACATAAGTGCTCTTACATCTGGCACAGCAACAAGTTGGTTTTTTTTTTTTTTCAAATGTCCTGCTGGTGGCAACCTGAAGGCAGAGTTGAGTCGCATTCTTTTTTTCCTCAATTTCTGTGTTTTTTTTTATCTCGGCGTAATTAGTGTGCTGGGTTGTACATTATTCCTTATATCACTTTGGGCTTGTTTAACTTAGGTGAGCTGAGTTCCCGCTCCCGGAAAGAACCCATGTGATATACGACTTTAAAATCAGATCACACCAAGGCCAAGCTAGTGTCGTACGTTTCCGCCGTTATCGTAAGGATATATCGGCGCACCTGAGGCCGTAAAATTCGAACAATCATGGATGTCTTTGTAAAGCACACCGCCACATGCCTCTAGCACATTAATTATGCCCAACCGATAGGCTTCGGTTACTTCGCTCGAGTCGAATTTGAATTTAATTGCTCGTCTGAAGGACAAATGTGTTTAGCACGAATGGGGGAAACCTCACCTCTGCCCTCCCGAAAGACAGCCAGTACCGTCTCACACATATTTTATCCAAAAACAAACTTTCTTTAAAGTGTAATTGTTCGAGAAATGTTGCCGCAAGGCGACTTAAAATACAAAATAAACTACATGCAAATTGTCATCCTATAGTGATGGCTTGCCACACACAACGTGCAAAACTTGATATCCTTTAAAGTCTGCTATTCACACCCTATCCCATACCCAAAAACACCTCGTAAACATCAAGATATTTCTATTTAAAGCAAAATATCTCAAAGTGCTAGTTGGTATGTAAACTTCATGCACTCCTAAGTCACTCACAAATTGTGCCGTCCCACATTCTCGACACAAATGTCAACCCACTCGATCACACATTTCTCAAAATCACATGTTCCCTCCCAAAAAGACGCCTCATGCAGACCTGCTCCAAGTGTAAACATCTCACCTCAGAGTTATGCGCACCCATTTGTGTCACTCACTCAGGGCGCCTCAATCAGTCCATCAGTCAACCCTGAATGGCCGGAGCACTCTCCCTCCGTTCTGCCGCAAATTCCCTAAAATTCACTTCTTCTGCGTTATTGGCAGCAGTCGATTTTCATTTACACACGTTACTGCTACCCATCCATCGACGGCGGCGGTGGCGTTGAGGACTTTAATTTCGGCTTTATCAACTTGTTTATGCCGCAACTACCTCCCCCAGGCAATGGGGTCTAGTAGCGGTTCGAGCAGCCGCCAGAGGCCTTGCCTGGAACGAAGCCGTGTAATAACTTAGGAGTGCATGAAGTTTACATACTTAGAACACGAAGATATATTGTTTGAACACCGGGCGTAGAAAAGTTGAAAATATTTGCTTATCTCTCGCATATGAATGGTAAAGGCGTGGCGAGAAGGCCGCGGGTAGGGCTGCGAAACGGAGGTTTGCTAACGTCTCGGCAGGCAATCGTTCATTGTTTGGGGCGAGGAGGGTTGGTCCTGGCAGGTTGAGCGATGCGAAATTACCCCAATACACACACACACACGTTCAGAGTACACCTCGCTTCACCATTTTGCGTGTCCTATTGGTGTGAAAAATGATCCAGTCTCTAGGCGGATTGGGGGTGGAAGGGAGATGTGTTCGCCTTGCCTTTGTGTCACATTTGAGATTTTTTTCCCCCAACCACACGCACACACCCGCCAAAGCAGGCCGACAAGCGTTTAGTTTCACCTGCTCCTTTAATTAAAGTCACTTAAAATGTTATCCACTTAATTCCGCGTGTTTCGTGTACATTTTCCTTTTTCTCCGCTTTGCCGCTTTGCGGCTGTGCCCGACGAGCGCACGCAATGGCTCGGAGGAATCGCAGTGTGCCGTGCGGACGGCACTCGAAATCCACGCACCTGCGACAGACTCCCCCATTCGGGGCTTATTTCAAAATTTATCTTTGGGCCGGAACAGGTTACTTTTTATTCCATCATTTACGCTTGTTGTGTGTGCACGTGTGTGTGTGAGCCTGGGTGGATACGCCTGATATGATTCCCGTCACTTGACGAGGAAATGAGGACACTACCATTTCTGGTGACTTCCGTTTGTGTGCGCAAAAGCGGGAGGAGGGCTCGGCGTTAGAAGGATACAATTAAATTTTTATCGTATGGTTCAGTGAATGAAATAAGTGAAATTTCCGGATGAACATTTTGCTGGGTTGGTGGATAAATGCTGCCCCTGCGCGTCTGTGTACTCTTTAGGGGGGAAGTTGGTGGTAAACTGCTGAAACGCGAACGATAATCGCGGAAGGAAAGACGGTGGTGGGAGTAGCACTTTTGCTTTATTAAGTCAGACTGCTGAGTTCGGGAGTATAGGTCAGCGACCTCCACACTGTCTATTGTTTGCATCAACAAGTTTGCGATTCAATGCTGAGATTCCTTAGTTGTGTTTATCGTTTGAAAAGGATACACTTTCTAGGCTTGTGGCGACTTTAATTACTTTACTTACGAAGAGAGCTTAGAAACTACAAAAGAATAAAAATCCTCACAAACAAAATCACAAATCCTCCTCCTTTTTTGGTCTGTGCAGTTAAAAGCAGAAGCGTCCAAAGTTTGCAGGAAAACGTGGAAAACAGAATAGGATCCGGAACATTTTATAACTCATCTCTGATAGGGATACAGGCTGGGATTTGGGTGGTGAGCAAGTGTAACCTGAACCCATCCTAGATCTCAAACAGATTTTAAAATAACTCCTGCAGCACCCTCTTTGAATTTCAGACAATTCACGGAAAGGAACGAAGGTACAGATTCACAAAACCCACCGATTGGTCTAAGAATTTGGTGGTCGGGCGTTGCACAATACACGTGGTTAGTACAGAAACTGAATTAAGGCTTCTTGTGGACTAAATCCAGCTCCTCATTCGCCCTGCGGCATTATTGTAACCGGAAATACAGCTGCTAATGGCAATAGAAGAGGGCGAGGCAACCAAGCTCTGCTCTTTCTTTTCTTGGCTTTATTCAAACGGTGAAGTTGTTTACAAACCACTTCACAGTACCCCTTCCATGGAGCACTCAACACAACCTTTCTTGCCGTCAATTCGAGTTTGAAGTCGTTTGTAATATGTCACCGTCTTTTGATTTGGATGTTCCTTTATTTAACAAATTTGCAAAACCACGTTAAGAATTGCTTTAAAAATTGTTTCGAACTGTTTTCTAATTTCTCAGAGACCGGTCAGAATGAACAGTTTGAAATCGAATATTTCACTGCCGGATCTAGACCTACACTATTTTTAGCCGTGAATACAACATTCTAAGCCGTAAATGCAGACTGTTTTAAGAAGGTTTTGCACCGCCTTCGAATATTTATTCACAATGACATTCCAAAAAACGGTAACTCTTGAGACAAAGCACATCCTGTAGCTGCACATTCTATAGCCAGCTAGACACTGCCAGATTTTGCTTTGCCTTCTTCTGTTTTGGAAGGCGTCAGTTTTCCATGAGACAAGCCCACCTTCGCACTCATACCCAAGGGTCCTTAAAGTTTTTAAAGTGCACAAATCCACTAGCCTGTCAGGTATGCTCCCTGTTCTTCTGAAGAGGTTTTCTTCTACGCTGGTAAACCATTGTGTACTCCTTTTCAGCTGTTCCACTCTTTAGAGCTCTTTCCGAGAAAGTGTAGAACAGTATTTATCCAGCCTGTTCCTGTAAAGGGCAAATCGGCATCCTCCCATACCACTTACGCCCCTTCTTTCTGAGGTCACAGAAACGCTTCAAAACCTGAAACCGTCAGCTTCTCATTGACTGGCAGTTTGGCTTCCGCAACAAGAGATCTTCTGTTGATCCGATCTTAGAAATTACCATTCGAACCGTTAAATTCAAATTGTGTTGGACGCGTCCAAGTCTGATATTTACCAAATAAATGCTAGTGTTTCCCATTCCTTTGCCCATGACAACGCCCTCAGCTTTTCATACATGTTCCTTGGATTTTGCTCCTCCTCATAGGCCACAGAATTCAAGAAATTAACTGCAAAACTCGCCTATCCGTTCAAGAAACTCGCTATTAATCACATGATATTTGTCGGTTTGCATTTTCTCAATCACCTCAAGCTCGACGTTTGGCGAGGTCACACATCCCAAGCCTGGTTTCCAATACGAAGTTGCCTTTTACATTTCGGGATCGGGCAACCCTAGTGTTGGAATCTGGCACCCGCCAGCTCTATCGTACAGTTTGACATTTTTGAGGTTATACGCACTCAGAACGTTTTGACATACGAGCGCTATTTGTGTTGTTTACAGTAACTCAAAAAATTCATCTCGCCCAAAAAGTGGAATTAAATCGTGAACATTTTCGTGCGATTATTTTTTACAACTTTTGACGTGAATTAACTCAACAGCAGTGCATCGATGAACTTAATTCAACTTTTGGCGATGAAGCCCCATCAAGGACCAGTGTTTATCGATGGTATGGTGAATTCAACCGAGGTCGCAGTTAACTCTAAAACAAATTTCGCGACGGTCGTCCAAAATCAGTTGTTGTTCCGGAAACCATTAATATTGTGCGACAACTGATATTGCAAGATCGTCATATGACCTATCGTGAGATTGAGACAACCTAAGGCATTAGTGGGAGCAGCATACATTCAATATTGCATGAACATTTGACCGTCTGAAAACTTTGTTCACGTTGGATCCCACACAATTTGACAATCGCTTAAAACAAGGATCGTGTCGATTGGTCGAAAGAAATGCTCCACAAATACGATCGCGTTGCTTCGAAACACGTCTATGACATCGTGACCGATGATGAATCGTGGATTTACGCATATAAGCCCAAAGTAAAGTCGACTGTATAGGTGTTTAAAATTGAGCCAAATCCAACAAAAGTTGCCCGCGTACGAAGCACTTCCACGCAAATGATCGCCGTTTCTTCGGAAAAACTGGACATGTCGCAACCGTACCACTAGAACAACGCACAACAGTCAATTTTGAGTGGTACACCACCATTTGTTTGCCAGTTTTCTTCCAAGAAATCAGGAAAACCAACCGCCGAAGACGGATCACTCTTCACCACGACAATGCGATCTCTCACACATCGGCTCAAGCAACTGCATTTTTGAGCACTCAAATGAGTGCGGATGAGTTATCCGCCATATAGTCCTGACTTGGCACCGAATGACTTCTATTTATTCCCGTACGCAAAAAAATAAAATGAGAGGTCAACGTTTTTCGACACCTGAAGTAGCGGTTGATGTTTTCAGGATGCATGTTTTCGAGATACCTCAATCGGAGTAGCAAAAGTGCTTCGACAATTGGTTTAAACCTATGCAAAAGTGTATAGATCTCAATGGGAAATATTTTGAAAAATAATAAAGCTATTTTCGATGGTTAATATTCGTTTTTGTTCTCTAATCCCGAAATACAAAAGGCAACCCTCGTATCTCTTTCGAATAAGCCGCAATTGCTCGTGATGTATTGTTGTCACGATTGGGCTGCAATCAAATGTGATGTAAAGTAGATGAATGTATTTCCAAGCTTAACACCTGCTCAGCTGTAGTCTGCAAAGAGGTTGCCGTCCAGACTGTCTGTAAGATATGTGGAATGTGCAGGTGTTAAAAATTTCCTCCCATAGTTTACTTCTTTCCAATATGTTTGTGTAAATTTAAACCATCTAGTTTTGGCCTAAATGTCTTCATAGAACATGTCGACTTCATTTTTTGTAAACTCACTTCCTACACATTTTCTTATCCATATGATCTGCTCATCTTAAGCATTTCTTGACACTTGAAGAGATGAATGTTGCCCTACACCCGTTCCGCCTCCTCTATTTGCCAGCAATTATCGGCCACTGCTGCAATTTTACATCAATTTAAAGCCTTTTTCTCCATTGAATGGCAACACGTTTATCACCTGAAGTTGACGTTCTTAGTAAGTTGGTTTGTTTGACGAGCTGACATGTTCAAGGGTTTTTTTAAGCATCCGGAACGTTGTCAAAAATAAACTTAACATAATGTGCGATAACGCCTGGCTCTTAAGAAAGCTTTTGTGCATTCCTTTTTTCTCCTTTCTTAATTCTCCTGGCTCCTTTTCCATATCCTTTTCTTTCTTCTTTCCCCCTTTCATCTTCCTCCTTCTTCTCTTCCTCTTTTACGATAGCCATAAGGGAATACATATTTTCCTGACGCAAACCATCTTTTTCTTTTCAACTTCTAGTAAGAGTTATGTTTTTTCTTATAAAACAGTTGCGAAGGGATCTTCTTTTTCTTGTGGGTCTCAACCAATATGCATCTTCACCCAGCACGCTGTTTCGCTAGCTACCTCCAGTTGCGCACTCTAAGTTGGTTGAGGTCCTTGTCCACACGAGTGGCGGGAAGCATTATTGTCTACAGATAATGCGCTTCAGCTATGCATTGCGAAAAAAGCCCAGAAACTACCGAAAGGCATGATTGTGCAACGCTCAGTCCCAAGTGAATGGGGTGGTCAAAAACAAACTGGAAACGCTGTAATTTGAAGCCTTTCTCCACAGTCCTCACTCCTCCCAGCTTTGCCGACTGAAAACGCTTTGGAGGTCATCAGGTCTTCTGAAGAAATCCAAAAATAGCTTAATGATTGGATCGATGCTAAACAGGAGTTTGCATGTGGTATTCGAAAAATATGAGAGAAATGGGAAATTGTCGCTGCTTCCGACGGGCAAAACTTTGAGTGATGTACATTTTGCGTGCGGTGTGCCCTTAAGGCCCCCTGTTTCCACCTGGGCAGCTGTTGTACAGAACCATCGATCTAATCTTAGAAACACTGCTCCCACTCTTGTTCTTGTGTCTATTCCAGGAAAGTTACTTATTCCATCTGCCTTGACGCTGTTGAACCCGCACTCAACCCTCCTTGGTTGGAAGTTACCTGTAAACTTGTGAATCCCTGTTTCAAATCAACAGAATCACACTCCCATGCGTTGGCGAACACTGACAAAAGCTGACTGCAACATTTTCCTGATTACAGCGAATTCTTTGAACTCCAAGCCTTACACTGTGCAAACCATACTCTTTTGTTAAAATTCAATCAATGGCTTCCACACAACCGAGATCAGATAAACGTGTCGCACTCAATTTTTCGAAGCTTTTACTTGTCAGTTGTGCACCAAAGGCGGTCGCAATTCCATTGAAATCAATTTCGGTCTCAATCTTCTGTGAAGCTGCTTCAGCATGCGTTGGTTCTAGTACCACTCCACACAATACAGCCACCAACTCAAAGGTAAACGACACTGATTGACTGAAGCAGCACAATGTCGGTGCATGTCTCTTTGAGAAACCACAATGCATCGCCAAATCCAATTCCTTTTACCCACCCGCGCACAATATTCCCAACCCACTCTCGCTAAGTGCATCATGTCAAAGACTGCTCCCTTACATAGGCCGTTGTATCGCCTGTCATGTATCGCCTGGATCCTGTCAACTAAACTGCGCTCACCGCACTGCAGTCTGAAAGTAAAAAGCTGTGTAATCGATCCCATCCACTGCCATTCAGAGAAGAAAAATCCTAGGAGGTCTCCTTTTTGTCGAAGGGCTTATGCATAACCATGTCCCTCCATTCGACACTTCCTGCCTTTTTTTTGCATACACTGACTCAGTGCCCCCGCCCCCTCCCAGCCCCCTATGTCAAATTCAGAACAGTACAAGAGTTGCCGTCTATCTGGGTCCTCACGAAAAGAAGTCGCACGAAAAAGAGCAGGAAAGGATATTTGAAATTGATTTTTATGGCAATAAATTTGTTTCTCGTTTTCCCTGCCCCCACATGTTTGCAATTGATTTTCACTCACTGCGCGGCTGGGAGCTGTGTGTGGTGGCGGTGCGGTGATGCCAGAGGGTATGGAGCGACAACCTCATATCATCTAGCCCTCGTCATCGGAGTTCATTTCGATAATTTTTTTGTTTCCATTTGGGTTATTTTCACTCACTCCCAGTCTGCTGGCAGTTTGGTGTGATTTACTTTCGCTCTTGTCGTGTACTAGACGAAACGACACTCGTGTCTTAGGGGTGAGCGGTGTACATGACTTTCCATCCATTCAACCGGTCGAACCCAACACACTCAGTCAGTGTATGAATTTCAATTGAATTCTCTTACCACGAAGCCAATATTTTTGTCGGGGTTAAAACAATAAATCTATCCTCCCTCCACTTGGCAGCGTGTCCTCGGTAGCATTATGGTGTGTGCTACTAGCCAACTGGGTGTGTTATCCTCTTTTTTCTGTTCCAAGCCATTTCAATTTTCGGCGGATTCGAAACTGTGTGGGTTGGTTTTGAAGGTTTTCTCCTCTTCAGTGGTTTTCAGTGTTGGGGAGTCTGTTTTGGCATTGAACTAGCATATTGACTACCCATTCGGAAGCCAATAAACTCGACTTTCAGATAGTTGGTGCCGTTTGGAATCATAATGGTACTGAGCGTGAGGTGATTGCGGTCGGGGATGCCACTTGCACGGAAATAAAAACCAAAATGACAGATTTATTCTGTCGAACACGACATGATGGTGACGGGTAATGTTTTGTGTTTTGATGGTTTTTACAGTCTGTTTGAAAGAATTAACGAGGCGAGGGAGAGGAATTTTTCGTGACATGGAGATGTTTGTATTATTTTGATCAATCACTTTCGAAGAAGAAAAATTGGACAGGGAACCTGTCTGTTCTTTAAACAAAATTAAGTAGTTCTATACCTCTAGCAATTCCAACTCTGTTTGAACTTTTCTTTAATTATGGACTGAAGCTCAGAGATTTTTTTTAATTTGTTTACCTAAAACAACAGACAGCTGCGACTCGCCAAAATGACGCCGGCATGGTAGCTGATCATATGACTGGGAAGTCTTGAGGTGCGAAGCACGCGTCGCTCAAGTCTATATCTTCAATTGTTCTAAGAAAATAATAGAAACACAGGTCTAGGAAGCCCTACATTTAAAACGAAGTTGGTCCTCGCCTCATTTTGTCTGTAATTACATTGATTATATGATCATGGGGTGTGTGATCTGTTAGCTGTAAATGCGACAGACTTTGGAGAGCTCTTGTAGCCCTTTATATTTCGCTCAAAATCCTTGTCCGATTCGAATAGGTGTAAGCCCCAAATTGCAAAGCGATAATCAAGCGGAATTGTGCAGTCATTCGTTTATTGGTTAAGATAAACGCCTTACCATAAGAGTACTGTCCGCACCAGTGAATGGGTTCCAAATCGTGGGCCTGCCCTTACGGAACGAATTTATCAAGTTTACGTGAAGAAAAGTTAGAATCTAGCAACATAAAGTCGACAGGGAAAAGCACTGTAAGCAGGTCCTCTTTTTCAAACACTTCACGGAATAGGAAAGATTAGAGAGCATTTTAAGTTTTTCTAAATGAATGGCCAGAAGTCTTGCAGCTGTGTCCCTATGACCTCTGATGTTGCTCCACAAGATATTCTACATGTCTGATTAATGCTTCGCAGTGCTTGTCGGTCAAACAAACCGACGATGTAGATGTAAGTGTCTTTGGCCCAGGTATAAGGTGAAACCTATGCGACACAAGGCAGATTTTTCATATCCCAGGTATACCGGAATAAACAGAGCGTCAAGATACAAATGTCTCGATAGGGAACATTTGTTGTGAACAAGCCCTTATTTTTTTTTGTTTGTTTGCTTTGACATCTGTGAAAAATATTAAGTATACATGAAGTCATTGGACAGACAACATCATATTTATTCATCGTGTTAAAAACATCGAATTTTGTACCAGAAAGTGATGATTTGCGGAAAGCATTAATTTTTTGTTTTCATTTGAAGAGAAGTGCTGCAGAGTTGCATCGAATGCTTGTCGAGGCATATGGTGATCATGCTCTATCAGAAGCAACATGCAAACGATGGTTTCAACGGTTCAGAAATAATGATTTTGATGTGAAAAATGAAGAACGTGAAAGACCACCAAAAAAGTTTGAAGCCACCGAATTGAAAACGATATTGGATGGAGATGACACTTTTTGTCAAAAGCAAATGACAGCAATGTTAAATGTTGCACAACAAACAATTTCTGACCGTTTAAAAGCTATGGGAAATAATCAAAAGTGTGGAAGATGGATGCAACATGAATTGAATGAAAGACAAATGGAAAGCCGGAAAGAAATTTTGCTTCAAAGACACGAAAGAAAATCGGTTTTGCATCGGATTGTTACTGGCGATGAAAAACGGATTTATTTTAAGAATCCTAAACGGAAAAAATCATGGATTAATCTGGGACAACCATCAACATCGACTGCAAAACCAGATCGATTCGGCAAGAAGACAATGCTGTGTGTTTGGTGGGACCGGAAAGGAGTGCTGTACCCCGAGCTCCTAAAACCTGGTGAAACCATTAATACTGATCGCTACCGACAACAAATGATCAATTTGAACCATGCATTGATCGAGAAACGACCAGAATGCGCCAGAAGACTCGGCAAGGCAATTTGGCTCCATGACAATGCACCTGCACACAAAGCAAAACCGGTTCAGGATACAATCAAAATACTTGGCTGGGAGCAAGTTCCCCACTCGCCGTTTTCACCAGACTTGGCTCCTTCCGACTACCTTTTTTTTTACCGATGGGACACGCATTGGCTGAGCAGCACTTTGATTCCTACAAGGAGGTCGAAAATTGAGTGCCTGATTTTTTTGTATTAAAAGACGAGCAATTTTATTGGCGTGGTATACATAAATTGCCAGAAAGGTGGTCAAAATGTGTAGAAAACAATGGCCAATACTTTGAATAAAATGTTTTTACTTTCCCATTAATAATTAGTGTTTTATTTTCAAAAAAACGCACATTTCATACCGCTATGCCCGGTAAATATTAATTGTTGGCGCAACTGTCCACTTGGGGACCCGAGCTTAGCTTGGTCAGCAACGACTCGTGTTGTGCGCGCTACTGTTCTCTCACGAGTAGAAGCGACCTACAGTTTTTTGCCGGCTCCGAATGGCGAAGTTTGAGAGGCTTTTTCCTAGACAGTATTACCTTTTGAGTATACTGAGTACTGTCAGCAGCTCGAAAGAGGTGGTGCCGTGAAAAATTCGAGATGTTCAGCCGGGAATCGAACCTAGATCTAGGGCGTGTGAGCGTCGCTCTCTACCCACTACGCCACGGCTGCCACATTTTTCATATACGAGGGCTGCCTTTTCTATTTCGGGATTAGAGAACAGAAATAAATATTAATCATCGAAAATAGCTTAATTGTTTTTCAAAATATTCCCCATTAAAATCTGTACACCTTTGCATAGGTTTAAACCAATTGTCGAAGCACTTTTGCCACTCCGATTGATGTATCTCCGAAACATGCATACTGAACGCATCAACCGCTTCTTCAGGTGTCGAAAAACGTTGACCTCTCATTTTATTTTTTTACGTACGGGAATAAAAAGAAGTCATTCGGTGCCAAGTCAAGACTATACGGGGGATGACTCATCAATTCGATGTTTTGAGTGCTCAAAAATGCAGTTGTTTGAGCCGATGTGTGAGAGCTCGCATTGTCGTGGTGAAGGGTGATCCGTCTTCGGCGGTTGGTTTTCCTGATTTCTTGGAAGATAACAGGCAAACAAATGTTTGTGTATCACTCAGAATTGACTGGTTTGCGTTGTTCTAGTTTTACGGTTTCGACATGTCCAGTTTTTCCGAAAAAACAGGCAACCATTTGCTTGGAAGTGTTTCGTGCTCGAGCAACTTTTGTTGGATTTGGCTCAATTTGAAACACCTATACAGTCGACTTGTTTACTTTCGGGCTCATACGCTTAAATCCGCGATTCAACACCTGCCACTATGTTAAAGACATGTTTCAAAGCACTGCGATCGTATTTTTTGAGCATTTCTTTCGACCAATCGACACGAGCCTGTTTTTGAGCGATTGACAAATTGTGTGGGATCTAACGTGAACAAAGTTTTTTGACGGTCAAATGATCATGCAATATTGAATGTGTGCTGGTCCCAGTAATGCTTAAGGTTGTCTCAATCTCAAGATAGGTCACATGACGATTTTGCAATATTAGTTGGCGCACAGTATTAATGGTTTGCGGAACATCAACTGATTTTGGAAGACCTTCACGAAATTCGTCTTGGAGTGAACTATGACTTCGGTTGAATTCACCATACCATCGATAAACACTGGTCCTTGATGGAGCTTCATCGCCAAAAATTGAATTAAGTTCATGGACGCACTGTTGTTGAGTTAATCCACGTCGAAAGTTGTAAAAAATAATCGCATGAAATTTCTTACGACTTAGTTCCAGTTTTTGGGCGAGATGAATATTTTATGTTACTGTAAACAAAACAAATAGCGCTCGTATGGCAGAACGTTCTGAGTTTGTATAACCCCAAAATGTCAAACTTTATGATACAGCTAGCATTTGCCAAATTGCAACACTAGAGTTGCCCAATCCCGAAATATAAAAGGCAGCCTTCGTACGTACTCGTGAGGGAACAGTAGCGCGCACAACAGGAGTAGTTTATGAGCAAGCTAGGCCCTGGTTCCCCTGTGGACTGTAGCGCCAACAATTATTATTATTATTATTTTCTTTTACTTCAAAAAAGCATCGGGGCAACGGAGCATCTGCGTTTTAAATGATCATAAATGCCCCAGTGACAACGCTTTGTATAAATGGCGCAAACAGACACAATCGTCGACATACTAGTATCTGTCTAAATAGTCCTTTTTCTGACTTGCGCAAGAGAAATCTCATGTGTCAGGTGTCCAGCTCCTGAGTTAAGGATTTATCTTCAAATGGTCGTGGCAGTAGCCGAGAACTGGGGAAAGGATGGCCGACCAATCTGGAACTTCTCCTTTCTATGTTTATAAACTTGGCGGTTGTAAGGACTTTCGTAAATGGAATCAACGGTGTTGTCAAATTCAGTTTAAACTTTCTTCAGCCATTACGGTAAAATAGGAACAAAGGATTCGCGTCTCAATTATGTTGAAACATTTTTATTCAAGATGAATTCAAATGTGATTGTTTTTGCTGGAAAACACCAAGTAGCCGCTTTACAGACCTTCAACACCTCGTTTGTCTCGAACTGTGTGCCGTTGGCATTATACTAGCAGTGTTGCCAAAAAAAACGCGATGCTGCGAAAGAAAAATTTCTGGTGAGCTCAACATGTCGTTGGGACAGATGCAATTAATCTACCACCGCAACAGAAAAAAGTTAGAACAAATAGAGTGAAGAAGTTGCTACACATGCACGAAAGTTTAAAGTTTCCGAATTTGGGTTTTTTCCAATGAGTCGCCATTTGTCAGCGATGTGTAAACAATGTGTAAACAGACAAGACGAATAAGTTTACTTGACAGAGAGGTCCTTTGAAAATGTACAACTTCGGAAGAATAGCAGAATAGTAGGCAGCAGCGATGGAGGAGGGGTGGGACGCCATTACCGGGAATAGTCGCTCTCTCCCTTTCTCTTATTGGACCACAGCGTCAAAATGAAGGCGTCTGTATACCGTGAAACTGTCTTAGATACATAAGGCGAAGAATGCATTTCAGCCAGAGACTGTGGACGTTCCAACGAGACTCGATACTGGTTCAAAAACCACACACCAGCCCAGAAAGATTTCAAACCAATTTCCAACACTTCATTTCTTTGACCATTGTGTCAGATTGCAAATTTTTATATAATTGGCTCCGGCTGCCAGCCCGTTTGATTTCTCTGTCTAGGGTGTTTACAAGTCGAATTTTCGCACTAGAGAGCACCAAAGTTTGGAGTACCTCACACGAGCACTTCGTCAGAAATGGGGCAAAATACAACAGAACTATACGCGTGCGGCGACGGATAACTTTCTTTGACTGTTGCAAGTCAATTATTCAAGCCAAGGATAGGCATATTGAAAATTAACTATGCAATTTGAAAATTAATATATTTTATGTCATGTTCAGCTTTGGCTTAATTAAGCATTTTTAAAAATTGAAGATCGAGTCATTCACTCTGCAGACTTAATGACCTGACATCACCCGATGCAGATGCGCTTGGCCTTAAACTAAGAATCTAAGCTTCTCTCCTAGAGTGGCGATTTCTGATAACATTGATTTTTTCCTTCTTGTTTTGGCTGTTTAATAAGGTCTGGTTTTCTTAGGGATGCTTTGTGTACAAATTAAGTGTACAAAATTAGTAATTTTACTAGAAGAAAACTCAGTCTGTCAACTGTTTAATGTACTAAGCACAGTAAACCTCAAATCAGCAGTCTTTTCTGATCCAGAAACTCTGCCCCTGGCAACACTGAACCCGTTTGGATGACATCACGCAGTCAACAATGGGAAACTGAATTTCATCTGCAATCGCTGACTCTTGTTGTGCTGAATTTTTGACTGCAGTGCATTGGGGATGTGGTGGCAGAGTATGGACGGTGGCGATGGTGGTTGGTGGTGATGGTGGTGGTTGGAGATGATAGCGGAAACGCTAAAAATTGCTTTTCAGTGGCCTATAAACCGTTGTGTGGTTAATGGTGGCATTCATTTGTGTTTTTTCTTTGTTTTTTGTTTCTGAGCTGCCCCATTCGTCGTCTCTTTTGGGGTGACACGCCTCCCCATTAAAAGTTGAAACATCAATTTCCAGAACGATCTGTCTTTTGAATGAATGTGAACCGAAAGCGGGCGCCCGACGGCGAATGGAGATTGTTGAGATAGTGAGCATGTGATATAGCGGCGTGGATAAATCGGGTCAAGGAGTGCAATAAAACCGAACGATGGTCGCCGGTTTAATTGAATGGATTTCTTATTTATGGAAAGAAATGAAAATTCTGTGTTTGAGTAAAACCCGAGAGGTTGGTCGCAGAGGGTGCTACATTGATTATGAACTCGGGCTGATTGAGTTGACATGCACCAGCATATTTGCTTGGGCTGGTTAAATGCAGCATTGCTGGGATGTAAAGTTATGAGATTTTGAAAGACGGACAGCTTGCTGAAGAATTTGTAGAATTGGGCCTCGAATATTTGGACTGTTCAGGGAAACAGACTTCTGAGAATACCTAAATTATTCTGATGGAATATTGAATTCGAGCTGTTGATTTATCTGCATGAAGCAGGACAGGTTGGCAAACTGAGTCTACAAAATGTGGGATGCACACTTGTCAACCACACTGTGTCCCGCCGTTCGGGCAGTCATTATATCCTGACGTGAGTATCCCTACTTCGAAAAACAATTTCTAAAATTGAGACCCAAATGGCAATAGATTAGTCCTGAATTATCCCCATTTCAGAACACTCACTCACTCACACAGGAACCTCCGCCTCCTTTGCATACACGTGTGTGAACATCATCAAGTCTAATACGACTGAAAGGGGAGGAAACCAATTTTGATGATTTCCTGGTTACAAGACGACTGACGACTGTAATTTACGACGAGGGTGAACTAGAGCGGAAGTTGATTTATAACCGACTGCTCAAATTGAGGAAGAAGCCTCTCTCATTGCTGCGTGATTCAGAAAGTCCTACGCTCGAGTCCTTCTCTCCAGTTCACTCGCTATTTCCCTCTTTCACTCTGTCACTCGTTCGATGGGCACAATCACAGGTACACTTCACTCCACTCCGCTTCAGCTGACCGACCCTCAACGACCATCCACTGCCTAGCCTCTGTGGCCCACAAATCAAAGAAATTGCTGGCATTTTCTAATATGAATACGAGGACAAAGCCAATGTCCTTCCATCATAAATCATGGGAAAAATTCCAATTTAATGGTAAAATCGTAGAGCGAGGGTATGACCGGTTCTCGGAAGGGACCTCCACGCCCCCTGCTGGCAGTCACCAACGGTTTTGTGTATTCCGCTTATTTTTCGAGAATTTTTCAAAAGGTGCTTTGTATGCAAATTTCCCACAGAGCGAGGAACTAAATGCGGAACTGGATTCGGAGTTGTGTAAGCTTACGGCAATGAGGAGAAGCGGCATGAGCATATCAAGATAAAGGCATCCATTTGTGGCGTGCACAAGCGCGAGTATGTTTGTGTGAAGGATTTCACTCCGCATTACTAGGGTGGCATCCTTCGCACACACTGTGCGACCCCCATGATGCTCCAAAATGTATATCCACCTGAATGGACGATTTGATGGATGACAGAGATTTGGAAAATCTCATGACATTTTTTGCACGTGGTCAACGAGGTATAGGAGTGGCATCATATGGTTCCTATGGGTTTTCGATTTGAGTCTTCTGCTGCTGGCAATTCACCCTCTGTTCGCCTGCATACTTATCTTTGACAGTGGGCTTGCCGCTCGGTGGGAGGCTTGAAAAATGAGATGAAAAGTGAACTGGTTTTGCACATAGAGTAGTCGTCGACGTCGTTTTCGTTGTCGTTGTCGTTGTCGTTGTCCGGCTGGGTGTGAATGGGATCTATGAAATTCGAAGTAGAAATCTATGGATATTTGGAATTCGTATTAAAATATTCAATTAAGTGAGCTTTGGTGAAATTCCTTAAAATGACGTTGGCTGTGTGGTCCGTTGAATAATTCATAAATGGTGGAGCTGGCAATAGGATGATTTATTAGCCATGGGAGAGGTGTTAAGTGGGTAATCTCTCTCCGAATTCTGTGAAAGGGAATTTAATTAGAAATTTCTAATCGTAGCCGCTTTAGTGGTTTCATTGGAATTGGACTTAACGGTTTCAGAGACGTAGAACCGACTAGAGGAGCGTGTTTCGAAGGATATTTCAGTTGAGTTTCTAGAATACTCTCTGGTATGGGTGGGAGTGTAAATGATACAACATTATGTGTTCTCCAATTGAAGCTTTGTCCTACTGGCTTTGAATTGCCTTCTTAACCAGTTCGCATATATTTTCAACGGGTTTAAGACAACGGCTTCCTACTTCTCTTCACTTGGAAAATAGGCCCTTCTTCAGGAAGCAGCCTACAGCACATTTTTTCTCATCAGAGCTGAAATTCTTTCTTTTGACTTGAGCTTGACTGCGGCTTAATGGCATCTTTGTGAATCTTCATGCAACAGGACTTATTCTATTTTTGGGTGTAGCAGCATAGTGGCCTGTACTCCAAGTCCAAGGTGTGGAGTCCAGATCCAGAAGTAGGAACTTGGAACCAATTCCTAAGATGCACTGAATGTCATTCTGAATCTCACATCTGGTTGCGACACAATTGGTTGCACATGCAACTGAAGTCGATTTCATCTTGACAATCGCTAAAATGTGGTCGCCGTGGCGTAGTGGGTAGAGTGCGACGCTCACACGCCGAAGGGTCTAGGTTCGATCTCCAGATCAACACCAATTTTTTCGAATTTTTCACGGTACCACCTCCTTCAAGCTGCTGACAGCACTCAAAGAGTAATAACTGTCTAAGAAAGCTTCTCAAATCTCGCCGTTTGGAGTCGGCAAAAAACGGTAGGTCCCTTCTACCTGTGAGAGAACAGTAGCGCACACAACACGAGTAGTTGATGAGCAAGCTAGGCCCTGGTCCCTCTTTGAACTGTAGCGCCAACAATTATTTATAAAAAATTTTTAAATTTAAATTAAATTAAAATTTAAAATTTAAATTTTTATTTATAAAAAATTTAGGATTTGTCATACGGCTTAAAAACTTAATTTTAGTTTATCCTTTTGACTTTGCTATCATTGTCGTATGCTCCAAAGTGAGGTGTGATTCATTCGGGAAGCACTGGCTAAAATGGAAAATATGTTGTCAGGTAGCACTTAAGTTTTTAGAATCAGTTTTATCAAACTCCAAGAGATTTGATGTTTTAGGCGTTTCCGTATCTGGTGGCAATCTATAGCTCCGTTCATACCAAGAACCCGCTGATCTCAATAGGAACATTTACACTTAGGCATACGTCTTGCTAAATGTTTGCTTATGCGATCTACTTAATCAATTTAAGATGGTTAAGTTTGTAAGGAGATGTTAACCTTTCCAGTCCTTAAAGACCTTCTAGACAGCTACCACCTTTCAGAGTGTCGGAAAGGGAGGCACGTTCGTGGAAGCAATAATTGGTAACTATTTGACTGCTTAGCATCCGATTCCTGTAGAAGTTCTTCGACGATGAGGAACCTGAAACTCTTCCACTTGCTGTGCACCTCCCTAGTACTTGCGTTCCAGATGGAAGAAACTACACTGGAGCTCTCAGGCTCAAATACTGGTCCATTGTGCGTTCCAGATGCTCTGCAGCAGTTTCCTCTAGTGTGTCTGACTCCATCGATCTTTGGGAAAACAGGTTTATTCGTTTTTGCTTAATTTAAATATTTCTGTACTGAAAATACGGAAACATTACATCACTTAAGGTATTGCCAAAAGCAGCTCATTTTTCCCATCCCTTTGATAATTTTCGAATACAATCTCTAGTCCTCTCTGCTTTCTCTCTGACATCCATCCAATCATGAAACATTCTTTTGTTTTTTTTAAAAGACCAGAAGTAGAAAACAGGAACTCGCTCTGCATCTATCCAAATAGTCAGTAGTCAGAAGGGGTTTGGAATAACGGCGCGTGGGATACGACCTTCAATTTCAGCGTCTCTCACGCAACGCACGGATCATTATGCATTAGTTGCAGTCGATAACGTTTTCCATTAATGATTCCGCCTAGTAAACTGCTAACGTATGGGTCCACTATTTGATTCCGCCTAGTAAATTGCTAACGTATGGTACACCACACCAGTTTGGGTCCACAATTTGCAGAGTTTACAAAGTACTTCATCGTCAGTCACGATCCGAAACGAAAATCTCTTCCTTTGATGTTCATCCGAAATCAGTTCAAAGGAAAAAAATCGACTTTCAACATCGATCTTTCGACTCTCGGTTTTAACTCACACGGAACAATATTTTCCTTACTTTTAAGGAAATTGATATTTTTGCAATTCAAAGGAAATTATTTGCTGATTCACCCCCAACTTTGTCGTTAGCACGGATCTTGATCCAGTTAAACCTACAAACTTGTTTGCGCTGCCCAAACTCTTTTCGTCGTCACCCCATTTGAAGCATCGAAACCGCTATTTGAATGATTCATTGGTGGGAGCAGTTTCACTATAAACTTCTACAAATATTAAATGGGCTTCAGTTGCAATTTTTTTTCAATAAAAACAGAAAATCGAAACTTCCTCCAAATTCTCCTTCTTCTTCTTGTGGCGCAACAGTCCGGGGTGGACCTGGGCCTCAACCAACATACCTCTCCAGCCAGCACGATCTTTCGCCAGCTGTCTCCAGTGGCGCACTCCAAGTTGGTTGAGGTCCTTCTCCACTTGTGTGCGCCAATTTAGTCTAGGTCGTCCTCTGTTACGTTGTCCCAATGGCTCGGATTCAAAGACTTTTCGGGCCGGAGCAGTGGTGTCCATACGCTCTACATGGCCTAGCCATCTTAAGCGTAGACGCTTAACCAGGCGCATGTCGCTGTACAGCTCATAAAGTTAGTGGTTTAATCTTCTCCTCCAGGTGCCATCAACGCAAACAGGACCAAAAATCGCATGCAAAACTTTTCTCTCGAAGAGACCAAAGGTTTCCTCACACGCCTTTGCGTCCAGGACTTTGCGCCATAAAGTAGGACGGAGATGATCAAGCTGTCATATAAAGCGAGCTTAGTCCTTCGAGAGAGGGCTTTATTACTCAATTGCCTCTTGAGCCCAAAGAAACAGCGATTGGCAAGAGTGATTCTGCGTTTGATTTCGGTACTGATGTTGTTGTTCCTGTTTACCGCGGAGCCGAGGTAGACGAAGTCCTTGTCTACCTCGAAGTTTCTGCTGCCTAGTGTGATGCTCCGTCCGAGACGTCGACGTTGTGTGTCCTCCCTTGATGACAGCATATACTTAGTTTTGCCCTCATTTACCACCAGACCCATTTTAGCCTCTTCCGCTTCAATGCCAGCAAACGCTTCATTGACGGCTCGCTGTGTTCGTCCAATCACGTCAATGTCATCAGCGCAAGCTAGCAATTGAACTGACTTCTGGAAGATCGTGCCTCTGGTGTTGACTTGTGAGTTACGCACTCCTTGTCCTCTGTCGGATCGCACCGTAATCAATCTGGTTGACGGTTGATTGATCAGGAGATCGCCAGGTCCAGGTGAATGTCCAGGTGTTGGAGCCGCGTGCTAGGCACAGAGAGGTTCCGGCCCGCGGCGAAGTCCAACAGTCTGAGTCCGTTTCGGGATGTGTTGTCGTGCAGGCTGTGTTTACCGTAGACTCCAGCAAAGATGTCCTCCTTTCTCAGCTGAGCGTTGAAATCTCCTAGAACGATTTTGGTGTCGTAGCTGGGGCATCGATCCTATGTTCTTTCTAGGAGATCGTAGAAGCCATGCTTGGTTTTGTCATCCTTCTCCCCTGTCTGGGCGCATATTAGGCTGATATTCCCGAATTTCGCCTTGATGCTGATTGTCATGAGGCGTTAGACTTTTTGCTTAAGTCTGCCGCGAATAACAAGTCCGCATCTGAATAAGCGCTGCCTTCTCTTTTAACCCTCGGGTAGAGGTGCTCGCTGCATACATTGGTTCACCATACAATGGGAGTTGTGATGGCTATCCAGGGGCGCCGCGTGGAGGCTGTATGTCAACTTGACCTGTGCTCTAACGAGGATAGCTTTAAAAGCTCGCCATGTTGAGCGCAATCAACTACGTTACCTCGCGTGCACAGGCCCATGCCCTCCACTTCCTCCAAATGCTGTTTATTTAAGTCAAATAACATTTTCGTAAGAGAAAAACAATTTTGCCTCCGGTGCACACTTATCAATACTGACAAATGTCAGCCCATTCCAATGAAATAAGTAATCACTTCCAAGAACATTCACAGCTTGCAAGTGGCGCCATCTTTTGAAGACCTTCAATATTAAGCCGTATCATCCACTCGGAGTGGTTATAACTGGTAAAAGGTGCTTCACAGCGGACACTGAAATGGACACAAAATTTACTTCACCCCAAGTTCCATTTTACTGTAGACAGGATATCCCGATGGTCTCCTCCATTGATGGTCTCCTCGTGAGAATATCCTCCTCCTGGCTGTGGCTTACAACCGATTGTCGCCGGCAGAGTCATTATTATTCAACTAAGCTAGACAGATCCAGTTCAGTGTTAGCCCAGCCCAGTTCATTGTTAACCCAGAACTAGGCGAGACAATAAGAGGACTTTCCGGGCTAAATGTGTAGGCACAACCGGATTCTGTGATCCAGAGAACGGCAGAGGTTTGCGAAAAACCAATGTCCGGTGATTGTCCCACAAGCATGATTTTATTTAGAAGTTAGGTCAACTAAGGCGTCGTCGGGATATTAGAAATGCTAGCCAAAGAAGAACGAAAGAAGGAGCTTCCTTAGAAACGTTATCTTTCAACGCATTTTTTTTAAATTATTAATTTATAGACATACAACTCTAAAACTCAACCTCTTAGCCCGCGCTATTTTAAGCAAGCTTTACCAATTAAACAATGTAGATTTCTTTCGCCGGAGAAACAAATATTTGGCTGCACTAGCCGTCCGAAACAATCATTTCATTCAACAAGGACAGACTTTTTTAAAGCTTCCAAACAAGGCCTGAAAAGGAATACTTTCGGGAATACGGCAATAGCCCTTTCTGAACATTGTGCACGAACTAGACAAGTTCCAAGGCGAGATCTGCCTTATAACGCTTTGTTCAGAAGGTATATGGGAGTTGAGTGACTTGCGATCTCACTGCGTCTACAAGGGACTCTAATAGCATCAGAAACCTTCAAGTCATGTCAGAGTGGGTGTCAAAGGCAGTTATTAAGTTGAAAACTGTGTCTGTAATTGCACAAGGGCAAAAGGTCTAAATGAATTAACTGAGTTCGCTGAAAGCCACTCTTTACCTACCTCCTAGTCGCTGTGTTCGATATGCAAGCAATGACAGTTGGTTTATTTGTCAAATTCTGTGACACCGTCCCAGGAAAGGCACACATCAATTGTTGCAGGCAGAGTCTCATTCTCTTCCTCTTATTTCACACACTGTCTACCGGAGAATAAGATGGCAGCTGTTGCCGAAGCCGTTCTGTGGGACAACCAAATTCGACAAACCAGTGGTCTACGCATATAAGTTAGTGACAACAAGCACAACACCAAAAATAAGCAAAAACTCGCATCAACTGCAAGCTGAACACGAACAGTTACAAAAAAGCTGAAGATGCCACTCTGCTAGGCTTTTGCCACCATCTGTGAAACAGACGTCAGCTGTGTCAGCGTTCAAAAAGCACACCCAGTCGAAGAGCGCCCGTTTTTCACGCAACCCACATGCAGCCTTATGGCAGCCGCTTCTGGACACAGCGTCGTAAGTCATTTCCCCGCACAGAGTAAACACGGCTGGCGCTCTACATTTGCACAGTCAGCCAGCGAGTGTGTATTTGAGGTTCGCATATCCACTGCTGACAGGGTAACCGAGGTAGTTTGGAGCGCTGGTGGTTTCATTTTTGAAATTGTTACAAGGCTCCGTGCATGTCTGGGAGTGCATGAGTAATAGGGCCCATACACTAAGGTCTCAGCATTTGTCGGAGAAGTACGTAAAAGCAGCACCACTCCTGGCTTAGTGGCGCAAAGAATGAAGTGAGAAAAATTTTGCTAATTCACAGTGCTAGTGGATGATGGGGGGAAATCCTTTAGCAGGACTGCAACGGTTACTTTCAGAGAGACGTGTGCGGCGCGATATTACTGCATTCTTGATGGATAAGCCGAGAGGTTGTTCCTGTTTCTGCTCTTTTGAAAGTTGAAGTGGAGCTCAGCGGTGCACCTACACGCTCTCAGACTGGTGCTTGTTCCAAAGGAACCAGATACTCGACATGTTTCCACGCCCTGTGCTCGTGTGTGTTAATGTGATATGGCGGCCGGCAACTGGCGGCTGTGCTGGTGAAAGAGTCTAATTTGGAATACATGTGGATGGTTGGGTGGGTGGCTTAGATTGTGGCTCGGCTGCTGAACTGAAGTGCATGTACGAGTGTGCGGTTTGTTTTTCGGTTTTTGTTGGGATTTTATTTTCTCTGAAATGCAAAGTATTTTATATTTACATGCAATGTACCGTTACTTTTGA
Source organism: Eristalinus aeneus (assembly GCA_955652365.1). Taxonomy (NCBI): domain Eukaryota; kingdom Metazoa; phylum Arthropoda; class Insecta; order Diptera; family Syrphidae; genus Eristalinus; species Eristalinus aeneus. The sequence goes on from OY019130.1 coordinate 82,369,886, forward strand.
AAAGCACCACTATTTGCAGCTGGCTTGCTTTGAGAGATGCCTCCCGGAATCGCATTTCAGTTATGAAAGCATGCCATGTCGGTGGTGGCGGGCAGTAGTGGTGTAGCTGTAGATACGTCCATTAAGTGTAATTAATCAAAAAGGAATTTCGTTATTCATGGCTCGAGAGTACGCTGCAATTTTCCTAAGTGATTCCTGAAATGAATTAAAAGTGATAAATATACAAACGAGCGGTTGTGGGGTTTGGAGGCGAAAAGTTGATGGCTTGGACGTGGGTTTGCGATTTTAGCTTAATATCCTTGAATCCTGAATGTACTTGGGACTCTGTGTGTGTGTGGGTTGAGATATTTATCTCAAAGTCCCCTCTAATGGCGGAGTCGTGAATGGCGTGCAGTTTGTAGCAGAAAGGAGAGAGATCTTATTTAATATGAGTGCGGGGAGCGCGGCTATGAAAACAAACGGGCAGTCGGATTTCTTACGGTTTAGGGAACAGAAAGAATTTTGACCACTGGGAAAGGTGAATTTATGTAATTTGGGATTGAAACGCAGGTTTTAATTTCAAAATGGTCATACTCCCCTTAAGGGCGCTCCGAGTGTACCTTCCGTAGCAAAAATGAAGCGTTAGATTCAAACATGCGCCGTTTTGTTGACTCTCTTATTTTCCATTATATTTGAACACATGCCCTTGCCTGATACTCCTAATGTATGAGGTATGTTCAAAAAACTAAAATGACTTTTAATTTTTCCTCAAAAAACTATTTTCTTATTCTGCAATTTCTGTTTTGTCCAACCCGAAGACAAGCGCGTGGTACGACTCGAGCTGCAAAGAGGCTCTCAGGTTGGGAGATATAAGCTTCCGGACTTTCAAATACAACCCTTCTGAGGAAAACCGGAAGAAATTCAAAAGGGCCCGAAATGATTGCAATGCATTAATAAGACGTGTTAAACTCTCCTATGATCAAAAGTTGAGGCAAAGAGTGCTGAATTGTTCCAAAGGCAGCAAAAACTTTTGGTCATTTGTAAAAAACGTTAAGAATTTCGCCTCGCCTTTAATTCCAACGCTCATTCGCAATGACATTCCAGCTGTCAGCTCTTTGGACAAAGCAAATCTGTTAGCTGCACATTTCGCAGCCAGCTCAATGCTTCCAGATTGCGCTCTGTCTGCGCCTGTACTCGAGAGCGTAAATTTTTCCACGGAACAAGCCCATTTTCGCACTCGTACAGTTGCAAGAGTACTTAAAGATCAAAACGTGCAAAGATCCGTTGGCCCGGATGGTATCCCCCCCGTTCTTCTCAAGAGGTGTTCTTCTAGGCTGGCAAAACCACTGCGAAAGCTTTTCCATTTGTCTTACTCCTTAGGACTCTTTCCAAGTAAGTGGAAAACAGCATTTATCCAGCCCGTCCCGAAAAAGGGCGAACCATCATCACAAACCTCCTACCGACCCATAGCACTTACGTCCCTAATTTCCAAGGTCATGGAAACGCTGATAAATCGTCAGCTTATGAAAAATCTTGAAACTCTGAAGCTTTTTAATGACCGGCAATACGGCTTCCGTAGCAACAGGTCCAATGCTGATTTGATGGCGTATCTCACCCAAAATTGGAAACAATCTTTCCACAGCGTAGGAGAAAGCAAGATCGTTTCACTTGATATTTCAAAGGCATTTGACAGAGCCTGGCATCAGGCTCTCTTGTCAAAAATGCGTGCTTTTGGCGTCGATGAATCTCTTCTTCAATGGATTAGAAATTACCTTTCAAACCTTTCAATACAAGTTGTATTGGATGGGTTCAAGTATGGTATTCACCATATTAATGCTGGTGTTCCCCAGGGCTCCGTTTTGTCTCCGACACTCTTCCTCATGTTCATAAATGATCTCCCGTCTGTCACTTCTAATCCAATTCACTCCTTCGCTGATGACAGTACCCTCAGCTCTTCATATTCGTTCCTCGCCTCTCGTCCCTTCACTTCGGTCATTGACTTGGAACGGCAACTTATGTTAAGCTCATTAAATTCAGATCTTGACAGTATGATTGATTGGGGTCAAAGGAATAGAGTGGAATTAAATGCTTCCAAAACTCAGTGCTGTCTTCTGTTACTCAAACGTTCTCAAAACAACCCGCCACTATCTATGAATGGCTCCTGCGTTGTTGAAACTGAATGACTTTCCATCCGCGGTACGTGTTTCAACTAAACACTAAGTTGGAGCGATCGTATATTCGAGATCGCCAAAAATGCAGCGAAATGTCTAGGTTTCTTGGACCCCTTCTGACCTGGCAACAATATATAAGGCGTACAAACGCCCAAAGCTTGAGTACAACGCTTCTATCTGGTCCGGTGCTCCTAAGACCTCTCTGCACCTACTAGATGGAATCCAACAACGAGTGATAAAACTTATTGGTGATAGTAATGCTGCGAAGTCAATCGACTCGCTTGAACAGCTGCATTTCTCCCCTTCAAGAATTCACCCACAATACCCGCCTCGCTAGGAATACTCACCTGTTCACCCTTAAGCCCATCTTCGGACGTACAGTAAAGTTTAGAGACTCGTTCTTCAGCCGCACCACATGAATATGGAATGCTCTTCCCAGTCCAAGTTTTGCCCCCATTACAACTCACAGGCACTTAAAACCAGTGAGCATCTGTACCTCCTTTCCCTCTCTTCCTCTATACCTTTGGCCCGTGCTGTGACTTAGTTCCAGTCATTTAAGGATATAAACAATCCCTTCAGTGCGCGCCAATTATTAAAAAAAAAAAATTCTCCTCAGATATTATATAATACACTTGTGCCAGCACTTTTCCAATCCTCGAAGCAGTTCTGATATGCGCTATTTGGAATGTCTTGAGCTATCTCAGCTCACTACAGGCCTCGTCAATCACAGCAAAACGCAAAATCTTGGAAAGAGGAAAATACAGAGGGCCAAATGTGGTGAATACTCTGTCTCGGTCATTATAAAGGTTTTGTTTCTATTTTTTGGGGGCATCTCTGGGGCATTATCGTGATGCAGAAGCCGTGAATACTTACACCAGGATTCCAGACGATTTCTTCATGTTGCATCTTACAAGCCGCATATAACTTAAGGTTAACAGTCCTTGTTGAACGTACGATTATGTGGTAAGAACTCCTGACGCACTGCGACAAGGTTTATCGCAGGCGTTGATTCGGTCCAGAAGGTTTTTCTGCGTCAAATCATGCGGCACCCAAACATCAAGCTTTTTTGTATCCAGCCTTCTGCAGATGGTTTAAAATGGTTTGGTGACTAACTCCCATCTCCTAGACGATGTCACGAGATGCCACATGTCGGTCTAACTCAATGATTTCCATGATTCGATCGGTATTCGTCGTCACATGTCTTCCAACGGCTGACTTATCCATGCTATCGTTTTTACCGGCTCTGAATCGTCGAAACCATTGATCCGCGGTTCGAAGTGATAGAGTACCATCACCCAAATTACCAGTTTTTACGGAACGTTTCTCTAGCGAATTTACCCTTAAGGAAAGAAAACTTTAAAAAAACGCGAATTTCGGCGTTAGTGAACTCCATGTTTACACGTCTATAACTATTCAACGCAATACCCAAACCAATCATGCAAACCATCGTTTTATAGGTCAAGACCTTTCAAATGATGTACAGTACTGCCAGATACGAGCTCTGTTGCACTTTGTACATAGCCGGAAAATTCAAAAGACAAAAAGGCGGAAGGGAAATGATATTTGACAACAACAGATATATATAAAAATGATATGTTGCTGAAACTGCAAACAAATGTTCAAAACAAGTGTACCAATATGATAAAATAAAATAAAAAAATCGATAATCGAAGGTACAAAGCGCGTGAAATATGAAAATTAAACTTATTGCTTGCTGATACGACTCTGCTGTTCTTGTGCTAAGAAGTTCCAGCCTGCCGTTCAATTCTAAAGAGATAAAGAGCCACAGTCAATGATTACGATAAAAATCTTAGAATGAAACCATAATTCAAGCGGAAAGCAATCAAAATCTATGGTCTGCCAGGAAAATCCCTAGTCTCGAGAAGGCAAAACTTACAACGCCATATTTGTCCGTACATCATGGAGCTCAAACATACCATAATAAAACTGTGCCCAGTTCACACCGGCGATCTACAGTGAACCAAAAAAAAACTAGGACATATATTACTTTCAAATTCAGCTTGGAATATCTCTGTCATTTTTTAATATATTAATACCAGATAAATTGCGTATGAAACTGCAGTTTAACACGGTTTCAGTAATCCAAACACATTTAATCTTAATTTCTAATAATCTCTAGCTGTACTGTTGAAAGGCCCAACTGTCGATGAAAGCACTGCCGCAGCAGATGCGTTCAGACCATATGAATGCCTATTTTGATCCTTGCCTAGAAAGTCGTCTTCCCGGATTTGGATAAGTCTTAACAAATTCAGTTTGCCACCAAATTGAGTGAAGATTTGCATTCTTAAACTGTCGTGGAAGTGCTTAAAGGGTTGAGTAAGAATAGTTTGACTGTCGCTTCAGACGCAGACACTTTGTCCCTTTAGTTAGTGGCTTCCACAATCACAGTTTTCACTTGGAACACTGACGCGAAGTTACCTAAAGAGGTAGATAATAGGATCTATTGAGGGCCACAAGCAAAGAATCAACAAACATGCACCAAAAGGAAGGAGACAGGAAGGCACCTCGCAAGGAGTCCGCTTTCGCGATTAATATTCTCTTTACTGGAATTGATTTTGTCTACAGCACTTGTTATTCTTTTTCGTTGTTCCCTGTCAGTCATCATGCCATCACCATGCGTGGTCAACAGCACCCTTTAGATCAGTTATTCCACCCGGTGCCTGTTCCTTTTTGTCAATTTTGAAAGGCAGCTGATAAAGATGTTGCATCTGGGCAGTAGTCCCACCGGCCTCTCCAAGCTTAAATTTCAAAGGGTTACACAAGATGCGCATCCGTCCGTAGAGTTCATTTGAAGATATCCGTTTCTCATTCACTCATGCAAAAGTAACAAAAACTTCATGATGCCTTCCAGCACTGACACTGGCAGACGAACGTAAGCATGCCGAAGCATTTACCCAAATTAAGCACTGAAAACTTCGGCGGGCTCCTTACAATAAGCGCCGTTTCCATCAAAGTCAAAACATGAACTCAAGTCAAGCGATCTAAAGCAGCACTTTCAAAGTTCAAGTTTTGAAAACTATAAACTCTGCGCTTTGCCCTGTGGGTGGATCCCTAATAACGCCACCAACTGCACCCATTACGGTCCGACCGGCTAACCACCCATGACCGCTCTGTAGGCAGGGTCAGCAAAACCCGCTTGACTCGCGGGTTATCTTGCTTCTTTCGCATCGGTCGTCTATTCAAGTACCATTAAGCACTCGAAGGACCTTAATCACGTTGTCAGAGGACGTTGCGTGTTGATTCCTTAGCGGAGGAGAGAGAGTTGAGGCAGAAGAAAAATCCAAGTGGCCGACTTGACGTCCTCCACTACTTACAGCATTTCAAACTGAAGCTTGAAGCTTGTGCAATTTTTCATCATCCTCCTCTCACATACAAAATGAACGAAATCGGTCCGGAAGCAAGCGTAATTTCGTTTTAATGTTTCTCCAACTGACATCCTAAATTGCATTTCCGTTATTCTTTTCGTCCCGTATTCAAATGATTCTGTTGGCAGTTGAACTTTTTCCTTCACTTCTGACGTGGCACCGCACCCGATGGACGGACAAGGAGGGTGCAGCAGTGCCAGAAGGATCGGGCAGTTGACGAAATACGGGACAAAGAAGAAACGAACAAACAATGCAGAGCAGAGACCCCTAATGCTTCTTCGCAGGACGATGCCGTATCCTGCGATAACAAATTGCAGTCATTAATCAAGAAGCTACTTAGTGCCCTAGTGTGTTTCTCTTCTCCTTCTTGTGTTTTTTTTTAATTTTATTCTTACTTCCCCTCAGACAGTGTTGTTGTTTGTTGCGTTAGCTGCCGGCTATTGTTGGCGCAATGAAGACGAACCGGTAAGGCTCAGCCCGACACGGCGGGCGAGGAAAATCCTCTGCAGCGATAAATGAGTGTCCTTACCTGGAAGTGTATAAATCGTTGTTATTAGTTAGAGGACTGCAAAACAAATTATCTCTGAGTTAAAGGTGGTTTCGATGCGGACGATTGCGAGGGGTGCGCTTAGCATGAGTTGTTAGACAGGGGGAAGGTGACAAGAGGCCGTTCAGGTTTCCTCAAGCATGTTGTTTTCGTCTGTATGATATCCTGTTCATTGATGTGAGGACTTTTAAAAACTAAATCACGCTTTAGAATGCATATTGAAACAGAGTTAAAGTTTATTTTGATTTGCTTATGATCCCAGATTTTGAATCCAAGTATCATGGTGAGCTTCAAAAATCAGGCTTTAGGAAATAACCGCTTTTTCGAATTCACTTGAAGCATATGGGGAACAGTACTGCTTAGAAATGAAGGCTATGCTTCCAAAACACAACAAACTCATTTCGTAAGAGAGAAGAGCTCGATTATTTATTTAAAAGCCTAAATTAGCTGGCGTGGACGCCGTGACGTAGTGGGCAGAGTGCGACGCTCACACGCCAAAGGGTCTAGGTTCGATTCCCGGCTGAAAACCTCTAATTTTTCACGGCACCACCCCTTTCGAGCCACTGACAGCACTCAAAGAGTCATAACTGTCCAAGAAAGCTTCTCAAACTTCGCCGTTCGGAGTCGGCAAAAAACTGTAGGTCCCTTCGACTGGTGAGGCAACAGTAGCACGTACAACACGAGTAGTAGATGAGAAGCTAGGCCCTGATCCACCTGCGGAATGTCATGTCATCCAGTTATTTTTTTTCCCTTGCAATTTCTGTCTCCATTTCAAGTTGGCCAATGAATGGGACAAACTGTCCGATCCTCCGTGTAAATCTCAATCATCTCTGTGCCAGACTGCTGAATAGGCTCTGATCGCATGGGCAGAAGATTCAGCTGGCACATATTCCAATGATTCCAAATAGCCTTCACCCTTCCACAGCTGGTGCATTGATGGCACTGCCAAATGGTGAAACTGGTTAAAAAAAGTTTTAACTGAAAACTACATAAGGGGGCACCATAGAAAGAGACATGTAGCACGTGTATCATCTGCACTTGGTTAGGATGTTAGCCCATTGCGTCTGGGCTAACACCAGAAGAGATTCTGGTGAAACAGGAGCTTATACAAAGTTTTACCCTGAACATGTGACGGATGGAGAATAAACCCAGTTCGCAGGAAGATGATGGGAACTTACCTGACACAGCCCTTTCTAGTCTTAGGCAATTATGGAGAACTTACTTTAATAATAATAATAATAATAATAAATGTTGGCGCGACAGCCCACAGGGGGACTAGAGCCAAGTTTGCTCATCAACTACTCGTGTTGCGCGCGCAACTGTTGTCTCACGAGTAGAAGGGTCCTACAGTTTTGTGTCGACTCCGAACGGCGAAATTTGAGAAGCTTTCTCAAACAGTTATTACTCTTTGAGTGTTGTCAGCAGCTCGAAAGAGGTCGTGCCGTGAAATATTAGAAAAATTGGTGTTAACTGGGAGTCGAACCTAGACCCTTCGGTGTGTGAGCGTCGCACTATACCCACTACGCCACGGCGACCACCACAACCAGCAAATAAATCTGCTAAATACGCGATTCCCGTATTTAGAAGTTTTGCGACCGACACTCTTTTTCACTTTTTGTAGATGATCTCTTATATGTCACTTTTAATAATTCACTCCTTCGCTGATGACAGTACCCTCAGCTTTTGTATTCGTTACTCGGCTCTCGACCCTCGTCTTCGACTTGAAATATTCTTAGAACGGCAGAATATGTTAAGCACATTAAATTCCAATCTTGACAACATGATTGACGGGGGAAAAATGCTTTCAAAAATCAGTGCTTTCTACTGTCACTCAAGCAATCCTAAAATAACTAGCCAAAAGCCACGAATGACTGATGCGTAATTAAAACTGAACAGGTTTTCACCCTCTATAATAATAGTTGTATGGCGCGACAGTCCACAGGGGACCAGGGCCTAGCTTTCTCATGAACTACTCGTGTTGTGCGCGCTACTACTTACAGTTTTTTGTCGATTTCGAACGGGGACGTTTGGCTTTTTTTTTTTTTATTACTCTTTGAGTGTTGCCAGCAGCTCGAGGAAGAGGTGGTGCCGCGAGAATTTCGAGGTGTTCAGCCGGGAATCGAACCTAGACCCTTCGGTATGTGAGCGTTGCTCTCTACCCACTTCGCCACAGCGGCCAAATTTACTCTTTACTCCAATAAAAAACGTGTCAGAAATGACTGAGCAGTCGAATTATTAATTAATTAATTCATCATAACTTTGATCAAGAAACCACAAACTGTGTGTTTAACAGAAGTAAACAAATTTAACTTCAAGGCATACGAATACTGGGCATAGCTTTTCATCTCTCCAGAATTCAACACTTATTATGCAACTCTTGGAGTAAGTTTTGCTACCATCTACGCGGGTCAAGTACAAGCATATTTTGCAAAATACGTTCAAATACAAATTATTTTTTTTCCCCAGGGGCTCCACCTCCATTTACATGAACAGACACTTCTGCTAACTAAAAAATAAAATTTCGATCAAGCGGAAGTCCACCATGCCCTTTATATCATATGCAGAATATAACCTTTGAAACGTGGAAGTTCTCTTTGAATTCGATGTTAACGATGATGGAACCTGTTCCCCAGACTTCGCAAAATATTGTTTTCGTCTTGGAGATATAGTAGTATGTAAACTTCTCCTCGCCAGTCACGATTGGGTGCAAATATCTCTTCCTTCGATATTTTCCAAGAAGCAGTTCCAAGGCGAAAAATCGCCTATCGACATCTTTCATTTTCAATTCGTACACATTAGAATAAATTCAAATGTCTTAACCCATTTATTACCAAAGACATTTAAAACGAAAAGTTCAAATTTTTGGTAACATAACTTTATTAAATAGTGTCAAAGGAATACAAAAATATTTTTTTAATTTTTTGAAAAAGTGCGAAGTGTGGTTTTGAATCTGTACCCAAGCAGGTACAATGGTAAAATATGGTTGCTAATTTTGTCATAGCTATGTCACAGAACTCACAGACCCATCTGACTCGCATATGGCATACTCTGCATCTAAGAGGCTTTTCGATTCTCTTTGGAAAGTGGTGACCTTCCGATAAAGCAACGCTTGCAGACATGGAGCGTTTTGATGTCGACGGCTTGAGAATTGTATATCTTCTAAGATAATACTGTTGCAATATCTCTTTGAAACGATAGCAAGTCATCTTGAGAATTAGTTACGACTTTATGTAGTTTCCAAGCGCTCACTAATGTTGAGCTTAGCATTGATGTAAAAAGCGGCCACAACCACTTTTTGCCTCGAATTTTGATTTTATAGGCATTTACACACTGGTCGTGTAAGTCAACGCCGCCCATACCATTATTATAGTTCGCAATAAGTATTGAGGCTCTTATCGATAATAAAGGAACTTCGTCCTCGCTATCGAAATCATCATCCCTCATGAAAAGCTCAATGTTATCTGGAACATCTTTGGGTATGTGATCGTAATCCAAATTTTCTGTGTCTATTTCATCCTCGTCTGTATTGTAATCTACATCTGGTGGTACAAATGCAATGTCAAATGCAGCGTTTTGGTCATTTTCTTCGATTGTATTTATTGCATCTGGAAGATTATCGAATCTTCTTCTTCTTCTTCTTGTGGCGCTACAGTCCGGAGTGGACCTGGGCCTCAACCAACATGCCTCTCCAGCCAGCACGATCTTTCGCCAGCTGTCTCCAATTGCGCACTCCAAGTTGGTTGAGGTCCTTCTCCACTTGTGTGCGCCACTTTAGTCTAGGTCGTCCTCTGTTGCGTTGTCCCAATGGCTCAGATTCAAAGACTTTTCGGGCCAAAGCAGTGGTGTCCATACGCTCTACATGGCCTAGCCATCTTAAGCGTTGTATCCGTAGACGCTTGACCAGGCGCATGTCGCTGTACAGCCTATAGAGTTCGTCATTAAATCTTCTCCTCCAGATGACATCAACGCAAACAGGACCAAAAATCGCATAAAACTTTTCTCTCGAAAAGACTAAGGGCTTCCTCATCCGCCTTTGCTACCGTCCAAGATTCTGCGCCATATAGTAGGACGGGGATGATCAAGCTGTTATATAAAGCGAGCTTAGTCCTTCGAGAGAGGGCTTTATTACTCAATTGCCTCTTGAGCCCAAAGAAACAGCGATTGGCAAGAGTGATTCTGCGTTTGATTTCGGTACTGATGTTGTTGTCCCTGTTTACCGCGGAGCCGAGATAGACGAAGTCCTTAACTACCTCGAAGTTTCTGCTGCCTAGTGTGACGATTATCGAATCTCCTTCCATAAAATAATGATGTTGAGAAAGCTTTGAAATCCATTCTAAAAAAGAAGTTGCTCAGTTTTTCCCTTTGTACCCAGGCGGGTACAACTAACTTTACGCGTACTTACCTATCGTAAAAATAATGAACACTTGATTTTTCACTTTTTTTCTGACTTTATTATAAGTTCTTTTAACTATATTCAAGAAATGAAAAGAAAATTGATATACGAATATTTTTTCTATTTCTAAACACAACACAGCCTCCGAAAAACCAAGAAAATCGCAATCGCACCCAATGCGGAATAATAAAAAAGCAAATCCGATCTTGTTTTTACAATAAACTCAACGCCTACTTGTTGAACACATGTTAACGAACCAAAAAAAATCAAATTGCATGAAAACAAATTTGAAGGAGGACAACGGTAAAACCATAAAGTTGATGAATTTTCTGTACCCATGGGTTAAACCAAACTTAAATTGTTTGTTGTTTCAATAAAACGTTCCAATTTCCCCTCTTGGAATCAAAACTACTCTCTTTATGAATTATCTCTGGGTGCAGGTCACAATACAAGCATTCAATAGTTTTCAGTTGCACTTTTCTTGGAATTTGAAAAGAAAATCAACATTTCCAGCAAATGTTGTGTATTTTTTACAAATGTGGACATTTTCGAATAGGCCAGATCCAATGTTGCTAGCAAATGTTACACTTTTCTATTAAAGTAGTTAATCGCTTCCAAAATTAGTCACAGCATGCACGTGTCGCCATCTTTTGAAAACGGACGGATTGTCACATGGTTACGGCATTTTAGTGGACTAGGATTTTTGACATTTGACATTGACGTTTGACATTTGACGGTTTTCGGCTAATTATGGCTGCAGCTATAGTATCCAGAGGGCTCGAATACAATATTTTGTAATTATTCACATATAACGTCGGCTTAGTGGGGGAAGGGAAGAAATTCTCAGATTTTTAGTTATACTTCAAAGATTTGATTTACTAAATCTCAATCATACCATGCCATTTTCAGGGATACGGTGCAAGTAACAACTTTGCTCCACTTTCGCGCATTACAAAATATAACTTTTATGAACAGACAATATCGACTTTTAACTAATGTATTTATTTCTGGCATTTCAGGAACTATACTCCATGATCGCAGGTACGTACACACGGAAACTGTAGGGGATCCTACTTTTGGAAACAGAACCTTAAAAATTATCCAATTTTGTTTTGTTTAATATTTCAAATTTATGAATACAATCAGCCATGAAGCAATGAATCATCCAAAAAATTTATGTACAAGGCAAGAGTTCCATTTAGTGCACATTTTAGTCCTTCAGGGAGTTCTCCATTGTTCCTCGAAAAGTGCCGCACTACCTACGAAGGATTCTTAGGTTCAAAATTACGTTAATGTTCGACTGGTTGGTGGCTTCTGACAATCCTTAGGTCCTCAGAGAATCTAGAATGGTTTTGCCTTTCCACGAAGGTATTATACTGCCATCGACAGGAATGGTCATCAAAGTCCTTCGAACTTCCTATAGTATTGAAAAATCACGACTCTGACAGCATCGGAGTCTGAATTTTATATGTCACAGTCTCCAGTCCACTTCACTGACCTTGAATCAAAAAATTACTTGACGTTCGCACCTTTACTAAGTCTGTCCCATTTTTGTACAATTACAGTTATTATTAATGGCACGACAGTCCTCAGGGAACCAGAGCCTAGCTTGCTCATCAACTACTCATCTGTTCTCTTACGAGTAGAAGGGGCCTATAGTTTTTTGCCCACCCCGAACGGCGAAGTTTGAGAAGCTTTCTTAGACAATTATTACTCTTTGAGTGTTGTCAGCAGCCGTGAAAAATTCGATGTGTTCAGACGGGAACTGTACAAACTGCTGGAAAATTTCCTCTTTCACTTATCATACATGACTTTCAATACCTCAACCTCTCGGCTTAGATTCAATATTGTTTTGATTAAAAGGGAAACCCCTCTACTCGCCGTCCACACAGCACATCCAGTGTGTAGATCTGCTCTCATACCTTTAATTAAATTCACCACATTCCCTGCACCACGAATCAGGGACTGTCCCGCGGGGCATCCTGATTACTCACAGTCTACCCGTGTGTGTCACGAAAAAGGCACACTGCGTCAGAGGAGTGCCACCATTCCGCGTAAATGATTCACTAAGGACTCGCAGTCGGGCATTTTTATCGCGCACCGCCAGCAAAGCATCTTCACCAAATTGCACTGGCGTGGCAATAAGCGAGAGTTCCGCATCCAGTCCCCTCTCCCGCGGGAGAGAGAGCACAGGATTTACAGGAGCGAACATTTGTTGGGCACGGCTTTCGGTGAAATCCGCACACGCCTTTGCCTAGGTTTTTTTCGAAACTCCTCGTGACTTAGATTCAGTGCAGCGGCACTTGTACGAAGATACATGTATAACACACATGAAGTCCTTGCTGCAAACATTCATAGTTCACTTTTGGTTGGTTACGAAGATGAGAAAAGAAAAGAAAAAAAAAACACAAGTGAGTAAACTGCAGAAGTGGTTGTAGCAGGCGGGTGCATCGGGCAACTGTGAGTGGGAGCCGGGACTCTCAAGAGCAAGGCTGACGTAGGAAGAAGGATGAATGAATTATGGAAGCAAGAAAGAATTTCAGGATAACATTTAACTTGAATGAGGAATAATAGTTCGGGCGGAAGAACCACTCTCGAGGATGCAGACTGCATGTGTGTGTGTGTGTGGATATGAGCGCTGAACTCAGCAACCCCGACCATCATGCGAGAGTTGGAAATCAGGAAAAGATAATAGCGAGAATTTATAGTGCACAGCCGCCACTAACGCCCACAACCCATGGCTTCGTCCACACCGCAAAGTGTTGCCGAGCATTTTGCTTCGTCTCTCATCTCATCCCAGCCTCCCTGATAGCAATGAGTGCCGTAGTAACGGGGAGTAAACTCCAACAGCACGCAGAGCTAACGCGGGTTCACTTAATGGAGGATAAATGTGAAGAGTGCTCCGCAGAGCAAACAAATGTCCTGATTAGTAAAGTTCATAACGCACACACTTGCATACATGCGCACGTGCAGGTCAACATTAAGATAGACTGACAGACAGACAGACAGGCTGATATGCACCCAGAAATGCACGTTCGATTAAGTAACAACGAACGCGAATGCCAACGATTGATGTAGAGACGGAACGGAATGTGGAAGCCTTTGTTGAGTGACGTAAGGAAAGGTCCTGTAATGAAAGTTGATTTATCATTTTATCTCTGAGTGGCTGGGTAGTGGTCGGAAGTGATGAGATGAGCGGAAAATCCGTCGGGATGTTATCAAGTTAACTTATGTCGAACACGGCACTTGCAGCCACTGCTGTCGCATGTTTGGGTCGTAATTTATCATTGCAGGCGAAGGAAATGCAATCAGGACTCCACTTAACTTGGATTGAATGACATACAAGGTAGTTGCATACATTAAACTGCCATCGGAGATGAAATGCAAAATTCAGTGAATTGCGCTGTGAAGTGACATCGCTTGTCTTGAGGATTCCCAATGACAGACCAATGACAGTCATGAGGCTACGAGCATATGGCAGCTTGCTGAAATTGCATGTCGATGTTGAATTAATTGACAATCATCTGCCCGAGGCTTCAACCGAATGGGGTTCGGGAGATGTTTGGAAATTCTGTTCGCTTATGCGATGATGTTAATTTTTCTTGTTAACTTCTGGTAACTTTCCGATTCTCGTTCTGCGGTTTTCAAATGAAAATTAACCCTCAACGGTCGTGTCCAAGCGTTAAAACGTCGAACCAAAGAAAAAAAATGTTCTTGCTGAGTTTTCTAATTTCGCCTTTGGATAAGTTTGAAATGAAGTTTTAATTAGCCCTGTCGCGATAAGTCTTCTTTAAACACGCCCCCATGCCGACTGCCGGCTCAAAGTGGCCTCACACAAAGCTAATTAGTGGCCAAGGTAATTCCATTTAAAACTTTAATTCAAATTTAACTGCGCAGAGCTCCATTTTATGTCAAACTTTTGCAAACTTAGTCCAGAATAAGCCCTAATTGGTACTAAAAAACTGCTCAAATGAACGTAAAATGTCGCCAGAGAAAAAACTGTTTTAACGACTTAACTATCGGTGGACGGCCTCAATCAGCTGTGCTCTGGATGTGAGTTTCGTGAACAATCCATCACAACTTAGCTTTCCCACAGCATCCTGAAATTGAAGAGCACTCGTCATAAGCTGATTTTCAATTGTATCGCACACACACTTCACACTGTGACCCTAATCAACCGTTTGATCACATTCTACAGTTGTCACTTACAGCTGTCACTCACCAAGAAGAAGAAAAAAAACCTCCATCTGAGGGCAGTAATCTACCGAACTTGTTACACTTTCAATTACCAAACCAATCCGAATCCGATTTGCCGCGTCAGAAAAACATTTTTCCAGTTCACTGAGACGTGTGCACATCTCAATTCATTCAGATTCATCACCTTCACTCCACACTGCTCAACCACGAAGGAAAAGGAAGTAAATTAAAAAAGACGCTCAACAAGAACAACACCAAAGCGCCCGCAAATTACGTAATCACCCTCTGGCCACCGATGACCATTTCGGTTCCTTTGCCTAATCTGGAACCCACAGCGAGGAGAAGAAAAATCAAAATAAATAAAACACACCCACCGCGCGAGAATTTGAAAAGGAAAACGAGGGCAACCCTTAACAAGGAAAAAAAGAATAAAACGGACGAACCGCCAAAGAGAAAGGAAATCCTGCCTCTTGCAATCGACAAATTGAAATTATTACCCAACCAAGAACAACCTGCCCCAAGGACACATTCAACAGAATCGAATCCTGCGTGCATATAGCTGGTTTCACTTTTATTTATGTCCTTTCACAAAACCCCCAAAACCAGGGGAGGGCGACAAATACAGACGAGGGAAGGCAAAACCCGAAGAATAACGAGGAAAAGCAGAAAAAAATTAACTGACTCGCTGGGTCTCAAGAGCCTTCCGGCTGTTTCAATTTACAGCGGAGCGAGAGACAAAAACGAAATCAAAATCAACTCCCGCCGACCAAACAAACGACCGAACAACCCAACCGGCAATAAATTGTAATTTTCTCCATTTTCCGAACCGATGAACTTATGCCAAGTTACAAGGAATACCCCACCTCCGGCACCACCGTTGCCACAGTCATCCAATCCCATTATTGGATAGTAGCTGGTGATGTCCTTGCCAATGAAATTGGGGCTACCTATCATCACCACTTTCCCCGCAATGAGTTAACGATATAGCCGCACAGCATGCGAAGGACACTCATTCTCTTTCTCATTTCAATTTATCTCCTCGCCCACCACGGCACCCATCCTTTGGGGGTGCTTGAAGGGTTCCATTTATCCGCCATCCCAGTTCGGCCATGAAAAGGGCACAAGTGCCAAAGAAATGATTTCGTTTTCTCAGAAACAATGATGATGACCGGCCACCCCTCGTCGCAAGCCGTCGCCGCCGCCGCTGCTGGTGTCGAGGCCAAACGAAAACGGACGAGACCCTTTGTCTTCTCCACCGAATACGGGCAGGCGGGTGTGAGGATAGACCAAAATTCAAATGGCAAAAGTCTCCTAAAGTATTCATGGTGAAGATAGTGGAACGCTTGAAGGTCTGTAACTTTGTAAATGTTGTTGGTATTGTTTTCCCTTCTCTGGGAAGTGCCAGTGCAGGACCCAGCAAACCATCCAGCAACGTCAAACGAACGAAGGAACGACTCAAAGATGGATGGGAACAAATTATGATGGGAGAGCAGGCATAGTCGTCGTATCCTTGGCGAGAAGGCCTTTTTACAACCGGACTCAACCAGCCGGCACAGACTTAATAGGTATCTGCTGTATTTTTCATATTTCCGGCGCATATAACCCTTCTTCCCGGTTGGTGTGCTCAGTTTTTTTGCGATCTCCGTTTGCACTCGGTACGGTGGGTTGGCTGGCCATTTCCTTAAGTAGCTGAAAAGTTAAGGACTTTCGAGTATTTTGTTAGTTGGCGCGATGTTGTTGTTCTTGGCAAATTCCTGGACATTTGCCGGCTTTTTTCTCCCCCTTGTCTTTTGTATTTATTTTCTGGTCATCTCTTTTTTTTCGTTTTTTTTGTCTCTCTTTGGTCGTGGCTTTCGCACCATGGCCATTGTATCCATTAACGACACAAATGGATGGCGCTTGCAAACGAGGAGGTGGCGAGAGGACGAAACAAAAGGGTTAGAGGACTGTAATTAATGCCTCAAATGAAGAATGAGCCTTAAAAGTGTGCTGCTCGGTACCGGGGTAACGGATAGCTGCTGCTGATAGTAAATTCTGAACCGCACTCTAATTTGGCTCGCATTATTTTTCATAAGTTCATTTCTGGATGTTGGAGCTGGATAATGGAACTGCAGGCGGGGTGGTACTTATGGTAGCCTCTTTCTGCGGTTGGCACTGAACGCCATTTGGATGGGTCCCAGCTGGCTGGCGGCTAAACCGGCGTTTGGTGAAACAGAATAAATTTTCAACTTATGCGACGCAGGCTTAGTTTCGGATTTATCGTGACAAATTTTATTCGTTTCTGTTTAATTTTTGACTGGAGTTTGAATTAAAGGAGAAAGATTTCTTGACACTGCCTCTCCTCCGTCTTCATATTCATTCAAGGACAGCCCTATCTGATTGAAGAAACTTTGTTGAAGAATTGAGAGAAGTCGTTGAGAGTTTAGATTCCCTGAATCGGGGACAAGGACATTGTGCTGCGACAGTTCACTTAATTCATTAGACACCAACAGATGGGTATTTGAAAACGAACGTGTTGATTTAGCCGCTCTGTCCAAAAAATCCGTTTTATTCCCTTGCTAGCCGGAAAGCAATTGCATGAGACGTGCATATGAAAGCTGAAAGAAGGTTCCAAATTGTACTAGAAACCATTTTTCGACTAAGACAGCTTTCTAGAAAAAGTATAGAGAACAAAATAGAAAAAGGTTGGAGCTGCTGCTGTAGTGCATCGAATACTAAACATCTGACTATTAATTTTAGTTCGGTTAGGGGAGCAAGATTGCTAAAGCCCACTAGATTCGCCTGGCGCACTTGCACTGACAGCTATCTGATTTGCTTGGTGCATAAATGGATTTCAACTGTTCTTCAAATTCAAATCGGCTTAGCCGTTTTTTTGGAATTTCTCAATCTTTGCTAGTCAAAGATTGCTTTCACTCTTGTAAAAGAAGTTTCTGAACGTAGCCTTTCTTAGTCTTACAAGGCATGGGCAGATTCCTGGCTACTGCAGTTCTCGTCATCGGTACTGATGTTCTCGTCATCACCAGCTCGGGAAATACCAAGTATACACTTCTTAATAGGTTTTCCATCACACAGTGCCCTGAAAGGACGCCTTCAACGTCACTTTTATTTAGTCCCTTGAGGTCTTTGATCTATAAAGGACTAAAACTTGGCCTGAATCAAAATGTCACATGTAAAAATGCATGAACTAATCATCAAATTAACTGAAGTGAACTGAACTTAGAAAAACCTGTCGTGAATTACCACAAGTATATAGATTAGTTTGCAGTTTCCTTGTTGAAGTGAAGCAGTGAATTATAAGGTTGTCAAATATCCCTCTTCCGCTTTTTTGCTCTTCATTCAATGCTTCATAAAAAGTGTTACAGTGATCGGATTTAGTTCAAATATGCGCAGTTTTGTTCAATAATCTGTTTCCATCTAGACGGCAACTTCATAATCCCTCCCTCGTAGAAGCTCATCTCCTTATTTGCGAAGAACTCGGACAGCCACTTTTCACAAGCCTCTTTTGAGTTCAACTTAACACCACCAAGGGCGTTCGCCATGGACAGGAGCAGGTGGTAATCACTTGGCGCTATGTCCGGGCTATATGGTGGATGCGGTGAAACCTGCCATCCGAGCTCCCGTACCTACTGACGAGTCATCAACGAAGTATGTAGTCTGTGCGTTGTCCTGGTGGAACACTACACCCTTCCTGTTGGCCAATTCTGGACGCTTCTGGTCGATTGCCTGCTTCAAGCGGTCCAGTTGTTCGCAGTAGATAGTAGAATTAAGCGTCTGGCCATATGAGAGTATGATGCTATGTCCGGGCTATATAGAATTTAGCGTCTAGCCATATGGGAGCAGCTCATAGTGGATGATTCCCTTCCAATCCCATCAAATACACCGCAAAACCTTCCTGTCAATCCTGGCTTGGTCACTGCTTGGGACGATTCACCGGCCTTCAACAACGACCGTTTTCACTTGATATTGTCGTATGTGATCCATTTTTCGTCGTCAGTCACCATCCGCTTCAAAAATGGGTGGAGTTCGTTCCGTTTTAGCAGGAGTTGATTCGGTCCAGAATGTTTTTTTGCGTCAAATCATTCGGCACCCAAACATCAAGCTTTTTTCGATATCCAGCCTTCTGCAGATGGTTTAAAATGGTTTGGTGACTAACTTCCATATCCTGTGCGATGTCAAGAGATGCCACATGCCGGTCCAACTCGATGATTTCCATGATTCGATCGGTATTCGTCGTCACAGGTCTTCCGCTGGCTGGCTTATCAATGGAGTTGTTTTCACCGGCTCTGAATCCTGGAAAACATTCCTACGCAGTTCGAAGTGATAGAGTATCATCCACCAAAAACATCATTTATCTCACGGAACGTTTCTTTAGCGAATTTGCCTTTAACTAAGGAAAACTCTAAAATAGCGCGAATTTCGGCGTTAGTGAACTCCGTGTTTACACGTCTATAACTATTGAACGCAATGTCCAAACTAATCATGCATAGCGTCGTTTTGTAGGTCATGTCAAAACCTTTCGAAGTATTGCCAGATACGAGCTCTGTAGTGCCTTGTACATAGCCGGAAAATTCAAAAGACAAAAAGCGGAAGGTAGATATTTGACAAGATATTTTATTACGTGTAGTCTTGCTGCAATCAGTTTTATTTAACCCTTCTCCAGCTGGGGTCAAGAGATCAGACATAAATCTTGTTTCGGGTATAAGAAACATATCGTGTCTAATCAGCGAGAACTGAAGCAGGATATTGTGTGGTTCACAGTGAAATCTAAACACGATTTTTTTGTTGTGTAAAACTTAAAACTTGATTCCACGCTCCTAAAAGTTCTGACAACAAAATTCGGCAGAGACCAGAACATGGAATGTTAGGCAGCAAATCCGATACAACTCATAAAAGCTTTTGGCAAGTCATCAAACTTGTATGAGACCTCGCATTTGCCTGGTGGAGCAGGGTTTATTCACGCTCAAGCAAGACGGTCCCCTTCTGTTTGAGTGCATCACTTCATTTGTCCAAATGATCACAACACACTTCAGAATCAATCGTTGTGTTCGACGGCTGAAGGTCAAAATAAACGATCCCCTTGAAATTCCACCAAATCGAAAATATAACCTTTTCTTGGTGAATATCACCCTTCGAAGTGGTTCAAGATGGATCACTTTTTTGATGTTCGATAAGCAAATCACAGTCGAAGCAAATTTCATTCTGCACGAAGATTGAGGAAACAACGTGTCAGACCTTTCATATCGTCGTGAAAGCTCGCATGAAACCATTTTAATCTTTCAGAAATCTGTCAAATGGAACATTCAACGATTTGCATAGACCTACGACTTTATTTTATCTTCGGCTCGTCTTTAAGAGGCTTTCCAGGTAGTGGTGCATCGTAAAGAATAAAATTGAAGGAAAGAGTTTTTACAAACTAATTTTGGCATTACCGTTTCCTCCACACATTTTCTCCATAAACAATATACAATTTTTGCGTTGCTTGAACTTGTTTTACTGTAAACCACGGCGAAAATCATGAGATCTAATCACGAATGACGACTATCGTGCGACTTTATCGTTGAAACGAGAGTTTTGCATTGCGTAAGCAAAAAAATACGATATCGACAAAACCGATATCATTTTGGTTGCTTCAAGTACTCTGAAAACTGCCAAATGCCATTGTCCTGGCGATCGCATTTTGACGATAGCTATTTCACTATCGTTTGCCATTGCGCTGACATACACGTAATGCAAATTTGAAGAGAAAGTAAAAATAACAAATGTAAGCAGTAATTCCAAAATAATTTGTATATAATCCTCAGCGTACGGAAGTATGAATGTACATCCAAACTTATTTAAAAAAAATATGTCCTGATGTCGAACCATTTTATGAGCACCACTCGCCCAGTTGTTCGTCCATTCGTAATGTGTACACACACAACAAAACAATGAAAACTATCAGGCAGTCGTTGTTCATTGTCGTGCGTGAGTGTGTACAATTTTGATAAGAGATATGCTGCGTTCAGTGGCTCTCAAACTGTACACATAATTGACCGTAGACGAGACGATAGTGGCTGGGTTATGTGATGCAAATTATCTACGATATCGTTTTGGTTGATCGTCAGGACGATAGTCGCTCGAAAATTAACCTGATTACAGCCCTTTTTATCGATCTTCCACATTCGAAAAGGTACCCAAAAAAAAAATTTAAAAAAATTTAACAAAATTATTAGACACAGGCCTTTCCATATAAACTACTCAATGAAATAACGGTAAAGCGGGTAATTCCGAAGTTGGCTCCGAAAACTTTCAATGAGAACAGCTGTTGTCTTCAAACGAAATTTGAACGTGGACGACGCAATATTTCCTTCGAGCGATTGTCTTCGAAGGTAAATGAAAAATCAGAAACCTACTGTGCCCAGACAACTATTTTCTTGCTGTTCAATTCGACCCTAAAACATCCCACACTGATTTGTTGAACTTCCCAACTGGCTGTGAGGAGCTCTAACTTGTTGACCGTGAGAGAACTGCGTAGGACTTCGAGTAACTTCTTCTTTTTCTTCTTGTGGCGCTACAGTCCGGGGTGGACCTGGACCTCAACCAACATGCCTCTCCAGCCAGCACGATCCTTCGCCAGCTGTCTCCAGCTGCGCACTCCAAATTGATTGAGGTCCTTCTCCACTTGTGTGCGCCACCTAAGTCTAGGTCGTCCTCAGTTGCGCCGTCCCAATGGCTCGGATTTAAAGACTTCTGACCAAAGCAGTGGTGTCCATACGATCTACATGGCCTAGCCACCTTAAGCGTTGTATCCATAGACGCTTGACCAGGCGCATGTCGCTGTACAGCTCATAGAGTTCGTCGTTAAATCTTCTCCTCCAGATGCCATCAACGCAAACAGGACCAAAAATCGCACGCAAAACTTTTCTCTCGAAAAGACTAATGGCTTCCTCATCCGCCTTTGCTAACGTCCAAAACTCTGCGCCATAAAGTAGGACGGAGATGATCAAGCTTTTATATAAAGCGAGCTTAGTCCTTCGAGAGAGGGCTTTATTACTCAATTGCCTCTTGAGCCCAAAGAAACAGCGATTGTCATCGGTATTTGATTTCGGTATTTTTCTTGTTGTCCCTGTTTGCGCGGAGCTGAGGTAGACGAAGTCTTTAACTACCTCGAAGTTTCTGCTGCCTAGTGTGACGCTCCGTCCGAGACGTCGATGTTGTGTGTCCTTTATTCATGACAGCATGTACTTACTTTCGCCCTCATTTACCGCCAGACCCATTTTAGCGGCTTCCGCTTCAATGCCAGCAAATGCCTCATCGACGGCTCGCTGTGTTCGTCCAGTCACGTCAATGTCATCAGCGCAAGCTAGCAATTGAACTAACTTCTGGAAGATCGTGCCTCTGTTGTTGACTTGTGAGTTACGCACTCCTTCTCCTCTGTCGGATCCCAACGTGATAAATCTGGTTGACGGTTGATTGATCAGGAGATCGCCAGGTCCATTTGTGAATGTCCAGGTTTTGGAACCGCGTGCTAGTCACAGAGGTGTTCCGCCCCGAGACGAAGTCCAACAGCCTGAGTCCGTTTCGGGATGTGTTGTCGTGCAGGCTGTGTTTACCGATGACTCCAGCAAAGATGTCCTCCTTTCTCAGCTGAGCGTTGAAATCTCCTAGAACGATCTTGGTGTGGTAGCTGGGGCATCGATCGTATGTTCTTTCTAGGAGATCGTAGAAGTCATCCTTGATGTTGTCATCCTTCTCCTCTGTCGGGGCGTCCCTCTACACGTGGAAGAACAGTAGGGTACACAATACGAGTAGTTTATGAGCAAGCTCGTTCCTGGTCCCCCTGTGGACTGTAGCTCCACCCAATTATTGTTATTAACCCATTTCTATAATCATAGAAACACTGATTTAAGAACCGATAACTCGACCCTGACACCAAGTTCCGAAACTGCCTCATAATTGGTCCAACTTGATAATTCCTGCAGAAAAACTCAGTTTAGCTTCTCCAATCAATTTTGAGAAAGACCCTAAAATGTATAAATTTATTCACCCTCCATCCAAAGTGGAAACCATTGAAAAGGATATTACTTAGGACTTGTTACCTTTACTCAAGACTTGAATCATACGGCTATAAGTCTGTCGAGTGCACTCTGTCTACAAAGATTTGAGGACAATTAAGTCATCTGTGCACCGCACTTATGTCTGTGAGAATTTATCATATCATATTATATCTGTGAGAATTTATCATATCATAAATATCATTTGCGCATAAACTTGAAATACTCTCTCCTACAGAAACATGCCCTGATTAGCTTTTCTCCTATATCAAGTAATTTTGTTTAACAAATTGCCAGGTTAGTGCACATTTATGCGTTAAATTGCTGCTTCAGAGGAATACTTTGAAGCACTCTTCTGCCATTGTCACTCTTTCTCTTTCTTTTTCTCAGGTTTTTTCAGTTTTGGTCCTGCTCGTTGCCACACTCATTCCACATTCATTCATTTTCGTTCCACACCCCGAAAGTAGTCAATCAATGCACTAAGGACCTTGAAGAGAGTCCAAGTGTTTTCTTAGGCCATCATCATATGTGTGATTGTCGAAAAGTACGCGGTTGGATACCTACACTGAACAACTTGCATTTTTCAAGGCACCTCTTCTTAAAAGCTGCTAACTCAACCTGTCTGTCAAAATTCTTCGTTTCTGTTTTGGAAATGAGACTTGCTTCTCAACTGATCGCAAAAGAATGGCGTTGCTGAATGCGCTATTTGAACCCTGGTTGAAATGGCACGGTGTATGATATGAGTTTGGACTCCCTCCACTTCAGTCTATATTAGGAAAAGAGGTCCAACGAAAGCTGTAGAATTTCTGGCAGATATCTCAGTTGGAATGACGAGAAACCAAACAGTTTGGACTCGGCAAAAACTAGAGATCTCTTCGACTCGTCGAAGAATATGATCTGCTTGCTGATGAAGAAAAGTCTTGGTCCTCTGGTGGACTGTTGCAGCATCCATTTAGAGTAGCAGCAGCAACCACAGCCTTTAACTCGCCCCGAAAATATGGCAATCGAGACGGATTTCATTTCATTGGACAAACATAGATTTGGCACACACTCCTGTTTATTTTGATCCACTCCTATTTCCATTCCCCCTCTCCTTTTGTATCCTCCATTCACCATCTCCTTCCCCGAGCACAAACTGTCAAGAAAATCAACTCTGCCCAGCCATCGGACTGCCTTCACCTGTAGCATTCCTGCAAATGACAGAAAAATTAATCAAAAGCAAAATTTCCCAGAAACCACTCTCGCTGAGTGCTCTAAAGGTCTCCTCATTATACCACAATCGGCTCATATTTTTACCTTTCACATCCACCCCGCGCAGTCCACTTAACGCAATTGAATGAACGCAATGAAGTCATTCTTGTGCACAGCAATCGCCACTCGTTACAGCATCCCCGAGCGCAGTTGGAAACTCCACCCGCCTGTCACTTTCAAAACAGTCTCGCACACTCTGAATTGAATTGCGAAAACTGATTTTTTGTCTCTTCTGTCAAATTATGTGCAAATATCCCCGTGGAGTGCGGAGCGCACGAGTGATGTGTTCAACAACGAAAATTGTCCATAATTCTCATATAAGCTCTGTCTCCATCTCGGAAAGATGAATAAATTATGCCAGTGTGCTGTTGCTGACGAAAAAGTCCGTACCGTTGGTTTGTTGTGGGGAGGGGAACGGGAGGAAGGCTCTTTAGGTCTGTGGGAGTGTGTTTACACCCTTGCACAATGTACCTCAAGCGTTTTATTCACTCACTATTCTCTGCCCATCCCATTAGTCATTCAGTTTATACGACGTTTTGAGGACACACTGTCTCGGTCATGAGGGAGGGGGGTGGACGGAGCAATAACCGAAAAAAGGACCCAAACGCAAAACAAAATACACTCGGCTCCTCGCATGTGGAACAAGGTATTACCGACAATAAGGATAAAACTATATAAAAACCATAACGGTAGTTATGTCCTAGGCTCTGATATTAGTCCGAATAATCCAGCGGCACGGCCCAACGCTGCTTGCTTTACGACCGTTTCGAATATATTCAAATGTTATACGGATGTCGGTGCGCCTCCCCCGTTTGTTGTTTGTGTCAGTTTTTGTGCTCACCCGCATCGCCGCCCTCTCGCACACCATCATCGACATCATTCGTCCTTCGCTGGTTTATGGCAGTCTGCTTAAATCCTTACGTGACAGTGGCAGCGGCAGCTGCCTACTCATGAAATTTTCATTGGAAAAGTAAACCAAACTAGTTTTAGTCCTTGCTGAGGGGGTGGGTGGTGGTCTTGGGTGCTTTTGGATGGCAGCCTGCTGGGGCCATAAGAACGCTCTCAAGTCTTCCGCTGAGTATTTAGGGCCATGTATCTGGGACCCATTATCCTGATTAAATAAGACTAACAAAAAAATGTATAAGAGGTGAGGGGTGTTGGTGGAAGGTAAGCCAACAAAGACTATTTCACTCGGAGTGGGTGGTGCGTGTGCGGCAGTTCATCATAAGTGATAATTTGTGTGATTGTGTCGCCGGGAGACAATGCCGCAACGGCATCTACACGTCCTCGCATATCCTGCGGCACAGTGGATTCAATGTTTTATACATAAGGCCCATTCGTATGCATTGATACCGTTTTGTATAATTTTCCGATTACTCCCTATTGTCTGTGTGAGAGGGAAGCACACAGCCCGCTCATGAGCTTGGCCCCTCTCCGGCAGTTCCCTGTGGGGTGTCAGGGACCTCGCCGTCAATTCACACATTACACTCGTATTTTCCAATGAATATTTATATTCGTTATCAGTGGATGTCTGATTGTGCACACACTACACCGCCCCCCTCCTCGGTTCCCACACATGCTTTGCGATCAGCAAGTCCGTCCGTAATGTGGATGAGATGGAAGGCAGTGACATTGTTCGCTTGTCAAGCTTTACCTGCTCGGCGAGGACTGAAGAAGCGGAAACGAGGTCGTTCAGTGGGTGGCGGTGTGGATGATGACAACGACGAGAGACGGGATATTGTTGCGGTGATTACAAGAAAGAACTTGTGCAGCTATTCTTCGTGGTGCATTAGCATAATGAATCCAGGGCTCAGGCAAAGGGACTTTGCTATGGCGCAGTGACAAAGCATTGACAAAGAATGCATTAGCTGGCTTTGTCTCGTGTGCATGTGGGTGGAGGTCTTTATGGACGAGAATTCTGAATACGAGTGTTGGTGGCTTGGATAGCTTTTGAAGGTCACTTTGAGTCCCTCGGTATCCGGCTCACCTGGTTCACAGTCCATTTGTAATTGTGTGGGCTGCATGGGCACTCAAAGTCATTGAAGGAAGTGAAAGAACTTTTCAGGGCTTTGGCTAATTTTGTTTGAGCGAGGGGGAAATGATTTATGGGGAAATGATTTACAGAGACTGGTGTCCTTGCAGGTTTTGAGTAATTCAGTAGCCTCTTTCTGTATATTTCTGTCCACAGAATGTATATTGTATATTCCTCCTCGGAAATTGGATGAATAGAACGTCCATTTTATTTTGTTCAGCCTTCGGGTGTGGTGAACAGTTGAATTCTGGCAAGACGTCCATATTTTGTTTACTATTTACAGTTTTTCTCCTACATTGTTTTGCACCGATTTATGAATTAATCCAAGGTGATTTTATTCACACGTCAATGGTTTCGTTTTCTGTTTTTTTTAGCGAAGGATGATTTTTTAGCTGTTTTAAACAGCTGACGCACGTTTCGAGTTTTGCTTCACTGTCAAACATCTTCAGTTTGGTCTATAATTTAACCATGAATCGTCTTACAAACGAACAACGCTTACAAATTATTGAATTTTGTTATCAAAATGCGTGCTCTGTTAAGAAAGTTGATCGCGAGCTTCTTTAATTTTATGGTAAGTTTAACTTTTGGCTCAATGGGTACGTTAAGAAGCAAAATTGTTAATTTTGGAGTGAATATCAGCAAGAAGCATTGCAAGAGCTGCCAATGCATCCAGAAAAAGTCACAGTTTGGTGCGGTCTATAGGCAAGTGGCATCATTGGACCGTACTTCTAACAGTGAATGGTGAGCGCTACCGTGAGATGATATCCAACTTTTGTTTTGCCCAGAATGCAAGAGCTTGACTTGGATGACATGTGGTTTCAACAAGACGGTGCAACATGCCTCACAGCACGCGCAACAATGGACTTAGTGAGAGGCAAGTTCGGTGAAAATTTTATTTCACGTTCGGGACCGGTTAATTGGCTGCCTAGATTGTGCGATTTAACGCCTTTAGACTATTTTTTGTGGAGCTATGTTAAAGCTCAGGCAAGCCCGCTTTAATTAACGCTTTGGAAGACAACATTGAAGCATTTATTCGTCAGATACCGGCCAAAATGTTGGAAAGAGTATGCCAAAATTGGACTAAGCGGATGGACCATTTGAGGCGCAGTCAAGGACAACATTCACATTGAATTATATGAACCTTACTATCGATTCGAGTCAGGATTTCATGCATTTTTCTGAATTTTATGTTTTTTTTTTTTTAAGTCTTTTCTTTGACTTTTAAAAAATTACCCTTTATAAGGCACAGAATTGAACGATAATTAAATTTTGCTTCTTGCACGGATAGAAGTTACTAGAAAAAACAGGAGCGCATGAGAAAATCGAGCAGTTGCTAAACAGTTTGAACTATTTTATACATTTTTTTGTTATCCGCGTAAGTCCCAAACAGACATAATTCTTCATTTAAACCAAGAAGATCAACGAATGTCAATACAAATATTTGTGAAGCTGTCCGAGTTATTCCGAGTTTCTTTCAGAACGGTTCGATTGAAATCCTAGGTTTTTCCGCAACGTTTAGGCGCTGCCGTACACAGCCATGCTTTGCAGCAAATTTTAACTTCTACACTCGTGTGTGTTAACTCAATCTACTCCTCTGTTGCATTTTCCCAATGACTCGGATGCGATGACTTTCCGAGCAGGAGCAGTGGTGTCCACATTTGTGTAGACTTAACGCCGTACAAATAATAAGGATTTTCTTCGAATGTTCCCTTCCAAAAAGCATCAGGACAAAATTGCACGCAGAACTATCCTTTCGAAAAGATGGAGATTTTCTTCATACACTTTCAGTTAAAGCTTCCGGACCGTAGAGCAGGACTGGTGATCCAGCTGTTATCCAAAGCCAGCTTAGTCTTTTGAGAGACAGTTCTTTTGCTCGATTGCCTCTTGACTCTGAGTTTGATTTCGATACTGATGTTGTTGTCCCTATTTACCACTGAGCCGAGGTAGATGAAGTAATTTACTACCGCGAAGTTTCTGTTGCCTAATTTGTGTGTCCTTCCTCGATGTCAGCAATTACTTTCTTTTGCGCTCATCTACCGCCACACCGATTTTTACCACTTCACCTTCAATGCCAGCAAACGCCTCATTAACGTCTCGTTCCGTCTGTCAAACCACGTAAATGTCATTCGAGTAAGCGAGCACTAGCATGCCTCTGGTGTTAACTTGTGGGCTACGCACTCGAGGATAATGTCGCAGAAGTCCCTTCACAGTGCTTTCCCATGTCTAAAGCTCTTTGGCCTTAAAGGTCTCGGTGAGTTCGTTACCGACTTTGATCGAGCAGCAAGAGTTCTCCATCGTCACCCTATCTAATCTGACGAGCTTGATAGGAAAACTCAAACTAGACACGGCACCGTGTAGATCATCCCTATGTCGAATAACAATTACAATAATTGGGTGGGGCTACAGTCCACAGGGGGACCAGGGCCTAGCTTGCTCATCAACTATTCGTGTTGTGCACGCTACTGTTCTCTCCCGAGTAGAAGGGACCTACAGTTTTTTGCCGACCACGAACGGCGAAGTTTGAGAAGGTTTCTTAGACAGTTACTACTCTTTAAGTGTTGTCAGCAGCTCGAAAGAGATGGTGCTTTGAAAAATTCGAGGTGTTCGGCCAGGAATCGAACCTGGATCGTTGGCGTGTAAGTGTCGCACTCTACCCACTACTCCATGGCGGCCACACACTGTCATATGCCGCATTTAATTCAACGATTAGGTGGTGAGTATCGATTTGTTCCTCTTGGTTCCATTGGAGTTTGTTCGAGATACAGAGCATTTTAAAACAGCTGAAGTTGATCTGGTTGAGCGCGTGCACCGACTCATCTTGAAAAGATTTCCCAGAAAGCATATTCTACGAGAGAATACACAGTTTTATTTATCTGACTCAATGGTAAAGAAGAAATACAATAGAGAATGGTATATGTATAACCGTTATCAGTTTAGTTTTAGGCCAAAAAAGTCTATGAACGCTGAGATCTTACTGCGGCAGTTAGTGGTAAAAGATGCAGAAAGTTAAAAATCTATTCTCACCACGTACTCGCTGAAATCAAGCTCATATAGACCAGTAGTTTTTGAGACCATTACCATGACTATTATTCCTTCGACAGTCAATTAAAGTCAGAAAACCCGGTTGCTGCTCCATCGAGGTAGGGACAACAGTGCCAAAGGACACAACCTGACAACCCTGCTCTGATTGAACGAGCAACAGTCAATGACACGTTGGTTCGGACTAAAGTAGAAGCTGCTTGAACAGGTCTGATAGTAAGCAATGCACAATATTGTATATGCTGTCATCAATTTTGGAACCAAACCTGTCCACTCGTACGGACCCTCACAATTGGCAGTGAACAATTCAAGTCAGTTAGGGACTTGAAGTTATGGGATTTGGATTAGCCAATGTTCTATACCACTGGTTCCATTTTCCCAAGAATCGTAGATTACTCAAGTCTAGACGCTTAAGTTATGACAGACTATACAAAGTTCGTGCTTAAGGAACAAGTACTCCGCCTTGGGAGGTAGCGAGGCCTTTCTTAGGCATCTGCCGCTATTGGGGTTGATAATGCAAATCTCCACACTAAGCCGAGGAAGTCTCTTAGCCGCCTTGGTTGTCAGTGGGGTGGACAATTGGTTAAGATAAGTCAGTTCCACCAGCGATTCTGCATTTTGAACCACAGCCTCCAAAATAGTTTAACAAGAAAGTCTATTGCACACAGGCAGGCTTAAACCGAAATATTAGAGGGTCTTGACCTTCGTCAATCTGTAACTACCAGTCAGGTTTACTCATCACCTGAGTCTGGGAGCCGTCATTGCACCAAACCTGTTTTGGTTTCATCAACGATTTCATTGATACTAACTATTGTATTACGGATGTGATTTTGCCTCATTAATCCAGTCAAGTAGGTAGATAAGGACGTGTGTATATGAACGCGGTCTTCTGCCGTTAAGTCTCAAAACAGCGGTGCCCGTAAATTGATAGTCAAGAAAACGCTGATACCTTGGAAATAATCCCGAATACGGAGGGACAGTCACTCCTCCTTGGTTAGGACCGAGGCCTTTCGAACACCTTTGCGGGGCTATAACATCTGGTTCAATCCAACTGGATTTCGAGTTTAATGCTTCTCTAGCAAAGCTCCTGATGAAGTTTGCTCTTTGTCTTGTTTCAAAAACCAGACTAACATCTTAATTTCCATCCATTGTACAAAAAACATTCGCACAACACGTGCAACCAGTCCTCGGAACTTAAACCGTACAAGCGAGACTTTTTCTTCTTGTGGGGGTGGACTAGGGCCTCAAACAAGATGACTCTCCAATCAGCACGATTTTTCTCCAGCTCCCTTCAGTTGCGCACTCCAAGTTGGTTGAGGTCCTCCTCCGCTTGTGTGCGCCACCTTAGCATGAGTCGCTTAAGGACTTCTTCTTCTTCTTCGGATGGCGCTACAGTCCGGGGTGGACCTGAGCCTCAACCAACATGCCTCTCCAGCTAGCACGATCTCTTGCCACCTGCCTCCAATTGCGCACTCCAAGTTGGTTGAGATCCTTTTCCACTTGTGTTCGCCATCTCAGTCTAGGACGTAATCTGTTGCGTTGTTTCAATGGCTCGGATTCAAAGATTTTCCGGGCCGTAGCAGTGGTGTCCATACATTCTACATGGCCTGACCACCTTAAGCGTTATATTCGTAGACGCTTGAATAGGCTCATGCCGCCGTACAGCCCATATAGTTTGTGGTTGAATCTTCTCCTCCAAATGCATCGTTGCAAACAGGACCAAAAATCGCACGCAGAACTTTTCTCTCGAAGAGACCAATGGCTTCCTCATCCGCTTTTAGTAGCGTCCAGGTTTCTGCGCCGTAAAGCAGGACTGGGATGATCAAGGGGTTGTACAAAGTCACTTTGGTCGTTCGGGAGAGGGCTTTATTACTCAATTGCCTCCTAAGCCCAAAGAAACAGCGATTGGCAAGAGTGATTCTGCGTTTGATTTCGGTACTGGTGGTGTTGTCCCTATTTACCGCGGAGGCGAGGTAGACGAAGTCCTTGACTACCTCGAAGTGTCTGCTGCCCATAGTGACGCTCTGTCCGAGACGTCGATGTTCTGAGTCCTTCTTCGATGACAACATATACTTCGTTTTGCCCTCGTTTACCACCAGTCCCACTTTAGCCGCTTCCGCTTCGATGCTAGCAAATGCCTCATTGACGGCCCGTTGAGTCCGGCCAATCACGTCAATGTCATCCGCATAAGCTAGCAGTTGAACGGACTTGTGGAAGATCGTGCCTCTAATGTTGACGTGTGAATTCCGCACGATCCCCTCAAGAATGATGATAAAGAAGTCGCAGGACAGCGCGTCGCCTTGTCTAAATCCTTTTTTGACATCGAAGGTCTCGGTGAGTTGCCTACCGACCTTGACGGAGCAGCGAGAGTTCTCCATCGTCATCCTACACAATCTGACGAGTTTGGGAGGAATGCCAAAACTAAACATGTCACTGTATAACTCGTCTTTATGCACACTGTCATATGCGTCCTTGAAATCGACGAATAAATGGTGGGTGTCGATTTGTACTTCTTGGGATTTCTCCAGGATCTGCCGCAGTGTGAAGATCTGGGCGATTGTGGACTTCCCTGGCCTGAAACCACACAGATAAGGACCTATCAGGTTGTTGACCGACGGTTTCAGGCGCTTAAGGACTGCTTGACCAAAATGTAGTTCACGGAACCGTGCCAGTTAAGCAAGTAAATTAGGTACAGGGGAGTATTACATCTCCAAGTGAACGCGGACAGAAACACAAGTATCGAATGCAAACGCTGAGTCTCCTCGGCTGTTCCCTTGCGTTCGAGAAGCAGTTGGATCAAACCCCAAGCTGGCTTGTATGACGGTTTAATCACCTCTGTCATAGATTTTATAGAAAGAGAGCTTGGAAGCCCTTGATTTCAACAAAATTCAGGTCTCGTTTGCGCTCTTAAAACCTGGAAGAGGGAATTCAAATCTGCGGGCGGCATATGCGCATTCGAACCTCTCTTGACACAACCCTGTGAATGTCCTTGACATGCCTATTTCACGAATAATGTTGTTTTTGTAATTGGTGGGTGCTAAAGGGTTGATTTAGTTTCCCTCTACTGACCGGCTTAAGTCACAGCACGGGCCGAGAAATGGTTTCAAGCGAGCCTCTGGGAAGAAGGCAATAAAAGACTTCCTTTTTGAAGGCAGCACACCTGAGATGAAAGGTCGTCAACCAAATTGGTTAGAAAATCAGTAGGCATCTATAGCAACATAAAGGGCATCTTTGTTAAAATTCAGTCCCACGTAAGCCTGAAACACTTCCCCAAGAAAAATTATAAGAACTTTGCTCCGGCTATAACGCCCACTCCCCACTACCGCACTCCGCCACCACTTCTAAGGGCATCTCATCAACCCTTTCAAAAAAAATAATCTGCTTAAATGAATGCCAGTAAGCGCCACTCCGCTAATTGGGCACCTGCTACAGAAACAGAGCCTCTCTTTTGACACTACCACAAAGTCAGGGTCTTTGAGGGGGCGGATAAATCACCATCTGTAGCAAAGCACAATACACACCTTTTGTTAGCTTCCTTTTAATGAAATTTAGTCCGGCCCGTGGCTTTGTTTCCCTCATTGAATACAATTGTTCCCATTCCTAGCATAGAAGTCCCGAAATCAATTGTGTTGCGATGGCAAAATATCCGATTCCCAAATTCACACAAAATTAGCAAGCTGGCCAAGGACGTCGAATAAAATTTCTGCCTGCCTGCATAGTTTCGAAACGAGTCCTATGTCATCACAGAGGTCGTTTAGCCAAAGTCGAAATTCACTGAATGTATTCAATTTCCATAATATAGTGCACATTGGCATCAATCATTGGCATTCCGCAACCACGCAGCTGCTGCTGATGCTGTTGTTGGTGCGACAGTTAAATGTCAATTACTGGACTTTCGGAACATCGATGTGAGTGCATTCCTGAATAGGAGTCGAAGGGTATTGCAGTAATTATTCATCTCGGCTTCAAAGTATGTCAGCATGAAGTGACTCCTAATTAATGCAATAAGTGGGAATTTGCACTGAGGTTAAAATCGATTCGGGGGAATGGATTCGGAATATGATTCGTGGGATCAACGTTTGCTTCCTGTTCTCTGAGTGGACATGAAATTTTGATGGAGAATGACAAATTTCACTCATCGATGAGGAAGAAGCAGCATAAATAAAAAGAAGGTCGATTTGCTGTGCCGACTTAAGCTTTCTGTAGTTGCTGATAACCCTCAGAAGGTGTCTATGAGCTCTATAAACTCGTCTTAAACTTATGATATCCTCCGTTCATTTTAGTCTCTGGTCCCACATGAACTTTGTTGGTAATTTTAAGTAGTCCTTTTACAACGAATACACCAAGGCAGAATGAGAACATTATATTTTGGTTGCTTTGGTTTATTACCTTTAGGGTAAACAATATTCCAGTCCGACGGACTAGACGAAAATTTCCTGGTGGCCGCAGCTTTGATTTAAATTTCGAATAAAATTAATATGTGCCGTGGCCACTGCCTTGACAGGATATTGATAATCCTTTTATCTAGCTTACTTACTTATCAAACAGACGAACCATTAAGGGTCTGAGCAATTGCTGCCTTCCATCGGCGACGGTCCTGGGCACGCTGCTTCCAGTCATCAAGGCCAAGTAGTCTTACATCCGCGATGACTTGATCTCTGTACTCGAGGTTCGGTCTTCCTCTCCTTTTCGAACCAGGAGGCTCGGATTCGAAGAACCTCTTTGCTGGAGCATTGTTGTCCATTCTCCCGATGTGGCCGAGCCAGTGTACTCATAGTTGACGGATTTTTGCCTTCCGGACTACATCCACATCCCTGTACAGCTCGTAGAGTTCGCGGTTGTGTCTTCTCCTTCCTCGCAGACGGGACCATATATCCAAGGTAGAATTTTTCTTTCGAAGGCACGAAAAATCAGCTCTGCAGTCTTACTTAATGTCCAGCTTTCTGCTCCATAGACAATTGGAAGAAAGTTGTTTTGTGGAACGAGAGTCACAGGTAAGGACCAAGGATACCGGGTAAGTGTTGTAAAAAAAAGTCGGAAAGAAAACCTCCGACCCGGCCATATCGTTCAAGCTGTTTTACATTTGAAGGCCCTGGAAGTCTTAAGCCAATAGAAGGTATGACAGCTTCAAATGCGCGGAGTTTCAACTCAAATGCTGCTTCCAAATATTCAGAGGAGACGTATTTTCCAGGATCTTGCTCCATATCTCACATCAAAAAGAATGGAACAGTATTTTGCAAACTACAACCTGGAAGTCTTAAGCCAATAGAAGGTATAACAGCACTCAATACGCAGAAGTTTCAACTCAAATGCTGCTTCCATACATTCCGATGAGACGTTCCGTAGCAAATTCAATTTTCCAACAGGATCTTGCTCCATGTCACATATCAAAAAGAATGAAACAGTATTTTGCAAACCACAAAATTGATGTTCTGAATTGGCCTGGCAACTTCCCTGACCTCAATTCAATTGAGCATCTGTGGGCAATTACCAATGGAAGGCTCAGGAAGAGAGACTGCACCACAAAAACTAAGCTGATTTCGTCTTTTATTGATATTTGGTTTCTTGATGAAAAAATTAAAAAGCATGCAAACGACTTGCTTCATCAATGCTAAAGAGAGTCAAGAGAGTATGTGGAGGCACCGGTATCTCCACAAAAACTGACTGTTGTGCTTATGATTTGGTGGATGTGCTTTATGGGTTGTTGGAATAATTGTTCCGTACTCCTTAAATTAATGATTTTAGCTTAAAATCCATGTTGACTCAACAAGACGCCGCGACATAACATAGAGCTTGTTAAGCAGTTGTTTAAGATAATGTGTGATGGTTACAAGTTTTCAGGTCTTCTTTCAGGTTTCAGGTAAAGGACTCGATAATGGACTCACGAGATAGTTAATGCCTCCACTATTTTTTTTTTTTTGAGGACGTACCAGGTATACCGGTATGCATTTTTTTTTTTGTTTTAAATAGAACACTAATTATTAATGGGAAAGTAAAAACATTTTATTCAAAGTATTGGCCATTGTTTTCTACACATATTGACCACCTTTCTGGCAATTTGTGAATATCACGCCAATCAAATTCTTCGTCTTTTAAAGCAAACCAATCAGACACCCAATTTTCGACCTCCTCGTAGGAATCAAAGTGCTGCTCAGCCAATGCGTGTCCCATCGATGAAAACAAATGGTAGTTGGAAGGAGCCAAGTCTGGTGAAAAAACGGCGGGTGGGGTAGCTGCTCCCAGCCAAGTGTTTTCATTGTATCCTGAACTGGCTT
The DNA here is from genome assembly GCA_955652365.1 of Eristalinus aeneus. NCBI lineage: Eukaryota > Metazoa > Arthropoda > Insecta > Diptera > Syrphidae > Eristalinus > Eristalinus aeneus. Next base: position 82,405,189 of record OY019130.1, read on the forward strand.
TGCTTTGTGTGCAGGTGCATTGTCATGGGTCAAGACCTTTCAAATCAAGTATAGTATTGCCAGATACGATCTCTGTAGCACTTTGTACATAGCCGGAAAATTCCAAAGACAAAAAGGCGGAGGGAGATATTTGACAACCTTATATAAATAATTAATTTAAAATTTTCCTTAATTCAAACTCTTCAAGTCCTTAATAGAAAACTAGAAGATAACTAAATTTATATAAATTCCAATGATGACCAGACCTTCCATTTTAGGGCTACCTTCATGACTCCATCAGTGAAGAACTTAAAGCAAGCGGGCTTGAATTAATCTCTATTTGCACAATCCAATTTCTAAATTCAAAATTTCTCTACCCATGCATCATCTGCTTGATTTCTGTCGTTGAAAATCACTGGTTTCGTTACACTGGGTTCCATCAAAATACCTAAAACTGACCAAGTATACGTCAGTTAAAGTGAACAAAAGTTTATGAAACGACAACTTCAATCCCCACATGAACAAGAAACTCAAATTAAAACCTTAACAAACCGACAGAAATCAAAATCCCAATCAGAAACGATTAATGCCGATCGATTTCGAATTTCCTTTCAAAACATTTCCAATCCACCATCCATTGATGCCATCAGAATGACCGACAAAGATGATTCAAAAACCACAAACTGCTCCATTGCACTTCGAGAATTCTCTCTTGACGGAACGAATGGAGTAGGTAGAGAATAAAAGTAAAACGATCTAAATGAAAGCCCACTCGAGAGTGAGGCACCATCCTCACTCGAAGCTGTATAACAATACTTCAACTTTGTTTTTTTTTTTTTTGTGTTCATCATCTTCTTCTTCTTTTATCAGTGGAGCCGATGCTGGTGCGCTCTCATTTACTATCTGCCAAAAGTTTCCGATTTTCTTTCCTCGGCATTCTCTCAGAAGTTCGGAAAGTACATCATGACATCGCCCTCACGAGCACGCCTTACAACTCTCCAAAATGGTCAAAACTATGATAAGTACTTTCAAAGATAACACAGCTTGTGGGCCAACAAAGACAAGCGAGAAAATCCATTTGTGTGTATACAGCTGGCGGTGGGATGGCTCGCAGTCTCTCGCCCGTCCACTTTGTTTTCCTTCATAATTGTGGGTGCACTGATAAAAATGTTTTGCGAGATTTATGTTTCGGAAATCATTTTGAAAGGGAAAGTGTTGCCAAGCTTTGAACCACTTCGTCTGCTTAGAACAATTAAAAATTCACTCTTTGCTCTAGCCCAGCATTCAGCGTGACCTTAACGGAGGTAGCAGCTAAGGAGGTGCTCTTTGAAGATACGGTGTCACCGAGTTTCTTCCCGTGTATACTAACATCTCCCACACCACCGTCCTCAGCCTGCGATGCCCGCAGACACTGTGAAGTCAAAAGTTTTTCGTTAAAAGTTGACAATTTATTATGTGGGCTCGCCATATTCGTCGACATCGCCGTCGTTGTCATTTTCGTCGCCCTTCCATCCGAAGTGCTCGTCCGTTGTTGTAGTCCAGGCAGAGAGTCACCCCAAAGTCTCTTCACATTTTTTTTCCCTCTTGTTTGTTTGTTTTCTTATCTCCCTTAGGAGCGATTACCACGGCGGCGACGACGATGCAGGCCCACTGCTTCTAAGGGAGGCGCTCAGGCTCATCTCACTGGCACTGTTCCCATTATCCGATCGTTTACCAACGTTGGACCATAATTAGTGGTACCAGGAATGCTGGTTGAATGGCTAAGCATAGCTATTTGGCTGTTGGCACGGACGGAGCTCCTTTGAGCCGCGTCCACCAGCCACTAAGCGAGTTAAGTTACTCGGACGAAATTCAATTAATTGCACTTGCTTTGGAAGTTGTGCTAAGTGCTTTGTTTGAGAAGAAAAATCTTTTTCTTGGCCATCCCTCGGCGCATTCAGTCTGGGGCACTTCTTTTTTTCTGCTGTTCATTGTTTCGCCTGAGAGATGACGGAGATGTAAATAGGTTCTCCTATCGCGATGCAATTAAATATTCTGGAGCCGAGTCAAGAATACAAGAGGGAAATGTCTGTGACGGGCTGCATTCAAATTTTCGAAGAATAATTTATTTCGTTACGACTCTAGTTTGAGGAACTGCGAGAGTCCGCTGGTGCCGGAGCACAAAGCTAACGAGTGGCTGCGGGTGAGAAACGGCTGCACGAGATGAATTCTAAGTCATTTCAAGTGCTGGCATTGTCGACGGATGTCAGTTTTAATTTTGTGGTTTCCAAGCAGTGAGTATTAAATGATTTGAAGGCGCCGGAGGGCACTGCGACAAATTTATGGCTGCAATGGCCTCTATTTGAAACAAAAGTTTCGAAAATTGTTTACTAAGTAATTTAAAAAAAGCAATAAAATATAATTGTGCTGGGTGACAAAGTTTGTAGAAGAAACTATTTCCCTGTGTGAGAGTATGAGAGTTTGTTGTTGGTCGACAGAATTTTGCAAAGCCAATGAATTCTTCTCGAAAACTTTGATCGGGCTGGAAAAAACTTCTAGATTCAGAGAGAACACCACAAAAAGTAAACAAATATTATTCTACACATTCGCTGTTAAACATATTCAACAACTGGGATGTTTAAAATGTTGAAGTTTCCAAAAAGCCTTGCCTCCAGTTTGACCAAATTAGCGGCACAACCGTTTAAAAATTAAACAAAGGCGAGGAAACATTTTCTATTGGGGAACAAATTTGGTACGTTTTCAAAAGATGGCGCCACAAGTTGTGGCTGACATTGGAAATGATTCCCTACTTCATTGGAAATGTGTGACATTTATCAGCAATAAGTAGTAGGCATCGAGATAACAAAATTGTTGTTTGCCTCTTTGGCTTTATTTCAAAAAGACCGGACTGTGGGAAAATTTAAGATTTTATTTGGCATAAAAGTGCGGCTCAGACCCATCGAATGTTTGAAGAAACTTATGGTGATTTTGCTCCGACCGAGAAATCATGCATGGAATCATGGTTTGGAAAGTGATGATTTAAGCACCCAAGACAATGAAAGGACATGTCGCCCACCATTGCATTGTCCGAATGTCTCGGATCCGAAAACTTTAGGGACGCTGCCGTACAGACCATAAAGGTCGTTGCGAATGTTCTCCTTCAAATGCAAGTGACGCAAACAGAAGCAAATCGGACACACAATTCTAGGAGGTGTGATTGGACAAAGGGAAAAAAAAGTAAGAAAAGATTGACATCCATTGGTGGGATAAGGTTGAGCAAAAAAAATACTCAGAAGTTTAAAATAAATGTCTGCAGATTTTTTTCTAAAAATGACTAAGGAATACCTCAGGTCAAATTTTTCCAAGCCATCTTAGTCTGAGGTTCGATTTCCAGCTTAGCACCAATTTTTCGAATTTTTCACGGCACCACCTCTTTCGAGCTGCTGACAACACTCATAGAGTAATAACTGTCTAAGAAAGCTTCTCAAACTTCGCCGTTCAGAGTTGGCAAAAATTGTAGGTCCCTTTTACTCGAGAGAGAACAGTAGCGCGAACAACACGAGCAGTTGATGGGCAAGCTAGGCCCTGGTGCGCCAGTGGACTGTAGCGCCAACAACTATTTTTAGATACAATTATTTTTAAATACCTCCATAATTGACGCAGTCAACGAAATTTCGTTTCTTGTGGACCGGATACAGGACATTGTTACAACCAATAGGCATGCATTCCTTCGATCATATATTACACATGAGCTTGTGCATGCGCCCAACCATCTTCAGCTGCGTGAAACAGTTCTGCGAACAGTCCATCTCCAGTAGCCTTATTGGAGTTCAGTGTAAATATTACTATCTTGACTATCGTCTTTGATGGAGGCAATTCTTGTAGAGTTGCATATTCAACCCAACGGGGGTATTCGCATAGAGTCTGCAGAAATGATCTCTCCTGATTCTTGTTGAATAATGTTTACTGTACGAGTGTTTCAAATGACATTTCAAAGAGGACTTTAACACAATAAATTTTAATAAACTTTTGTAGAACAGTCTTCATTTAATTTCAACCCCTCAAGTATATCAAAAGGCAAAGATATGATAAGTAATCATTTTCAAAGGTGATTTGCCCGGGAGAGAACAACACTTGAACTTGCTGAAGAAGCAAAGCTAAGATGTTACCCTTAACTGTAGAAGAGGCACTTCGCTTTTTCTTCATCGTGTGGCGTTAAAGTCCGCGGGAGATCAGGCTCCCATAAAACAAGTCCCTTTACGATCTCCACTGACCAAACTGAAACTTCAATTCGCTTGAGGTTATTCTCTAATTATGTGCATCTTTATTTCTATGGGCACCCTGTATTGCATTAGTTCGAATTCAAAGCCTTTGTTTCATATGTTTTGTTTACATAAACTTGCTTTCTTCAGCATTGTAGCTGTAGATGTTTAACTAGTCGCATGCCATCAACACAGACTGAACCAACTTTTCTCCCCTTAAGTCCACGGGTGTTCTTACCTGACTTATATATTTTTAATATTCCTGCGCCATTGAAAAGGGATGATCAAGGTGTTATACCATGTATAGCCGTATGAAGTGAGCGTCAATATACAAATGTCTCGATAAGGAACATTTGTTGTGAACGAGCCCTAATTTTTTTATTTTTTTGTTATGACATCTATGAAAAATATTTAGTATACATCAAGTCATTGAACAGACAACATCATATTGTTTCGTCGTGTTAAATATGTCGAATTTTGTACCAGAAAGTGATGATTTGCGGAAAGCATTAATTTTTTGTTTTCATTTGAAGAAAAGTGCTGCAGAGTCGCATCGAATGCTTGTCGAGGCATATGGTGATCATGCTCTATCAGAAGCAACATGCAAACGATGGTTCCAACGGTTCAGAGATAATGATTTTGATGTGAGAAATGAAGAACGTGGAAGACCACAGAAAAAGTTTGACACGTTGAGTCAAAAGCAAATGGCAGCCATGTTACATGTTGCCCAACAAATAATTTCTGACCTTTTAAAAGCTATGGGAAAGATCCAAAAGTGTGGAAAATGGGTGCCACATGAATTGATGGCAAACCGAAAAAACACTTGTGAAATTTTGCTTCAAAGACACGAAAGAAAGTCGGTTTTGCATCGGATTGTTACTGGCGATGAAAAATGGATTTATTTTTAGAATCCTAAACGGGAAAAATCATGGGTTAATCTGGGACAACCATCAACATCGACTGCAAAACCAGATCCATTCGGCAAGAAGACAATGCTGTGTGTTTGGTGGGACCAGAAAGGTGTGCTGTAACACGAGCTCCTAAAATCTGGTGAAACCGTTAATACTGATCCCTACCGACAACAAATGATCAATTTGAACCATGCATTGATCGAGAAACGACCAGAATGGGCCAGAACACACGGCAATGTAATTTTGCTCCATGACAATGCACCTGCACACAAAGCAAAACCGGTTCAGGATACAATCTAAACACTTGGCTAGGAGCAGCTACCCCAAACGCCGTATTCACCAGACTTGGCTCCTTCCGACTACCATTTGTTTTCATCGATGGGACACGCATTGGCTGAGCAGCGCTTTGATTCCTACGAGGAGGTCGAAAATTTGGTGTCTGATTGGTTTGCTTTAAAAGACGAACAATTTTATTGGCGTGGTATTCATAAATTGCCAGAAAGGTGGTCAAAATGTGTAGAAAACAATGGCCAATACTTTGAGTAAAATGTTTTTACTTTCCCTTTAATACTTAGTGTTTTATTTAAAAAAAAAAAAACATTTCATACCGGTATACCGGGTATAGTGTAATTTCTGTTCGTCCAGACAAATCTTAAGCCAAAAGAGACATTCAATCTCGATGCTGATGTTGTTCATACGATACTTGAGGCCAAGGTAGACAAAGTCCGTCTCTACCAGCAGACGAACAATAGTTCGTCCACTCACTGACTTGGATGATGCTTTAAACTGCAAAATCAATCTTGGCCGATTTACTGACCACTTACTTCAATCACCACCAATTTCTTCGATCCCATCTGCAAATGCTGGAACCTGCACGGTTTTGCGCCCTCATATTGGTAAATGACTTCTGAATTGTCTTCTCAAGAGAAAAATTTAAAAAGTCACATAGCAGCGCGTCACCTTGTTTAAATTTTTTATGACATTGAATGTCTCGCTGGAATCGTTCCCGCTTTTGACCGAGCAGATAAGTTTGGCAGGAATGTCAAAACTCGCCATGACGTTATTTTGTTCGTGTGTAGAGACGCTGTCAAATACGCTGTGGCACTAAGCAATTTTTATTGGACGTAAGGCCGCCTTGAAGTAGTGGTCTAGGTTTGATTCCCAGCTGAACACCTCGAATTGTCATGGCACCACCTCTTTCGAACTGCTGACAACACTCAAAGAGTAATAACTGTCTAAGTAAAGGCACATCAATCTTCGCCGTTCGGAGTCGACAAAATACTGTAGGTCCTACTCCTTCTCTGCTCGTGAGAGAACAGTAGCGCGCACAACACGTGTAGTTGATGAGCAAACTAGGCCCTGGTCCCCTGTGGACTGTCGCGCCGCACAGTTATTAAATTATTAAGACCTGAAGTAGAAAATTTTAAAAAGACAGCTAAGCTTGCATTTCTTCAGACAAATTGTGCTTTTATCTTTGTTATATGTGGCTCTTTAATAGAATCTTCAATGTTGACATTTTCTCGGTCTCTCTGCGGTCAAATTTGTTTGACCTCATAAGCTGTCACTTATAAACACAGTTACCCTCCTAAATTGATAAAAATGAATACATCACCACCCAAAAGCTGTTGATTCCCATGCAATTTGATTGCTTAGCGAATATTGTCAAATAACCACAAAATCAGCCATCCATGCCTATGCATGGATCGAGAACACACTTAAAAATACATGAAGCCGCCTTAGCAGGGTAACAGTGTTTGGCTTCACCGCACCAACTCTATAATTCATATTAGTCCCTCATTACCGCATGTTAGGCGACACCAAGCGAATCAATTTAATTGTATCCCTAGTGGGACCCAATTAGAGCGGCAAGTCAATGCAATTAGTTTTCAATTCATATCCCGCATGAGTGAATTGTAAATTGCATTTTGGCGCGAGGCACGGTCACATGAAAGTTATTAGCCAAAACGCGCTTCACACCCCGACCAACCAAAAAAAATAAAAAATTTTTATTCTGTATAGATTTCACTTAGATTGCGGCTTTATCGAGTGGACTTCGGCAAATATTTACGCGTTTCATTTGCATGTGCCCGGAGTAATTAGTGTCTAATTGAATTCCGGCTGACCATAAATTAAAAATCGTGTGGTCGGACTAATTGCCCACATTGCGAGGAGGAGATGCAAGGTCACTTTGAACTGAACTAGAAAGTGTTTACCTATCGATTTGCTAGTCCCGCTTTTAAAGCCGAGCATTTTTGAAAAGTTGAATGGTTTTGCATACAAAGAATAGCTTTCTGGCAGTGTCTGATTCTGCCTGACTTAAATCAGTTTTAAGTGAATTCTTTTGGGGGGTTATTCCTTCAAGGAGGAAAATCAATCATCTTTTTGAACTTCTTAGTTTGTGAATTTTTCTATGAAGAGCAGTAATGTGGGCGACAGTTGATAGTAGTAATGGACATAATCGAATGATTTTGAGAATCGATAATCAGGATATTTTCATAATCGAATGATCACTCGAATGACTATTGACCACTCGAGTGACTACTAATAATCTGAATGACTACTCGAGTGACTACTATTCACTGGAGTGACTACTTACAATTTAAATGACTACTAAGCACTCGAGGGGGCGATGACGGCCCAAATACCGCTGTTAGGCAGAATGTTTCACTCAATTTTGACGATGATAGACATGCATTCCGTCCCCCCGACTTAGACGAGGTAGAGATTGCAACATCCAAGCTGAAGACGAACATAGCTGCTGGAGCGGACGGACTCTCCGCAGAACTATTTAAAGCAGCTGGAAATGACCTGGTTGGACGCATGCAAAAGCTCATATGTAAGATATGGTCGGAAGAAAGCATGCCCGATGAGTGGAATCTCAGCGTTCTCTGCCCGGTTCACAAAAAAGGAGACCCCTTTGACTGCGCCAACTACCGAGGGATAAGATCCTTTCTGCCGTATTATGTGAGCGTCTGAAGCCGTTTATCCACAACCTGATAGGCCCCTATCAGTGTAGTTTCAGGCCAGGGAAGTCCACAATAGACCAGATCTTCACATAACGGCAGATCCTGGAAAAGACCCAAGAAATGCAAATTGACACTCACCACCTATTCGGCGATTTCAAGGCTGCATATGACAGTGTGCATAGAGACGAGCTATGCAGTGCCATGTCTAGTTTTGGCATTCCTACCAAACTCTTCAGATTGTGTAGGATGACGATGGAGAACTCTCGCTGCTCCGTCAAGGTCGGTAACGAACTCACCGAGACCTTCAATGTCAAACACGGTTTTAGACAAGGCGACGCATTGTCATGTGACTTCTTTTACATCACCCTCGAGAAGATCGTGCTAAACTCACAAGTCAGCACCAGAGGCACGGTCTTCCAGGAATCAGTTCAATTGCTAGCTTACGCTGACCACATTGACGTGGTTGGACGAACACGGCGACCCGTCAATGAAGCGTTTGCTGGTATTGAAGCGGAAGCGGCTAAAATGGGTCTGGCGGTAAATGAGGGCAAAACGAAGTACATACTGTCATCAAAGCAGGACACACAACATCAACGTCTCGGACGGAGCGTCACACTAGGCAGCAGAAACTTCAAGGTAGTCAAGGACTTCGTCTACCTCGGCTCGGCGGTAAACAGGGCCAACAACATCAGTACCGAAATCAAACGCAGAATCACTCTTGCTAATCGCTGTTTCCTTGGGGTCAAGAGGCAATTGAGTAATAGAGCCCTCTCTCGAAGGACTAAGCTCACTTTATATAACAGCTACTTTATGGCGCGGAATCTTGGACGGTATCAAAGGCGGATGAGGAAGCCCTCAGTCTCTTCGAGAGAAAAGTTTTGCGTACGATTTTTGGTACTGTTTGCGTCGATAGCATCTGGAGGAGAAGATTTAATGACGAAATCTATGGGCTGTACAGCGACATGCGCCTGGTTAAGCGTCTACGAATACAACACTTAAGATGGCTAGGCCATGTAGAGCGTATGAACACCACTGCTCCGGCCCGAAAAGTCGTTGAATCCGTGTCATTGGGACAACGCAACAGAGGACGACCTAGACTAAAGTGGACCACATAAGTGGAGAATGACCTCAACCAACTTGGAGTGCGCAATTGGAGACAGCTGGCGAAAGATCGTGCTGGCTGGAGAGGCATGTTGGTTGAGGCCCGAGTGCACCCCGGACTGTAGCGCCACAACAAGAAGAAGAAGAAGAATCACTCGAGGGATCTGGTCGTTTCTCGATCAATGCATGGTTCAAATTGATCATTTGCTGTTGGTAGCGATCAGTATTAACGGTTTCACCAGGTTTTAGGAGCTCGTGGTACAGCTCACCTTTCTGGTAACACCAAACACAAAGCATTGTCTTCTTGCCGAATCAATCTGGTTTTGCAGTCGATGTTGATGGTTGTCCCAGATTAACACATGATTTTTTCCGTTTAGGATTCTTAAAATAAATCCATTTTTCATCGCCAGTAACAATCCGATGCAAAACCGATTTTCTTTCGTGTCTTTGAATCAAAATTTCACAAGTGTTTTTTCGGTTTGCCATCAATTCATGTGGCACCCATTTTCCACACTTTTGGATCTTTCCCATAGCTTTTAAACGGTCAGAAATTGTTTGTTGTGCAACAATTAACATTGCTGCCATTTGCTTTTGACTCAGAGTGTCATCTCCATCCAATAACGTTTGCAATTCGGCGTCTTCAAACTTTTTTGGTGGTCTTCCACGTTCTTCATTTCTCACATCAAAATCATTATTTCTGAACCGTTGAAACTATCTTTTGCATGCTGCTTCTGATAGAGCATGATCACCATATGGCTCGACAAGCATTCGATGCGACTCTGCAGCACTTTTCTTCAAATAAAACAAAAAATTAATGCTTTCCGCAAATCATCACTTTCTGGTACAAAATTCGACATATTTAACACGACGAAACAATATGATGTTGTCTGTTCAATGACTTGATGTATACTAAATATTTTTCACAGATGTCATAGCAAACAAACAAAAAAAAATAAGGGCTCGCTCACAACAAATGTTCCCTATAGAGACATTTGTATCATGACGCTCATACCGGTATACCTATATTTATTTATTTTTCTTTCATTCTCCTCATATTTCTGATCAGTAGCTCTCGAAAAGTATATTTTGTTACACGTTTTCACGGTGTTGATACATTAATTGAGTTCTCTTTTGTAAATAATTAGAAGTCATGCGAGTGGTTAGTAGTCATTCGAGTAATTAGTAGTGATTGATTGAGAACTGAGATGTTCTCGAGATGTTGTAATAATCGATAATCACACGAGATATCATTTGAATACGCCCATCACTACTACTATCAACTTGATAGGTACCCCAAAGTGTTGTTGCCAATATCCCTGCACCAAATGCAATGCAAATGCAAATTTGTTCGCGTTGGATCCTACACAATTTGTCAATCAAAATGCTCCAAAAATACGATCGCGATGCTTCGAAACACGTCTTTGACATCGTGACGGGTGATTTTGGATTTGCGCGTTTGAGCCCGAAAGTAAACAGCAGTCGACCTTATAGGTGTTTAAAATTGAGAAAAATCCAACAAAAGTTGGTCGCGCTCGAAACTCTTATAAGCAAATGGTTGCCTGTTTTTTCGGAAAAAACTGGACATGTCGCAACCGTACCACTAGAACAACACAAACCAGTCAATTCTGAGTGATATACAACCATTTGTTTGCCAGTTGTCTTCCAAGAAATCAGGAAAATCAACCGCCGAACACGGATCACTCTTCACCAAGACAATGCGAGCTCTCACACATCGGCTCAAACAACTGCATTTTCGATCACTCAAAACATCGCTTTGATGAGTCATCCGCCGTATAGTCCTGACTTCGCACCGAATTACTTCTTTTTGTCCCCTTACGTAAAAAATAAAATGAGAGGTCAACGTTTTTCGACACCTCAAGAAGCGGTTGATGCGTTCAGAATGCATATCGTGGAGATACCTCAATCAGAGTGGCAAAAGTGCTTCGACAATTGGTTCAAACCCATGCAAAAGTGTATTGATCTCAATGGGGAATATTTTGAAAAACAATGAAGCTATTTTCAACTATTAATTTTGGTTTTTGTTCTCTAATCCCGAAATATAAAAGGCAACCCTCATGTTAGCGATAGCGACAACTACGCCGAAACATTGAAAATGCGAATTCTCTATAAAAGAGAGAAATTTCGAAAGATAACAAGTTGTTCCTATGAATTCCCAATAAATATCCGGTAGCCTTCAGGTACTTCCATGGCTGATTAAAGTACCCACCATTGCTTGTCTCACTCTTCGATTTCAATGTAATGTTCAGGCTTTTTTTAAGACTTTCATTCTCACTTCCATGGTCGCCGTGGCGTAGTGGGTAGAGTGCGACGCTCACACGCCGAAGGGTCTAGGTTCGACTCTCAGCTCAACACCAATTTTTCTAATATTTCACGGCACCACCTCTTTCGAGCTGCTGACAATACTGAAAGTGTAAAAACTGTCTAAGAAAGCTTCTCAAATTTCGCCGTTCGGAGTCGGCAAAAAACTGTAGGTCCCTTCTACTCGTGACAGAACAGTAGCGCGCACCGCACGAGTAGTTGATGAGCAAGCTAGGCCCTGGTCCCCCTTTGGACTATAGCGCCAACAATTATTATTATTCTCACTTCCGCCATCAGAGGCACAGTCAGTGCTTCTAAGTTCTTACTTCCACCATCAAAGGCCCAGTCAGTGCTTCTACCTGAACCAACCTTACATAGGTGCCACTTTTCATCACTTCAAGTTGGTTGAGGTCCGTCTCCACTTGTGTGCACCAGCTTAGCATAGGCCATTCTCTAAATCATCAAGCTGTTATTTGAAGCCAACTAAGTCTTTGGAGAGAGACTATTTTACTCCATCGCCCCTTGAGCCCAAGATTGGTAAGATTGATTTCGCGTGTGATTTCGGTACTGATAATGTTGTCCCAATTTACTGCGGAGGTGAGGTAGACGAAGTCCTTTACAACATCCAAGCTGCCTAGTGTTCGAGAAATCGATATTGCGTGTCCTTCCTTGACGACAGCATGTACTTTGTTTTGCCCTCATATACCGCCAGACCCATTTTAGCCGCTTCCGCTTCAATGTTAGCAATCGCCTCATTGAAGGCTCGCTGCCTGGCTGTGTTCATCTATGCACGTTAATGTTGTCCGTGTAAGCTAGGAATTAAGCTGACTTTTGGGAAGATTGAGGTGTTGACTTGCAAGTTAGACACGATCTTCTCAAGAATCATGTTAAAGAAGTCACACGACAGTTCACCGGCTTGTCTAAAACGCTTTTTTGGGAATTGAAGGTCTCGATGAGTCCGTTCCCGACCTTGATAAAGAAACGAGGGTTCTCTATCGTCATCCTACACGATATGACGAGTTCGATATTATATTTGTTTGCGCCGCAGTCCACAGGGGGACCAGGGCCTTGCTTGCTTATCAACTACTCGTGTTGTGCGTGCAACTGTCATTCGCGAGTAGAAGGGACCTGCAGTTTTCTGCCGACTTCGAACGGCAAAGTTTTACAAGCTTTCTTAGACAGTTATTACTCTTTGAGTGCTTTCAGCAGCTCGAAAGAGGTTGTGCCGTGAAAAATTCGAGGTGTTCAGCCGGGTATCGAACCTACCCCCTTCGGCGTGTGAGCGTCGCACTCTACCCACTACACCACGGCGACCACGATGACGAGTTCGTTAGCAATGCCAGAACTACGAATGACACTGAATAAAGCATCCTTTTGCACGCAGTCACATGCGGCCTTAATATCGACGTATAGGCACTGAATATCGATCTGTAGTTGTGTCTGTTCCAGTGTTCCCTGACCTGAAACCACGCTGACAAGTATTTATCAGAATGTGGGCAAATGGTATTAGGCGCTTCCACGATAGGATATAGCGGATCTTGTAAGCGATATTGAGGAGGCGAATCTCTCGAAATTCGCACAATCAAAGGAAGTCCCTTCCTTGCTGATGGGGCAAAAGACTCATGCTTTCTTCCGATCATAATTTACAGATGAGCTGATCCATTCGCCCAACCAGATCATCTCCGTTTTCTGCGGACAGTCCGTCCGCTTGCGCAGCTTTGTTTGATTTCACTTTCGATATTCGATATATTTATTTCGAATTTCCCTTTACTCGCCCAAATTAGTTTACAAATTTAATTTGGACAAAGTGGTTCCAACAAACAACTCAAAGCCTGTTTGGAAATATTTCGAATTATCAGTTTTAATGCCAGTTAATCGAAGACTCAGAAATCAGTTTTCACCGCCATCCACAATTCAATTTCCATTGTGTTGACATACACGGTCTGTGAACTTGCACTGCCACTCTCCCCGCAATCGTCATTGATCATCCGCCTACGTTCCAGTACTCTGCCACCCTCTCCACCAGAATGATTAGCCAGCGAATTCATCAAAATCGAACTCATTACGCTTATTCCGCTCATTAATGAACTCGCTGAATTGCTAAATTGGCTTAAACACAACCATCGGGGGAGTGATTTTTTATGCCGTCCACTCCTCCCTGACAGGGGTGGGGGCAATCATGAAGGATTTATGCTGTTTCGCTACACTGGCGCTGACTTATGCCACATTTACACGCAATCCTTCATGAACACGAACATCCACTTATAACAATTGCACACACGTACACATGAGTTGTTGTTTCAGGGAATTAGCTAATTTCTGTTCTCTGTTGTCCTTCATTTCAGATATCACACAGCTCTATACGCAGGACATTTATGCACAAGTACAGCACCCGGGAATTATGAAATAGTTTAGCGTTCACCAAGGATCTTCTGCGCTCGTTAGCAACGGAAATCGGAATATTTTGTTTTTGCACTCAAGAAGCAGCAATTTCGCATCTTCATCATGTACAACAGGATCTCAGTCATGTTCGGAATACTCCTAGTTATAATCACCAGCAACAGTTATGCGAGTGTGCAGGTAAATCATCAATCGCAGCACATGTCCAGTGACATTCCGGTGGACAAAATGGATCAGACACCATTGCCGAAGGATCAGACATTGGTTGTGCGACTGCCGTCGAACACGCTTCTCAAGTACACTGCCTACAAGGATGTGTCCATACTTCACTTTCGTATACCTTCGGATTCGCGAACGGCGTACTTCACTTTCAAAGCATTGGAGGAATCAAAGAGTGCCTTTCGTAAGTATTTTTGAGTTCCTTGTACTTTCATTTCATCCTTATTTTCGAAGGCAAAAATCCACACAAATGGAAGTCCCTCTTATTCGTAATGATATCTTGAACTGCAAAGCACCTTCTCCTTACTCCACCATCAGCCAATAGAACACAATTTGTTGGAGGGATCATTCTTCGGTTGACACCCAAAGTCATGGCACTTCAACACGCCACTTCCTGCTTCACCATCATCGCACTTGGAATTCGTTCAGACACCACGGCACGTGAAGTCACTGTATCACCTTCAATTTAATTGCCATTTTCCTCGACTATTATGTGCCAATCAAAATGTCCCCTCCCTTCGTCGGGACGTTACATTCTGATGTGCCTGGCACTCTACGTCCATTGACGTCACCCTAAAATACATCCGCGCCACCGCATGAGGTACCATCGACGACCATCGTCAGCTCCCTCCAAGAGCACAATCATTGCTACAACTATGCACTCAATGGCTTCGCCAGGTTTAGGCCGCTTCTCGTTGCTTGCCGTGGCAACCTAACCGACTTTGCCATCCAGGCAGACAGGTACATGTCCCCATCCCAGAGGAATCAATTGCTTTTAGCCCAGCACGTCGCTCTGTTGACAAACATCAGGGCGTCGTCCTCCCCGAGCATACCTCAAACGACCACCCTTCGCGCGGTCGCAGGTTATGGTAGTAAAATCATTTTTCTTTGACAGTTCAGTACGGTTCCGTTATAAAGTTGATTGCGTTGCATTGAGTGAGTACGGCGAAAAGCCCCTCGTCCTCGTAGTTCATTTTTGGGTTTCCCCTTCACGAGGACGTCTCAGGATTCACTATCATCACCACATCCCCCCAGAAAACACCAATGGCAACCCTCTTTGTGAGTGTCCGTCCCCACTCCCCACCGCCACCAGTCAGTTGCCGCAACGAAAAGTAATTTAGAAATGATTCCTTCTCACACGTGCATTGTGAAAGGGATATTCAGATGGCAGCAGGGGTTGAGCGAGGGAAATTGACAAAAAAGGAGATGAAAGAAAATTTCAAAATCCTGTCGGGGAAGAATCCTTTGGTAATTGGTTTGAGTGGAGTGTGTGCTCCCGTCACGATGGGCTATACGATGCGATGGGAGACTGCCGAATGAGGTGAAAATCTGAACACACTTTACAAGGACATTATGATTAAATTTGCCGTGAGAGTAAACCTTTGATGTGAGTCCTTTTTATCAATTAGATGTGTTTAATGCAATTTGTCGTCCCCGTTAAGGGGCCGTTAATTAGGCGCACTGAAGCACGCAGGTCTTTGCCGGAGTTGCTGACAGCACATTGAGGCGAGTAGGCCCATAAGCGACACATCTTGCGATGTGACTTGAATAATGCGCATAAATTAGTTTCGAAGTGATTTTTAATTAAGTTTTGCTCTGGATGTGGAGCGAGGAGTTCTTCGCCTTAATTTGATGTGAAATCGAATAGAAGTCGATTGGTTTCATTGAAATTTCAACGACTTCGGTGAAAAGGAATCTAATTGCAGTTTCATGTGCGGAACGAATGGATTCCTTGTGAACAGTTTAACGGTAGGAAGTTTGTTTGAATCTTCAGGGCGCAATCGATGGAAGTTGAACAAATGTATAATGACGGCATTTGAAGACTCCTTTTCTGACTGTTCTGTGAGATTTTTCTAAATGCATGTAAAAAGAATTCTTCTTTATGCAATTCACGTTTCCCCCAGGAAGAAAGAAAACAAACTTGATTCCGAGTAAGACATCCCTTAAAGAGAGCGTAATTCTTCTTCTTTCTTGTTCCACATGAACCTGGGCCTCGAACAAAACGCCTTTCAGCCATTAGGATAAAGAATTTCCTAAATAAATCCTCCTCCTTCTTCATCATCATCTTCTTCTTCTTCTTCTTCTTCTTTTTCTTCTTCTTCTTCTTCTTCTTCTTCTTCTTCTTCTTCTTCTTCTTCTTCTTTTTCTTCTTCTTCTTCTTTTTCTTCTTCTTCTTCTTATGGCGCTACAGTCCAGGGTGGACCTGGGCCTCAACCAACATGCCTCTCCAGTCAGCACGGTCTTTCGCTAGTTGTCCTTCTCCACTTGTGTGCGCCATATTAGCTAGGCCGTCCTCTGTTGCGTTGTCATACTGTCTCTGATTCCAAGACTTTTCGGGCCGGAGGAGTGGTGTCCATACGCTCTACATGGCCTAGCCATCTTAAGCGTTGTATCCGAAGACGCTTGACCAAGCACATATCGCTGCACAGCCCATAGAGCTCGTCGCCATCAATGCAAACAGGACCAAAAATCACACGCAGAACTTTTCTCTCGAAAAGACTAAGGGCGTCCTCATTCGCTTTTAATAACGGTCTCCGTGCTATAGAGTAGGACAGGGATGATCAAGCTGTTACATAAAGTGAGCTTAGTCCTTCAAGAGAGAGCTTTATTACTCAGAGATAGGCAAGAGTGATTACGCGTTTGATTTGATGATATTGTTGTTCCTCTTTACCGCCCAGGTAGACGAAGTTTTAATTTTTTTTTATTTATTTATTTAAGCTTAAGGTGACATTAATATATTTAAAAAAAAAAAATAGACTAATGCCACTTCAAGGCAAATTTATAATTTACATTAATATTTTAAAAACAAGAATGAGGTGGGGTAATCCTTTGAACTTAACTCAATTTAACAATAACAAATTAAAAGAAAATATTTAGCAACAACTATTTATAGTATACAAATAGTTTAGAATACACCTAAAATAGCTCTTCATGTTTCATATTATATTGATCTTTGAAATAATGCTTCCACATTGTCATAACCAAGACTCAATAGCCATTTCTTAACTTCTTTTAAAAATTTATAACTCTAATGGACTGTCGAAGTCTATTGAAAAGTCGACTTGATGTTATGTTAATAAAGTTACGTAATGCAGTTGTTCGGAAAGTTGGAACCGGAGTTTGGTTTAAAGAATTTTCACGTAGTTGTTAATTAAGTTAAAACGAAAATGTGCGTTAACTGATCTAAAAAAAAATAGTTTTAGGACTTTGTAGCAATATAAGTGTCGGATAGGAAGAACTTTCAATTCAGCAAATAGTGAAAAGCTAGAATAAAGACGTGACTTATAACAAATTATTCTAATTGTACGCTTTTAGAGCTTGTATTTTACTAGCGTAAGTTCCACCCCGACATATAATGACGTATTCTAGTTTGGTTTGAAAAATCACATAATATATTTTCAATACCAACTCTCTTGAACAGGTCTTTCGCAAGAAATAGAAATTCAGAACCCCTGGAAAATATCTCTTTAAATTTTCAATAAGATTGTCAAAACTCATCCTTGAGTTTATCGTAACCCATAGATATTTAAACTCATTGATAGTCTCAATAAGAAAGCAGTATTCACTACAACTTACCAAGCTGTTAAATGTATTTTGTGAATAATTAGTTTTGCCCATAAAATTGAATAATTTAAATCTTGGACATTCTGTCGCATGAAAGAATATATTATCTAAAACACTGTGCTGTGAAAATAAATTGAAACACATAACCTTTGTCTTCAAGCTGATAATGAGATTATGTTTTGCAAACCAAAGCCCCAATAAGTGAAGATCGAAATTTATATCACATACTAAATTTAGGGTATTGTTTCCATAAGTAAAACCTACCTGTATATCATCGGCGAATGCTGTGGAATTTATTTGAATTAGAAATAATATAGGACCCAATACGGAGCCTTGAGGTATTCCAATATTTAGAAGCCTTACTTCACTTCTGATGTCATCAAACTTAACTTTTTGGATTCTATTGCTTAGGCCTCTAAACCCAACCTTTTCCATTTTTTCTAATAGGATTTTATGGTTAACAACATCAAATGCTTCGGTTATATCTATGAATAATCCCGCTGTATTTTTCTTCGTATCGAAATTTTGAAACACTTGTGAACAAAAACGTAGAAGTGCTTCTTCTGTAGATTTACCTTTCATGAATCCAAATTAAGACGAACTTGCTCAGAAAACTCATCACTCTGTTTTTCATGAGTTTTTTAAAGACTAGATTTCGTAGGAAAAAGAGAAATAGGCCGATAACAGAATAGAGTGGAACTTAATGCTTCCAAAACCCAGTAATGTCTACTGTCGCAGCGATCGCAAAATAATCAGCCGTTATCCATGAACGGCACTTGTGTTGTTGAAACCGAAAGTCTTTCCATCCTCGGTATGTGTATCAACCCAACAATTAGTTGGAACGATCAAATATTTGAGGTCGCCAAAAATGCTGCGAAATGTCTAGGCTTTCTTAAACGATGCAAGAAGTACTTCACCCCCTCTGATTTGGCTACAATATGCAAGGCCTACATACGGCCAAAACTTGAGTATAACGCTCCTATTTGGTCAGGTGCTTCTAAGTCCTCCCTGCACCTGCTGGATAGAATTCAAAACCGAGCGATAAAACTTATAGGTGACAGTAATATTGCGAAGTTGGTTGACTCGTTAGAACACCGACGTAATGTCGCGTCGTTGTCACTCTTTTATAGCTATTTTAACAAGAAATGCTGAGATGAATTAGCCAGTTGCATTTCTCCCCTTCAAGAATTCACCCGCAATACACGCCTCGCTAGGAATGCCCACCAATTCACCCTCAAGCCCACTTTCTGACGTACAGTCAAATTCAGAGACTCGTTCTTTAGCCGCACTACACGAATCTGAAGAGCATTCCAGCTCGATTTTTTCTCCTCATTACAATCCACAAGCATTTAAAACCAATGTGCATCGGTACCTCCTCTCCCTCTCTTCCTCTATACCTTCGGCCCGTGCTGTGACTTGATCCGGTCACTTAAGGGTACTCGCAACCCCTTTTTCAACCCCTAATTCTTCAACCGAAGAATCAGCGCATTTAAGTGAGTGAAGTCCTTTACTACCTCGTTTCCTCTTCCTAGTGTGACGAAAAATAAAGTTAAGGTTTGGTACAACAACAAAACCATCGTCGATAAGCCTCCTGAGTTTTGGAAACGTGTCATCCTCGCAGGTGAATCCAAATTTAATATTTCTATATCCGACTGGCATTCGTTTTTTTGTTTGGCGTCGGCAATATCAATTGTACCATCAAGCACAGTGGTGGTAATGTCATGGTCGAGGGTTCAATGGAAGGTGCAGGAGCAAGGAATTTTGGGGCTATCAAGTCGACTATGAACAAAATGAAATATTAAAAAATTTAAAAATCAATTGAGAAAGGTCCGCCCAAAAATTTCACATTAATGATGCGCAAGTATGTTTAGAAAGAAATATGGCGCATTTTCAATTCCCTTCATTTTGAGGTATTTTTTTGTTAAAATTGGATAAGTACTATTACGGTTTTACTGTTTTAATTTAAAAAGTCAAGGGTGGACGAACAATATTTTGTGGCACTGAGGCAATAGTATTCTGAGACAGTATATAAATATATATATATATGTGTGTGTGTATGTATATATATATCGTATACTCGTGCCGTATCCACCGTGGCGTAGTGGATAGTGTTAGACGCTCACATGCCTTAGACAGGTTTGATTCCCGGCTATACCCCTCGATATTTTCACGGCACCACTTCTTTCGCGCTGCTGCCAACACTCGCAGTTCGGAGTTGGCAAAAAACTGAAGGTCCATTCTACTCATGAGAGCACGGGTAGATGATGAGCTAGCTAGCTTCTGGTCCCCTGTGGACTGTCGCGCTATATGATTATTATTATTATTACTCGTGCTAGACTTTTTTCAAGCTCACAAAAAACAAATGTACTTCCTTTTTAGTTCCTTCGTCTTTTTCCTCTCCATCAAAATTTCACTGCAGTAAGAAAGGATTTAAGTGGTCAACAGTCATGATTACAGTCATCGTACCTTGGTACCAGTTTAATTGATGCTTCCTCGATGAGTCCTTATTTACGAACAGTAACTCAGCATCTTCCTCACCAACCTAACACTTAACGCATTAAATTTATCCTATGCAAAATTCAGCCTAAAGATCTTGAGTTATTCGTTCACAAGGCTCCAATGATTTAAACCATTGATCATCCACCTCGTTGCTTGCAATTTGGGTCTTTAAACAGCATGAAATGGGCTTCGGGCTGAAAATCGAACTTTCCGACGAGACACATTTTTATAGCGAAATTTTGCACTTTGGACTTACTGCACGCACGCGCTGTTGTAAAGAAGCCTGTGTATACAGTATGCAAGGAGGGAGACAGTGTGGTGGATATTTCATTGGCACATTTTGCTTACTGGAAACAATGTTTTTATTAAGGCGTGGGCTTTACAAGGCTACGGTGTTTTTACAATTATGGGGCATTCGTCTGTTTATCTGTATGTTTGAATTTGCGTCTTTATCTTTCGTTACTGATACAATAGACAACTCAAAAAACTGTATGGGTTACATCCTGCATGAAATGTAAGGTTTTAAAATATCTCCCTTCCGCCATTTTCGAATCATGGAAATCATCGAGTAAGACCGGCATGGGGCATCTTGTGACATCGCCCAGGAGATGGGAGTTAGTCACCTGCCTGTGATATGCCGCTGAAACGGAACGAACTCGACACATTTTTGAAGCGTATTGTGATTGGCGACGAAAAATGAATACCATACGAGAATATCCAGGGAAAACGGTCGTGGTTGAAGGCCGGTGAATCGTCTCAAACAGCGTGCACGCCGAGATTGACGGTCAGGAAGGTTTTGCTGTGTGTTTGGTGGGATTGGTAGAGAATCATCCACTATGAGCTGCTCCCATATGGCCAAACGTTTGATTCTACCATCTGATCGACCAGAAGCGTCCAGAATTGGCCAACAAGCACTTCTTTGATGACTCGTCAGAAGCTACGGGAGTTCGGATGGGAGGTCTTATCGCATCTACCATATAGCCCGAACATAGCGCCAAGTTATTACCACCTGTTCCTGTCCATGGCGAACGCCCTTGGTGATGTGAAGTTTAACTCAAAAGAGGCTTGTGAAAAGTGGCTCTCCGAGTTTTTCGCAAAGATAAAGACGGGCTTCTACGAGGAGGGTATTATGCAGTTGCTGTCTAGATGAAAACAGATTATCGAACAAAACGGAGCATATTCGAACTAAATCCGATCACTTTAACACTTTTTATGAAACATTGAACAAAGAGTAAAAACGCGGATATTTGAAAACTTTTTATTAGACAAGGCTCACACCGACCACAACCCAAACGCAGCGATTGATACACATCTCTGTAGTCTTTACCGTCGTGGAAGCACAGTCCGAAGGAGCTTCCATCTTTACAAAGCATGGCTCCATCGGTACACGACAGAAAGTAAGGAGCTGTCTAAACAGTGGATTCGGCAAACGGTCTCCAAAAAAAGCGAACATTCGTCTTTCGATCAAAAAAGTGGCGGTCACCGTTTCCTGCTTCCACCACTTGAAGAAGGAAAAAGTGGTCAAGAACTTATGTATATTACTTGTTAAAATTAATTATTACTTTCTCAAATAAACAGGCCGATTCAACTGCGAATTGGAAGGAAAGACCTCATTCAGCTCTTCCAACTTGGCAACGATCGGCTCTACGAAGTGTTAGAATTAAGCTACTTACTGTTGTACTGTCCCCTTCCCACGTTTCCTCTTCCCCACACCTCTGGACATACAGTTAAGTTTAGAGACTCGTGCTTGAGCCGTACCATACGTGAGAGTCATTTACATTTTCCTCAAAAAATATTTGCTCATCAATTTCTATTTTGTCCCGTCAGAAAGTTCCTTTCAGATATATTACACTTGTGTCAGTGTTTATTTCCATCGTCGAATCAGTTTTTATATGCGCCTTTTGCTATGCCCTTGAACTCTCTCAGCGATTCGGTTTGTATCTCGTTGGTCGTCACAAAAGTTTGTCCTTTCATGGGTTTCTTCAATCTTGGGAAAAGGAAAAAGTCCGAGAGGGCCAAATCTTTTGAATATAGTGGCTGAGATATGCCAACGTCGTAGTTTTTGGCCAAAAAACCAATGACGAGTGAACTGGTATAATATCGTGATGCAAAAGCCATGAATGTGAACTACGCCACGTTAATCGAAAAAATGGTCAGAAAGACCTTCACATTTGATCGATCTTGGCTTGCTTTCTTTGGTCTTGGCTCTTCTAGGCAATGGAAGCATTGGGACGATTAAACATAGGTTTCAATATCACAACCATATATCCATGATTCCTCATCAGTCATGGCCTCTTTTAAACAAATCTCAATGACCGTTAATGTCATTAAAAAATTCTAGAGCGATGCTCATGAGACCAACTTCGCTGCCACACGTTTCATTCCCAAATTTTCCGAAAAAAAATGTGTATCATGAGACAACCAATATGCCAGCGCTGATTCTTATTCACTTCTCGCATTGTGATTATACAATTCTCCGCAACAATTTTCTTCACTTTCTCAACATTTTCATCGGTTGTTGAAGTTCTAGTACATCCAGGGCGAATGTCGTCATTACCGTCTCCTCGACCTTCTTTGAAAAGTTTGTATCACTTGTGTGCACTTTTTTTTGATTCAGAAAGGTCACTGTCAACATTTCCAGCTAAGTGGGCACCGTATTCTATTTTTCATACAAAATTAAATCTGATCCATTTTATTCAAAAAGCAGGAAACCGAGGAACACGCAAATCACGTCTTACTTTAATGCCTCTCACAAACAAAATATGCTGAAACTGTAAATATATGTTCGAGACGAGTCGACCAATATAACAAAATAGAAAAAACGATAGTCCAATGTACATAGCCCGGGAAATTTTAAAAATTACTCTCACGTACGTTGAAAACCAAAGTACGCTGCTTCGACTTTTCCTTCTTTTCCCCTATACCTTCAACCTGTGCTATGACTTAATCCCGGTCTTTAATGGGTACCAAATAACCTCCTTAGCGCGCTACATTTATAAAAAAAAATCCAGATTCTTGCTTGTGCGAGAGCTTTTTAAAGACGCATTCGAATGTCATAATCAACACGAAGGCCTTCCTTATAAACCTCTAGAAAAGGTACTTTTGAAATGACTTGAGCCATTGAGTCAATCAAAGATCGCCCTACGAAACCGTAGAAGTTCCTCGTGGCTACAAGCGACGTCCGCTTCATATTGGAGTCGCCTATCCACTGTTCTGCGTACGACATGGAAAATAATAGGACATCCTTCCATATTCTGTATTAGCCCTTTGGAGTCTAGATAGAGAAATACTTCGGGCGGAATGAAGCCGTTTTGCCGCACCTTCTCGTGATGCATAGAGTTTGGGTAGTAAGCCCCAAAGATCAGACTGTTTGTCGTAGAAATCGCTTGTGCAATATGCCTTCGAGTCAGCTTAATCATAAAATTATCTATCCTGATTAGGTTTGTCTCGATGTACAAGACCTCGTTGTCTTGTAATCGGATTCAGGTGTTCGATACAACCGGAGACATTGCCTCTCAAACACCCTCATCTTTTCCATTTGGAAAGACTCAAATTGAACCACACTGGGCAACCGTACAGCATGATTGGCAGTATGAAGGCCATGTAACAGATCACCTTTACTCTGGTATCAAGTTCTTCTTCTTCTTGTGGCGCTACAGTCCGGGGTGGACCTGGGCCTCAACCAACATGCCTCTCCAGCCAGCACGATCTTTCGCCAGCTGTCTCCAGTGGCGCACTCCAAGTTGCTTGAGGTCCTTCTCCACTTGTGTGCGCCACTTCAGTCTAGG